>JAJGOT010000090.1:0-600000 GCA_022457155.1 Cladopsammia gracilis | reverse complement strand
GACGGACCCGACGGTGTCCGTCTTAGAGAGAGTTGACTGTAAATTAAGTAAAATTTTAAAGAATTTTCCACGACCAAAGTGGGCAGTTTTTTTCAAACTTCTACAAGTCAGGGGCATTGGGTTGTGCCTAAATCATACCGTCCAGAAGGACGTCGGACACCTTATTGAGACTTATATAACATAATGTCGACACTTAGAATTTTATTTTCAATAAATGTTTAAGTGTAAAAAAGAAAATCTAAAATCCCCACTCAGGATTGAACCTGCGACCTCAGCTACGCTTAGGCTTACATAGCCTACCGTACCACTGTACCACCTAGCTTCTCGAGTTGCTTAGTTCTAAATTTAACTATATAAACTGCTACCCCCAACCTCAACTGAAAGCTAACGAGTTACTCCGTTATATAAGTCTCAATAAGGTGTCCGACGTCCTTCTGGAAGGCATCGATTGCTTTCATACTTCACCAAGTTTATGAAATGTGATCAAAGTTTTATGTATCACTGGTTTCCTAGCGACAGCGGTTTCTATAGCAATGCCAGCTTATTGCCCTTTGTTTTAAACAAAATCTAGTCAGAAACGTCACAATGAAACTTTCAAATTTTGAAGTACTCGCGTGTCACTAGCTGCAGACTTGCGCAGAATCAAACATACGTCAGTCAATTGTTTAATTTATACAGACGTTTGTATGGCGATAGGCAAATCTTTCATACCCGGTGTGCCAGATTTGCGTACAACATTCAGATTTACAATGTTTGCTAATTCAAAGGTGGTCTTTCCAGAAGTATCAATGGTTAGGCTGTCCAAGCTTTAATAAAAGAACTATAGGAACCAAGAGGTGGTGTATTCAATCTGTTTATTGTTGTTTGTTCTCAATACCTTTTTCAGCAGGGAAATGGATGAAGATCACGTGCCTGTAATGGAAGTCACATTTGGTGAAGAGTCTGCCGACAATCTTGAATCAGAAACTCGTCTGTTTTCCCCGGAATCTCCTGATATGGAAGAAATGGTTTCCTGCACTGAAAATGCCAGGATAAACGCTTGGATGACACCTGAAGTCATCAAAAAGGCAGGAAACAGTGGAGTCCCCTCCAGGGTGGGGAGTGCAACTGCAATGGTGAACGCAACCCCCCCAACCTCCCCTCCCCCACAGAGGCCTTCATCACCAACCCAGCGTTGTGCAATCCCATTCAAACAGGCCGACAGCTGGCTGGCTGGAGGGCGGGACATCAGAAGCGCCACTGTGAAGCGCGTGACTGTAACATTGCCCGGGTGGATGGAAGGATTGGATTTTGTTAGACGGCCCAAGTCCTCTCCTGCCCTGAGAGGCCCAAGGTAAGGTGTGACTGGTAACGAGCACACAAACCACAGGTGGCCCACACGAGCCACAAGGAGGCCACACAGTCGGAGCTTAACCCAGTTTCCGTATCATGAAGCAATTAGGAGTATTACTACTCTCCTGGATGGAATGCTAGTCCATCACAGGGTGACCTGGTTTATATACTATGAAGTGACTAGGAGTATTACTACTTCCCTCCTTGGATGGGATGCTAGTCCATCACAGGGTGACCTGGTTTATATACTATGAAGTGACTAGGAGTATTACTACTTCCCTCCTTGGATGGGATGCTAGTCCATCACAGGGTGACCTGGTTTATATACTATGAAGTGACTAGGAGTATTACTACTTCCCTCCTTGGATGGGATGCTAGTCCATCACAGGGTGACCTGGTTTATATACTATGAAGTGACTATGAGTATTACTACTCTCCCTGGATGGGATGCTAGTCCATCACAGGGTGACCTGGTTTATATACTATGAAGTGACTAGGAGTATTACTACTTCCCCCTGGATGGGATGCTAGTCCATCACAGGGTGACCTGGTTTATATACTATGAAGTGACTAGGAGTATTGCTACTCCACCCTGGATGGGATGCTAGTTCATCACAGGGTGACCTGGTTTATATACTATGAAGTGACTATGAGTATTACTACTCCCCCCTGGATGGGATGCAAGTCCATCACAGGGTGACCTGGTTTATATACTATGAAGTGACTAGGAGTATTACTACTCTCCCTGGATGGGATGCTAGTCCATCACAGGGTGACCTGGTTTATATACTATGAAGTGACTAGGAGTATTACTACTCTCCCTGGATGGGATGCTAGTTCATCACAGGGTGACCTGGTTTATATACTATGAAGTGACTAGGAGTATTACTACTCTTCCTGGATGGGATGCTAGTCCATCACAGGGTGACCTGGATTATATACTATGAAGTGACTAGGAGTATTGCTACTCCCCCTGGATGGGATGCTAGTCCATCACAGGGTTACCCCAGTATTTTGTTAGGTTTATATGGCATAAAGCAACTAGGAATATTACTACTTCCCCTGGATGGGATGCTAGTCCATCACAGGGTTACCCCAGTATTTTGTACGGTTTCTGTAGCACATGAAGCAACTAGGAGTATTACTACTCCCCCTTAATTGAATGCTGGTCCATCGCAGGGTTACTCCCAGCATTTTGTCGCCGGTACCCATTTATATATATATACCTGGGTGGAGAGAGACAATTGGAGTAAAGTGTCTTGTAAACAGTGTTTGTTTTGACACGATAGCTTTCTTTATCGTTTGTCTCACGATGTAGCCATTGTAGGCGTGGACCGCGACTTTTTGACCGCTTAGTGCTGGTTTTCGTGTGAAAACATGTATCACTTTGGTTGTTTGCTAGTTATCCAGGTTTGAAACTGGTTCCTCAGAGACCTGTCCGCGAAGGTACCGTTCGGTTGTTGCATTTCTTGATCTTGTACATCCACGTTGCAAAAAATTTAATTCCGTTGCCCCTGTTGATGTTGTTAGGGTGACGTCTGATGTGAATGGCCTCTGTTTGTTTTTGTTGTTTGTTTGTTTGTTCTTTATGTTCGCTTTTTTTCTGGTTGTTTAAAAATATGTACATGCAAAGCACCAGTCAAACCAGTACTGAGGATACATTACTTGAATATTGTGTACCAATAAATAACAAGTATAACGAGTATAACAAGTATAACAAGTATAACGAGTATAACAAGGACAGTTGAAGCCTCACAACATTGGCAGGGGACTCTGGTATCCAATTTGTTGGGTTGGAAGTGAGAGGTTTTGGTATAACATTTCCGGTAATGTGGGAGGCAGCGTGGGAGGCAGCGTGGTCGAGTGGTTAGGGCGTCGGACTTGTAATCCGGAGGTCCCGGGTTCAAGTCCCGCTCTGACCACTTGCTGGAGTTGTTCACGGCAGACCCGAGTTCAACTCCTCGATCACGCTTGTAAAATAGCCAACTGGTTTGCCTCCTGCCAGTTGGGATTTTTAAAATGTTATGTTCTATTTGAATATTTGTTTTTTTATTTAGTGTCCCCAATTAGTGCTCGTGCGCTAAATACCTTGACACTTAAATAAAGTGCTTATTATATTATTATTATTATTTATTATATATTTACATTGTTTTTACAGGCAAACTTCAAGTCCTGTTAAATCCAGAACACTGTCAACAAGACCCAACACAGGTAGAGTTAAAATAATTAAACTTGTACGCAAAACGGCAAACCATGATTCCTCTTCGTAAACGGTCGCTGCCATTTTATTGACACTTGAATTTCTTTCAGTTTTGTCGAAAAAGTATTTTACTAAAAAAGAATTTCACGACCCCGAATCGATACCAAGCCCTTTCGCATTCTGCTATTCTTTCTCGCCATTACACCACCACGTAGGTCCTCTAAATAACTGCAAAATTAAATTATATATTTATTTGTTTTTCTTTACTGATACACTTATCATAGGGGACCATATCCCTTTCCCTAGTCTTAGCGCAAATCTTGCTTTGATCTAATATTCCACTTATCTGTTTTGACTACTCAAATTTCATCAAATGATTGTAGCCTAATTTCGACATAATCCAGGCCTAAACTAGGGCAAAAATAGCATGAAGATTTACAAAAGGCTTGATTAACAGTGATGGCGTTGACCGTTAAAAAATGGCGTCAATCGTTTACGAAAGGGAAATTAGCAGCGGTGAATCTTGGGTGATAAGTTCATATCCTTCATTCCTGCTTTTAACCTAGAATTTGTGTACAAATCTTCATATTTCTGTATTTGATGATGATATGCATAGTTTTGCCGAAGGGGCTTATTCGTAATAACTAAAGCGAAACGCAAAACTGTTCTTAAGTCGGTTTTTCTGTCACAAATTTCGTACAGCGAGGCAAATGCTACCGAGAGAGGTTTTTGGAACGACCAAAGCGCCGAAAGCGTGGGTCACGCAATATTCACACTTGCTCCCCACCTTTTAACTTTATAGTTGCTTCGGGAGTTGCCTTTACACAACAGAATAAAGTTGGCAAGCTCAAGTTGGCGTGTGTGAACCCCGATGGCCCCGGGGGTGTGAACATAACACCAACAGATGGTAAACTTGTTGACAAACTGTTGGCGACAGACAGAACTTGTTTCTATTCTCGTCCACTTTTTGGCACGACCACTTTTTTTCATTAGTCATTTTGTCTGAATGTGCTTATTCTGTCATGCAGGTCGGCCAGTGGGAGCTGGAGCCTGGGTCCATGAAAGAGGTTCACGAATACAACCAACAAGAGTAAGTTTATGGATAGATATTGCTAAGATTAAAACGAAGCACCCTTTTGAAATACGAACTGCGCATAGAACAACAAGGGGAGAATGTCAATTGAATTCTCGAAAGGACAACAAACCACAGTCCAAGCTCCCGCAAGCAGGCACCCTCGGCAAGCAGAATTATGTCGCATTAAAGACTCCAAATGCGAAATATCTTTAAGCTTATTGTTGTTTATATTCGTTTACAACAAATTAGTTACTGTTATCGCTGGATTCACGCTGTTCTTGTTACGAAACGCATTGGTAACAAGCATTACGTCACTAAGTTTACAGCTGATGGAAGGAGTGAGTGAGTGAGTGAGTGAGTGAGTGAGTGAGCGAGTGCTAATTTGCATATGTCTCCGTTACCGATAACCCATTCATTACGGATGCGCGTATTCACGGGTTAAAAAGGTGTCCGTAACTGAAGCTGGCCGCTTACGGAAAATGATTCTCGTAAGAGAAGAACTCGGCTTTTGTCAAGGCGGCCTTTCAAACTGTTAAAGAGTTTTAGGCCCGGTTCAAACGTCGAAGTTTACATGTGCCGAACCTAATACCTATTTGGATCGAGCCAAATAATTAAGTTCGACAGTTGAACAGCAGATGCTATCCAAATACAAAAGTGTCGATCCTTATTGATTCAAAGGTCGAGTTTTACATGTTCCGAACCTAATTATTAGGTTCGGCACATGTAACGTTCGACGTTTGAACCGGGGCTTGGAAATAATAAATGATAACAGTTTTATTATCATTCTGAACACAGGTTGTGGTGAGGAGAAGATAAACGGTCGAAGCGAACTTGAAAACAAAACCAAGCAAATCACAACACAGCAAAAGGAAGTCATCAGCAGATCATATGTGTGTATTGGGTAAAATACTTAGGCCCCGTCCACACGTATCCGGATATTTTTGAAAACGGAGATTTTTTTCTCCGTATTCGAAAACATCCGCGTCCACACGGACCGTATTACAATCGTATTTGCCCGTCCACACGTATACGCGAAAATTTTTCGAATACGCTAGACTTCACATGATGAGCATGCGCAGGCTACTGGCACATGCGCGCTGTGAGAAGCATAAGCCCGCGAAAATCAAAGAGTTTGCCGCCATCTTTGTTTTGACGTCTACACGAATACGATAAATCTCCGTTTTTAAAAATCTACAGTCTGGAGAGCGTATTCAAAAACCTCCGTATTTGTTGCCGAAAACGCCGTTTACGTGTGGACGGGAGGTGCAAACGAAGAAAAAAATCTCCGTTTTCGAAAATATCCGGATACGTGTGGACGGGGCCTTAAACATGAAGTTCTGGTATAAAAGGCTTAGCTCCTCCCCCATTTCACACCTTTTGGGTGTGAAATGCAAATTTAGGCGTCTTTCAGTCACAAAACGTGGTTAACTTGCACGTCCTTTGAACATAATTTGCTTCAAAAATCTGATAAAACCAAGATTTTACCTTAGCTAAAAAAAAAATAGAGGTTCAAAGACTTCTGATATAGCTTTTATAAAGTTTTTCCAAATTGTGTTAGCAATGGTCTTAGTAATGACGCATGTTATTTGTCAGTTGTTTATGCTTCAGCGGTTGATTGACGACTGGAGGTGCGAATGGCCAGGCCAGGCTCCTTTTATACCGGAACTTCGTCTTTAAGCCTGCATAGCACACAATTTTACTTGACAAGCAATCAAAGATAAGGCCATTTTCACAATAACCCTATTGTACCGTCTGTTGTTAAGGATTTCAATACATGCCATAGTTTTATAAAAATTGTAGAACATTCCACCGATAACCATGCATTCCGTATTTAATCAATATTTATTATTTATTACAAGTACGGAATGTAAACTTACGAGTGTAATTTTAAATTGAAATTGAAATCTCGGACAGGTATTTATGGATATTTATATTTGAGGTTGTTCTTGATTCTGAGAACTTAAGGGTTTGTAAATTGAGTGATACATTTATAAACAATCTGCTAATTACTCGCCTCGCCTTTGGCGAAACTAAAGTCCTGGTGAAACGGAGCATGATAGTCGATGCCGATGGTTGAAGCTCGAGCTCTCGTTTGACCACCAAATATCACGCGCTAGCATTAACTTTGAACATGTTCGACATTTTAGAGCAGTTTTCAATTGAGTGTCGAAAGTAATTACATAATTGCTTTGGTTTTGCATTGCTACGCTTTGTGATTGGCTAAAAAATCTCGCGCCACTTTCTCGACCAATCAGAAGTAAAACCAAAACCAATCGTGACTTGCTCGCACGCGTTTTCCTGCGCTTGGCGCCGCCAACATGTAATTGCTTCGAGCTCTGATTGGTTCATTGGATTGTTTACGACTGCTGTGATTGGTCAGAGTAATTACTTTGGTTTTGGTTTTACTACACTCAAATGAAAACTGCTCTATGACAGTTTAATAATACTTTTGATCGTTTGACTAAGCACGTGATAGTTGATGGTAGTTTTTCGGTCAGCTGTTTCCACCTAGAGTGGCAGGCTCAGCTGTAGCTTTATCAAAATGGTCTCCGAAAGTCAACAGTCTCTCTCTATCAGCCAACAAGTTGCATTCGTCAGTAGCAGTAGTTTTAGCCTTTCCCAGGCGTTCACAACAGTGGGGAGCGAAGGATAAACGGCGCGTGAAATAAAAAAAAATAATAATAAAAAAAAAAAAGCTGACGGAGCGAAAGACCCTCGTTTTTCCGCTCATTCGCGCGCCGGTTTTGAGCTGCACCCTGGCCCCATAATCGTAATGCTCGGAACAGGCTACGGCAGTTGAGAGTTGATCGAGGAGCCAGTTGGTGACTGCTTACTTGACGTTTGACCAACTATCATCAACTGTCATGCGCTATCACGCACCGTTTGATCACAGCATGACAGAAGATGATAGTTTGGAATCAAAACTCCCACCCCAGCTATCATCGACTATCAGGATTTAGCCTTCACTCCTTTACTCCCAGAAACAAGCCTCGAGTCATGCTTGGTGCTTCTTTCTTTGTAATCTATAGGTGAGTCCCATGCTTAAGGACGTTCGCGTCAATTGTTTATGCGCATCCTTACTGCGCACGCAATTCATGTCGCAACGTCATGCACGAGCGCGAGCGCAAAGGAAGGAATCTATTCACATGAAGGGATGGTAGCCGTTGCGTTAACTTTGCTTTGATTTAACTCGCTTGGATGGTCGGTGGCCCCTATTTTCTTCTTCATATATCACTTTCTTTACCGATAATCTACAGTTTGTGAAAAAAAGAAAAAAATCTGTCTTGAAGTTTGATTTTTTTTTTTTCATTTTTTTATCCACGCGACGTCGAATAGCGAAGCGCACGATTACTATTTATAGAACTAAAACTCAGACAAACAAACCAAAAGTGACTCTCAGGGGATTACTAATAACGAATTTCTATTGTCAGAAATGCAAGAATAAACAAGAATAAATTATAAACTCAGACAAACATGAGTACTGACGTCATCTGTGCGCTTTGCTATTGCACTCATATCTCAGCTGTATGTTGTTTCCGAATGCCCTCTTTAAAGGGTTAACTCATTTAAAGGTTGAAAACAGTTCGAATTATTTACGAATCAGGCCCACTTAGATAACATTTGAATATAATAGTTTCTCCCCAGCGATTCATCTTTGATATTGTTTAACTAAAAGCCATGGACACCATGTCATGTTACGAGGACTAACTTTTCAAAAACAGGGTATATTTCTACACACTATCTCTCTTAAATCAATTCGGTGACCCCCAATTTTTTTGCATTTCTGACATCAGTAACTCATTATCAGACCGTAGCATAAGTTTGAAAAAAAATTGTCTTGTAAAAGATTTTCGCGCGAACGTCCTTAAGTGCGATCATTGACATGAAAGTTCTTCATCAGTAATTTCCCATGGTATAGTTTGCTTTTCGGTATGTTACAAAGTTAAATTTGGGATTTTTTTTTCTAATTTTAATTTTGGACACCTTTAGGTGTGAGGTTATGTATTAAACACGAGGAAGAGTGTTTTCAAGATTTTCAAAACAACCCGAAGTGGGTTGAAAGAAAAAAACATAGCGCAGCCGAGTTTTTTCTTAAACTGGCTTCGAGGTGTTTGGAAAAGATGAAACACGCTTGTGATTCTCTCTGTTCACACTTGATGAATTATTAGAGGACCACCTTCACCCAAAATGCTGTGCGCGCCGTGATCACTTTCTGTGCTGAATTTCGTGCAACACGAAATTCACGCTTGAATGCGTGTAACCAATCAGATCACGCGTATGAACAATGGAGCATTTCAAAACAAAAACAAATGACCGCAACGTCTTTTGGGTGAAGGTGTGCCTTTAATGACTTTGAGAAAGACAAAAAACAAACAGATCAACGCTGAACGCGTAAAGATTTTTTTAAAAAAACGCTTCACTGATTTCATACATACATCACACTTCTGTTGGATAAAAAACTAAGTAACATAGTAAAAACGACATTAAGATAATTTGTAAATAGTTTGCGTGAATATTTAAGTTGTCAAGCGTGATTATTTATCAGAGTGCGGGCGTGGCAGGAGTTATAACTTTAAGAAAATATTTTTCTTAAACTTTTAAAGATATTGATGAAAAGGAACTTTGTATCGCTATTTACTATTTACAAGCAAAAATAATTAGGTAAAAAGAAAGCTTTTACTTTTGAAGATCTTAAAGAGTTGCACATGGTTTTGTGTGAATAGAGTGCCTATTATTGCAAAATATTTTAAATGAAATAAATATTTATTTTATATTGTGATTGTCATCTCCGTTGTAAAACGTTTACGGGTTCCCGGTTTTGAACATCTGAAAATCGGGCTATGGGGCAGAGTGTTAACCAGTGAGTGTTAACCAGTAAGTTTAGTTTCGGTTTTATATAAATTATCACTCATCGCGATACTGGGGTGGTCAGCGGTTCTCCAACGGATTAAGGTAGAGTCCAGGCCGAAATGGCTAGAAACACCTCAGGACTGAGCTGGTAATGAGACTAATAAAACCTGACATGAATAGAAAAAAAAAAGTTCACATTCATATCTGGGTACTTATGCAGCAACCCTTTCTACAATTCATTACGAAATTGCAACAGCGAACAAAATGGAAAATTACAAGACAATTATAATGAAAGAGCCAGTTATTATGCCAAATTTAGAGTACACCGAACACCCTTGGAAGCGTAGGTTATTTCATTGTCGAAGATATTAAGAAAAAGCCAATGACTTTTTGGAAACTACACAGAGAGATTAAGTTATCGCCCCTCAAAGGTCGTCCAGCGATTGGCAGAAACATGAAAGTCTTTGTTTATCACTTCGTTAGAATTTTCCTAGCCTAGATTTTAATGTTTTTTTAAAAGTTCCCGGTGCACGTTAAATGATTTCTTATAACTTGATGTCTTATAACTGGTAAAGCATTAATAAAACATGCATTACCGACTACTCTGTTCCATGACATACTTCGCAAGTGTCATTGTGTATCAGGATGTTGTTGTTACGTTATTGAGTCCCTGAATACGTTATCTAGTATTTTGAATTCATGGCAAACCAGCCTTCTTTTCTTTTGTTCCCAGTTTTCCATCGGACTCGATTTTGCGCTGTCCGTTTTACTTGATCCCAAGACATCCCCAAATCCTCGTATTCTTTCATGATAGTCTTCATTCATAACTTCTTTGGTGCCCGGCCTTCCTCCTAAGCCCTTGAGGATTCCACTCAAGGGATCGAAGGATGGGCGGGTGATGTCAGTGGCATGTTTTCTCAAAGTGTGTCAGTTACATCTCCAATTCCTCCGAAGAATGAAAACTTCAATCCTCTCTTGCTTGGTACGCTGCCACGATTCGAGATCTTCTTTGGCCATCCCCCCCCCCCCCCCCGGTCTGGTTTTTGAGCCGTTTTGGTCTGAAATTGACTATTATGGTCTGAAATCGGGTATGGTTTTCAAGGAAACCACGAGAGCGGATAGACGTATTTGTCTTTTCAACTCGAAATGAATGAAAGAAAGAGAAATAACCGAAATATATCATTCGAGCTGAATTTTAACAAATGTTTTGTTGGCGTTCAAACCAAAGCAGTCTGAAAACGGGTATGGATTTTAGAAGTGAAACAAAAGAAACGGTAAACTGATCCTTACGGCAGAAAAACAGAAGCAGAAGCAAATAAAATTAATGAAGTTCGTCGCGTCTGTTGATTCCAAGTGGTTCTAAAGTCTTTGCTTTGTCTATGAGAAATGCTTCACGCGCTTTTCGTACAGTCTCTGCTATTACGTATTAATTCCTGTGGTATAAGTTGCATATCCTTAGTAGAGTGTCCCGGTAGATTAAAGTGTTGTGATATAGGAGTAGGGCAGCTGAGGTGATGTGGATTCTCTACAGAGCGGCGATGTTCACCAAAGCGTTCATTTAGTTTGCGTTTTGTTTCTCCGATGTATTGACACGGTATATTACGTTTAAAACAATTTTTACATTGGATCATATAGATCAGGTTTTTAGAATTACATGTTATGTGATTATAAATACAATGTTCCTCTTTAGTAGTAAAAAAAAGTGTATTTATACACTTTTCTACTACTAAAGAGGAACATTGTATTTATAATCGCATATAAAGGGGGAGGGGGAGTGGGGTTGGGGAAGGAAAGCTCGCCCTCCGCTCCCCCAAAACCCCGAACCCGTGCCCGAGAGCTTGCTCGTCCGCTAACCCCTCCCGGGTTTGGCCACCAAGACCCAAGGCCGCAGTCAATTTGGCGACAATACATTTCAGAATGAGAACAGGAACTTGTTTGTGTAATAATTTTTATATCGTTTTGGAGGTAAACAAAATGGTATTTTCCCTAAAAATAACTGCAAAAGTTCGACCACCGTCTGATAATGTATCACTCATAGACCGGACCTTTTCAGGCAGTGGGCCTACGGGCCTGATTTATTTAAATATTTGTTTTCGTCTCGGCGGTATTGGATAGAGTTTAGCTACTGTAAATCAAACGTTTTAACAAATAAAGGTGATGGATGGAGGAAGGTATGTATGAATTCTTCACCTCTGAAACTATGACGTTTCATAACCATAGTCTGAGAACAGGAGCAAATACCCCATGTATGTGGGCTCCTGAACAAAATATTTAACCGGCCGGTTGAAAATTTTCAAACCAAAAAGAAATTCATACTACGACGCCGACCACAAACACATAACGTTTGTTGATAAACAATCCTCAGTCAGGTTTTCCACAAAACAGGTTTTTCTTTTGTCGGAGGTTAAAAAGAAGCCAATCACTCACGATTTTGACAGTTATTATGCAATCGTTTAATTATGCATAATTTATACAGTAGTACACCGAACACCCGAGGAAGCCAATGACTTCTCGGAAACTGTATGTATTGAGTCACCGCTTCTCAAAGATTGGCTGCGATTGGCTGAAGAATTTCCATAGTCTCGATTTTTTCGTTTTAATTCAAGCGATCTTATGCAGTAATTTTAAGTGCGATTTTAGAGCGTCAGTAGGAACTTACAAAGATTTTATGGTCTTGCTATTTGGAAATGCACTATGCAGCAGCGCAGATTTGACTGGCAAAATCTAAGGAAAATTTGGTCTTTCTACTAGTTGCCACTTCTTGTTTAAAAATTTCACCTTTTTCAGCATTTTCCGGGAAACTGGGAATCTAACACATCACCTTCCACTTGGAGTGTTTAAGAATTAAAGAATCTTTGTTCGTTTTACCGAGAAACGGCTTGGCAATGTTTTTCTTAAAAAACGATCATCGGGTAGGTTTTCTAAGAAACATTTTCAGTATTTAAGTTTGTTATTATTCGAGACGATTCGAGACAACAGAATAACCTGTTTCTTGGAAAACTTACCTAATGATTGTTTATCAACAAACGTCATGTGGTTTGTAGTCCGTGTCGCAATTTATTTCCTTTTTTGGTTTGAATTTTTTTCTTTCAAATAGACAATTATCAGGCAGGTTTTCTAAGAAACTTTTTAGTATTTTCTGAAACTAATCACAAAACAGAAGGGGAACAATAGATTTCAACATTTTTACATTTTTTAGCCAATGAAATGTCGAGCAATGAAATTTCAACTTGTCCGCTCATCAAGTTTATGTTGCATAAGGTGACGCGTAACCAGTCGACCCCATCGCCTGAAGAAGACTAGCAGTATGCAGTCGAAACGTCGCGATCCACATCGGAAGTGACTACATCGTGAGACAAACGAAAAAATACTTCTTTACTAAATTCTTATTTATATGTAAATAAATAGACAATTTCGATGGTCTGAACAGATCATAAACGACCATAACTTTGTCTGGGTGACCCCAGTAACAGTAGCCGCACTGTAATAGTGATGTAAATCGAAGATAAGGTCACTTAGTTGTCATAAGAAGTAAAAAATAATAATAATTTTGTCTTTTTCAGTTGGCTAAAGCGAATCATGAAACACGTTTTATACTCGAAAGGGGAGATTTGGGGTAACGCAAATGTTCTAGAAAGTTTTACTTTTAAGTGGTTTCAAGATAAAGAGCAGACAAAATTGTATTTTGGGAATTGCAGATATCTGGCGTAATTCACGGCACTGAAACATTCAGTGAAAAATGCATTGGCAAATTATTTTCGCACTCTAATGGCATTCCTAAAAGGGAACGTTTCTGCTGTAGATCAATAATTTACGTTACCGGCTTAATAAAGGACTTTATATCCCTTGAATTTTGTATTTAGCTTCATTTAACTTCAATGCACCTTTTTTTTTAACTTTTTTGGTCACAGAAGAGAAGACAAGGAATGCCGCGACCTGAACAACATCCGTGTCATAGGGATTGTGATGTTTCTGGCTCAAAACTGCCTCAAACTGAAACCTTTCTCAAACACGAAATGATTATAGAACACCAAGAGGAAGATATCAATTCAAGTGTCGTTTCGAAGAGAATTTCAACCATAATCTGTTTTTAGCGACACAAGCTGGAAAACTTCAATTTTTGACAAATGAACTGAACACAGAGTGATCGTGACCTTCGGGGAATCACTCTGATAACATCTACCGCTAACAACATTTGTATTATTTCTAAAATAGCATTCAAGGCTCAATTTCTTTGTAAGAGGCTCTTATTAAGTAAACCAGATGAAAATCCATACCCTTAAAGCCCGGTTTCACTACTTGTAGAGTTATTGTTATAAGTCAAAATAGCAGTGTGCTACCGATGGCTAGGATAAGAATAGATTCTAACGTTGAGTTATCTCTTACAAGTTATTTGATTGCATTTCATTTTATTTCATGTAGCTGCGGCCTTGGATCTTTACATAACAGTACGGTTCTCGAGCTGATTTTTCCAGGGACTCTTGTCATGCTGCTTTAGAAATAAGAACAGAAAGAGCCAGTTTGCCACTAAATTCACTGAAGTGCGTATACGTATTTCTCGGGACTGAATAAACGTAACAACATCATCATGATACACTAGCCGTCAACTGCATGGCATCTAATAGAACAGAGTCTGAGAGTACTTGGAAAAAATGTTTTACTAAAGGTCTATAAGCTATGTAAAAATGTAAATGTTGTTTACAGTGGACGAGCACTTTGCTATCTTACTAATTCACAGGCACGCTACTCAATTATGGAAACAAATATAACATAACATGTTAAAAATCCCAACTAGCAGGAGGCAGATCAGTTGGCTATTTTACAAGCGTGATTAAGGAGTTGAACTTGGGTCTACTGTGAAACAGCTCCAGCTAGTGGTCAGAGCGGGAATTGAACTCGGGACCTCCGAATATATTATAAGAGGTCAGAAGGTGTAGAACCTGTATTATACTACTGCAACTGTTAAATTACTACTTTTAAGTCTAAACTGTCATACTGTTTTCTACTAATCTACTTCAGTGGAAAAGCAGTCAGATACACGTCACAAGCTTCAATGATATTGTCGCATGTATTTTTAAATAGATCAATCTGGTATAGCTCCAGCGTGCCGCTTTTATAATCTTCTCCAAGCTCCTCGTACTTAATGGGAAGCTGACTAACACACGCAGTGATGTCAGTCAACAGTTTCTTGTGGTTCTTTATCAATTGGTCGAGTCTCTGCAAAAACTCAACAGTGGCCTCGAACATCTTTTTCAGCTCTTCCAGCCTTTCCTTTGCTTCAGCAGCTGCATACGCTGGAATGCCAAGAAGTGCAGTGGATATGGTTCCTTGAAGAATTCCTGCATCAAATCCAGCGAGGCCTGGAAAGCCTTTAGGAACAAAGTTTAGCTGCCCACCATCCTGCCAGGCATGTTTCGTTTGGTGAGAAATGCTTGCGATGCTCTTTTCAATCTCAAAGTGCTTCTCGACAACGGCCGTAAAAGCGTCATCTAAGTTTTCAGCCGTTCTTCTAAAATGTTTCAGTATTGATTCTGGTCGGTAGTACGGTTTCCCGTCCAACACATTCTGGGCCACGATTTTGTTTCCCTGGGCGAAGTTTTTTGCCTTCACCACATACTTCTGTGCTTCAACCTCCATCTCTTGACATTTAACCACCACTCTTTCGGTCTTTCTCACCATTTCAGGATTGCAATCTTTCAAGTCAGAGTAGTCATTAGAGATCTCCAACAACTTATCAGAAATTTTAAGGGGAATGAACTCCCGAATCTCGTTTGCAAGCTCACCGTAGAGGGCAACAGAATCCTGGTACTGTACTTGAAACTGCTGCGAAGGTGTCGTAGTCAAGGCCATATTAGGTGTTCGATTTTCCGTGGACATAAACGGACTTAGACGAGAAACAGAAACCTGGTACGTTGCTTGAAACTGCTGCGAAGGTGTCTTATCCAAGGCCATACTTAGAGGATTTTGGAATGGTTTACACACCTCGCTTGGAAATGGTTTGGCTACGTGATAAACAAAGGCTTTCATAAGTTTCCGCGAAAAATCGTGAGTAGGCCTTTATCACGCGGCGGCTATGTTGACTCCCCGGAGAATAAAATGTTTTGTTTTTGCCCGCCCAACCGTGTTTTCAACCTTTTCACTGCGATGCTGAGCGTTTCTTGGAAAACCGACCTGATGAGGTAATATATCAAACACGAGGAAGAGTGTTTCATCAGGATATCCCAACACCGAGAAGTGGGTTGAAAAACGAGGCGCAGCCGAGTTTTTTTTAACCCACTTCGAAGAAAACGAGGGAATAAAATCGCCAAAATCTATGCTAATTAAGACCGGGTATCCAAACCTCCTTTACGGTTGTAATTTCCTTTGTGTTCTCGTCATGAATTATTAATGCATTTGAGAACTTCTGTGGACTTCTGTGAAAATAAGACGAAGTCATAGTTTGAGTGGTAAAGAATACATACCTTCCTGCATCCGTCACCTTTATTTGAAGAAAAAAACTAGGATTTATAGAGTAGCTAAAATCTAGCTAATGTCTCCGAAAACAAAACAAATAAATAGACCATTTCGATGTTCTGAACAGACCATAAACGATCTTGCCAGAAGGGGCTCGATTTCGAATTATAACGAATTAAAATATTAAAAAATGGTATTTAGAAAATCTGCCTGACGATCGTCTTTTAACAAAAACATTCCAAGCCGTTTCTCAGTAAAATGAACAAAAGAATTCTTCATTAATTCTTAAACACTCAAAGTGGAAGGTGATGTGTTCGTTTCCCACCTGCCTCCTGACATGTGATGCAACCTAATAAATTTGTTCTAAAGTGGAACTAACCGCTGCAGTCAAGGGAAAAATAGATGTTTCACCTGATCATCAGAGCAACATCATATGATAACTTTATGTGTGAAGTCGAGTCAACATGGAAATTAAAACTCCATAGTTGATTAGTTTGGGCATTTGTAACCCTGAAGGATGCTTAGTCATTTACATAGCGTGAGTTAATGCGGCTGACGGTCAATTGGTCAACTCACGCTGTTGAATTGTTTTACTGCTGAGAGAGAGAGAGAGAGAGGAGAGAGATTGATTGATTGATTGATTGATTCACTTTTATTTGAATACGATAATTTCATAAGTTACATAACTTCTTTACATGAAAGCTGTATAGAAACAGAAGCAAATACTGTACAACTACACTAAAGTAGTTGCGAGAGAACAAAAGAGAGAGAGAGAGAGAGAGAGAGAGAGAGAGAGAGAGAGAGATTGATTGATTGATTGATTGATTGATTGATTGATTGATTGATTCACAGGACGGCACCCAAAGAATCGTTTCGATGGAAAGCTGTTCAGAAGGCCTTAGTCATCAGTTAAAAAATCGTAATAACTTAGATTGAAAACAAGAGTTTTCTTACGTAAAATATCGCCTCAAACATTCGTAACATCTAAAAATTTAACGCCTTTTGTCAGTACAAAGGGATAAAAATGTCGTTTAATTTGGGTGCGAAATAAGGTCAGCTAGGATTTACGGAAAGGTGAAGGCAGTTAGTAAACTCGGGGGATAAAATTCGTTTGCTTAAAATTTTCGGTCGCTAAAGCATTCCGCAAAAAGAACCGAAAAGCTCAAACTGTATCAGCTTTCACATGGTTTCCTTTAAAGACACTAAATTGATATAGAAAAACAGTATAATGCCATTCCAAGCGTTTTCCTTAACCCATTGGGCCATGGGTGCCCCTGATGAAAACTTTGAGTCAACTCTTACAAGTTGTTTCATTGTATTTTATTTTATTTCATTTGACTGCGGCCTTGGGTCTTTACATAACAGTACGGTTCTGCAGCGGATTTTTAAGGCTGTGGTCAGAGAGGGACCCGTATCATGCTGCACTGGAAATAAGAACGAAAAGAGCCAGTTTGTCACTAAATTCAAGTGCGTATACATATTTCCGGACTGAATAAATGTAACAGCAATATCATGATACACTGCTAGCCGACACTTGCCTAGTATCTAATAGAACATAGTAGTTGGAAATGCATGTTGATTTCATTAAAGGTCTATAAGTTATAAGAGGACAGAAACTGTCATAACGTTTTTTACTAATCTACTTCAGTGGAAAAGCAGTCAGATACGTGTCACAAGCTTCAATGATAATGTCGCATGTATTTTTAAACAAATCAATCTGGTATAGCTCCAGCGTTCCGCTTTCATAATCGTTTTCAAACTCCTCGTAATCAATGGGAAGCTGACTAACACACGCACTGATATTAGTCAACAGTTTCTTGTGGTTCTTTATCAAGTGATCGAACTTCTTCAAAAACTCAACAATGGCGTTGTACATCTCTTGCAGCTTTTCCAGCCTTTCCTTCGCTCCGGCAGCTGCATACGCTGGAATGCCAAGAAGTGCAGTGGATATGGCTCCTTGAAGAATTCCTGCAACAAATCCAGCGAGGCCTGCAAAACCTTTGGCAACAGGGTGGTCAACCCCACTGCCCCACTGCACTGCTTTTACACCGGGGGCAACAACCACACCAGCTACCGGCAAATTACAGAGCACATTTTTATCAGCGTCATTGGCCAGCCTACCTGCTTGCCTATCTGCATCTTTCGCTTGGCGAGAAATGTTTGCGATGCTTCTTTCAACCTCTGAGTGTTTCTCAACAACGGCAGTAAAAGCTTCATCTAAGTTTTTAGCCGTTCTTTTAAAATTTTTCAGTATTGATTCTGGTCGGTAGTACTGTTTCCCGTCCAACACATTCTGGGCCACGATTTTGTTACCCTTGGCGAAGTTTTTTGCCTTCATCACATACTTCTGTGCTTCGACCTTGATCTCTTGATACTTATCCACCACCTCTTCGATCTTTCTCGCCATTTCAGGATTGCGATTTTGTAAGTTAGAGTAGCCATTAAAGAATGCTATCAACTCATCATAAATATTCAGGGAACTGAACTCTCGTAACTCGTTTGCAAGCTCACAGTGGAGGTCAATAACCCTCTGGAACTGATGTGAAGGTCTTCTAGTCGAAGCCATAGTAGGTGTCTGATGTTCCGTGGACTCAGTTCTGTGAGCTAAGACGAGGTTGAAATGGAGTACACACCTCGCTCGTAATGGAAGAATCCAGACTATAAGCAAATTATATACCTACGGACTACGTGATAAACAAAGGCTTTCAGATTTCTGCCAATCGCTGGACGATCTTCGAGGGGCGATGACTAATCTATAGATATTTTGAGAAAGTTTCCAAGAAAAATCGTGGGTGATCTCTGACAATGGAATAACCTACTTTTTCTTTCTAATTTTTTCTTTTTTTTTCTCATAACCTTCTTGCGTTACGATGTTCTCTAAATTATGGATAATAAAACGTTTGCATAATATTTTTTGTTAATTTTCGGTTTTGTCCGTTTTTGCAGTTTCGTCATGAATATTAATAAGTCATTATCCTGAATATACTGAGTACAAGAAATTTCTTTAAATGGTTTACCTCCGGTGCTCTCCCGAAGTCCGATTTGTTTAAGGGGGATTTTCAGTGAGAGATGCTTACAGAGGAGGCTAGCTTACAGTGGAATCACGTATTTCATTGTTGCAACGCATCACTTCGACTGTTGTTCGAACAAAAGCTAATGTAGTCTTTTTTTTTTTAGGAAAAAAGCATTTACACGAGCACATTTTTATGGACTATTCATGGTTGCATTAACGGCGTTCTACCGCATTTAAAAAAAACATTTCGAAAAATATCTTTACCATTCACCGAAAATAAGTTAAAATTATAAGTATAGGCGAAAGGGGAAAGATTTTTAGAATTACGAAATACTTTATCCGTTACGTATCTGTAGTCCATGCTGCAATTTAAATTTCCTTTTCGTTTGAAGACCGGTTTATTTTTATTTCTATTTGTTTCAGATTATGGGATTGAAACGTCATTGTATGGGTGGTAAAGAATACATACGTGCATCACCTTTATTTTACAGGTTTACAGAGTAGCGAAAACTATCTAAAATAAATAGACCATTTCGATGGTCTGAACAGACCATAAACGATCTCTTCCAAAAGGGTCTCGAAACAACGAATTAAATTACTAAAACGTTTCTTAGAACACCTGCCTAATAATTGTCTATTTACAAGAACATTGCAAGCCGTTTCTCGCTTAAACAAACAAAAGAATTCTTCATTAATTTTTAAACACTCCAAGTGGAAAGTGAGATTTAGGTTTTATCATAGGGAACCCACGCGTTTATTTAGAATGAACATAGAATAAATTTACAAATGGACTTACGTGATGTTATGTTTCAATCCAAATGTGCTGTTACTTTTGTGATGTTGAATGACCGGTATCAGTTGAATAACTGAAATCAGCTTATGCCGGGCTTAACCCGTTGACACGATTTCGAAACGATCGTGTCTGTTATTTTTAAAATGGTCTCATATTTCGCCGTCTGTTATTAAATTTTAACTTGTCAGGCGTCATGCGGCATGGTCTCGTATTTCGGCGTCTGGAAATGGGAGAATGAGTTCTTCACCACTCACACAATGACGTTTCAATTCCATAATATGAAACAGTCTTCAAAGTCTTCAAACGCCGCGAAAAAAGGAAATTTAAACTTCATGCAACATGGACTACAGACACGTAACGGATAAAGAATTTCGTAATTCTAAAAATCTTCCCCTTTTCGCCTATACTTCCCTCTTCCGTTTAGCTTATGTTCGGTTCATGGTAAACGCAATATTTTTTAAATACTTTAAATGTTTTAAAAATACAGTAGAACGCCGTTAATGCAACCATGGATGGGTCATAAAAATGTGCTCGTATAAATGCTTTTTTCCTCAAAAAAGACTGCATTAGCTTTTGTTCGCACGGCAGTCGAAGTGGTACGTTGTAAAAACGAAATACATGATTCCACTGTAAGCCTTCGAAATGTTAAAACAGTCGACATTTTCTAAGAAGCTTTTTTCAGTATTTTAATTCGTTAAAATTCGAAATCGAGCACCTTCCGTTTACGGTCTGTTCAGAACATCGAAATGGTCTAATTATTTGTTTTGTTTTCGAAGATATTAGCTAGATTTTAGCTATTCTGTAAATCCTAGTTTTTTGTTTCAAATAAAGGTGAGAGATGCAGGAAGGTATGTTTGCATTCTTTACCATTCAAACTATGACGTTTCATTACCATACCCCGAGACCATAAGTCAATAACCCATGTATGTGAGCTTACGTGGGCTCCTGATGAGGAAAGGAACTAAATATTTAACCGGCCGGTTTAAAAGCTGATTTTGAAACCAAAACGAAATTCAGACTGCGACGCAGACCACAAACACATAATGTTTGTTGATAAACAATCCTCAGTCAGTTTTTCCAAGAAACAGGTTATTCTTTTCTTTCAAGCGAGGTGTGTACTCCGTTCCAACTTCCTCTTAGTTTTACAGAAGTCCACAGAAATTCTCAAACTCATTAATAATTCATGACGAGAACACAAAGGAAATCACTACCGTGAAGAAAGTTTGGATACCAGGTCTTAATTAGCATAGATTTTGGCGATTTTATTCCTTGGTTTTCTCCGCATTTAACGATCAGTTTGAGAAGCTACATTACACACTTGAAAGAGTGTTTCATCAGGTATCCAAACACCTCGAAATGGGTTTAAAAAAAACTTGGCTGCGCCTCGTTTTACAACACACTTCTCGGTGTTTGGATATCCTGATGAAACACTCTTCCACGTGTTTGATATATTACATTAAACAAGCATTATTACAAGCAACATTATTACAAGCAAAGTACCAGAATGCTGTTATTCTCTACGGTACGCGTGCAAAGCTTGAAGCTGCCGAATTACAGTGAATGTATCGGGAAAGAACAAGTTTGAGAATAACATTGAAAGGAACGGCTACGGTCTCGAAATTTATTCTGTTGCTTCTTTGAACTCGTATGTTGAGTTTTGAATGAAGAAAGTCACAAAAATGTACATTCGAGTACAGACCTTGATTTCCAACACGTTGCCCCGATTACCCATGATGCACTTGGATACCCATGATGCATCTTAACTGTATTTTGCATCGTGTGTTTATCACAAAATTGGCGGTCCGCGGAATCTTCAGGGCAGTAACTTTCCATTAACAATATCTAGAAATAAAAGCCTTTTCCAGGAGCCTTTTCATGGCCTTTTCCGATTTTAATTTTACTGAAATGGAGAAACAAAAATTTTACCAAAAATTAAACCAGCTATCCGGTGGAATGCAAATGATTTAGGACCAAAACAATTAGATGTGACATGCATTTTACCGACGTCAGTTATTTTGACCATTGCATACATCTATCCGTTATCCATATTGGCGCATTTTGCTGTACCCTTTTTTCTGTTTTCCTTCTTGTAAAGTTATGATGTAAATCTTGGCCTATTTATTGTCAATAAAATTGCATTAAAAAAAAAAACACATCAGAAGAAAAATTTGTTTTGAAATCCTCCACACAGGCTGGAACAAAACTTTATATTTGCATTTATCGCTTGCTTACATTTTACTATTTATAGCTTTCGGGAATTTGAAAAAAAATATATATTCTTTATTTACCCTCGGTAGTGTTTATAGCACAAGAGCTAGTGGGGCCAAGCATTCAAATTGAACAGAACATTTTAAAAATCCCAACTGACAGGAGGCAGACCAGTTGGCTATTTTACAAGCGTTGTCGAGGAGTTGAACTCGGGTCTACCGTGAAACAACTCCATCTACGACCACGCTGCCTCCTTAAGCGATTGAAAAGAAAACTGCGGACAAGAAACTGAAAGATGAGTGTTTCACGTCGGTTTCAGTTAAATTTGTTATAAAGCGCCTTTTTTCAGAAAGTTGCATGAACACTGGAATGTCAATGGACCGCAAGTTGTTCAGTTTTACATGTAACACTGGCTGTGTTTTCACGAGGCGGTTTTTCTCGCTTAACATTCCTGTAGGTGATTTGTTTACTAGCAGCTTAAAAAATGTATGCGTTTTCACGGAGAGAACTTTATTCATATTTCTTATACCATGCGCGATATATTTTCTTTTGTTAAAACAATAGAAAATTAGAACACAAAAGAACGACAATACAATGCCCTTCTTTGTTGTTTCGTGAACGCTGGCGAAATGTGATTGGCCGAAATTAATTGCCGACAAGCTTAAGCGACCTGGTTTGTTGGCTTAAATTTAATGAGAATTCTATTGTAGTTCGCCGACTCGCTTAACTTTAAGCGAGTTGGACAAGCAACTGTTTTCACGAGATTTCCGACTGTCACTCGCTCAGCGACTTGAAAAATCGCTCGTGAAAACACGGCCACTTTTACTTAAACTTTGGTACATTTGTCACGGACGTAATAAATTTACTCTTGTTGGGAGTTATTTCTTTTCAATTTACCCGATTTAAGAAGCCAAGGACTTTTATTTACTGCGCGTATGGTTATTCAGTACAGTTCTGCACAGTTTTACTTTTGGAAATGACAGATCGTCAATGTTATGTCCGAGGGGTATAAGGGTAGGGGGGCTCATGGAATGGGGCGAGAGTCTATTGGGATACAAATGAGCTCCAACAAATATGAGAATAATTTGTGTAAAAAAAGGTTCTACTCATCAAAGATTAAAAGTCCACTCTAGACTCAACTTATTATCAGGCGAAATGTCACAGAGTCTCATTGTGTTTCAGCAACCACGGGCTGACGAGCCTCAACCGCGGCGCTGTGTTGAAGAAAATTGCTTTTAATCTCGTGAATACGCGAAGCCTTGCACGAGATATTGTATACGGGGGCAGATATGCAAATGTTCACTCGTTCCGTCATTTGTACACCTTTTTAATTCTCTAGTGTATTACCTGTTTGAAGATGATTGCTGTAATTCAAGTGGCGTGACTGAGTAGAAACAGTCAAAGAATTTATGATGTCATTCAGGTGTCTAAACAGTCTCGTTTCACACAATGAGTGTTTTGCCAGCCAGAACAGGAGAAGTTTAACCTTAATGGAGCGGTTGTTTCTGTGTGTACGGGAGGACAGATGACGTAAAACAAAAGGAACAAAGAACGACAATAATACAAATGCATTTAAAAACAAGACCAAAAATACAATACCTCACAAACAATAGAAGACAATGAGTACCGGGACACACAGATAGACCCAATGGAGATGATAATTACAAAGATTATATGAGCGTTTTGCCGGCCGGGACCAAGAGAAGTGTCCCAAAGACGAGGTTTCACTGTAGCCTTTCAAACTGATCATTAATTTATGCTTATTAAAATTGGTTTCCAAACCGTCCAAACCACAGTCACGCTTAAGATTTCTTTATTCAAACTAGATGAAATGTCAATAAGTTTGGCAATGTCAAGTAATTTTCAAATAGAGCTCCATTTTTGAGCCTTGAGAAGGTTGTTCCAGATTATCCAGCCTCGATGAAGCTTCCTTGCAGGTCTAGAGCAACGACTCTATACACAAGGCGTTTGAACGTCTCCACCTGACTTTCAAGAAAAAACTGGTTCCAGATAATTCAGCCTTGATAATGCATCCTCTGTGGGTAAACTCAGTGTCAGTCAATTCATTTTCAATTCTCCATTTTCGAACCTTGGCAGAACCGGTAGAATGAGATTTCCGTAAGCTGAGTCTTGTGAAATAAAATATCCAGAAGACGTAGCGTTTGCATGCTGAAAAGAAAGAATAAAGATACATAAAAATTCCGAATATTGGACCAGTTACCCTGGTAGTTAAAATGGCATTCCAGTTTCAAGGGGGGTGGGGGAGGGGATGTAAGCAAATTCTAAAGTCTGCCGACTCATCAATCATGTGGGGAGGGATGGTGGAGTTATTTAAAAAGGAAGAGTGTTTGGTTTTACAGTGGAATCCCGAATTTTTGAACCAAAACTCATCTCCCTTGGATTTGATTTCAGTCAATGCCACCTGTGATTTTTTTAACCAATTTCCGTTTTGCTAGGAGGTTTGGAAAATCAGGTTTTCACTGTATTTTTAACAACAATTTTATTTCTATTCTTGCAAAAGAAAAAAGGAAAAGGAAAACAAGAAAAGAAAAATAGCAAAAGAAGAGTTGCTCAGGGTTTCGTCATGTGGTTGGTTTTTCCCTTTCCTAGTCATTGTGCATATGTGCATTTATGAAATAAGTGGTGTGTTCCAAGCTTGAATGGTGTATCTGGAAAGAGAAAAGGCTCTGTGTGGTAAACTCGCCATAGTTTTTTTATTGTCCTAACATGAAGTGCAGTGTAATTGTAAAGTGATTTAGCCTCCGGGGGGGGGGGGGGGGGAGTACAGTGACCAATTTTGGCTGGTAGTGACCCAATGTGACTCTGAAACCCTTACCCTATACCAGACCATGCTCAGCTACATTTTGCAAACCATTTTGCTTTTTTCCAGAAACTCTATCTTCATGTCAGTACCACTGATCAGTTTCCTGGTAAATGATACCCTATTCTACACCAAATCTCTCTGATTTCTATACCCTATCCCAGACTAAACTGTTTGACCATATCTTTCAAAGAGGGGGTTGAATAGGGGTATGCAAATCCACCGATCCATGCTACTTTTTGGCTCCATTCGTAGATCCGACGTTATTTGTGTTTTGTTTTTCTATTTTACTCAAAGTTTTCTGCCTTTGCTGGTGAAACTGAAAAAAGAAGTTGACAAAACACCAACATACCGTCCAAGGCAGACCAAAAAAATTAATGATCAGATCCACAATCCGAACTTCTAGATAGACAAGGTCCGGAATCCATGCCAAAATTTTTGGCTGATCCGCAATCCACGGTAATTTTCCAATCCGCTTAATTTACCACTAAAATCTGCAATCCGTGCACTTTTCAGGGCCAAATCTCTGATCCACGAACCTATTCACCCCCTTCTTCAAAGTGCCACATACCCAGATAGCTCATATATGAGAGTACCCCCCCCCCCCACACCCCCACCCCCACCCAAGGTTAAGACCTACCTCTAAAGCCTGTCGCTGGGCCAATGACATATCCTGTGGGTTGCGAATGACCTGACAACAGAAGAAAATACAATGCAAAACTATGAAAGCTTCAATGTTGTATGAATTTTACTGGCCAGTTTTGCACAATTTCCATGTACATTTTGTAAACACCATGAAAATATAAGCTATGATAGTAAACAACATTAAAAACTGCACTTCTTAATGGAGTTTGGGTGCATCATTAATTAACCATTAATAATTATTAATAAACTACTTTACTTACTGTGGCCTCATGTGGTTTTACACTTGGCGTAGAGGTGGATGCCTCTGGACCTGATGTGCGGCCTGCAGAAAGATTTTGCCTGGGAAGCAAAAATTTCATAGCTTGTTATTCAGCTCAAAGAAACCTGTTTTTCAGGCAGTGTCAGTTATATACTTTCCAAGGTTAATCAATATTCACCCTAATTGAAGTGCTGGGAGCATAACCCCAACTCATACTCCCATACAAATTATTATTGAAGTATCTGTTGAGTAATTATTGTTGAAGTAACTATCATTGATTAACAAATTTTTGTACGGGGATACTCCACCTCAAAGTCCAAACCCTTACCTTCTCATGGATCACATAATAACAGGGTCTAGTTGGGATGCCAGATCTGCCCCGATTCTCCATGCCCTTAAATGGGATAGCCTCGCTGACAGACTTGCAAAATAACTGAAATTTTTAATGTTTAAAACTGTAAATCACCTTGTACCTGAATACTTGATACTACCATTCACAGACATAATCTTCGAGGTGCGCAACATAACCTGTTTATTCCGCGACCGAACACTGAGGCCCTTAAGAAACATTTTCGTTATAGGGGCGCAGTAACATGGAACAGTCTGTCAGCGGAGGCTAAGCAGGCCACTACTTTAAATAGTTTTTATTCCGCTATTGTATATTAGTATTTTCTTAACTTAATTTAGCACTTATTATAGGAGTTTTGTAATTTTTAAGTCTTAACTTTTTGTACTAGGTTTAATGCCCATGGCTCTCTTTAGTGATAAGGATTCCGTGGATAAATCAAGTTATTATTATTATTACTATCATTATTATTACCGTTTTTGACAGAAAAAAGGTACCCTATTTCAACCCATGAAACCCCTACCCTTTCATATACTTCCAGCCTAAAAATAGTGCCCCTTTCAGGTGGAGCATCCCTGTATAGCAGCCCATTATATGGGGTACCCCCCCCCCCCCCCAACCCAGGTATCCGCGTGATCCATTCAACCAAAATTTCCGGAAATTTCGGTCCAAACCTCAATGGATCGGTTTGGTCCAACCGGAAAAGTTTCGAAAAAACTGGTCCACCTTTTGAGTTGGACCTCTTTTCCCGAACCTTGGCCCGGAAATTTTGGTTGAATTTTATTATCGAAGCAAAATGCCCCAAAAAAGTGTGGCGCAAAATGCAATGGCTCACCCTGCGTTTCCTAAAGCGCCTTGGCCTTGATTTAAAAGCATCTGGCGTTTTTGTAGAACGTCCTGAAGAATGCTGCGATTCTTTGATTCTGCCATAACGAAAATAATGGAAAAGAGTTGTGTCTTGTCTTTGGTTTATTTTTGACACAACATATATCATCATAAACTTAGCACACGAAAGCTACTCTAAAACTGTTTTACTTACCTTGTCCTTGCGACTGAAATGCCATCATAAGCCTTTTTAGCTTGATACCGATAGATGATGCTGGAATCAGCTTTTCTCATCTCTTGAATGGATCTCCGCCATTTTGATTTTGGTCATATTCGCCCCAGTCTCTCTATTCGTTTGGAAGTATCCGCTGATCGGTTCATCTTCTGAGAATTTTATGCTCACAGTTCTCACAGTTCAAATGTCACGCTTGTTTCACAAGTTATATTTCCTTCTAACGCAAGTACATTTTGTATTTCTTGTTACCTATTGACAAGATTGACATTCTTCGATTTCTACAACAATATTGAGCATTGAGAGCTGAATCCAACAGCAAATTCCATCACACACTCGTTGCTTTGAGAGCCGTGCACAGGTGATTCCGATATTTTCATAACGATCCATAATATGGCGAGGGTGCTGTTCATTTTAATCGGACTTTATTTCGCTACTATCAAAGCCGGTAAGGAAATACAATTATTACTAGTTATAGAAGTGTGCAAAAACATCAATCGTTTTAGTCCACCTGAATATTATTTATAATACATGTAGACCTCACATCTCACTCTAAATATCTGATAATAGGCCATTTGCACGATGACGTCATATGACTACAACTACCAGAATCCTTCAGGTTTTTGTTTTGTAGTGCAAATTAGGGCTATTGTTATTTAAACCGTACTGGGATTACAAAATTTAAATAATGGAAAAACGCAGTGAATTCTGGTAGTTGTAGTCAAATGACGCCATCGTGCAAATGGCCTATTATTTTAAGAACCAAATTTGTTAAAACAAATAGACAGGTAAGAACTTTTTTGTTGTTAAATTAAATTTCTTATTTTAAGAATTTAATTCTTACTTGAAGTCTCAAGAAATTGATTTTAAGGAAGAAAGTTTTCTTAAAATAAGAATTAAATTCTTAAAATAAGAAATTTAATTTAACAACAAAAAAGTTCTTACCTGTCAATTTGTTTTAACAAATTTGGTTTAAGGCTACGTTTACACGGTACCCGACGAATTTTCGACCGGTTGAAAAATTTGGCCGGACATTTTGTTCACACGGAACCGTGCAATATTTTTGTTCTGTTCACACGGAACTGACTAACTGTTGAATTTTAACCTTTGTTAGTTGTTTTACCATCTGCCTATGCGCAGAATGCTACTTAACCAAGTCCAAAATGGCGTCTAGAAAGAGAAAGGTCAACAATGGGCGATGACGATGATAACAATATTATTGATAAAATTGTCCCACCAAAGATACGTCCTCCCCGGTCTCACCTAGTGTGGCTCTAGTGTTTTCGCCTGTGCTTCATCTTCGACTTACGGATAGATATGCGACTGTTTTGAACTCGGTTTTCTGATAAAAACAGGATTCCAGCACACCGTCGTCTTCGTGCGTGATTATTATTTATTTATTTACCTTGGCGCGATGGGCAACCCTTGCCAAGTATAAATATAGATGTAGATGAAAAGCTCCGCATGTCATAGACATTTGCAAGATGATATTTTGCATTAATACTGTAATATTTGCGAGCAAAGTGATTAAGAATCCGACACATTCCATCTTCGTAGTATAGACTTTCTTTCTCTCTTCTTCTAGCTGAGTTACCACGCATCCATGCAACCACGCCTTTGCCGTACAAAAATTTAGACAGTCAAGGTGTTCACACCGCGCCGGTTAAATTATTGACCGTACCGGCTAAAAGTTTGTCCCCGATTTTGGCGTTCAAATTTTTGAACGGCTAGGCTGTTCAGTTAGCGTGGTTCCATGTGAACGGAACACCTAACCACACGAAATTTCAACCGGTCGAACATTCGTCCGGTACCGTGTAAACGTAGCCTAAGAGTGTCTGGAGACGGTTGCACATTTCGACCACCTCCCCTTATTGGTACCGTGCAAAAGTACTGCCAAAGAGGTTTCATTTGACTGGTCACACCATAAAATTTTGTTAGCAGCCTTGAGTAAAAGGGTTTAATAACACCAAATGAGCCACTTGACTTCATGAATACTTTTATTGTATTTTTTATCTTTTCTTAAGAATTCATACTTCAGCAAGCAGTGGTAATATCACGTCATGGAAGCCGCACTCTTCTCACCAAAGATCACAAGACATTTGAGGAAGGAAGTGATAGCCAATTGACTGTCAGAGGAATGGATCAGATGTTTAGAGCCGGAAAGTTTGTTCAAAGCCATTTTCAAAATTTAACCTTCTTGTCCAATGTGTATTCCGCACAAGATATTTATGTGCGGTCCAGTGACTACTCAAGGACACTCAACAGGTAAGAACCTACCAAGGACCAGTGGGACTGGTTGTACATGTACTCCTGTAGTTGCACACCTGTGGTTGCTCACCTTTGGTGTAATCTGCAGGAAGCAAATGTGATGTTGTTACAGCTCACATGATGGAAGCCCTTTTAGGAGTATGGGGGGGTGAGGGGTGAGGGGTGGGGATGCATGTCCCTTATTCACCCCCCGTCCCCCATCCCCCGATAGAATCTACATCCACACTGGTAACTACATACTGCAGAATCTGAGTTAACTCCAGCAGTCACGAATCACTTGTACACACTTGTCATGATCAGTCTTTGGGATCTTTTCTGACATTGTTCCATTTAACACTTAAACTCCCAAGAGTGCCGAAAAAATAGTTATTTAAGAAAATACCAAATTTCAATTGTACAATATTAAAAATGAAACAAGTGGTACCATGCAAAAGCACTGCCGAAGAGGTTTCATTTGTATAGTCACACCATAGGATTTTGTTGACAGACTCAAAAGTAAGAACTACACTACATGTCTTCTTCTTTAAGTAAGTGAGCATAATATGGCATTTAGCTGTGGCTGCTGCTACACCAATATTGTCTGAGTGTGTCAAGAGGTGTTGAGGCATTTTTAGGGTTTGAAATGCGTGATGGATGACAGATTTTTTGGGTAAAAAGATTTTGTCAGGGAATTTTTTAGAGTTGATAAAAAGCATACATGTACCTCAGCATTCACAATTTTATGTCAAATAGTTGTAGTAATTTCATTCACAAGCTTTACTCTCTTGAAGTTTTGTTTTGTTTGCACTATTTTTTGTATGTGGAAAAAACTGTTTTTTTCTGAGCTGTTGCACTTTTTGGGTTCTAGTTACAGCTTAATTGGACTTATTGGAGGTCTAAAAATCTGGCCTCATTCCACCTCCCCATCAATAATAAACCTGAGTACCCCCCTGGACAAAAGCACTACCCTTCTAATATGCTGTTGCTGTTCAACAAGATACTCTGACTTTTACCGATCTCATACCTGTAGAACAAATATTAAAAAATTTTCGATCCTGTTTCAAGGACCTAGAATATGGAATTCATTACCGAACGACATCAAAAATGCCCCGTCTTATAGTATATTCAAGCGTATGATCAAACCATTTTTAAGGGTCAGACAGAATGTAACCTAAATAGCTTAACACTTACATCTATATTTTCCTCTAAACACACTTATATACTTAAAAAACGACTTTTTCTTCTTCTTTATTTCTTAAAATGCCGCCTAGTATTTAAATTGCCCGTGGGGGGAAATCTCTATTCCTCATAAGCTCGGCTTCTTGGAGATTTCCCCGCCACAGTCACTCCTCCCAAGTTATGTACAAATTTTAAATTTAATGTTAATTAACCTATTTATTAATGTTTTTTTTTCTCCTTGTAATTCATTGTTTGTGGCAAAATAAATAAAATAAAAATAATAAAAAAAATGCATTACTTTACAAAAAGTAACTGTCTCCACCATTCTTGGGAGTGACCTTATGACCCAAGGGGACTTCCATATATAAAATAAACAGGGGTGATCATCGAAAATTTTGAAGGGAACTGCTAAAAGGTAACAGAAAACCTGTTTTGTGGGTGTGACTCACATTAATTTTAACTCCTAAGATGTCCTGTCCAATTCTTTCTTAAAAGTTGTTGCTGTCAGCATAATTATTTTTTTGGTTTAATACCCTAACAGGTATCAGAACAACTTGTCAGTGGTCATTTTGATTGCAACACCCTTTTTGATTCCTTTTTGATTCCTTTTTGATTCCAACCCCCCCCCCCCCCCCCCCTGTCACTTTTATATGAATGGGAGTTCCCAGCCTTGATGGTCTTGCATCCTTTCCTGAGGGGACGAGTCTACCATCCTACAGGAGATCTAAGTTACAACATGCTAAATCTGTTTATTTTTTCTTTAATTTTTTTCAGCGCACTAAGCTTTCTTCTGGGGCTTTACCCACCAAGAAACCAAACACTTAATACCTCTTATGCTGGGGTCTTCAGTGCACCATACAACATACAACAGGTGAGTGTTCAGTATTAACTCAGAAGGACATGTCTTTTCAAACCTCCATTTTGATCAGGTCTACATTTCACAAAGTTGGCCTGACATCAGCCATTTTGGATTTTCCCTGAGACACATACCATTAGCCTACATGACTTTCTACTGTATAAGAAATTTTACGGTTTGCAATGTATTTTAGGGCGAGTTCAAATCACACGTACCCTTTCCTGAATTTCTCAGATCATTTAAAACAAAAGCTTACTCAAGTCATTTTTATACTCAGACAACTTGTCAGGCTGAGCATAATGTAAACTTGATGTGTTATATGTCATCACATCACATGACCGACCGTAACTTAAACAGTAATTTCTTTTTTTCTTGGTACATTAGCAATGTACCTGCTAGAGGCCTAAAGAGTCCCACCAACCCAAGATTTAAATGAAGTTCATCATCATTACCATTAATTTTTTTGTGATTAGCTATAAAATCACCAAGTTTCATAACCACAGCTTTGACATTCTTCACCCTGTCCCAGAAGACCAAAAAAGCCCATTCTGAATAGGGTAAATAGTTTGATGAACATCAAATAAAAATAATTATACTTTTGTTTTCAGTATGATGAAGAATTTTTTTATTGACAGGTTCCAATTCACACTGTTGCCGTGGAGAATGACCAGCTCCTCCGAGGTTGGCTAGCATGTCCTGAGCTGACTAAAAAACTAACTGCATTCTATAAGAGTGAAGAATACCAGAAAAAGGAGGTGGATAGTGCGGTCTTCAGGAAGACCCTTGAAGGCATCCTGGGAATTGAAAACATTGAACTTAAAGACTTCTACAATGTGTAAGATGATACATGTACATGTTCATGTGTGCACAGAGATATGAAATTTATCTTTGAGTGTTTAACTCAATATCTCACAAATGAGTGCAGCCAATGCCATGAGGGAGATATCAAGTTGAACACAAGACTGAAAATAAATTTCATTACTCTGAGCAGCCATGTATTAAATTTTTGTTTTAATCATTCATTATAAGCAATACTTAAATGCAAAGTTTAACCCCAGGATTTTCAAAAATATTCTGAAGACTGTCCAAAGGTTGGATGATTGACACTGTATCTGATAATTTTCTGTGTGACCATTCAAATGAAACCTCTTCAGCAGTACTTTTGCATTTTCAGTCTGTCAACAAAATCCTATCGTGTGACCATTCAAATGTAGCCTGCATTGCAGGCGTTTATTAAATGATGGGGCAAAATTTTGAGGACATGCGCGCGAGGGGAACACGCGCGTCCTCGAAATTTCACCCCATCATTTAATAAACGCCTGCAATGCAGGCTACATTTGAATGGTCACACGATAGGATTCAAATGAAACCTCTTCGGCAGTACTTTTGCATGGTACCATTTGTTCTAACTTTTGAGTCTGTGGTTGAAATCCTATGGTGTGACCATTCAAATGAAAACCTCTTCAGCAGTACTTTTGCATGGTACCATTTGTTCTAACTTTCGTGTCTGTGGATGAAACCCTATGGTGTGACCATTCAAATGAAAACCTCTTCAGCAGTACTTTTGTATGGTACCATTTGTTCTAACTTTTGAGTCTGTTGATGAAATCCTATGGTGTGACCATTCAAATGAAACCTCTTCAGCAGTACTTTTGCATGGTACCATTTGTTCTAACTTTTGAGTCTGTTGATGAAATCCTATGGTGTGACCATTCAAATGAAACCTCTTCAGCAGTACTTTTGCATGGTACCATTTGTTCTAACTTTCGTGTCTGTGGATGAAACCCTATGGTGTGACCATTCAAATGAAAACCTCTTCAGTAGTACTTTTGCATGGTACCATTTGTTCTAACTTTTGAGTCTGTTGATGAAATCCTATGGTGTGACCATTCAAATGAAACCTCTTCAGCAGTACTTTTGCATGGTACCATTTTGTTCTAACTTTTGAGTCTGTGGACGAAATCCTATGGTGTGACCATTCAAATTGCTTTTGTTTAGAGCTTCAGCAGTACTTTTTCATGGTACCATTTGTTCTAACTTTTGAGTCTGTGGATGAAATCCTGTGGTGTGACCATTCAAATTAAACCTCTTCAGCAGTACTTTTGCATGGTACCATTTGTTTTTCAATATATTTTACAAAATGAAATTTGGTATTTTTCTTGAATTTTTTGTATTTGGCACTCCTGGGAGTTAAAGGGTAAAAGAGGGCACACATGGCAGCTAACACAAAGATAATGATGTCTTGTAATTTGAACAACACAATGACCACGCCCTTAACATGTACTGATGAAGATAAAATATATTGATATCTCTACATGTTTGTTAAGATTATGATTTTTCTCAGCAGTAGAAAACCTTGTATTTCATTGCATTGATTATAATAATCAGTTTGGGCAACAATTTTTCTTGTGACTTTAAATGCAACACTGATGAGAGTATTGTGAGACAAGTTGCAGATTACATGTTACAGTGCACAACTTACATGTATATCGCAGTGCTGTGATTAAGTAGAAAACTGAACTCATTATGCAATTCCTCTTTGTGAGACAAGTTGTGAAGAGGATTGTTTCACATGCAATTTCATCCCCAACTTGTCTCACAAACATTCTTGTCAGCATACGGGCATACCTGTCAAGTCTCACACATGCTGATCGAAAATATCGATCACACTCATACAGGACAATTTCTCACACCTGACTCACAATCATTCTGGAAATATCAGCAAGATTGTGTTAAGATTTAAAGCTTTGTGATGCTCAGCCATCTTTAGAGATCATCTGAACATCTTCAGGAATCTTTGGCAATGTTTGGATGCCATCAGAGCATGTTCGGTAATGTTCGGAAGTCATCGGAACATCTTCGGCAATGTTCAGAAGTTGTCGGCATTTTTTCAGTAATTCGGATAATATGGCTATGAAAATCTCATGCATTTGACTTAGGAAAAGTTGGCAGGTATTTGCTGGTGTTATATATAATTTTTCTTTTCTTCAGGTATGACTATATCCATCTTCATCGTTTGTACAACCACACTGTAGGTTTGAATCTCACTGATGACCAGTGGACAAAAGTGGTATGGTTGGCAGATTGGGTGGAATATAATAAATACAGCAAAGAAATTATTGGGGACATCGGTGGAGGCCTTTTGGCCAATGAGGTTGCATCAAGCTTCAGTAAAGTTGCTAAGAAGCAAAGCAAAACAAAGGTTTGTTTATTACAGTCGAACCCTGCTTAATACGGACACCCCATTTATTACGGACAGTTTTTTTTTGGTTCCAGCTAAAAGCCCATGCATGTGTATGTTTTCTCTAAAATTTGCCTGATTCAATACAGATTCTCTTAATAGGTACAATGGACAGTATAGTTAAAAATAATTAAAGCCAAAGTGCTTCTGTCTAGTCATAATTACATGTATTTAGTGTCTTGGTGGGGTTAGATGTGTAGTAGATAAAATATGAGCGGGAGATCTGTATGGGCATTTACAATGGCAAGCCAAAGGCGAGCCATTGTAAACGCCCATACAGATCGGACGCGAATATTTTATCGTACTTGTGAAATGAAACAATGAGTAGAGATCTACATATGAAAAGTTAATGAATACTAATTAGCTGAGCAGGTGTCTGTATCAAAAGTTAATTCTACTGTTTAATAATTCATCAACTCAGTTGATTTGTATTGGGGTTTACAAAGGTTTACATGTGACTCAAATACTGCCTATTTATTGGTGATAACTGTTATGAATTATTAATGAATTTTACAAGATAACTTACTGCAGTTTCTATAAGGACAATAGAACGCTTACATCATGTCATTCATAACTGAACCTACTTAATACGGACACCATTTTAATTAACAGGCAATTTCCATGGTCCCTTGTATAAACGGGGTTTTAGTGTATAACACACTGTTGTTCAGTTATTAATTGTGTGCCTTTGTCATTGCGTGGAGACACGGTGGTCTAGTAGTTAGCGCGTCGGACTTCCAACCTGAAGGTCGGTGGTTCGAAGCCTGGTCTCTGCCGTTGTGTTGTTTCCTTAGACAAGAAACTTTACTCCACACTGTCTCTCTCCACCCAGGTGTATAAATGGGTACCGGCAACAAAATGCTGGGGGTAACCCTGCGATGGACTAGCATCCCATCCAGGGGGGAGTAGCAATATTCCTAGTCGCTTCATGCCACAGAAACCGGGTTAAGCTTCGGCCGTGGGGGCCATCTGGCTCGTGTGCGACTTTACTTTTACTTTTTTTTGTCATTACATACACAACCTGAGTGTTAACAATATTTGAAACAAACATTCAAATTTTCCTTTGTAATTCCGAATTTTAACTGGAATCTTAAAAGATTTGCTGTGGAAATACCAACAACTGCTATTGCAAGAAGAAAAGACTGTTGATGAAACATTGCAATGCAAAACCAAAGTATTTGCTATATTACTTTCATTACTCATGTGAAAACTGTTCTAAATAAATACAAAAATAAATAAAATTAATATATATATTAAATACTCATGATCCACACAAAAAATTGAAAAACAACCACACAGCTTAATGTTTCACTTTATAATTAGACTACGAGTAGTCCTTCCTTTTCCCTCAGGGATAGTAGAGCGAGCGACACACGAGCGCGCTTGAAAATCACCCCACGCGAGAAAGGTGAGAGAAAAAGAAGAGAAAAAGGAGGGACTCTTGTTTCGCTCGCTCTACTATCCCTGAGGAAAAAGGAGGGACTACTCGTAGTCTACTTTATAATAAATATTTAACAAAAAGATTTATTAATCATCTGCATTCTATTTTGTTTTTCAGTTGCTGTATTATTCTGCTCACTATCCCACTCTGTTTTCACTGTTCTCGTCACTTGGTTTAAACAAAGCAGTTAACAGTTCTTTGAGGAAAATCCCATATTACGCTTCATTGGTGTTCATTGAGTTACTAAAGGATTCTAAGAATGAGTTCTTTGTTCAGTTTTCATTTAAGAATGGTTTGGAGGTGAGTTTGTTTCTTCCGTTTTGATGTACATACAATGTGATTTATAATTCAACACATTGATACACTGCCCAAATATGGTCAAAAAGTTATCAATATATGCTATGTCTACTTGACGTATATCCAACAATAGAGGTAAATTTTGCATTTTGACAAGAGAATGCAAAAATGACGGACCTGCCTCGATATTTTTTCTTCAAACTGTGCTTTGTTATCCATGTGTTGAATTATAAAACTATTATTGCGCTCAAGCTTGCGTGATATTGCCTAATTTTAACCGACTCAGCCTACGGCCTCGTCGGCTAAGAATTAGGCGATATCACACGCGCTTTCACGCTATAATAGTTAAGTATTATTCAACTGTGATGTCATTTTACCATATAAGGGAGAGAGAACACACACAATATCCGAGCATATTACACAACAGACCTCCATATTGCACCTTAGTGTCCCGACTTATTAAGACACAGAAGCTATTATAAATTACAGAATTTCAGTCAGTCAAATAATAAATCCATTATTCGATGGTTCAGCAGATAATACGTATGGACATTTTACTCATTGTTCGCATTTTTTCTCACCCCTGCAGGGCTCAAAAAAATACTACATGTATGCAACTCATAAAATATCCGTGCATATTATCTGTTTAGCCATCAAATAAGGTGTATTCATTAAAACATGTCATATGATTTGTTTCCATACAACAATAAAGTCAAGTCCTCTCCCACCTTATCCCATCCCATCCCATTCCACTCCACCATACTATAGCAGGGCAGACCGTACCATACTGTACTGTGCCATACCATATCGTACCAGAGCAGATCATACTGTACCATACTATACTGTACTTTATAAAACTCATTATAAATTTATGACGAGAACACAAAAGAAATCACTACTGCGAAGGAGGTTTGGATACCCGGTTTAGATTTTGCATAGATTTTGGCGATTTTTTTCCTTTGTTTTCTCCGTATTTAATGATCAGTTTGAGAAGCTATCTCAAACACTCGAAAGAGTGTTTCATTAGGTATCCAAACACTGCGAAGTGTGTTGAAAAATGTGGAGCACTTCTCGGTGTTTGGATATCCTGATGAAACACTCTTCCTCGTGTTTGATATATTATGTACCATACCATACCATACCATATGTGTACCGTACCATAATATACCATACCACACCGTACCAGACCAAACCATACTAAGCCTACCCTGCCCTACCATACTGTCATAACATACCAGACAAGACTAGACCGGCCAGAAAGGGTCGAAAAGGTAATGATGTGAATTTCCTGCTACCCAAACCCTCTTGGCTCTTATGAGGGGCAGGGGGTCTGAATGTTTTCCTCCCCATATCCTGCACCTCCAGTTCCCTCTTCTTCATATTTGCTAGCTCCCGCCTCTTCTCTTTGCACTAATGTTTTTTGCATAGTGTAAAACAACATATATAAATAGAACTTAACAATACCCACATCGTAACATATATAATAGCCAAAAAAGTGACTTCCTTTTTTTAATTCTTGTTGAGCCAAACCCCTTCCCCCCCCCCCATCCCTCCTGCTCGGAAAAATGCTTGGAGAAATGCAACATGTGGGTATATCATCATCATCATCATCATCATCATCATCATCTTTATTTAAAAACACGGTAAATGTGTAGTAAAGGAAAAGGAGACATCTGCGTGCAGGCTATTAACTGGAATTTACTGGAACCATTTTCATTCCTAGGAACCTTTAATAAAATACAGCATTCCTGGATGCCAAAAAGATCCATGTTCTCTGGCGCAGTTTGTTGATCTTGTGACATCGCTTGCAGTTCATGATGTCACATCATGGTGTCACGCATGTAGCAATACCGAACTGTCACAATGCCTACTGTCAACAGATAAACCGGAATGTCCAGCTGTGAAAAAACCCAAACTGTCAGGAACTGGTGGATTTTTTGCTGGTGTGTTTTTCACGATGCTGCTGGTGATATTTATCACTGCATTGTGGCATTTTTGTTTGAGGAAACGGTGTTTACCTGGAGGGGATGGCAGACGACCTAGGGTGGGACTGTCTCATTTGGAAAATGTCCCTTCGACTGGTGTTATATAAAAGGAGTGCAAGTTGATAGGATTTTATCAGAAAGAAAACGTAGCTGACTATAGTTTGGAAAACAGGTGTTTTTACAGTGTGTGAGGGTGAAGGGTGAGCCGCGAGTGAGGCAGAACATGAGTCTCCCCGGAGTCTCCACCCTCCTGTGACTGGCGCTTTGTGCTTGTGCGCTAATAATAATAATAATAATAATAATAATAATAATAATAATAATGGGCTATGACCCGCTCCCTTAGGAAACAATTCGGAAAAAGATCATCCAGTTCATTTATGAAGATAATAATAATAATAATAATAATAATAATAATAATAATAATAATAATAACTACCGGTAGTCTCACTAGTTGGAGCACAGGTCACGCTTTGGCGCCCTGTGTTCCTTTTAACTGTATAGCATACAGATAGTTTTTACTGCTCATAATAATAATAATAATAATAATAATAATAATAAACCGCGAGGGTTAGATCAGATGCGAGTGACTGATGCTCTAGGTGCATGGTGCCCGGCTGATGCACAAAAAGAACACCAGCAAAGACTGTGATAAAAGAGGTAATAATAATAATAATAATAATAATAATAATAATAATAATAATAATAATAATAATACATGACAATGTTGCAAGAGCAGTTCATTGGAAGTTATGCGAGAAATATCATCTGGACAAGGCAGACAAGTGGTACAAACACGCACCAGACAGTGTAAGTGAAAATGACGATGTCAAATTACTCTGGGATGTGAACATACAGTGTGACCATGTCATTGAAGCCAGAAGACCGGACATTGTAGTTGTAAATAAGGAGGAGAGAAAGTGCACTATTATTGATATTGCCGTACCAGCGGATAAAAGAATTGGTGAAAAGGAGAATGAGAATGAGAATGAGAAATAATAGTAATTGACCACAACATCAATGTCGTAACCATCAATGTTCTCCAGAAATCTGCATTGTTGGGAACAGCGCACATCCTGAGGAAAGTACTTTCTGTCTGAGGTCCTTGTTGTGACTTGACAGTTGGAGCGTTTACAAGAACTCCAGAATTACTATGCGAACTCTAAATATAATAATAATAACATCTAATTATAATTACCATACCATCTGATAAAAATACCTCTATTAAAGTATCAGAGAAACTGTCCAAATACAAAGATTTGGAGATAGAAAAAGCCCGTATGTGGCAGATGAGGACAATGGTAATTCCCGTTGTTGTATTTGCCCTTGGAGTTATTAAGAAAGGCACTGAAAAACAACTCCGGGAAATTTCAGGCAATAACAATCTACAGGAAATCCAGAAAACAGCACTTCTGGGAATTGCACACATTCTTGGAAAGGTCCTCTCAATGAAGTAAATTGAACAAACACTCCTCTAGTGCCTTAGAACCATGGTTTGGTTCTGGCCCTAGAAGGCAAAATGTAGACAAATTGAAATACAATATAATAATAATAACAATAAGTAATTGTAATTGGACACCTACATGACTACGCACCAACAACGTATTGATACAATAATAATAACAATAAGTATAGGAAATCGTATGAACTACTCGTGCATTTCGTGATTTATGGGCACGAGCGATGTTTTGAAAGTTCTCAAATTGCATTCGCCGCTTTTAATAATAATAGTTTTCAGGGAGGTCCTGAAGTTAACTGATGAACAAGTTTATACAAAAAATATATATCCTTTAAACAGGGAAAACCTAAAATCTAGCTAGCTGTACTACTTGAAAATTATGTTACTCAGCATGAACCTTTTGCTTGTTATTAAGCATATAATTTCAGTCAAATTTACTGTTTATAATATCAGAAACCCATAAGTGGGTTGAAACATGTAACGCGCATTTACAGCTTCCGAATATTCATTTTTTGCTTTAGTACCATATTTGGAAAGCCCTCGGTCCCTCGAGATTGGAAGCAAGTTGTTCTAGCGAATTGATTGGTTAACATTTTTTTTATCTTGATTTTCCAAATATGGCTGAAACAACTTCTTAGCAAATTGAATAATCGGAAGCTTGTTTTGAAGCGTACAAGATACAGTTGCACGTTTCAACCCACTTATGGGTTTCTGATAATATATAGATTACTTCATGGGCAGTGCGGGCGTACGGTATTTACGCACGAGTTGGTTCGTATCAGAAATCGAACAAGCGAGGCCTTGCGAGCGAGTAATGTCAGTAATAAAATAAAACTAAATACGGTCAGAAGAGTGTAATAACAGGGCATACGTCCTAGACTAGACTCTGTCCTCCAGTAGACAATCAACTAAGATTTTGTTCGATAAGAGAATGGCAAGTTGAAAATGTTCCGAAGCAGGGAGCGTAAAGTGTTGGCTAAATTGATCACCAAACTTTGAGTCGATCAGGGAGGTTCGGGGCCATGCTTCCCCGGTGCTCCCCCAGGAAAATGTATAAAACGTGGTCATCAGAAATGGCTAGAAATGCATAAAAACAGCCCAGAATCACGTGCAAAATGATCACTTTATACCCGTGGTATCTAATCGAACGGAGTTTTAATCGAACGCAATGGAACGAACTCACAAAAAAGTTTAGGTCGATCGAAAGCAAGCGAACGTTTGATTAGCAAACTGAAACCTCACAAATAAACAAAGACTATCGTTTTTCTTAACAGAAAGCCTTGCCACGTTTTAGAGAGATGTCAGACTGAGGAAGGCATAATATGTATATACGTTGACGTTACAGTCATTATACGAAAGTGATACTTGTACTTCGAGATATGATTTTGTTTAAATAAGCATCTAACAAAGTTGACTCCCGCTGGAGACCTAAAAAAGTCCGAGTGAAATTTGCATGATATGTAAGTATTGAGTCCGGTGTCTGGGAGCTATGACAGGGGTATTTTGACGTTTTGGGGGTCAAAACTGCCGAAATTAAAACTAGTACCTTTGTCAAACACGAAATACGTAATAAGTAACGTATTGTAGGTATTAATTGCAATGTGTTCTTTTTCTTTTGCAACGTAAGTAAGTAATATGTTTTAAATAAAAAAAAAATAAAAAAAAAACACGAAATACTTATAGAACAGTAAGAGGAGATATCACATCATTAAAGTTTCGAAGAGAGAATTGATCATAATCAGAGTTTTAGCAACTTTCCCAAGACACAAGGCGATAAGCCAATTTTTTCAAGTTGCAATCCATTTCTGTCCTGGTCGCCTGCAGTCCAAGACACTTATGTTTACTCTTAGAGCACTTGTAGAATAACTTTTCCAAATGGTCTTGATAGCAAAAGTGTTAATAATATTTTCAAAATACAACCACACTTTTGATTTTGCGGAACATGTTTCGATGTTTCAAACATCATCATCAGCCATATATAGTGAGTGTTACAATAATTTTTAAAAAATAGACGTATATATATATATAATACTATTAATACAATGATTATTTGTAATGAAGTGTTCGTTAAAATTATTTAAAATTCAAACTAACCAATAACATTATAGCAAAATAAACAAATGACAAAAGAAAAAAAAAACGGTAAAAGTTAAAAATGCAATGATAAACTGACATGATCAACTTGTTTGTAATTTTAAACGCTGAAACTGGACCATAAGTTTTTGCGAATTTGTTTTTGTGCAAAAATCTTGTCTTTGCGTATACAGCTATTTCAATTAACGTTCTCGGATGAAAGCTCAAAGCCAAGACCGCAAGGTAGTATGGATGGTTGTAAATAGCCATTGCATAAAAATCCCATACTACCTTGCGGACTTAGCTTTTACGCTTTTTCATCCGACAACGGCTGTATATTCAAAGGGATAATATATACTGTAAAGTTTGGAGAGTCTATAGGCCACTATTTGATAAATCAGAGAGCTGCTTATTCTCGAGTATTCGTCAAACGGGTATAAACTTTTCTCCACCCACGGCTTTCCAGTATTTGGTCGCATAAACAGCATAAAAATAAACGTATCATTTCTGGGGAGCAATGGACAGATTATTGTTTCTTTTCACCATCATTGAAACCTGCCTTTTTTGGCATGGATCACTTTACCGCTTGGTTTTAGTCGTTCTATATGCCACGTTTCTTACGGCTCAGCTGTATACAGTCGTTTGATTAAACGTTGTCACTGATCGGTCTTACCCCTACGCGACCAGACCGAAAGGGGGGATGGGTGAATTAAAATGCTTGATTAATTGTTCTCTATCGAGTTTACAATGGAGAACAAAATTTACGTTTGTCTTCGCGTGCTACGCAAAGACAAGAGTCGCTTCGATACATATTCCGTTAAGGACGTTCCGTATTTTGAAAATGTGCAGCTATTGAATGTGAATTGATTTCTCTCCATAATCCTTTTCGGTCTGGTCGCGTAGGGATGAGACCGATTTCAATGACAACGTTTAATCAAAAGACTGTATGCTGCAAACTGAACCTCTCGAGAGTGAAATCTATCAGACAATAATAATTGCCACTTTGTGTCAATACTTTGCATTTTCGCCAAAGTTTGAGATGTTCCAAGAATAATTTTAGGTTTTCTCTTCAACATTGACCCGAGTGTTCGATTTTCTTGCGCAAATATCGATAAAAGCCACATCAAAGTGTTCGCCAATACCACCACTTTCCCATACAATATTCTTATGCAGATGGCACATGAAGGAGTTTGTTTGTCTGAGCAAAGGGAGTGACTTCTGAGTCACAACGGGGGTCAAAGTGCACTGCACCGACAAATCGGCCATGAATGGGAGAGCGGTTACTCAGTTCAGTTCAAGATGGCGGATACGCCCTCAGCAGGCCCCTTGTTATTGTGATAAAAACATACTCAGGACCGAAGGATGGGGCGAAATATTTCACTTAAGGTAATTAATGCAATTTCTTTCTTTACTGTAAGAAATATTAGGGATCTTCGTTTTCGAGTTTTTGGGGTCTTAAGGTCTTAGGGTCTTAGATCATAGGGTCTTCGTTTTTCGAGTCCCCCGGTACCTCCGTAGAGATTAAGAGGTGCCGCCTGGTATAAATCTACTAGCATCTATCACGAATGCTGTTCTCTTACTGGCTACGCTACTCACTAAAAGTGAAATCTGCAAAGGACCGCAAACGATATGCTGCCAACGCTACGAAAAACGAAACGAAATTTATTTACCCACGTAACCCAAAAGAGCTCAGGAGCGCGTTACAACGTGTACGTGCGTTCCAGATTGAATTGGAATTTGGAATTGGAACTATCTATTCTAGTGAGTAGTGTGACTAGCCTAATGGCGGCCGCTTCTTCGCGTTTTCGAAGCAGTCAGTGTAAAACGCAGACTGCAGACCGGGGGTAAAATGCAGACTGAGGGTAAAATGCAGACTGCAGACTAGGGTTAGGGTTAGGCTTAGGGTTATTAATGTTTTATTTTACCCTCAGTCTGCATTTTACCCCCGGTCTGCAGTCTGCGTTTTTCACTGACCGGTTTTCGAAGTGTCTGTGAAGAGTATTTGTTGTTAACGTCTAGTAGATTCATACTAAAACAATTAGATTATTCGCTCTTGATTTCTATGCGTGACAGTTGATTCGGGCTTTGCCCTCATCAGCTATCACGCGGTAGGAATCTCGAGCTCATCGACCCCATTCGTTTTTCCTTTCGAAAATTTGTCTGAAAAATTGTTATTGATAAATTCAATAAAATCGATAAAATCGATACTGATAACTGAAAAAATCGATAAAATATTGATTGCTCACAACAGATCCTCTTATCAATTTTTATCAATTTCCAATTTCCAATTTCTGTTGATTGTATCAATTTTTATAGATTATCCAATTTATTGATTTCCCACGCTGGGAAAAAGAAGGATCATTCTCGTCGCTAAAGTCTCCTGACTTAGCCTGTGACCTAGGGGGTATTGCATTTTACTAACCGCCGATTGGAACGAACAGAGCGAGTTCTCGGTTCACTTCGCTCACCAATTTCCTTTCAACTACAATACCCGCTGACAAGAACGCATGATCCGCCCTGGTCCCCCCCCCCCCCCCAATTCAGTTCCCTGATGGTCCCTTACCTGTATTCAAGGTTGATAAGTAATATATCAAACACGAGGAACAGTGTTTCATCAGATTTCCAAACACCGAGAAGTGGATTGGAAAAACGAGGCGCAGCCGAGTTTTTTTAAACCACTTCAAGGTGTTTGGAACTCTGATGAAACACTGTTTCGAGTGTTTGATAAAGCTTCTCAAACTGATCGTTAAATGCGGAGAAAACGAAGGAATAAAATCGCCAAAATCTATGCAAATTAAGAAACGATTTCAAAACCTCCTTCACGGTAGTGATTTCCTTTGTGTTCTCATCATGAATTATTAATGAGTTTGAGAATAATATTGTAAATCTTTTTCTTTTTCATAAATTAGAGTGACATGAATCCTTCAAATGATCAGCGACATTGGAACTCATCTGTAATAATCCGTTCCTTCCAGCACTCTGATCAGACTGAATGTCACAAGATACTTAAAGATGTCAGTGAGGAGATTTCAAAACATGTTAGTTTTGTTTTCCTGTCATCAATGTCATGGTATGTTGTCATAGCAACTGTCTTGGCATCAGCTGCAGCAAAATTATGGTCCATATGGATATTCGCAGTGCACACTGTTATCATTTCTGCTGTTTTAGTGTTTCCTTATATCAAATGGTGCTATCAGTACAAGAACTGGCGAAATTCAGCATTAAAGACTAAGTTTAGGGACATTAAAGGCTGTCATGTGTGGGTGGCTGAGTGGAATGGAAAAATTGTTGGGATGGTTAGACTCACTTGCATGTATAACGATGAGTCCCATGACCTAAGAGTTGCCAGATTGGGGACTATGTATGTTGTTCCAAGTTGTAGAGGAATGCGAATTGGTGAAAAACTCTTAAATGAACTGATTGCACATGCAAAGACACAGAGGGTTAAAAAAATAGTTATAAAAACATTAAGCGTGCAGACACCTGCAATACGACTTTACAAGAAAAATGGTTTTAAAGTGGTTTCAGTAGAGAAGGTAATGCCTACAATAACACGCCTGTACTTTGCCGTGCTGCTTTAAGTAAGATGCTGGGAATAACCCTCTGATGGACTAGCAGGGGGAGTGGTTATACTCCTAGTTGCTTTATGCAACAGAAACCTAACAAAATACTGGGGTAACCCTGTGATGGACTAGCATCCCATCCAGGGGGGAGTGGTTATACTTCTAGTTGCTTCATGCTACAGAAACCTAACAAAATACTGGGGTAACCCTGTGATGGACTAGCATCCCATCCAGGGGGGAGTAGTAATACTCCTAGTTGCTTTATGCTACAGAAACCTAACAAAATACTGGGGTAACCCTGTGATGGACTAGCATCCCATCCAGGGGGGAGTAGTAATACTCCAAGTTGCTTTATGCTGCAGAAACCTAACAAAATACTGGGGTAACCCTGTGATGGACTAGCATCCCATCCAGGGGGGAGTAGTAATACTTCTAGTTGCTTTATGCTACAGAAACCATACAAAATACTGGGGTAACCCTGTGATGGACTAGCATCCCATCCCGTAGCCAGACAACAGACTCCTTTTAGGGGGTATTGGGTTAAAAGAAATCCGCAAGCAGAGTGAACCAAGTGTGGTCCTCTCCGCCAACCCCACCCCACCCCCCAGCCATTCTTGGTTCGCTTCACTCGCTGATTTCCTTTAAGGTGGCTCAGGACAGTTTCTAGTAATTTCCAGCACTTACACTGATGGATCAATACCACAACGTTTTATCGGTTGATGTTACAATAATGGTATCAAACATATGAACACTTTGGAAGTATCTACAAGGGCCAACGGACAATGCAAAATCGTCAGATCCTACTGGATCTAGTCAGCAAAATTGATATAAATACGAAGAAACTAATAAAGCATCAAACAAATTCCCAGTCATTGGTGAACAAGTTATGGTCATCGTCATGGTGTAACAGGTAACCATAGTAACAGAGTAGCCTGTTAAAAACACCCTTAATTTTACAAATCGCGCTGTAACCAGCAGTTAACATGCGATTTCCGATTTGCCAAGATAAAAAATGTCACGCAATTCAGTGAATCACTTTTCCTTTGCGGTTACGTTGATGTCAAACCAAGCATCGCGATTGGCTCTTGTACCTCGGGCATCAAAACACCATTGCAACTTACTACGTTTTAACGTGGTAAAAATGTCATGGGTGCTTCGTGTGATTTTTTTTAATGTATCCATGGATATTTACCACGGGAAATTTACCTCGGGAAATGTCGGTCACACTTACTAAATGCAGTTTCCGGTGGTGAAAGGGTCATTTACCGCGGTAAAAGTGCCCCGTGTAACCGCACCTATTCCACGAACTCGGGTGTGTCCTCGACCAAATCGGCTAAGCACATGTCTAAATTCAAAATTTCTATTTAACTACATTTTAACATATTTTTGTAAGGAAGGGTCGCTCAAATATGAACCAGCGATGTGGAGAGCATTTCTTATTGACGGTTTGGTTCACAGGAGCTTTTGTTTTATTATCAAATTGTTAGTAAGCATGTCAAGAGACAACTTTTTGCAAAGTTTAAAAAATTCTTGGGGAGGGGTTTAGAGCCATCTTAAATTTTCAAAAATTTAATATGGCTCTGAACTATCAAAGTATAAGTGAGTGTAACTGATGGAAAATGCCCGGGGGGGGGGGGGGGTACTCAACAAAGTTTTGTACGGGGACGCTCTGCCCCGAGGTCCAAACCCTTACCCTTTCATATACCGTTTTTGACAGAAAAGGTACCCCTTTCATATACCTTTCATTGAAAATGGCACCCCTTTCACATACCTTTCACTGAAAATGGTACCCCTTTCATATAGCCTTTACGTGCGTCTGTTTGATATATTTTGAAAGGCCCTTTTTATAATACTTAAATGGCAGTTTTCCGTACCTTTTTTATGCTTCAACGGCGTGTTTTCCCTACCCTTTACTATTCTTCGTAAAATCCCTACCCTTTCATATACTTCAACTCGTAAAATCCCGACCCTTTCATATACCTCCAGCCTAAAAAAGGTACCCCTTTCGGGCGGAGCATCCCCGTATAGCCCATTATAGGGAGTACCCCCCCCCCGGGGGAAAATGCCGGGAACTATTGCGAACCACCTTAAATCCAATACCCCTGAAAAGGCTACCCATCCAAAGTGCCGGGGAATTCCTGATCGCCTTGTAACGGTAAACATCCTGTGATGGACAAGCATTTCATCCAGACTCGAACTTGCTGCATGCTACAGAACCAAAAAGATGGGGAATAACCCTACGATAGGCGAGCACACACTTTAGAGGGGAGGGGGGGGGGGGGAATCCTGCGACAACACACAAACATTCCACCCAAACTCCAACTTGCTGCATGCTACAGAAACAAAAAGACGGGGAATAACCCTACGATAGGCGAGCACACACTTTAGAGGGGGGGGGGGAAATCCTGCGACAACACACAAACATTCCACCCAAACTCCAACTTGCTGCCAGAACTAAAAAGAGGTGGGGGGAACAATACTATGATGGGCAAGCAGACCCTTTAGGGGACGGGGGGGGGGGAATCCTCCAACTTGTTTCATACTACAGAACAGAACCATAAAGAGGAGGAATAACCCTACGTAAGCTAGCAGGACCTTTAGGGGTGAGTGGTAATACTCATACAATGTAATCGTCTCGTGTTACGAAAGCCAAAATTAGAACCGACTTTATTAGCCTTTTCGGTTTCTGGTTGCTGGTATATTACGTATTCTCTTTACAGCTTGTTCCAGAGATTTCTTTCTGCCATTTTCCATGTTTCTTTTCACGATTTTCCACAATAATTTGAGATTTGCTTTAAATGGCCGTTTTTATACTAGGGACGCATTATCCGTCTGGGCGAACTTGGGCAAACATTTGTAGTTCGTCTGGTTATGCGTCTCAAGTATAAAGACGGGCACAAGATAGGGCTTGACACATTTTGCCGGCGTAATTTCGAGCATAATAGTATAGGTGGAGCATCGAGCATAATTCCGGCATAATAGTGCTATTTTGCCGGCATAATAGTGCCGTTTTGCGACGTAACGGTTATTTCTTTTTAGAACTATTATTGTCCGTTTATTAAGTAAAAAGTACAAAATTTCAAGCTATTTAATGTTCAACGTGGTTGCCGTTACTATTTCCGTTACTACTGTAGGCTCTTTAGGCCTACCTGTAACTATTTGTGTTACGAATTTATAATGAAAATGGTTTTTATTTTCGCGCTTCACGGGGATACGGGAAATTTTTTTACGGCATAGTTACGTGATAGCAACAGTCGAGCATAATTTGGAGCACAATAGTCTGTTTTTAGGGCAATACCAAAAAGCATAATACTCGATTTTTGGAGCATAATGTGTCAACCCCTAGCACAAGACGCATTATCTGTCTAGACGAACTATCTTTCGTAGTGCGCCGTTCAAGACGCATTACGAAAGATAGTCGTCTAGACGCATAATGCGTCTGTGTGTATAAAGACGGGCAACAGACGAACAACGGTAAAAAATGAGACTAACACGACTGCCTTTTTGAATTTTGCCTCCAAAAAACTCTAGTACTAATTCCTTTTATTAGTGGCCGCGCGCAATGTCTCGCATTGTTCGTCTCCCGTAGTTCGTCTTGTTGTTCGTCCCGTTTTTGCACTAGACGTATAACATGACAGACGCATTATCACGGTCTGGACGGATAGTGCGTCTCGAGTGTAAAAACGGCCGCCGACAGTTGAATCTTCCGTTAGCGACCACCCAAGGTGGTCGCTTACGGACTCGTTCCCAGTCGTCTCTCAATTAACAAGAGGGACGCGGCCGGAAGGGGTTCCTTTCCTTTTCCTCCTTCCCATCACCCTCTTCTGTCGTGCTTCTCTCGTTCCGCGTCTGTCTCCCACGCGCGTCTCCCGCGTATTGCCTAGAAAAGATGACTGTGTCGAGTCAGGTTGGCTTGCGAGAGGTCAAACCACACGGGTCTTAACTTTAAATCATATGAACCTGTAGTAATTTCAATGTACAAACCACAGTGTTCTTAACTTTGAATCAGATGAACCTGTAGTAATTCAATGTACAAACCACAGGGATCTTAACTTTGAATCATATGAACCTGTAGTAATTTAAGGACGTTCGCGCCAATTGTTTATGCGCATCCTTACTGCGCGCGCAATTCATGTCGCAACGCCATGCAATGTCATGCACGAGCGCGCGCGCAAAGGAAGAAATCTATTCACAGGAAGGAATGGTGGCCGTTGCGTTAACTTTGCTTTCATTTAACTCGCTTGGATGGTCGGTGACCCCTATTTTTTTCTTCATATATCACTTTCTTTACCGATTATCTACAGTTTGTGAAAAAAGGAAAAAAATCTGCCTTGTAGATTTTGATGTTTTTTCATTTTTTTATCCACGCGACGTCGAATTGCACTCATATCTCAGCTGTATGTTGTTTTCGAATGCCCTCTTTAAAGGGTTAACTCATTTAAAGGTTGAAAACAGTTCGAATTATTTATGAACCAGGCCCACTTAGATAACATTTGAATATAATAGTTTCTCCCCAGCGATTCATCTTTGATATTGTTTAACTAAAAGCCATGGACACCATGTCGTGTTACGAGGACTAACTTTTCAAAAACAGGGTATATTTCTACATACTATATCTCTTAAATCAGTTTGGTCGCCACCATTTGTTTTTGCATTTCTGACATCAGTACGAAAAATATTGTATCATCGAGATAATTTTTTTTTGCTTATTTTACTGATTGTGCTGTAGCTGTAACACATTGTCCATCGAAATATGGGAGAGGGGTCGCTTAACAGAGGTTGAAAACAGTAAAGAATTCAGATCATCAGTGTTGAAAGTGGTCGCGGTCGCGGTCGCGGTCGCTTGCGGGAGGTTGTCGCACATATGGAGGAGGGTCGACTATATAAGTGGAAAGTTTTTTTTAAAAAAAATTGATTGGTAAAGATGTTAAGACACCTAACGAGCTCTTTTTGGACAAATTGATTTGTTACAAAATGATTCATTTCAGGGTTTTTTTTTCCTTCAGTTTAATAATCATACAAAATATTAACAATTTAGGCCCCGTCCACACGTATACGTTTATGTTCAAAAACGGATAAGATTTTTTTGCGTTTAGGCCTCCCGTTCACACGTAAACGATGAAAACGGCCACCCTCTAAACGGATATTTTCGAAAACGCCCTCCAAAGTGGATATTTTCGAAAACGCTGTTTACCCGTTTAAGTGTGGACAGCGTAAATGGATATTTTCACAAACTCTGACTTAGTTACGAACGTCTGTAAACGTATACGTGTGGACGAGAGCGTTTTAGATTTAAAACTCATGGGTTTACAGACGTAAACGTATACGTGTGGACGGCGGGCCTTAGTCAATGCCCTTTAAATAAATACTTCATGCATTAACAGTAATGCTGAAATAAAATTAAGCACATAATCATTGTGGTGTGCGATTAATTCAGAGTGACAAAGTAAATTTAGTTTTAGTTTTTGAATGTGCTCTTGCATTAAGTAAAGCATCAAATTTTTTTGGTGCGTTTTGATTCATGCTGATTTGTTTATAATCCGCAAAAAGTAGACACTAAATTTTAGCAATATTCACCGAATTTGACGAATTTCAATCCATTATAGAGATTACCAAATGATTAACACTTGTGAACTTTGGCAGTTCTGATTGGCTAAGAGCAGTACAGTTCAAGTGTAACAAATACGCGTCAAATGCTCGCTTCTCGTCTACAACAAGATCGCCATTTCCTCGGTGTAAATTTTTTCATGTATCGTTATTAATAAGTTAAAACCAAAATTGATCCCGCTAAATAAAACTCTTGCAGAAATTACACGCTTCACGCTACGTGAAAATAAACAGAAACGGCTTCAAAATACTTTTTTTTAAACGGCGATTTTGAGCGGAAGTTTTCGAAATTGGATGTCACAAAATATCAGTCTAATTATTAAGGTTGTCGGGAAAAAATTTATACATTTAATTACTATGAGGTAGCAAACTTCCTCCCCCTTCGCGATTGAAACAACAGTAAAGAGGGCTGAAAAGGCTACAAAGACCGACAGTAATCACGACATTCTCGTCAACTTCGATCTCATTTTTCAGAGTTCACTCGGTGAAACGAAACCCCAAAGTGCGACTACTCAAATGAAAGCTCTTTAACAGTACTTTCCTTTCGGTATTTATTTTGTTGTTGTTTCGGTATTGGCTGTTTTGGATAGTGAAAGTATTGACGTGGTTTTATCTGACAATCGCAATTTGCTATTCAAAATAAACACCATATACTACAGCAGCAGCAAATAAAGATCCGTTCTTGAATTCAAATGAAGCGAAAGTGTCGAAGTTCGTGTCCCATAAACATCTGCTTCCAATCCTCATAGCCTGGTTTCCCAACTGTCCAATATGGACAAGACAGATTATTTTGTAGCGCTGTATGTTGAGATCTTTGACGCGATTTTTCACCGTGTCCGAAATCGTCTTCGACAGCTGCCGGCATTGATCGGCATCGTACTTCGCCTCTGCTAGCCTCTCCGTTAAAATCTCCTTGAGTATTGAACGAACATCACTCTCTGGAAATTTTATGTCAGGTGCTATTTTGTAAGTATTTTGCTTAACGAATTCGGGTCCGCGACGAACATCCTGTCTTGAAAAAGATGTTGCCATAGACTGCGTAACAGAAGCTGTACTTGGCGGACGTGTTTTGTTTGCTCCTCCAGGTATAAGCTCCGCTTTTCCTTTCGTTGGTTTCAAATTTTTCGCCGCCTTGTCTACTTTGATGTCTTTCGGCGTCTCCGCCGCCTCGGTTTTTGGACCTTCCGTGCTCATTTTCGCTTCTAACAACTCTAAAGTTCGTCGCTACGATCTGATAAATTCAGCAACAAAGCGCCAAAATATCTCGCTGTTTTAATTTGTTTCGATAAATTCGTCTGCCAGATAACGTTTCCCTCGCTGTTTTGTTGAATTGCTATCGGTCAAAAGATTTGTTTTTCGCAGTTGTTATAGTGACCTGTTCAAATAATTCCTTTATTTTATCAGAAGCGCTAATGTGGTCTCACAAAACCGTTTCCATTGTTTAAAAATATACAATCTAAACCCCCACTATACAACTATTGTGTTCTTGTCTTCAGGGAGTTTACTGTTTTTGAATTTAAACAAAAGTACAATTATGCATATTAAAACAATTCAGTCTCACCCATATGCAAAAACCGAGTTATTACTAATTCGTGGACATTGTCTGAGGCATTAAACTTGTCATAATAAATTTTTTAAATGGAAAAATAAATTAAAAATACAATTTTGATCCGGTCCCTTACGGTTTGGTAATAATACATACGAACAAATTAACATTTTCCAAAGTTTTTGAGATATCTGTTATTGCTTTATCTTAGACTTCGTATTACCCTTCGAGTATCTCCGTGCATCATTTAGTAAATATTTTCATTTTAGAAAATATAAAGCTGCAATTACCGAGAAACGAGCGTGCGTGCGCGAAATCGCCCGACTCCACGCGCGCTGGAGCATTTTTATATGCGCGAGATAAGAGACTGTTTGCATTTAGTCTCTTTGTTCGTTTTTACGAAAAGCTAGTGCTCGACACGTCAGCTTTTGAATCTTTTTATCTTATCAACTCTTGAACCTAATTCCTACATTTGCAGATGGTCTTTATAGTTAAATTTTATTTTAGCTCGGGTCCCACGTTTGAAAAAAATAAGCACATTTTATAAGCGAAGACGGAGCTTTTCCAGGGAATGTGGAAGAAAATAGATCTTTATTTACATCAATTGAAAAATTAGAATAGAGGTACTTTAACTTTACAATGAAAGAAAGAAAAGAATAAACTAGCACCTTTTTAATTTTTAAATTATTTTATCAATGCGCGATTTGGAGACTTGGAAACTTTTTTTATACAAGTAGAATTTCTGAACCAGGTTGTTTAATAGCCGGTAAACGCAAATTCGAAGTAAAATGCTAGACAAGGATTTTGTAACACTTTTTGGAAGAAGTCAACGCCAATTCAAAATGCGGAAAAAAAAAACATGAATTTTTAGAATAGCACAGCGATGAGATGTAAAACTAATTCAGAGTTGTAGACGGTTACCCCTCCCCTCTCCCCACCCCCCCCCCCCCCCCCAAAAAAAAAAAAAAAAAAAAACAATAATAAAAAACTGCCGACCCTGTTTACAGCGGGTTATCAATTGAGTATCGATTGCTTTGGTTTTGCAACGTCTGATCGCTGGTTAAGCTGTTATAATCCCCGCCGGGCACACCCCCGGGGATTTCCCCGGAGTTATTTTTTAGGCTTGTACTTTAACATTACAAAGACCTTTTTGGATGCTGTACATAATCAAACCAGTTAGAAAGAAACTAGTTACAGGAAAGGTTGAACCATGGATCCACAAGGTACAATAAAGTAGCATAAATGTATTAACAACAACAACGACTTATTTTTCAAAATATTACCCAGTTATCAAAATAAGGCCATTAGGTTTATTTAATTATTGACCAGATAAGTCTAAACACAAACATGAGTATCTTAGAATGTGTTTGCACTATTTACTAAGTTTACACTTGTGTACATTCACAGTGTACAAGATTGGTTTTTGCGCATATCTTTTGTGATGTCACAAAAAAGATGACCAAAACATAAGAGAAACATCTAACATTCAAGTATGTTGGGGACCAGGGGTGGTGTAGTGGTGAGAGCACTCGCCTCCCACCAATGTGGCCCGGGTTCGATTCCCGGCCCAGGCATCATATGTGGGTTGAGTTTGTTGTTGGTTCTCTCCTTGCTCCAAAAGGTTTTTCTCCAGGTACTCCGGTTTTCCCCTCTCCCCAAAAAACCAACCCTTCCAAATTCCAATTTGACTGGAAAGTGTCCCCAATTAGTACTTGTTTGCTAAATACCTTTGACACTTAAATGAAGTGATTTATTATTTATTAATTTTATTTACATTGAAATAGGCTAGAAATAAAGGTCCTCTGATTATGTTTTGTTGAATTGATATTGCCACATATTTTACTACTTGATGACTTTTTCAAAAAATTATTCTAATTATATTAATTTAATTTAAATAAAATTATTTAAAAATTATATAATCCCAGCTTACAAGTTTACATTGTTAACAGATTTGGCCCCACCCTCCCAGGCATGATTTTTAACACGTTTTCCTACAATCAGACATAAAGCCAAAGAATGGGCATAGAAGAAATACCCCTGAAAACGTTCTATTGATTCATCATCAAGAAGTAACCTCATTTGCCTCACAAGTAGCTACAAAATGCAGCATATAATTACAGATTTCATTACAATTCAGTATTCTACTTTAGATTTTTTTCTGTAAGCTCTGAAGCCTAATATTAGTATGTATTTGCAGCAAACACACAATTGTTGCATTTCCAGCAAGCTTGAAAATTGCTGCACATTTACTTACTAAGGCCCCGTCCACACGTATCCAGATATTTTTAAATCTGCAACTTTTTTGTTACGGATTAGAAAATATTCGCGTCCACACGTAGCGTATTCGAATCGTATTTGCCCGAATTCACCGGATACGTGTGGACGGAAGGCCAATCCGCAACAAAAAAGTTGCGGATTCAAAAATATCCAGATATGTGGGGACGGGGCCTAAATACTTATGATGTAATTAAATTTAATATATTTTGACAGTCAAAAAATGGGTCAGTTTTAAATTATTTACAGGTCCCATTTCTATGCCATTTTTGTTTCTCTTGTGGAGGGAGGTGAATAGGGGTATCCAAATCTGCCAATCCATGCTATTTTTTGACCTGATCCGTTGATCCAACATTATTTTAGTTCAAATCCAGATCTGCATTACTTTAAAACTTGAGTATAAATATACTGCACACTGATAGATATATATTTGTTTTTCTTGTGCAGTATTTAGATTTTACTTGAAGTTATCTCCCTTTGTTGGTGAAACTGAAAAAAAAAGTTGACAAAACACCAAATAACATACCATCCAAGGCTGACTGAAAATTAGTGATTTGATCCACTATCTAAACTTAAGACAGTGAGGCAAAATCTGGAATCTGGGCCAAAATTTTCAGCTGATATGCGATCCATGGTAATTTTCAAATCCGTGAATCCACTTAATTTATTGCTAAAATCCTTAATCCATGCACTTTTCAAGGCCAAATCCACCGATCTATGAACCAATTCAACCCCCTCCTTGTGTGTTAAAGTCCATCTGTTTAATCAAAGTTTATGGCATATACTGGTAGTTCATTCATCAAAGTCAGTTTATGGAATATAGTCCATTCAGTCCTGCTGACTTAGTGACCAAATCCACTTTTAGGGCCTGTTTACATGGAGGGAGGGTAACCCTCCTAGAAGGGTTACCCTTCTAGGAGGGTTACCCTCCTCTATTGTTTTTCCCGGTTTCGTTTACATGTGAGGTAGGGTTACCCTAGGAGGAGGGTAACCCTATCTGCTTGCAAGGGTTACCCTTCTAGAAGGGTCAACTTATTGTTTATTTTAGCCATGTAAAAGCTCGGGGTAGGGTTACCCTCCTAGGAGAGTCAAGTTTAGGGCAATCATATTACTGTCTCATTCCCGCCAACTATAAACATGGCTTCGCGCGGTTATAAACCTGGAGAATTATTTCGGAGAACTATGCTGGCAAGAGCGGCGAATTCAAACCGGGACGATACAGAAATTCAGGACGACAGTCAGGGCAACAGTTTGGCGGCCGAAATATAACATTCTCCTGTTGATGTCCAATTAATGGACGAAAGTCTTCAACAAAACGAAGGTTTGACAAACGGAGCCGTACTACTACAGTCACGCAATAAATCAAAAGGGAAAAGAAAAGCGGCCAATCAACCAGACTCTTCGCCGAAAAAGGCCAAGAAATGGGCATGGACGCTTGAAGCCATTGAACTGCTTCACAAATATATCAATGCGATGGTTTCAGGTTTCCGCGGATAGCCCTAGGGATAACCCTACTCATGTAAAGGAGGGCTATCTTTTGACCCTTCTAGAAGGGTAACCCTTCTAGGAGGGTTACCCTTCCTCCATGTAAACAGGCCCTTAGATGGTTGGGATTGGCAGAATCTGCTAATTGTACATGTTCCACCTGCTGTGTTTCTATAATTCATCTTTCTTTGTTTTTTCTTCTTGTTTACTTTCACGTAAGTCACCCAGATCAGTGAACAGAGAATCTAGCGAAACAAGTCGTTTTGCCATTTCAAATTTAAAACCAGAAAAGAAATTATCTTCTGCAAACTTAGCATTTGACTCCGCCCTATCATGATCCTCATCAACAATTTGCAAAAGCTCACTTGTTACATATTCTTCAAGATTTGCCTGTACTTGAAGAACAAGTTCAAGAACACCTTGAATTCTCATGTCTCGTAGTTGATTATCATCTTTCACATATAAGAACTTGCTCTCATCCATCCATAGTCGTTCAAAGAGATTGACTTCAGGAGCAAAGTAATTTGGACAATGTTTAGCTTGGAGAAAATTGACAAGGGTTTGGAGAAGAGCAGAGAGACATTTACCAGGATTAGTTTGCCACTCACTTGGCCTGGTCCTCTCACTTGTCCAAAACATGACAGTCTTCAAATGATGCGTGCTTAATCCAGAGGCAATAATTACTGCACCTTCATTGAGAGAGACCTGGCTGATGTATTTTCTTTTCAGCTGTTTTAGAATGAGATAACATGCTCTTTGAATAGGAGTAAAAAAGTGAGCTAGCCTCTGTTCTGCTATAGCAAACGTGTACTTCCACTGGGTTGTAGAAGCACTTTTGTGGCTTGACTTTGGAATCACGTGGATGCCATGATGTGTAATTTCCTTACATACTTCAAGAGGGGGCCATAGCCTTTCTCTAGTCTCCCACACAGTGGAGAACGCTGGCCATTTCACTTTAATAGCAGCAACTTTGTCCATTAGCAACTGGTAATTAATTGTTTCTTTATCTATGATCAGTTGTTTTTTCTCAGTTTTAAAGGCTCTAAATGGTTTTCTTCCCTCAAAACTGGCAAAAACATCTCCGGCAGTGATTTCTTTCTCTCCCATGATTCCACCCTTAACTTCATCTTTAACGGATGGCAAATCGTTTAAATACTCACTATTCTTTAGATAATAGTCTCCACTTACATCGTCGAATTCTAGAAAGGCAGTTTTGTCTTTGTGACTCAAACCTTCCGGCAGCCCGGTCACTTTTAGTTTCACATACTGTTGAGAGGAAACGCCTTCGTCTGCAATAACCTCAACCACAACTTGAGGATAATGGTCTCCTCCAACCAACCCGGGCAATGATACGTTGTCTGAGTCCTGTTCAAATAGCATATCAATCTCAACACGGTATGTACCATCTTCAAGAATTTCGGGGAGATACAAATTGTTCCCAACACTTCCTTGAATTACAACGCGAGCGAACTTTCGCTTTGAAGAATAATTTTCAATTGTCTGTTTCAAATATGACAGTAAAGGATCAGATTTGCTTATTCGGATGTTGAGTTCTTCATGAATATCTTGAATTTTTTCATCGAGTTTTTTCTCCAATACAGCCATAGAACTAGGTTTTTCAGTCCCGATTCCAGCAAATAAAATGCTCACGAAGGACACAACAAAAAGCAACATACTATACATCATTATGTGTCCCCATACACCACGTACCTACGAAAAACGAAAACGACCGCTGGATACGATCTGATGGCTCGGATAACCACCGGACCCCAAATCTTTACAGTGTCGTATCATGCATTTTAGCTACATTTTGTCGAGTTTTCGTTATTGTTGGCCATTTTGCTATCCATCCAATTATCTGAACTATAGCTTATCAATGCTCGAAGAACATTCCATTGATTCATCTTCAAAGAGTAACCTCACTGTTCACGTCTCAAGTTGCTACAAAATGCAGAATATGTCGTTACAGTTAAACATCACTTTGATGTCAGAAATAAACTCAATAATGGTACCGTAGTATTTTCAAGTTTTGGCTAAACTACAGGATACCCCGCAACTTATTTGCATCTCGTTGAATAACAAAAGTGCCTATTATGTTATAGAACTAAAAACTACAAAAGACCGCAAACGATAATGCTGTAAACGATACGGACCTAAATCAGCCAAAAAAAGGAACACATAACCGACAAACTGCAAAGCTGATCTGACTACGTAAAAAAGTAGATTTTGCGAGACACCAATACGACAGAAACCGATAGTTAGATCAGCCTTGCAGTTTGTCGGTTATGTTTGTTCATTCATTTTTTTGGCTGATTAGGTCTTGTCGTAGATCCTAGCGATCCTAGGTATCGTTTACAGCCTTATTGCAGTTTTTAGTTCTATTTTCATATATTTTGAGACCGTAGGTCTATACTAGATCCGATATGCTGGATTTCTTTCAGCATGGTTTTGCCCATGCGTTTGAATGTTTACATTGGCTTGCCATGTACATTCAGTTTTTGCGAGACACCATTGTGATATTTTGGGACGGCTTGTTCCCCGCAACACGTGATGTGGCACGCGTGATGCGGGTGACAAGTTGCTTCCAAGATTGATATTGTAAAGGGGTCATTGTGCAATGTATTTACGACTGCATTCTTGTTGTCTTGTAGTCGTTCTTAGTCAGTGCTACAAGCTACACCGCGCTGACGAGCCCCAACAGGGCGAAACAGCTGTCCGCGGTTGCTACCCTGCTTTATCGGTTTTTGTCGTATTGGTGTCTCGCAAAATCTACTTTTTTACGTCCTCAGATCAGCCTTGCAGTTTGTCTATTATGTTATGCCTTGTTCCGGGGGGGGGGGGGGACTCCCATATATGAGCTACATAGGTATGTGTCGCTGTGAAGGGTATGGTTTTCAGGCAGTTTAGTCTGGGAAAGGGTATAGTAATCAGGGATGTTTGGTCTAGAATAGGGTATCACTTTCCGCGAAACTGGTCAGTTGCGTGAAGAATTTCGTCCGAGACAAGATTTACTGATATTTCTGTGCTTAATAAAGTTTTTGATTTGATTTGATGGCAGAAAGAACGGGGAGCGCGAGGGAGACACTGCTACGCAGGCTAATGGCATTTAAAAATTGGTACGGCCGGCAGTACGGCATTTTTACTAACCCCTGTTAACTAATAGCTATGATAGTGAACAAGTTTCTGGAAAATAGCGAGTTTGAAATAGGTCTAGGATAGGGTAGGGTTTTTAGGTGTTTAATCTAGAATAGGGTTGCAAAATGCAGATAAAATGGTCTAGTATAGGGTAAGGGTCTCAGAGTCCCAGCGGCACACCCCCACTCAAAAATTTGTAGAGTACCCCCCCCCCCCAGGGGGGGCCTTGTTCTACAAAGCATTTTGACACTCGTAAATGAAGTTGTCTGGAGTTGCGGGGTATTTTGCAATGGCTCCCAATTTTTTAACTGATTTGTTGTAATGTATTTAGCATATCATTTGTTTCCCATAGTATGAAATCTCGAGTTTATAGTCCTTAGATTACTAGTATCTGTTATTATATGCTTATAGTTTCTAACTAAAAGATTTATTATTTTGCCTAATTTGCGAGCCATTTCCGTCCCATTTTGTCTTAATGGAGTCAGGGTCACTTCTTTTTTAATCAGTGTCTTGAAGACGAAATTCCGAATGAAAAGGGTCATGCTACATTTTTTGCACAATAATCATTTCACGGGGTTTCTATCGATTCTCAGGATCTTAAGGATCGAGTAGCAGAATAGCAGAATAGCAGAATAGCAGAAGCTCATAACATACGTGACAAGCTTCTGGTAATAGTCAAAATAGGTTGGGCCAGAGTCGTCACTTTTTTCTGAATTCAAGTGAGAGGCCATGGTTTTTATTAAGAAAATTAGGGAGAGGGCCGCCTTAATTTTCTTTTTATGAAGAGAAAAACTCCAGCCCACCGCCCTCATTATAAAACTTTGGCCCCATTCGCAACTTCTCGCCACAGACAGGGGGCAGGGATGACACAGTGGCGAGAGCGCCCGGGTTCAATTCCCGGACCCGGCATCATATGTGGGTCAAGGTTTGTTATTAGTTCTCATCCTTGCTCCGAGGGTTTTTTCTCCGGGTCCTCCTCAAAAAACTAATTATACCAGGGCATTTTAAAGGGCCACCCTAATTAACCTAGAGTTAGCTTGGTGCCACCCATTTTGAAAATTGTTATTTATTTATTTTAATTTTACTTTTAAACATTTAAACATGACCAGCCCTTCCTTTTTAAAAACCTATTTTCTCGCGCAAGCAACAACTGAAACAACACTGAAGAAAGCTTGAGAATTAGCCGAAAACATCTGTAAACTTTATTTATTTAATAACAAGTCAGAGACAACAACAAATGGCATGCTGAATAGTTCTAGGAATTTAGAAAAAAAATCATAAGTTTAATTGTATCCTTTTTTAAAATAAATATTAACAAACTAATCAGCGTGGGTTGACAGCACGCTTGACTTCATTGGTGTATCAGTAATAGTTCTTTCTTTACTGCTTGGCAAACAAGAAATTAACTGTAAGTTTGGTTTCCTGCAGCCATGCAGTTTGATTCAACATATTCATTCTTTTGTGTTATCTTTCCTCTCGCTTCACTTGTTTTAAGGCTTCTTCATATGAAAGAGGTTTCGGTCGATGTTTCCTTATGAACTGCGGAAAAAAAGTAAACTACAATTAGCCAATCAAAAAGGGCTTTCATGCCTGTCTTTATTTGTTTATTGATTGATTTATTTATTTATTGAAGATGCTTTTAGTATTCATATCGAGTTATGGTAGTGAAAATGGAAGTTTGGGAGAACGAAAAAAGCTGTGGAAACAAAAGCTGAAGATGAATGTTGCCACAGCTGTTATGTTTTACAAGTGTTTCTATCATGCAGTAGAAACAAAGTGCTGTAAACAAATTTTTCTTTACAAAGTGTTTTGTTAAATGACTTTCAACCAATCGGGGGGGGGGGGGGAGGGGTACTCAGGTATGTTTTGGTTTGATTGTGCTGCCTGGATCTCCAAATTTGGACCTTGGTTTAGAAAGAATTTGCACTCAAAATGATATCCCGTTCTAATTACAAATGGCTGTTGATAATTTGAAGCTTTCATGCGTTCGAAATATTATACCCTTTTCTAGGAAAGGTCTCTAAAATGGATACCCCGTTCTAGATCAGAAATAACAAAATCACCTCGCAGTTGGGCGGCACATACCCGTATAGGTATTTTAGGGAGTACCCACCCCACCGGGCAACCAATCAAAAACGTCCTATTTCAATGCTATCTAAGGGCCGATTTACAGTAACACGGTACAACTTTGTTGCATGCGACACGCTTATGGCATGCTTACGACATGACTTAGTTGATTTACACAGAGTGATTGGTGTTGTAAGCATGTCGTAAGCATGTTTTTAGCGTGTCGCATGTGACAAAGTTGTACCGTGTAAATCGGCCCTAACAATTATTCACCGAAGTGAAGGTGAATAGCGGTAAAAAAAAATTCCGACACTCGAAGCGAATTGATTTATAAGTGAAGGTATCGTAGCATGGTTTAGACCAAAAAAGGGTCAAAATCCCAGTGACACTGTTCTGTTTTATACAACTTACCTGCTGTGTGTCCTCGAGAGTGGTGTAGCGGTAGTTACTATTGGTACCAGATGAGTAAGACTCGTACATTCTTTGATTGATTTCCACAAACTGTTCTACCAATCGTATTTGCTCTCGCAGCATGTTGTTTAATGCCACAATTGCCGGGTTATATGCAGTCATAGCTAACAGCAAAGAGAGAAAGAAACATCATTTAGTCCTTTACTTCCTATGACAAAAGCAAAAAGAAAAATACTCTACAATAAAACAGTACAGTGCAGGGTCCTCAAGAGTGGGTTCCACGGGCAAAAAGCAGTTTTCTTTTCAGGGCCTGGGTTCCAGACCCTGTCCATAGGAAAAACATCCCATGGGACAATAAGGGTTTAATGGACCCCACCCAAGGGAGGCAGTAGTATTTATCAGGATGTAAATGACATACATTTGATGCTTGGAGAAACTTGTACCTGCTGCAATATTTGAAATTAATACAAAGAACAATTTGCTCTTACCTTCCATGGCTTCTGGTGAAACAGTATGTGTTGCTACAGGGGAAGGGTCAACATACTGCATGCCGAACCTTGGGCCACTTGTTGCCATGCCAACACCAAGACCTGCTCATGAGAGAAATAATTCATCAAGATTTTTTTTTTTTTTTTATTTTACTGATATTTATTGGTTTTCAATTTTATTACACACTTAAACATCTAAACATTAAATTAAACATTAAAACATTTAAACATTACATTAAACATTAAACATTAAATTAAAAAAAAAAAATTAAATTTAAAAGTTAATTAATTCACTCACACACATACATATACACACACCCCTTCATAATAATAATAATCTATTGTAATATTTTAGGTATAAGTACAGCTGCGGCACAAGATTGTACATTTATTGTGTTATGTATTTGCCCCACTTTTTGTTATGAGCAGAAATTTTATTATTAGATTTGGCAATTATTGTTTCAAGTTGATAGATCATTTTAATTTTTAAATTAAAAACTCTAATTGAAGGCACAGATTTTTTTTGCCTACAATAATATAAGTATTGTTTAGCAACTAACAGAACATGATTTACGAACAATTCATCGTCGCACCTTATAATACCAAACATTATATCCCTGTCAGAGAAATTAGCGATTTTAATTCCTTGTTTGGTAAGCCATTTTATAACTTCAGCCCAGAAATTCTTAGTGTAATGACAAGATGTAATTAGGTGCTCAAGGGACTCGTCTATTTCTCCACAAAAAGAGCATGCCGGAGATGGTGCAACTCCAACTTTAAATAAAAAAGCATTTGTTACAAGACATCTGTTGAGCAATTTATACTGAAATTCACGCGACTTTGTATCTAAGGTGACACGAAAAGGTAAACTGTAAATCTCTTCCCATTCTAAGGCATCGTCAACAAATTTTACATTAAAGTTCTGCTGAGCAGTTGGTGGAGTAATGATTTTATTTCGAAGCTCCCTATAGATAGTCTTGGAAACCGCTGTTTTGATTGGCGCAGTTTGATTATTTAATTTTAATTTGATCTCATCATGTATATTAAAAGGTTCATCTTCCCTATAGGAACTTGCCCTTAGAGCCTCGCGCCATTCAGCTGGTAGGGCATCAATTAAAGTCATAAGACTAAAGGCGTCTACTGGCGAAATATTCAGCTCCCTCAACCTGCGATTGTTTTTAATAAGAAGCTCATTGTTATCGGATATTAAATGCTTAATTCTAATTATTCCTTTCTCTGCAAGGTTTTTAAAATACACAGACTTGCCTCCAATACAAATAAATTTGTTATTCCAAAGCACCATATTTGTAAGATCGTTCCCATTTAAATCCTGTACACTGCCCCAACTTGCCGCGGAGCATTTTGCAAAACTTTTAAAGCATTCTTCATAAAATTTCGGCAGCTTTATCGACAATTTCTGCAATTCAAAGTTGCAACATAAGATCAATTTTCCTCCAACAGGTTTGAGATAATGCAGAAGAATTGTTTTCCAACTGCTTGGCTGATCATTAGCCAATTTCTTGCAACAGAGTATTCTTTGCGCTTCAATAATAGACTCTAAATGTGGCGCTTTAAGTCCTCCATCTTCGATTTCACTAACAAGAGCAGAGCGCTTAACTTTATCCTTTCCCTTCCATATGAAATCGAAGATAATTGTATTCACTTGTTTCACAAAATCTTTACTCATTGGTATCAAGCTTACCCGATATAAGAAGATAGGAATAATGAACGTTTTCACAATTTGGATTCTTCCGATAATAGTTAAATCTCTCCACTTCCAGATTCGTAATTTTTGTTGAATGGAACTAATTAATTCATCGGCGTTCAACTTATGTCTGGCTTGAGAATCGTAAGAGAAGTGTACTCCCAATATTTTTACAGATTTCTTAACTTTTATATTCTGAAAATTGCCTGGAGAGGCGTTGCCTTCCTGTGAAGTATAAGCACGATTGCCTAATAACAATATTTCTGATTTCTCATGGTTAATTTTGAGGCCCAAGCAACTTCCATAATCTTCTATAAGCTTAAGAAAATTTATTAGAGAGAAATCATTTTTCAAAAAGCCAGTCAGATCATCAGCAAAAAGGCCTAATTTAATTTCCTCTTTGTCTACTAAAATGCCATGGATGTCCTTGTTATTGCGTATACTGATGCATAAAATCTCTAAAACCATGATAAACAAATGGGCGGAGAGAGGGTCTCCTTGTCTTACCCCTCTTTCGACTGCAAAAAGCTGAGTAGAAAATCCATTGTTTAGAACGCAACTCAAGATTTTGTTATAGAAAGTATGGATCCATTGTATAAAAGATGATCCAAAACCAAAGGCAGACAACGTGCGGAATAAAAAATCCCGGCTCACAGTATCAAAGGCTTTTTTAAAATCTATACAGATCATTTTTCCTTCAATGTTGTATCTTTCTGTAAATTCCATAACATCTTCAATCGTTCTAGCTGCATCGAAAGTAGTCCTTCCTTTGACATAGGCACATTGGTTGTGATGTATAATATTGGGTAACACATTCTCTAATCTCTTAGCGATAGCTTTTGAACCTATTTTGACATCTACATTGATAAGAGAAATTGGTCTCCAGTTTGACAAGTGTCTTTTGTCTTTGTCTTTTTTCTCAATTAAGGTAATTATAGCTTGTTTTTGAGAATTTGATAGCTCACCATAGTCGTAGGAGTAGTTTAGGCTATCAACCATTACACCACCTAAAATATGCCAAAACGCTCTATAAAATTCGACTGTCAAACCGTCGTTTCCAGGTGACTTATTACTTTCAAACAACTGAAGACTTTTATAACACTCATCGATTGTTAATTTTCCATCGCAAATTCGGGTGTCATTATCAGAAAGTTTAGGTATTTTAGGATTATTTAAGAACGATTTTAATATATCCTCAGATGGACTGAGGGGATCCTGTTTGCAGAGATTAGAATAAAAAACATAAGTTTCCTGTAAAATCTTTTTAGGATCTGTAATAAGAACTCCTTCTTTATTGAAAACTTTGCGAACAGAGCTTTTAGCTTTCTTATGCGTTTCAAGGTTTAAAAAATATTTATTACTTTTTTCACCTTTCTCGTACCAAGTGGCTTTTGATCGAATTATGGCGCCTTTTGCTATTTGTTCATAAATTGAGTCGTATTCCATTTTCAGCATTTCAAGCTCCTCCTGATTCCCAGCGGTTGGTGATTCATTGCATCTTTCCTCGCATATCCTTAGTGAAGCCTCAATATCAGAAATCTTTTTTCTTCTTTCACGTGCTCTTTCTTTACTGTATTTTATTGCGATTTGCCTAATCCTGTACTTAATTAAGTCCCACAACAATCTTTTATCTGTAACATTATTAAATTCATTCAACCATTCAGGTACTCTTTCGTTTATCAGTGTGACGAAGGTTTCGTCATCCGCCAGACTAGCGTTGAACTTCCAAAAGGAGGGACCATATTCTGATTTGTCTATGCTATTAAATTGAAGTAGAATTGCTGAATGATCGGAATTGATCGACGGAATAATGTCAGACTTTTCGATCTCATCTTGGCAAACGTCGCTGATTAACCAATAATCAAGTCTTCTCTGAATAAAAGGTTTTTTTTGTCTCCATGTAAAACGCCTTCTTTCCGGGTTTCGTATCCGCCAAATATCTACTAAGTCAAAATCCAAGCATAGATCTTCTATATTTTTGACTGAATCTTTTTTGAATGGTCTGCCGCCAGAACAATCAAGGTCAGAGTCAAGTGTGACATTGAAATCTCCCCCGAGAATTATCCTATGCTCTTTGCCGACAACACAATCTTCAATGTTTTTATTTAATTTATCAAAGAAACGGCATTGGTCTTGAGTCTTATTGGGAGCGTAAATATTAACGAACAAAAAAAGCGCGCCCTGTACTTCAGCTTCCATTATAATTGAACGGCCTTCGTCGTCAGAATTTATTGATATTAGATTGAAATCAAGGTCGCTTCTAACTAAAACCATCACCCCACAACTATGATTAGAGCCGTGTGAAAAATGAAGCCTACCTTTCCATTGTGTTTTCCAAATGTGTTCCACATCCGCAGTACTATAGGTCTCTTGAAGGAAAATTATGTCGTATTTTCGCTCATTTAGCCAGGTGAACAGAGCTTTTCTCTTTGTGGATGAACGAATCCCTCGAACATTAAGAGAAACTAATTTAAAATTTACATGTTCCCTTTCGAATGGGACAATAGAATTGAAAAAAAAAAGTACATAAGCTGATAAATATCTTGTACCGCAAACTGTACATATATTAACGAGGGGCTTTTACACACACACAAACTTAAATTAATCTCAAAACATATGATAAACAAAAAGAGACAATACCTAAGAGACATACAATTTAACACAAAAGGGATAAATGACAGCTATGTAATTTGTACAGAAAGCTGTCTATGAGTGTGAGGCTCTTGACTAAATCTGCACATGCACTCCCGTATTAAACAATGAAAGAAATAAGTTCATCGAATGAATAAATTTACTGGTCAAGCTCAAGATTAGCCAGTAAGTCAGCTAGCCAGCCAGTTAGTCAAGTCAGTCAGCCAGTCAGTCAGCTAGCCAGCCAGTTAGTCAGCTAGCCAGCCAGTCAGTCAGCTAGCCAGCCAGTCAGTCTGCTAGCCAGCCAGTAAGTCAGCTAGCCAGCCAGTCAGTCAAGTCAGTCAGCCAGCAAGTCAGCTAGCCAGCCAGTCAGTCAAGTCAGTCAGTCAGTCAGTCAGTCAGTCAGTCAGTCAGTCAGTCAGTCAGTCAGCTAGCCAGCCAGCCAGTCAGCTAGTTAGTCAGTCAGCTAGCCAGCCAGTAAGTCAGCTAGCCAGTCGGTAAGTCAGCTAGCCAGCCGGTAAGTCAGCTAGCCAGCCAGTCAGTCAAGTCAGTCAGCCAGCAAGTCAGCTAGCCAGTCAGTCAGTCAGTCAGTCAGTCAGTCAGTCAGTCAGCTAGCCAGCCAGCCAGTCAGCTAGTTAGTCAGTCAGCTAGCCAGCCAGTAAGTCAGCTACCGGTAGCCAGTCGGTAAGTCAGCTAGCCAGCCGGTAAGTCAGCTAGCCAGCCAGTCAGTCAAATCAGTCAACCAGTCAGTCAGCTAGCCAGTCATTCAGTCAGTCAGTCAGCCAGTTAGCTAGTAAGTCAGCTAGCCAGTCAGTCTGTCAGACAATCAAGTTAGCCAGTCACCTGCCAGTTGGTCAAACAGTCAGTCAGTCAGTCAGTCAAATAATCGGTCAGTATTAAAAGGTCATTCAAGCAGTCAGTAAGTTAATCAAGATGGTCGGTCAGTCTGACAGTGAAATTCATTCATACAGTCAGATGGTCAGTCAGTCAGTCCAATGAGTTAAATGGGTCAGTCAGTCAGTCAATCAGTTCATTAGTTGTCATGGTAAACTCTTGTGTGGTAAACTGTTGCTATAGTTACCTGGTGGTATCGTAAAATGTTCCATTGGTGGCACAGTTTGAACTCCAACATCATGTTTATACTTGTTACTGCTATCTACATTCTAAAATAAAATACACTTTCAATTAAAACATTGCTTAAACCACTATAACACCAAATCCCAACAACCCTTTATAAAGAGGAGCCCTTGTACTGCAACCAGAAAAAGATGGATACCAACAACTGTCATCATTTCTGAAAAGTTGATTGTTATCAGTGACATGCAAGATGTTATAAATTTATGAAAGAAACCACAAAGTACTGAAAAGGTTTCCATCAGACACCAGACAGGTCCTAACACAATAAGGTTGCAACTCTTGTAATCGAACCACCGTGGCAATTTGAAAAACGTGGACATAACCAAAACTGGTCGCCAACAGAGTTTTACTTACATGTACAATGTAAATGGTCGTTTTCAAGAGTGGTTTGAAAGAAGAGCTTCAACTGTGTTAAACATGCCAGAAATATTTCAGCATTCTAGTTTTTCTAAAAGTAATTGTACTTTTAAGAACCTTTCATAGTTATAATGATAAACAATACCTTGCTCTTGCTATAATCTGAATTGCTTCCATTTGACCTTGACCTTTCATGTGATCTTGATGAACTTCTAGATGACCTTGAATTCCTGGATGATCTTGAACTTCTAGAAGATCTTGAACTTCTAGAAGATCTGGAACTTCTAGAAGACCTTGAAGTGTTTCGTTCACTGTAAGTCTTAGAATGAGAATGACTGCTTTGTGTTCTAACTTCACTTCCTGAAGAAAAGTCAGATGTGTAAGAATGTTGTGACCTAGTGCGGCTCTTTTCATGGTTACTTACAGTCCTGTTTTCAGCATCACTGACAGTTCTGGGAGATGGTGAACGATTTCCTTCTGAAATACTCTTATTTCTGCTGTTTGGTCTGCTTCTAACGTGCGTATTATTTGCAACAGTATCATCTTCTATAACATCCTCCTCAATCTCTTCTTCTACCTCATCTTCTGTCAGGACTTCAGCTGCTTCGGACAAGTTATTATTTACTGACTTGATGTCTTTATCAGAGACACTTAAGCTCTTCAGTTTATTATCTAGTCTGTTATTTGCTAATACATCGTCTGATAATTCATTTTCGCTGAAAGCAAACTCAGCCATTTGTAATCCTTTCATGGGGTTTACAGAACTGTCTGATGAGTTATTGTCATTTGTTGGTGTTGGCGACTGCGAGAACATCTGAATGTTCACCTTGAAATCATCATCATCATCATCATCCAAATTTTCTGATGGAAGTCTTTCATCTGCAAAATTATGAGGATCAGAAGCATTACATAACAATGTCATGTGAAAATGAAATGTGAAAAAAGGAGAAGCGATGCCTTCTTTCTGCAACATGAAAAGTTCTTACACAGGTTAGTTGGTGGTAATATGTGCAACAAACTATGTTAACTTGCAATGCAACATTGCTGTGCGACAAGTTGCATGAAAATTGTTGCCCGTATTACCTTAATGTATTATCAACGGAACAGGGGTGCTAGTCGGAAATTTTTGAAAAACACCCTTAAAGGTACCAGAGTCTTGTAAGAGGTACCCTAGTTTTTCAGCTTTACACCCTAAAAGGTACTGCAATAATTTTAACTGTGGCCATTTTAGATGTAAGTACCCTAAGCGAACCAAAGTGCAAATTTTGACCCCTAAAAGGTATGACGAACACCCCCGTCATTTTTATATGGGAGTACATGTACCCCCCTCGGGTGTATTGCTTCACACGTTTGTTCTGCAATAATTGTATTATGTGATGTCATCGGAAGCCGGCTGCTTAGTAACAAAGTCCAAATGTAATAAATTCCTACAACCAAAATATTTTGTAGATGATTTGTTTAAAAATGTAGTCAAAAATTAATAGTGCCTGTCACACTGACTTGGCAGTGACACAGAGATATGTCAGGGATTAAACACTAAATAATATTCGAACCAATGACATTGCAAAGCGATTTAAGCAACGGCGAATAAGTCAAGGTTTACAATTCAACTTAAGCTTACCTGATTCATCTCCTATGCTAGAAATTGAAATATCAGGCGTTTTATCTTCATCATCACGGACAACCTTTTCAAAGCTCTGTCCTTTCCAAAGAGATTTTATTCCAGACTTTTTCTTCAGCGTTTCAAGATATTCTGCTAGTTCTGCTGCGGAGGTTTCTTCTCCAATTACACTGCTCTTTCGCGAGTCTCGCGGTGACTCTCTTGACATTCTCCTAGCCTTTTCAGCTGAACCCTTCCACTTTTGCTTTTTCGAAGCCATCTGTGCATATTAAGCATCAAACTACATTAAAGTTTCTTCAAAACAGAACGCTTGTGTCAACGGAAAAGTCGAAAAAATTCGAAAATGTAAACAAATTAGTCGATCGATACGTAATCGGAAAGTCTCGGATGTTTTTCGGAACGAAGGCTAAAGACTGGGACGAAAGGTTACCAAGTCAAAACAAGAAAATGGCCGATTTTGGTTGAAGTTGTCAGACAACTGGCTCGCTTTAAATGTCCCTTTTCTCTTGAAAATATGAGAACTGTATCACCAGCCTCTCTTGAAGAGACCTGCCTGAGTTTTATTTGCGCGAACATTGATGTTCTGTGCCGTGAAGATGTGGATAATGTTGAGGATTGTGGTTTTCCTTGCCCAAGACTCACGTTTATATCTCCAATTTTTTTACACGAACAACTCGCAGAAAGTATCATGAAAGGTCTTTCATGCAATGGAAAGCTAACTACAAGGACAGCTTCGTTATTTAATGATCCCAAGACTTGCAGAATAAGGAAATTTGATTTGCGGAACACAAACTTAGATGATGATGTTGTTAGACATCTTTTAACCCAGCACAAAGTTTTGAAATTAGATTTGCATGGGACAACATTGTCATCGTCAATATTGGATGAACTGCTTAATATGGTATCCATGACTTTAAGGGAACTTAATTTGAGTCACACGTTGTATGTCCTTGATTTTTGTACTGTATGTCCATTGAGTTGTTTAACACATCTGGACATCAGTGACACAACTGTCAATGATGATGAAGTGTCCCAAGCTACTCAACATTTGAATTGTTTGGAATATGTTAACATTTCTAATACTGCAATAAGTGAGACCATCTCATTTGGGAACTTAAGAGGTCAGCTGAAGACATTACTGGCTTATAATGCACCGGTGGCGTGGAATAACCCAGTGGAATTTAGAGAATTTAAATCTCTGCAGATTCTTGATATTTCCAGGAATCCAGATAATATGAGAGATTACGACTGGCCTTCACATGCTGAGAAGGTAGAGGAAATGTTAGGAGACAAGCATACAATGCCTGACCTGGTGTATTTAGACGTCTCTGGTACCCCGCGAATTATGGATGATCCTTTGCAGACATTTCTTAATTCTCATCCCAAGCTCCAGTTCCTTGGACTTTGTAAGACTGGATTGACATCACATGCAAAGTGGCTACCTACATGTACTAACATTGAGGTAATTCAGGGGGGGACATTGGGGGGCTCTGAACACCGCAACACCGCAAAAAAAAATTACCAAACAACGCATCACCGCAAGAAAAGTTGACGAAACACCGTCACCACAATATATATATTTATCAAGTTACTTATAAATGAAAAAGGCTTAGGGTTGGCGACCGGCAGTGTATTGAAGATTAACTAGACAGCATTGGACTGCTTTTTGTTACAAATTAAACATAATGGTACGTGCTTTTCATAAGTAAGTACGGAATAAATAACATATAGAGGCTAAATTTAAATCTGACAAGGGTCAAACAGGAAACGGCAACACCGCAGATAATTTCGTTCCACCGAACACCACAGACTTTAAAGCGAAAACATCGCACACCGTAGGGTTTGAGATCACCGCAACACTGCAAGCTTTTATTTTATTCACCGCAACACCGCATAAAAAAATGAGCAACACCGCAAATCCCCAATGTCCCCCTCAATTCAGATGAGGGGGAAGGGAGGAGGGACGGTGGACCTGCACCAATGCCAACCTCTGGAGATCTACAATCTAACCCCCTTCCCTCCCTCCTGATATTTAGTGTCTTTATGCCATGACCTTAAGCCAAATATTTTCCCATCTGTCCCTCCCACTCAGTCAATACAGTGTAAGTACATGTACATAGTATTGTAACCTGTTTTTAGATCACAGGTGAAGGCAATGAACAGCAGATTCTGTCCTCACTGCGTGCTTATCCAGACAGAGCATCTTATATGACGGAAGCTTTACGTGGATTATTTCACTTCAGCAAGAACTGGACTGAAAGAAAACCCGAAGTTCTTCAGGTAAAAATTTAATTAATTGAAGGGCTGCATGGAACAAAACCCTAAGTGACTTTTGATGTAACATCAAATTCTCCCTATGTTTCACAAGGGATACAAGGCAATTTGGAAGGAGAATCTAGCAGTTTATCAGAAGTCACTTAGGACTTTTTTCCAGGCAACCTGTCAATTGATGTTACTTATAAATAATGATTTATTGCACATTTTATATTGATCTGAATAAAAAAACAAAGTTACATGAGCCACAGGTGGCTGACATGACCTAGGAGCTTTAACAACCTGGCTTCTGTAGCATGAAGCAACTAGGAATACTACTTCTCCCCACTGGATGGGATGTTAGGATTACTCCCCCCCCCCCCCCCCCTCCAAGCATTTCTGTCATTGGTACCCATTTCTACAACTGGGCGGAGAGAGACAATGTGAAGTAAACCACTGACTTTCAGATCTGAAGTCCAACAAGCTAAACCACTACACCCCTGCGACTCCAGTTGATGTTGTGTGACAATGGTTAATGTCATTATATGTTTTTGTATGAAAGCCCAGTCATTATGTGAAGAGGACATGATTTTGATTTTGTTGTAATAGGTTAGCATATGATGGAAAAAGTAGTATGGGCCGTGAAAAACACCCTTCGAGCTTGGTTATTTTATTTTTATCACTTTTATACATATGTTGTAGTTTAAAATGAATCTTAGGTCAAAATGATTTCAAACTAGTTTAGTTTTGATTTTCTTTTGTTCCAGATTCATTACCATAATCCTAAGACAGAGAAAAGTATAAACCAAACTAGTTTAAAATCATTTTAACCAAAGATCATTTTAAACTACAACACATACACTGTAGGAGATATGCTATAAGATATGTGGCTGTTGTTAAAGCTATGTAAAAGGTGTTTATAATATTTTTAACCATCTTTAAAGCTGTATCAATATTGACAAATTTCAATAAATGCTTTGTAGTGATTATTTTAATGTGTTTGTTAGCTTGTCCTTTCTCCAATGGAAAAACATGCTGAAGATTTACGTGTTCAAATGGCAACAACGTAAGTCTCTCTTTATATAGCTTGTTTTTTATTTAGACATATATTATAACCAACTACAAACTGTTTTCTGACAATTTTTGTAAAATATGGTACAAAATATGAATTAAATTGAATAATTTCTAAGAAATTAAAAATCATAGCAGCTGCTGTTAATAGTAGTAGTAAATCCTCTATTAAGCCACATCTTAAGTAAGCCCCCCTCCTCTTCTCCTCCAACTGTATTACTGGTACATTTTTACCATTTTATACTATTCCGGGCATGAAATATTACCGGTACTTGTAAAAAAATATAATCAATTACGGTAGTCATGAATGTGTAACACTTCATTGATCAATCAAAGTGTCATTTATGGAGGTTTATCCATTTTATTCACTTGTGGGAACCTATTGAGATTTATATATTATTACAAGTGGTGAACTTCTGGTGGTTTGCTAAATTATACATGTAATAAGCCCCCAATCCGTGTTATAGCTCCCCGTCAAACCAAACACGCTTGAAATAAATGTCGGGGGGGGGGGGGAGGGGGGGGAGTTAAAAGATGATTTACGGTATTTTAAATAACAGTTAGTAACAGTTATTATCATGCTGTTATTCAGGGCTTGTGTGTTTAACATCATCCGAGGAGGAGGCACAGAAGAGGACGTTCACCCTACATACCTCAGGTTTTTTTTAAATACTTCCATTTACAACTTGTTTCTTGTGACACACCTTTTACTAACACCAACCCCCCTGACCCCCCTTAACCAGTTTATAGAAAAATATTCAATAATGAGATACAACTGTCAGATCAACAAGTCTATTCTTTGGGTCATGAATAACATTGTCCGTACACAAAAATTGAACAACTCTTACAACACCCTTTCAACATGATGGACTAGCTAATAGCTAATACCAGCTGTGAGCTCTGAGAAGCTAGCTGAAAAGTTATTGTGTATGCAATTGCCCCCTTGACTAAAAATTGAGTATTGGCGACTTTTAAAGTATAATAATAATATTGTTGTTGTTGCTTTCCAAGTATACATGTATTTAACTTATGAGTAACGAAGAATCATGAAGGTGATAATCATTCAATTTCTATTGTTCGCCCTTGATATTTTCTCACATTGTGTAGTTCCAGAAAATATCCAGACCCCTACCACGGAGGGAATTTCAAACAGGACCCCCCACCCCTTCGGATTTTCCATTTTCACAAGGAAGCATTGACTCCCCCACCCTTCTGGAATTTCCGCAGAAATATCGCCCACCTCCCATACCCTCTGGAAAGTTTTTTTCTTCCTTTAAAAGGGTTCAAGAGTTGAACAAACACTAAACCAAAGGCCGCGTGTCGATACGCATTCATTTGTTAATTTATTTTATAAATGATCCTAAAGCCACGTTAAATGAACGCCGTAAATTAGCTTTAAAAAATAACATCAACTCAATTTCTTCATACAAGATCCTGTCTAAAACTAACACACTGTTGCTAGCACTCGAAGGGGGTTCGCATTTTAAGCTCTCGATCGATTTACTGAAAAAAAAAATGTTCTGACGAAACTGACCCATTGCATAACTTGACATGAACACGATCGTAGCAAACTGCAATACTACGATCAGTTTGAAAAAAGGGAGAAATGAACGAGTAGCTAGTTTTCTGTTGTTACCTGGCCATATTTCAGCCTCCTGTAAAAAAAAGCCAAGTAATTTGTCACTTTGTTCATCGACAACGCACTCGAGTTTCTTGTATTTGATTGTGAACGTTGGCGGTAGCTGGTAACCAGTGCACCGCGGACAACTGTTTGGAGACTGGTAACGAGTAATGGCGGGTTTACCTGCTTCACGAAGAGTATTCGTCTTTGCATTGCTTGTTTTCGTCCAAAGAACTTTTAAGAAAGAAAAAAACATTTCTTAACTGCAGCACGGTTAGAAAAAACGCAGGTTGTCCGATTTAAGCTTCAGAATGACCCGCAAAAATTGGTAAGTGACACTTACGGAGTCAATATGAATTCATGAAAAATCAATCGTTTTCCTGACCATTCGGACGTAAATTTGGCCTTCAAACCCCCCCTCCTCTTCGGAATTTCCTGGGCCATTGACCCCCCTACCCCTCCGGAATTTCCAATTCCCTCCGTGGTAGGGGTATGGATATTTTCTGGAATCACACATTTTAAAAATGTTCCTGACATTAACTTTCGTTCAGGAACTGTCTTCTGCACACACTTCTGCCTTAACCAAAAAAGGCAACACAAGTTGCTTCCTGTCAGGCAAACTGTATAACAATACACTAGGCCGACAGGTCGCTCCACTAGCCCGGGGCTATCTGACAACGCTTTTGTCGCACCCTGCTCTGGGCATTTGCAATGATTTAAGTCAGGAGATTTTGATCACATCTCAAAGAAATTGCTTGACTGTGAACTTTTGACAAAAAGATCACAAATAATTTCTGGATTTAGACTTCTTGAAGCAGAAATTGTTTTGGGTCAATGGATTCGTCTATGAAATTGTAATGAATTGGTGGATTTGCGTACTCCCATTCATCCCCGCAAATGCTAATGTTGATAGCATGGTACTGTTTGATATTAATTTGTTGTAACAGTTTGTTTCTTTGGTTTTCTTTTTTCAGCAAAATTGCATCCTTAGTTATTTCAGCAATGAACACCTTCCCTGATAAAAATGATGTAAGACCTAAGATCTATTGCATGGTTACCAGAACCACTGACCTTCAGATTTAAAATCTAACATGTATGCTAACCAATACAGCACCACACCTTCACTGAATTACTCCTACTTGCTTCATGTTAACTGAAAATGATGTTTTAGCACAAAATAACAGTTATGTTAGAAAGTAACAACTAATCCAACCCCACAATCACCAATGCGACCTCATCCCACATGTAATTCCTTATTCAGCACTTGTTTTCCTTATCTGGTTCCTGTCAATCGAACAGGCTAAATTATGCAAGCTTTCTCTTTACGCCCATAAATGAGTGTTGTCTTTTATTGTGTGTCAAAACAATAACTCAGTGATGCCAACCTCTGGATATTAAAAATAGGGAGTTTTTTCTTGGGGGTGAAATTCCCCCCCCCCCCCCCCCCTAAAGGCGTGAATCGAGCAACATAGTTGCGGGCATCAAGGGGGGTCCGGAAACTTTTTTGGTACCATTTTCTGCATTCCTGAGACCCAAAAAACGTTTGTGAAGTTAAGCTATGATGAAAGAACGCATTTTTTTTTAATTTTGGGGAAATTTGGGTTAAAATCTTAGCCTATTGTAGAGAAAAAATCCTTATTTCGCTTTTATCTGGGAGATTTGGTGACCCGTACGGGAGACTGGGAGATTTGTTCCGTATCCGGGAGAGTTGGCATAATTGTTAACTCAAGTTGAACATGGCATGGCCTCAGTGCAAAGCAATGAATAGACCCCGGAATGGGACAGGTGGCTAAGATTAGGATGAAGTGAACTTTCATCGCCTTGAAGATTGACCTTGCCTTAATGTAACAGTTGGTATATAAATAGATAAATTTTTTTACCAACATTAATAAAGTTATTTTTTCCTTCTGTTATAAGCTGATAAGGAATTGCCTCTTAATTCTGGAAACACGCCAACTTCTAAAAAAGGCAGTAAGTAGGAGTTCTTATCAAATTGAATATCAAGTTATGAACTTAAAATTTAATACCGGTATGTATTCTTGGCTTGCGCTTATGTCATATCATGTCATATCAAAATTCAGAAGCATTAAAAACCAGATTTCGATTCCAAAATGTTTATAGAATTGTAGAAATTTTGAAGTGCCAGATCATTAATTTCGTTCAAGAGTTATAGGCGAACAAATTTTAGACATTTTTAGTGAAACTTCAAAGTCATAATTACGCAAACAAATTTCATCACAAAAGATTGGATTCACTATAAGTTACAATATCGGCTTATAAGCATCTACCGGTATAATGCAAAAATAACTTTCAACTGGTTCAATTTTTTTTTATATTCACAGCTTATCGGAAATACATTGTAGTGCGACAAATTGCGTGACACATTTAAAACCTTTACAAATCGGAAGCAAAACATTTTTAAAATCTGAAACTTGTCGTGAAGGATTTTTAAGTGTTATAAAAATCCTTCACAAAAAGTTTCTCACATACCGTGTTAGAAACAGTTTGTAGGATGTAAAGTTTAGATTTTTGAATTTTTATGACATCATGTGCAAGCCAAGAATTATACTATAGATAATTATATATTTACCATGCATACACCACAAAAACATTGCGATTTAGAAATATATATGAATATATGCTCACATCACATACATGATAACAAGCAGCGAATAGTTCTCAAAGAACAATATATAGTTTATTGTACCTGTCTACTTTGAGAACTATTTACTCTTTGTGTGTAACATTTATGGAAATTATATATCAGAGGCTCTATCAACAACTGCAGTATTGCTGGGTAGCAAAAGCACCAATGTGCAGTTCCAGAAAATATCCATACTCCCCCCACGGAAGGTTTATTTATTTATTTATTTTTTTTATTTTATTAGACTTCGCCATCAAATAAACTAATAACAAACAAAATGATAAAAAACAAAGAAAACAACTACTGGGTTATGGCAGGGTGACCACAACAGCTGCCGCCAATTACTGTGGGCCCAAGATTAACAAAATTCTAAGCACTTTTGTTTAGCACCCCCCGTCCCCGCAGGAAATTCCAGTTTAGCATCATACATTGCTTCTAAAATGTTGGCTTTTAAGACCCCCCTCCCCCTAGGAATTTCCAATGACCTTCCATGGGGTGGGTATGGATTTTTTCTGGAACTACACAATAAGCCATGTACATAATTTGTGTAAAATTTTCGAGTTTTTAAGACACCATTACACAAAGAGTATCTATTGCATTGGTGTGTATATCGGGCTCAAATTTCCAGATAAAGCTTGCTAATTATATGTGCTATGCCCTAGCTGTCAATATTCGGAGTTGATGTTTTGTAGCTCAATTGGAAAATGAGGCTCACATGCTAATGATGCTGCAATAGTTGTTATTGTAAACAAAGATTCACCTTTACCTTTACTTGTGACCCTCTCTCAGATTTGGTTGTCCTTTATGTTTTAGAAATTCAACTGCTTTGAAGCAGCCAGTTTGGCTATGGATGCTTTGTGCTTCTTCTCAAATGATGAGAACATTCCCAGGCTGGCAATTAAAGTTTGTGCTATCCTGTCTTCAAAGGTAATGAAATCATTCCCAAACTACCAGTACCGGGTCAGGGTTAGTTTAATAACCCCCCTCTCCCCTCGCCCCCCACCTACCCTCTACCCCCCCACCCTCTACCCCCCCACCCTCTACCCCCCCACCCTCTACCCCCCACCCTCTACCCCATCCACCCGTATTAGAGGGGGACATTGGGGATTTGCGGTGTTGCGGTGTTGCTCATTTTTTTATGCGGTGTTACGGTGAATAAAATACCAGCTTGCGGTGTTGCTGTGATCTCAAACCCTTTGGTGTGCGATGTTTACGCTTTAAAGTCTGCGGTGTTCGGTGGAACGAAATTATCTGTGGTGTTGCTGTTTCCTGTTTGACCCTTGTCAGATTTAAATTTAGCCTCTATGTGTTATTTATTCTGTACTTATTTATGAAAAGCACGTACCATTATGTTTAATTTGTAACAAAAAGCAGTCCAATGCTGTCTAGTTAATCTTCAATATGCTGCCAGTCACCAATCCTAAGCCTTCTTCATTTATAAGTAACTTGACAAAAATATATATTGCGGTGATGGTGTTTCGTAGACTATTCTTGCGGTGATGCAGTGTTTAGCACCCCCCAATGTCCCCCTCCTATTATAAATTTATGAGAGTTTTTACAACAAAAGGCTCAACTGTATAATTATTGAATTTTATCCTGTGTAGATTTCCACATCAGAGACGTTGGCACTTGGCTCGGAAAGAAACATCTTGATATTGTTTAACATTGCTCAAGAAAAAATCAGTTCAAGTGAGGTGAGAGTAAATAAAAATTAATTCTGATGCAACTGAAACTATAACCAGTTTTTGCAGGTACTAAATTTAATTTTCTTATGTCTGTGTTTTGTTTTTATTTCCATTCTCTATTTGCAGGCAGACTTCACTTTAAGTCTAGCTCTCAGTGTACTCTGGAATTTCACTGGTATGTTAACACCATAAGCAAGTGGTTGGCTAGGGGGGGGAGGGGGGAAAGGGGGGTGCTCTGCTGTATTATCTAACAGTGACAAGGATTCTTGTCATACTTTTATGCTTTTAGGCAATTTTCTGTAGGAGTCCAAAGCTCAGAAGTTAGGGTGTGATCTAGCTTTAAATGGCCATGAGTGGGCAAGGTTGGCCTTTAAACACGACCCCACAAGCAGTGATGCATTAAGTCTCATCGTGTTTAAATAAAGATTATTGTATTGCATTGCATTGTAGGTTCTTGTACCATTTCCAATGCCATCACTTTTACCGAAAACAGATGTTTTGCTAGTCATCTGAACAAGATGCAGTAGGAAAAAAATACCACAAACTATGAAGTATACCCAAGTAATCATGAGAATTATAGGTGAAATCGGCCAAGAAAACTAGGACAATTTTGGCAAAGGTGTTCTCTCCAATAAAATTTGGTGCCACTTAACTTCTTGTCAAGAATTTCCGCTTGATTCATTGATGTTTATGGTCACTCCATAGACCTAAACACAAAAAGATTTGTGTAGTTTTATTTTGTGTTTACAACATCTTTGGCCATTAGCATGGATGTGGCTCATTTCACAATCAAAGATATTTATCAACTTGCATTTTAAAATTTAAGATTTGTACTGTTTTTTTTTTTCACTGAGATATTTGTTTCCCAATACAGTCCCTTATTTTGGGAAATGTTGAATTGGGTGTATTCAGACTAGTGAGTGTGGCTTCTTTGGATTTCGAGGAATTCATGTCAAACTTTAGAACTGGAAACCTTAAACTACATGTATGCTGCATCCAGTTATGCAACTTAAATTTTTTTACAAGAATCCAGTGGCCATATAAATTGAAGGGGTGAGTGGAATAAAGCCCTTAGTGACTTCTGATCAACTGTTAGATTCTCCTTCCAGTTTGTCTTGTATATGCTCATATAACAAAGGGAGAATTTGGTTTCAGATCAGGGGTCACTTAGGGCCTTATTTCAGTTTGAGATAAGGCCCTAAGTGACTCCTGATCTATAGCCAAATTCTCCCTTTGTTATATGAGCATATACAAGACAGACTGTAAGGAGAATCTAGCAGTTGATCAGAATTCACTTGGGCTTTATTCCACTCACCCCTTCATTGTGCAAAAATAATCATTTTTAGACTATCGAGCCACTTAAAGAAAGACTAGTAAATAAAGAGCCAATATAAAACAGCACAACAAAAGGAAGAGAAAATGAAATAAAGAGAGGGCAGAAAAAAATTCATGAATTAGTAAATTATTGTCCAGTTCAGGGATTTTGCATTGTGCACATACCCCAAATGAAATAGTTTTTATTGTTCAAAATACTTGCCTCAAAATGGAAGGAAATTTTAGTTTTCATGTTGCAAATGACATTTTGGAAAGTTTGACAACAATTCGTCAGAGGAAATTCAGTAGTAGAAGAACGGTGTAATTTATGCGGTAGAGCTCACTATTAATTAATATACCAATTCCGATATAATTATTAAAATTCATTCTTGGCTCCGAGGCTTAGGGGAATAAAACAAAACAAATTAATTCTTCATCCCTGAACCTCGATGTGATTTCTTTTGTTTTATTCCCCTAAGCCTTGGATCCAAGTATGAATTTTAATATATCAGAATTGGCCTATTGGTAAGAGAAGAGAGAAGATATGCTAAGGAAAGTGTAACATTGCCCATTTCATTTTGCTCTGTTATCAGATGAAGCACCCAGCACTTGTCTTCTGTTTGTTCAGAAAGGTGGCTTGCAAATGGCAGCACAAGGACTCGCGGTATTTTATTTATATATATTTTTTTACATTTTGTTGCTCTTGGGATTTTTATCAATATACTTATTAATAACTTATTAATAATTTAATAATAACTTATTAATTATTTAATAAGCTCTTGGCTTGAGAGGATTAACAATGCCTGCTTGTCAAATCAGAAAGAGAAGACGATAAAAAGGAGATTTGAGTGAGAAAAGACACGCGTATGGCTAAGAATAAGAACAATAAAATTTCAACGTACATTGCAGAGCTCATTCCTTTCTTGTTATTCTACCGTAACAGGCATTCAGAGAAGGAGTCCAAGAGCAGCACATTATTGTCAAGAAGAAAATACTAGGAACACTGGTAAGATCTTGGTGCCAAGTCCGGCCAAGTTTACAACAGGCTATATATGTTACATACAATTTTCAGAGAGGAATAGGCTACTGGGTGGGAAGCTAGAATAAAACTGAAGGTCTAAACCCCTAAACTCAAACATCAACACAGGAAAGTACCGCTTTTGAATGGTCACACTTTAGGATTTTATCCACGGACTCAAAAGTTAGAACCACCTGGTACAGCATAATAAACAGGCACCACAGGAAAGTACTGCTCAGTAGCTTTCATTTGAATGGTCACACTTTAGGATTTCATCCACAGAATCAAAAGTTAGAACCACCTTGTACAGCATAATAAACAGTACCACAGGAAAGTACTGCTTAGTAGCTTTCATTTGAATGGTCACACGTTAGGGTTTTATTCACAGACTCACACGTTATAGTATTACATCACATGATTGGAAAGTTTGATTCTACGAGTGGTTAGGTTTAATCCGTGAAGATGCTGTGAATGTCACTATGTCATCTGTTAGTAGCGTGCTGGTTGAACGTTCAAGTGGCTCAGTAGACAACATACAAATGCATTCCTAAGGTGCAGGAGTAGTGGCACCTCATACTGCAGAGCTCAGAAAGTAGCGGTCCTCGTTACTTTCGGAATTAGTAGGCCTAAGGGGCCACAATTTTTGGGTAGCCGTTACTTTCGGGCACCTAAAATACGCGAGTTCTTGAAAAAAAGAATAGAGAGCTTAAGCAACCACAACGGTGACGGCAGCGAGAACGGCACAAAACAATAGGTTAAATGAGCGAAAACAATGCCTCTGCACGTGTTGCACGTGCGTTTTACATTTTGGTACATTTCTTTGCCGTTCCCTGCAAAACAACAACCTCAAATGATCAAATTATAGGTTTTATGGAGCCGACGTGAACTCGTGACGGTTATTTTTCCTTTCTCCATTTGAACTGGTAAGCCATTCCTTTAAATATAGCTCCTGGACAATCCAGACACACGAGACAAACTAAACAAATGGAATAACTGTAAAGTAGTTTAAAAAAGCGCGAATCCTTTTTTCAAGTGACGTTTTTCATGGCGTTGCCGTCGTCGTTGCTTAAGGTCGCCGGGGATACCTGTCCATGAATAAATTCATAAGGCAAAATTTTAACAGGGGTGTCACTTTGAAAAACGTTATATCGTGAACGATTTAAAGCCGATTTCGCTAACATTTAACAGAGATATTGGCGAATAACGGAAGTGCATAAGGATTGTTTTTTATTGAAGGGATCGAGCTTTGCGTCAATGCTGTAAGCCACTGAAGTTAGTTTGTTTTAAAACGTGGTTTTGTGTCCAAGTTTGCTCCTCGAGAAGAACACAAAGCACGTTGATTTCGCCACTCACTGATCCGTCAAAACGTCTATTGTGTCATATCTGACTCCGATTTTTTTATTTCAACTTTAATTAAAAGTTATTAGCTTTTAAAGGAGTAAAATTGTCCATGTTAGAATTTGAAGCCTCATATCTTCCCTTTGAAAGCCTATTTAAAAATTTTGAGTCAGATATGGCAATCTACAATACACCTAGTTTACCCCCCTGCAGTGTCAACTCATAAACTTCTCCATCCGCTCTGAATTCTTGGACACAAAATTGCTTGTTTTTACGCTTCCGAAGGCTTCCCGAGCAAACACGAATGCAAAAAATATATATTTATGGTAATTTTGCTAATTTTAATCCACGGGCTATTATCAACACTTCATGCAGAAAGAACAAAGCGTTGACACTCTTTGCACGTGCAATTATTGATTCAGAAACATTACAGAGCCTGTTCGTGAATATTTCGCGCATTTTCGGTATCAGCCGTCGCACTTCGTGCATACTATTTTCATAAATGCATACTGATGAGCGGAACCTGTCCCCCGCGACCTTAAGCTCCCTAATGATGATGAACGCAACCGCGGAGTAAACATAATGTCACCTTAATTCTCTCTTTCTCATTGATTCTTCGGTATTCTTCAGCATTCTTCTGTTTTATTGTACGGTAAAACACTAAGCTATTCCATCTGCGGGAGACTTCAGACCTCAGTGATGTCGCAGCTCTTAGAAGGTCTCACACCATTGGCTTGCCACCCTTAGACCTAACAATAGGACAAACAACACAACAATGGACCCTAACCCTAAAAACAATAACAGCCTTGTTTTACAAGGCCAATGAAAATAGAAGCTTCTAAGAGCTGCGACCCTACCGTTTTCGATCGGACCGTTACTTTCGTGGGGCCATTACTTTCGGGTTGGCCGTTACTTTCGGGCGGGCCGCTATTTTCGGGAAGTACTAGAAAGAAAAAAATTAACTTTAAATTCGGGGAACCGGTACTTTCGAAACTCTACAGCACTTATTTGCATCATAACATAATTGTAATTAAGAATTTCCCATAGTTCATGGTCAGCATAATGCAGTCGTCTTGTTTTCTAGTAATCTGAACCATTGTTGAAACGAAACAAAGACATTATCATGTTTTAGAGCGGTTGTCAATTGAGTGTCGAAAGTAATTTCGCAATTGCTTTGGTTTAGCATTGCTCAGGTACGGTTTGTGATTGGCTAAAAATCTCGCGCCACTTTCTCAACCAATCAGAAGTAAAAACAAAACCAATCGTGACTTGCTCGCACGCGTTTTCCCGCGCTTGACGCCGGCTACATGTAATTGCTTCGAGCTCTGATTGGTTCATTGGATTGTTTACGACTGCTGTGATTGGTCAGAGTAATTACTTTGGTTTTGGTTTTACGACACTCAATTGAAAACTGCTCAAATACAACAAAATACTCAGGATTTGTTTTAGCATTTTTGCAGCCTTGTCCACGGGTTTCTACGCCTGCCGCGCCAATTTAAAAGCATACAATGCCCTGGGCACGAGTTTGTACTGTTTGTGACATTTAAACCAAGCATAAGATGCGGTTACACGGGGCACTTTTTCCGTGGTAAATGACCCTTTCACCACGGGGAACTGCATTCAGTGAGTGTGACCGACATTTTCCGAGATAAATTTCCCGTGGCAAATATCCATGGATACATTAAAAAAAAATCACACGAAGCACCCATGACATTTAACGTGGTAAGTTGCAATGGTGTTTTGATGCCCAAGGTACAAAAGCCAATCACGATGCTCCGTTTGACATCAACACGTAACCGCAAAGGAAAGTGATTCACTGAAATTGAAATTGCGTGATATTTTTTTACCTTGGCAAATCACAAATGGCGTGTAACCGCTGGTTAACACGGTATACTAAACCCAAGTGTGATGCACCGCGGGATGATGTACCATGGGAAATGCCATTTACCGTGGTGTGTGTAACCGCACCTAATGACCATAAACTATCAAACAAAACAAACAAATGCGCAATGTTCATAGTTTTAGCTTCTAAGCACATAAAAAACAAAATGCCAAACATTTTGCTATTTTGTTCCAGAATAATATTGCTGAGGTTCCAGAGTTGAGGAAGCATCTCATAACAAATGAGTTCATGGATCTCTTTGGGTACAATTTTTTTAGTTCTGATAATTTATTTTTTTTAATGTGACTCTTTTCAGTAGATAATTAATTGTGATTATGCGATACAGTCACACCTTAGATTAGTGCAACCACCTCCCAAACAACAGTGTCCCGCCGAAATATAGACAGTTTGCTTACCTAATTCCCATCTTATGTTGCTAAATGCCACCAAATATTCCCCAGAGCAAAACAGAAAATAAGTGCAGGATTACAAGGATGGAACTGGGTTACAATTCATTAAATTTGAATTTGTGACAGGTAGTCAAGAAATAAATTTCTTGTAAAAATTTGAGTTTTTCAGCCATAATAAATTACAGTTGAACCTCTCCACAACGGTCACCTTGGGGACAGAGGCAAATGGCTGTTTTAGAGAGGTGGTGGTTATGGGGAGGCACGGGTGTAATACGACACCTTTTTTTTTGTGGGGGGGGGGGGGGGGGGGGTTACAACATTTCATTTCAGTAAAAATGCTTATTTAAAGCATATGAATACGTAACACAACCAACATATTAAACAGAAACCAAATGTTCCGAACAAAAATGTTAACAAAACAAAGCGAATAAGGTACAGTGAGTACATTGCTTTGTACATCGTTCGCTTTTAATACTGCAAGTTGTGTCTTTTCCATCATTTGTTTGAATGTCATGATCGCGCTCTAAACATGCGCCGCAATTAATAAGATACCGTGCAGCCCGCCGACGCGCAGTACAGATCAGATTTCGTGACCTTTTATTACTGTACGCCAAAGTTTGTATACACCACTAATCGTATCAGCCGTTGATTAAGTGTCTGTTGTGGAGAGGTTATCATGGCAGCTGGTAAGAGCTTTAGTGACCGTTGCCGTTGTGAAGAGGTGGCCGTGATAGAGAGGTTAAAACAAGACTGAATGTATGGACTGTGTGCCGAGACAAAAACGAGTGACCATTGTAGAGAGGTGGTTCGACTGTATTGTTACTCTCTCTTTAGGTTGTATTTCTTTGTTCATCGCTTTTGGCTGCTTTTGGCGATTTTGTCGACCTATTTCAAGACAAAAGTCTTTAAATCTAAAGTCCACGTGGGCATTCCTCACCCAATCCCACCCCTGTGTTAAATATTAAGAATCTATGTGAAAGAAATCTTCAAATTCACAAATGTGTAAAACTTTTTTTAAATGATTTTCCCGATGTCTGCAGGTCACTGTTAGAAAATAAACTGATTCAGTTGTCATATTTTGCCGGAGGGATTTTGTCCAATGTGATGCTCGACTGGACTGATGAGGAAGGGTTACCTCTTTCTATCAAACAACTAATGCTTCAGAAACTGGTAAGGTGGAACAAAAAATACCTAGGGTCTATATTTTGCCATTTTATGCAAAAGCACAAAGCGATCAGAGCCACAGCACAATAGTGCGCGATAGCTTTTAGTATTTAATCCACAGCCTCAAAAGATAAAAGGATCATGCATAGCATAATAAAAAGTATCACAGGAAAGTACTGCTCAATAGCTTTCATTTGAATGGTCACACTTTTGGATTTCATCCACAGACTCAAAAGATAGAACCACCTTGGACAGCATAATAAACAGTACCACTGGAAAGTACTGTTCAGTAGCTTTCATTTGAATGGTCACACTTTAGGATTTCATCCACAGACTCAAAAGTTAGAGCCACCTTGTACAGCATAATAAACATCACCACAGGAAAGTACTGCTCAATAGCTTTCATTTGAATGGTCACACTTTAGGATTTCATCCACAAACTAAAAAGTTTTGAACCACCTTGTACAGCATAATAAACAGTACCACAGGAAAGTACTGCTCAATAGCTTTCATTTGAATGGTTGCACTATAGAATTTCATGCACCGACTCAACAGCTAGAACCACCTTGTACAGCATTATAAACAGCACCACTGTGGATGAAATCCTAAAGTGTGACCATTCAAATAAAAGCCGCTGAGCAGTACTTTATTGTGGCACTGTTTATTACAAGATGCTCAGTAGCTTTCATACCACACAGTACAAAATGTGACCCTCAGAGGAACATATTTAAAATGAAATTGTCATTGTTTTTACAGGAGCAAGCCGTGATGAGTTGGGAATTGCCTTCTGAAGAGCTAGTTGCATATCGGTATGCACTATTCAGTAGCATGCATATGGGAGGCCAGTATAGAGGAGTTCACGCTCTGAGTTGCATCATGGGTAATCAGGGCAAGATGGCGGGAAATTCAAAGATTTGTATTGGAATTCAAAGCCAGCTAATTCTTCCTGAATTCATATATTTGACACTTTCTCTTTGAAAAGTGTAACTTACAAATTCAAAGAAACAATACACTAAATCTGGAGTGCAAAGAAGTCCGTGATCAGTTTTTAGAAAACCTTGATTTCTCCAATACAAATCTTTGAATTTCCCGCCATCTTGCCCTGATTACCCATGATGCAACTTAGAGCGTGAACTCCTCTATTCTCTTTACTGTAAACTCTCATAGAAATTAGTTTAATATATACTAAAATATAATTTTTATTAATATAATTGAAATAAATATATAAATACTTTAATATAATTAAAATAGATTTAAGTATGTAATAAATAAAATGTTTAACATGTTTCACCATCAAACAAATGACATGCAGATATCATGCGTCCATCACATGTACTTCTCGTGTTTGTCTTTCAACCCATTTATTCAACTCCATTGTTCAGTCCCTGTGGGAAGATACATTTATAGACTCCATCTTTGATGTCACAAGCCCATCATATATACTAATGCTGTTTGCTTTTAGGTCTTTCAACCCATTTGTTGAACTACTTCATTCGTCAATGCCTGCAGTACAGATGTGGGCGTTGTGGGGAATGCTTCATGTCTGCTCCAGAAACGGTAAGCATCTGTTGTTACAAATACCACAAGTATCAGCATTAACTGACACTAAAGAACTTGACCTGCAACAACCCTCTAAACTTCATTTTTGTTTTATTCTGATGAACGTAACGTGCCAACTTGGTGTCACCTGGTACTCAATAATATTTGTCCACTCCACCTCTGCAAAACTGACATTTGTTTGCTTTCAACTCTTCCACCGCAAACGTTTCGATTTCCTCCCATCGAAATAGGGTTGTTTTATTTCCCTTATCTAGCACGACTGTAAGTAATCAATGAGCTGAGTCAATTGTTCTTTTCCTGAGCAAATAAAAACGTGGTGTTCATTGAGAAATCTTCAAAATATCAGGAGACCTTTTGCTTAACAATTATTTAACGATATTTTAACATCGTTCAAGTAATAGTGTTTCGTCAGGATATCCAAACACCTTCGACGTGTTTGTATACCTGACGAAACACTCTTTCGAGTGTGTGATATAGCTTCTTAAAGGCCCACCTTCACCCAAAAGACGTTGCGGTCATTTGTTTTGAAATGCTTCATTGTTCATATGCGTGATCTGATTGGTTGCACGCATTCAAGCGTGAATTTCGTGTTACACGAAATTCAGCACAGAAAGTGATCACGGCGCGCACAGGTGGGTCTTTCAAGGTGGGCCTTTAAACTGATCATTATATGGCAGAGAAAACGAAAGAATAAACTTGCCAAAAATCTATGCTAATTAAGCCCAAGCCACCCTCACGAAAAATTGCTTATTAATGTTTTCGTTTACAGTTCAACATACTGCGTCAAAAGTAGTTGAATAGGATACAGTAGACCTTGTCACGGTTTCTGACGCCATCTTGGAGGGCCTAACATAGGGTTGGCGGGATGCGGGATAAGCCTTTTTTCGATGCCGGGATGCGGGATGAAAGAAAATTTGAAGGCGGGATGCGGGATGGTTAGGGGTGGGCGGGAAGCGGGAAGTTCGTTATTTTCATGGCGGGACGCGGGAATTCTTGATTTTTCCGGGCGGTAAACGGGATGGATGACGACAGTGCACTCGCCGGATACTTCACGATTCGTGAAGGAAGACAAGTCTGGATGTTTACATAGGTGATGAGAAATAGAACACAAACCGCGGTGATAAACATATTGAACTTATTCATTTTTGATAAAAACTTGACGTTTCGTATGCTACTACATACATTTTCAAAAGTGACCGTTGGTGTTAAAAAACTATACTAATATAGTAGTAAAAAGGGACTGAGACCGAGATTAAGTACAAAACTTAACAGTTGATCTATAAAAAGAAACAGCTAATTAATAAAGCATCAGCTTCTCGCTACTGACGTTTGCATTAAGAGCTGGCTTTAGTTCTTGTATAAACAATGTTTCTTTGATTTTACAGTGGAAATCAGTTTTACCCGACGCTAAGATATCAAAATAATCCCACTTGATGTTGTGTCCAGTGGTGTTAACATGGTCAGCAATGGCTGATGTGCGGTCATCCTTAGCGAGGGCCTTAAAATGCTCAGTTTTTCTATCATGAAGCCGTCGTTTAGTTTTACCAATGTAAAATTCTTCACAATCCCAACAACTGGCTTTGTAAATAACTTTAGACTGTTGAGAACGATTTAAGCGGTCCTTGTACGGGAAGAAAGATTTGATGCGGCGAGTGTTTTGAAAAATAATTTTAAGGTTGACACAAGAGTAAAAATTGTATACAATTGTATATAATTGTAATCGTTCTCAACAGTCTAAAGTTATTTACAAAGCCAGTTGTTGGGATTGTGAAGAATTTTACATTGGTAAAACTAAACGACGGCTTCATGATAGAAAAACTGAGCATTTTAAGGCCCTCGCTAAGGATGACCGCACATCAGCCATTGCTGACCATGTTAACACCACTGGACACAACATCAAGTGGGATTATTTTGATATCTTAGCGTCGGGTAAAACTGATTTCCACTGTAAAATCAAAGAAACATTGTTTATACAAGAACTAAAGCCAGCTCTTAATGCAAACGTCAGTAGCGAGAAGCTGATGCTTTATTAATTAGCTGTTTCTTTTTATAGATCAACTGTTAAGTTTTGTACTTAAATCTCGGTCCCAGTCCCTTTTTACTACTATATTAGTATCGTTTTTTAACACCAACGGTCACTTTTGAAAATGTATGTAGTAGCATACGAAACGTCAAGTTTTTATCAAAAATGAATAAGTTCAATATGTTTATCACCGCGGTTTGTGTTCTATTTCTCATCAAACTTCGATGGCCCAAGAATAAAAATCTTTACCTTTACATAGGTGATTTTTAAACCGACATTTTTCTATCCTGTCTTTCCTTTGAAATCATTTCAGAAGTCCTGATATTTTTCAGTCCGAATAAGCACCTGTCACGGTGTGGCAATTTTGTCTAAAGAAACTATTAAAATGCTAAAACAGGAAATAGAAAGGGGCGACAGGCCGCATAAACAATTCCGTTGTGAAACTTATTTGACTCCTTTTATATATTTCCTCTAAGGAGTGTATCTTTAAAGGATTTGCCTTTTTTTTAAAAGATATCATGGGTGGTTCTCCGGGAATCATTATAGTAATCAGTATAGTGTTAGTGGCTATCTCGAGGTCCATTTTATATATTCCGACCCCAAGGTTCCGTGAAGTCATTGCTTAGTGGCTACCTTGAGGTCCATGTCATATGTTCAGACCCCAAGGTAGCCGTTAAGTCATTGAGTTAGTGGCTACCTTGAGGTCGGTAATATATATTCCGACCCCAAGGTAGCCGTTAAGTCATTGGTTAGTGGCTACCTCGAGATCCATTCTATATGTTCCGACTCCAAGGTAGCCGTTAAGTCATTGAGTTAGTGGCTACCTCGAGGTCGGTGATATATATTCCTACCTGGAGGTAGCTGTTAGGTCATTCGGTTAGTGGTACCGGCCTCGAGGTCGGTAATAATTTAAAATACTCTGACCAACTGTTTGGCTTCATGAAGAGCTCGTATATAGTGACTAAAGTAAGTACGAAAAAAGCCGTTATCTAAGTGCCGCATACAGAGAACAGCCTGATCCTCTTAACTGCACATATTTATATTCAAATCATATTGTAATAGCATTTCGGATTGGTGAAAATCCAGCACTTTGTAAATGGACTGCTCAATAAAAACAAGTCCGTTTAACATTGGGTTTTTGCGCTGAATATGCAAGAAGTTAGGATGATAATAGGTGTAAACCAATGCCCCGGTCCTTTGATCTCCCGTTATAACAGTCACCTTGGAGATCACTATTTGATTTGTGATCGGAAACAGTTCCCTAATAGCGAAAGTCACCTTCAGTAATTCTCCCAAACACACACATTTTGCATATTCTACTTTCAAGTATTATATAAAATTGCCATGAAATTACAAATTCTCCCTAGTTACATTTTCCAGACAGCCCTAATTGAAGCAGTGGTAATTGAGCAATGCACATTGCCCAGACGCTATGCAAATTGCAGATTTCGTAACGAAAGAATGCCGGCGCGGCTTCAAAACGTGCTCTATCTACTCAAAATGCTACAGAATTATTGAAGTTCGAAAAGTTGTAATGGTATGAAATGTAGGCATATATGAAAATACCAACTCTTTTGAGATAACAACACTGCAATTCCACCTCGTGGATTCCACTGAAACTCCTATTTTTTTATATAGAGATTGTGAATTTCAAAACTTGCAAAAGTTGCCTTGTAGAAAACAAATGAGTTTAGTTTTACCTTATATTTTATGCTTTTCCACAAAAATACGTATTCCACATTTTCCCCACTCATTTGCCACACTCCTCATTTTTCATACTCCGCGTTTTCTACACTTCGCACCCCGCACCCCGCATATTCCATACAACCTTCTCTATCAGATTTCGTGGGTAACCACTATGTAGTTGGCGTGTTTTGAAATTTGTTTCTTAAATTTGAAATTTTGAAGTTTGGAGTGATGAAGGGCCTTCGTCATCGTCCACGCGCTGTTCTCCGATAAAGTAAACTTTTATTTGGCTCCTCAACACTTACTCAAAAGCGGATAAATTTACCAAACTAAACTGACTGCTGCTGTTTACCGCAAACAAACACTGAGGTCGTAATGCATTAGCCCGCGGAAATCGCGTCTCGTTCGGAAAAAACGGCGACTTGTCTTCAAAACATGTATTTTGGAAGCGGGATCGGGATGACATGTCCGAAGCAAGTGGGATGGCGGGATGAAAGAAAAAACAGTGGCGGGAAGCGGGATTGGGAAACCCTATTTTAGACCCTCATCTTGGTTGGGGGGCAAACACGGCAAAATTTACAGTAAATGTATGGGAAAAATCGAGAGTTTAATACTCGATAATTTGAGGTAGGTTGACATTCTGCAATTTCTATGAATTACAAACCAAAAATACCAGCTAAAAGAGTTATCAAATATGAGAAATGTCGTCTCACTAAGAAAGCCGCAAATTAAGATTTTCAATTTTCATATATTTGTCTGTACCATTCGCGGGAAAAGTTAAAAGCATTTGTATGAAAAACTAAAAATACGATTTCTCGCTTCTCAGCTAACCTGTAGCCTTCAAATTTGATCGGCAGCATCTTTTGCTAGGTATCTTTACTTTGTAATTCATAGAAATTGCTATGCAGAATGTCAACCTACCTCAAATTATCGAGTATCAAACTCCCGATTTTTCCCATACATTTACTGTAAATGTTGCCGTGTTTGCCCCCAACCAAGAGTAAACTTCATTTTGCTCTAGAAAGAAACACGACTTTCTCTTAGTGTAAGTTTTGTTTAATAATTTTAATATTTTTGCTTCTACAGCTAAACGTTACATTCCTCTTTTTGTCGAAGAAGGCATCATGGAAGGCGTCGAGCAAATTGATCCTTCGTTTGAACAAGTTCGCCAACTGGCACAGAAACTTGTTGATGCCGTGAAGAATTTTCAGCTGTCTGGAAAGTGAACATTAAACACTTCCAAATTGATAAATGGCGCCCAGTTGTTTGAAAGGCTATTTTTAAAAAATGTTAGATTCAGTGGAACCTCGATTTAACGAAGTGCCGAGGGACTGGGGAAATTGGTTCGTTATATCGAAAACCTCGTTAGAACGAATTTCCGGAAAAATAACCAAAATGTTTGTTACGTCGAGGTACAGTTAATTGTTTTGTAACAGTGTTACGTATTTCCGGATCTTAAGGTTACAGTGCACCTTCAGATCGAAAATTTATTGAAAAATTTTTTTTGGCGTTAAAATAAAGTTTACAGAATGAACTTACATCCAAAAAAAAAATTGACGGAGAAATGACGGTATAACTTTTGTGGGCGGAGTTTGTTTATTGAGCGATATGTTTTTTTAAGCGCCGTTTTCTCAAAGTTAATTTTTCGCTTGTTGGGGACACTTTAAAGAGCTACAACTCAAAGGAAATTTGTTCGATTTTCCTTAAATTTGGACAGAAGCTAGGCTAACATATAATCAACGAAAACGTGTCGTCGAATTTCTTAATTCCGAAAACTTTTTCGTCAAGAGCCATTTCCGTGTGATCATTCCAATTTATTTTCTCCCCTTTTCGAAAATATTCTGTAACTTTTCACTGCAATTGAATATGGGAAATCGCCGACACGCTTTTTTAGCGCTTCGTGTCCGGAAACCCGAGAACAAATCAAATTAGCAAAATATAATAATCGCTTTGAGTTATAGCGTTTTAAAACTGATTCGGACGTTCGAATTTAGACGTCGTAAAAAATTCGACAATTCATTTTATTAGCAAATGGTTTCCATATTTACATAGCCAGCTCTATAAGCTTTAATTTGATATCTGGGTTTAGGTATATTAAGTGTAATCTTAAGACGCTAGAGCTGTTATGCTGGAGACACCCCCGAAGGTACACTGTAACCTTAACAAATAACATTTGCACTTTAATACCTTATGAAGCTACAGTACAATGTAAATATAACAACGGCACTGGAAAATTGTACAGGTTATACCTTTGCCCTACAGCACACACACTGTTGGTCTGTTCCGCATTCATCTTTTTTCGCGCGTTGACATTTATTCGTTATATCAGGGTAGATTTTACGTTTGGGCTCTTCGTTTTTACGCGGATTTCGTTATATCGAGGTTCCGTTCCATACATTTTATTGGTAGTTCCTTGGTGTTGCGGATGGTGTGATCACCAAATGACGTAAAACAAAAGATTTAAAAGACACTGAACAATACCCACACCACAACACAAAAGCTAACCAACAATGGCTTCCGCAACACCAAGAAACACCCATTTTATTTGTTATTTCGCCGGGCTGAAGAATATCGTTCGTCGTACCGAGGACTTGAACATTATATAGAGGTTCGTTAAATCGAGGTTCCACTGTATTTCTTGGTGTTAAACCATTGTTAAATAGCAATGGATCTGTGGTGCAAATGTCGTGTAGTGTCTTTGGAATCTTTTGCTTTACACCCTTTTTTAGTGACTAAAGCACAAAGAAATGCCAAAAAGACGGAATTTAAGGTAAAAACGTTGACACATGTTGGATTACCTGAATCCTTTTAATATCTGGACCCTGAATTATAACATCGCTATATAAAACACACTGGTAATATTTTATTAAAGAAATAAAAAAAAAAACGCGCCTAGTGCATTATTGAGTTATATAAGTACGCGGGAATTTTTAAGAACACGAGAGAAGTGCAGAGAAGCACGAGCCAAAGGCGAGTTCTTCTCGCACTTCTCGAGTGTTCTTTAAAATTCCCAAGTGCTTATATAACTCAACAATGCACGAGGAACAAGTTTTTTAATTTCTTTTATAAAATAAAAACGGTTTTAATGAACCTTACGTCACGCGCGTGCTTTATCGAGTTATATTGAACTTGGTTTAACCAATCATAGCGCGCGCATTTCCTTGAGCATTTTATAAAGTAGAATGATGTTCTCAGACAATGTCACTACTGTACATATTTGAAAGAAAATGGAGCAAATAAAGAACTGATATCATATCACAAGTCTCGTTAGTGATTAATATGCTTCTTTGTAACCATCGCTGAATTCGATCGAGTGAGATAAACCAACAACTGAGTTAGGAACCGAGTAAAACGTGCTTTGTAAGGGGGTTAGGCACGTGGAGTATGACATAGTTGTAGTATAGAGTGTTTTCACGTGACGTCACGGCGGCCATATTGGTGTCCCAAACGAATCCTATGGGACTTAAGCTCTATTCTTCTTCAAACATTTGCTATTGTTTTAGCACTCCAATATGGTCGCCCGTCACGTGAGTGAAAACACTCTATATAATTATTATGCACCCTTAAGTGGCAAAATTGGCCGCCATCTAGGCTTTTTTAATCCTTGAAAGATTAGGTGGTGGATTTCGACCAATTTGGAGTAAAATACTATTACAGAATCTTTTGGACTGATTGGAATTTTGTATGTGAAAAATGTCAACTTTCGACATAAGGCAATTTGCCTATTTTTAGATAACAAGAGTTTGAAATTTTTTGTGTTCTTTATATACATGGCCCCTGTTCACTGGTGCAGAAAACGTTCTATCAAAACAACTTAGGAAGTTTCTTGAGCCTCGTAATATCTAAAATCTGTGAATCATGTCCACCCTTATTTGCAGGGTCAGGGGTGCAGGGTGGGGCCTTACACCCCTGCGATGTCACAGAGGTTTGGGATCTTGCACTTTCACTACTCATGTCTGTCACTTTCTTTGCTGCAGTCAATTCACCACTGCCACCTTCAGAACCATGAGGTTGACCAGTGGCTAAGCAGTACTTCCCCAAGTATTCTTTTGTAGCCATGGATAAGTTATTCCAAGTGTAATCCATGGATGAAATAGCACTTGAATCACATAACGTCTCTGTGTTAACTGATCCTCTCCGTAATAAAGCACTTCTACTTTCTGGTAATACACTAAACGTAACGGCCCGGTCACGGCTGTGTTTTTTGTGGGGACTTCTCATCTCTTGAAGCTCTTGTAGTTGATTATCAGTGAGGTATTTTAGGTAGGTTTCATTGAACACTTCGTCAAGGGTTTCATCAACAGAGAATGACATGTAATTTATGTGAGGATGGTCTGGAATGGCGCTCAGTGACGCTGACCTGTGAACTGGCCATTGTTTAGCACCGAAAGAGGACCTGAGACATCAAAAGAAAAAGATAAATTTATGTACTGTAAAGACGCAGTGGAGGGTTGTGAAGGGGTAAAATGGGAACTGGGATCAGCCTTATTTTGGACTGGGATAATGGGATTTACTCACTGGGAATGGGATGAACAATTATAATATGGGAATGGGATTTCTTTTCTTCAGCGCTCTTTGCTCCAATATTTTGAAATAGAAAAATAAAATTTCGTAGCAATAGACCTTGTACTCCTCAGTAGAGACAGTAGAGACCGTGAAATCAGTATTTTTCGCCTTCGCGCCCGCGGTCTAGCTACCAGGCTTACACGGTTGCATAGTTAGAGTGTCGTGAAGGGGTAAAATGGGAACTGGGATTTGGGCCAAATTTAGGCTGGGAACTGGGATTTGGTACCCCCCTTCACGACCCTTGCAGTGGTAAAGTGACAAGCATGGCAGAATTTGAACCTAAATGTTGGGGTTTTTAGCCCTGGTCTGTACAGTAAATGATTGCTCCCTAAGATATGACACTTTACACTATGTAACTGTAGAACTGGTGTTAATTAGTGCCGTCTGTGTGGCCATGGGCCACCTGTGGCATGAATAAGACATTTTTACTTAAAGTGCCCATAACGTTTAATTTTTTTATTTTCTCATCTGAATGTAAACAGCACACAAGGAACCTCTGCGAAACAATTTCGCGCTTTGCACAAAACGAGAATTTTTTTTATGAATATTTCAAATCTTCAAAATCCTATTTTTTTGCGGTATACCCGTCCCGCTGTTAAAAAGGCCAACGGGCTCACATGTTCCTTAATCTACGTCACAACTCCTTTGTTTGAAGTTACTTGTTCCTTTGCTTGAAGTCACGTGTACCTTAATCTACGTCACGGATCCTTGGTTAACCAAGAGGGACCGAGAGGAGACTAATGTGAATGGTGTGCCAAAATGGCGGCAAATTTGGGCGTTTTTTTAAAAAAAATCGCGTTTTAATTTAATCACAAAATTGTTAAACCGAAGTTCTTGTAGTAATGTCTAGTTTCAGATAAAAAAATAAAAAAAATTAGGTTATGGGCACTTTAACTAAAACAAAGTGTCCCTTACTTTGGAGGTTCCACATTTCCTGTTTCAAGAGTGGAGCTTTGAATCTTTTGCAATTCTTTAATTGTTGCCATGACAACCTCCTCGCGGGTTGGCTCATGCACACTGATGGGTTCTTTTTGCTCATCTTTCTGGCACGGTTCAACCGAAGAAGATTCTTCTGGACCTTGTTGATCAAGGATGTTCTTTACTTGGTTCTGAAATTAATAGAGCACAGTTATTTACCGTGCCTTTCAATAACACATGATCTCTGAAGTAAACAGTTTAGTTTTTCATTGCCGCAAATATCAAAGTGGACGTCTCACAAAACAAGGATGTTTAACTCAACACAGTCAAAAGGTCATTTTGTGGGTTGCGATTGGTGGATTTTGATCCAGATCCATTTTGTCAGTTTCTGTTATCGGGGGGTTCAATGTTTGTCCTCATAATTATGTTTGATGGCAGTGTGAAAAATACTGATCTATACAGATGAAAAATGAACAGGGCTTAGAAAAATGACAGGGTAAAACTTATAGGCCTATCTAAAACACTGATTTGAATTTGGAATTCTTTTCTTTGATGATGTGAATTCAGCCTATAATTAAATTTGTCAGTTATGTAACTTATAACAATTAAGTAGGCTGGGGTGGTTTTGTCACTTATGACTTCTTACCAGCAGATTGTCATAAAACTGACGTTCATTTCTCTGTAACAGGCTGACATGGTTCGATTTAACACCTCTGCTCTCTTCCTTCCCCACACCATCCTCGCCAGTGCTGTCTGCATCACCTTCATTCTGCCTTTTTTCCACAAGAATACTTGCGCTTTCCCCTAAGATTTGAACAATACAACCATACTTTAGCACGGGGGTGCAAAATAGTTCAGCAGACAACCCTTGTCAGGGGCGTAGCTAGGAGTTTTCAAAGGGGGGGAGGGGGGGGGGGGGGTGGTCACACTGTGCCACCCAGGGTACTTACCAGATTGTCATGTCGACATCCACGCTGTATTTTACTAAAACTATTTCACAAAGGGGGGGGGGGGGGGGTGGGGGGTATCACGGGCACCCCAGGACCCCTACGCCCCTGCTTGTTTGTTATTGAATTTCTATGACTGCTGCTTGAACATCTCTGAACACTGTGGAAGTCAGCGAATGGAGGCAGCTGGATGAGTAATTGGACGCACTTCCATGACTAACAGCTTTATTTGTACAAAGGCAGTCTTGTGTCGAAATCCGCACCTCAGCAGTTGTGATTCTCAGCTGTGTTTTCGTTTAGTTTGCAATACTGTTAACTGCATTTTTACAAGCGGAACAATGAAAACTACTGTGTCTTTACCCTATGAAGTTTCATTTACTTATTGGTCATCTTGAGTCTACAGGCCCACTGACCCTCTTTCTCTCTTAACTCCTCTTCGTTATTTACTCTGTCTGTTTTGCTAATGATTGTTTTCATTCTCAGAATTGCAGGGTGCGTGTGCGCCATTGATTTGCTTGGATTTCTATGCATTCTATTTTGTTTTCCATTCTACACAGTTTGTGAATAGATTCACAGCGCGCATAGACTGTTATTGTGTGCATCAGCATATTGCATATTAACGTGTGTCAGTGTAACGGTTCACTCCAGTCACTCAGATGAACACCACTCTAAGTGGTTAAAATAAAGGTGGAATTCAATCATACTAGTTGTTCCCGGGAACAAATTGTTCCCATAGCTGGCAATGTTTTGTTTTACTATTAAAAATGCTGGGATCATCCAAACACACAATAACTTCCACCCTTATTGACAGCCTTGTACATGATTATCAAAAGTAACTTCATGTTTGTTGCATCCAGCCCTTCAACTACCATTAGCTTACCTAGCACAGGGCTGGTAAAACTTGTTTCCATGCCTCCTTGTTTAGCTTGATCAGTAGGCCTGGGACTTGCTACACCAGAGGGGCTTTCAACAAAACTGGGAATGTCGACTGCATGAAGCGAAGAAGCCAGCGTCTGACTGGGGTCATCAAGCTCTATCACCTGATTGGCTAACTCCTCAGGATTGACAGTTGAGTCATGTTTTTGTGACTCTTTAGTGTTGTGTTGGCTTGTTTCCGTACTTGAGGCTGGCAAAGATCTGCACATTGAGAGTAAGATCCAAACTTTTATTCGGTAAAACAGTCTTGGTAAGCTGTCTACAACACGTTAAGTTCAATAAACATCATTTATTCATCTCATGTTCACACATGTGCAATTTTGAGGTTAATCCAAAACTCTCTTGAGCTTCTAAAAAGCACAGGAGAGTTTTTGAGAAACCCCAAAAATTACAGACTATCTGCAACCCATCACACAAGTTGTCCAAGAAATGGGATGTAACACCATGTATTTGCAACTTGTCTCAGTAAAAGGTTGAATTGTGACTGCAGAAAAAGAAGAACATGCAGTCTTCTGTTTGAGGTATGTTATAGCATGTAATAGTCTTGGAATACTCTTGTCAGCATTGTACTGAAAATAGCAAAAATTAAAATTGTGTAACAAAATAAAACTTGCGGGATAATCATAGCATGGCAGAAGTAGTTGAACTTAATTGAGTCCATGGTAAAATAACTACAGGTGGATGGCAAAGTGGGACTTTAACCTGCAGAAACTTTCAGAAAATTGCACTACAGGAAATGTTTAATTGATGGAACGGCATGAAACATGCTGGATCAGAAAATCAGAAATTTGTTTACAAACCTTCTCTCAGCACTGTGGTTCATTTCCTTTTCTTTCATGGGTGATGTAGCAGCTGACCGCTTTCCTCTTGGTTTCACTGGTGATCCGAGTAAAAGACTAGCACCTGTGTTTGTGCATGCTGTCACCATGGAAACAGGAGAGTTATTGTTACCATGGAAACTTTCAAAGTGAGGAGTTCTGGGAGGTGTCAGTAAGGGGTTGGTGGTGGGACGTTGTTGTTGCAATAACAACTTGATCTGCAAGTTCAAAGGAATAGGACATAATTTGAGTTAACTGTTGAACAAGACTGGTATAAGGTACATAAGTCAAAGGTCCTTGACCTACATGTAAGAATAGAAAAAGAAAATAGAAAAAGAAAAAGAATTATGCTGGGAGGCTGGTCACTTATATTGTCAGCAGCTTCTATAGCAAAAAGCTTTCCTGAATTTGGCAACTTGTAACATTTCTGTCAAACGTTGAATAACTCTCAAATTTGGCAGAAGATTAGTTTTAAGGTTTTCTTATGGTGATATAAGCAGATTTGGTAGTGAGCCAAGAAAATGATTACAGTCAACTCTCTCTTAACAGACACCTCTGTAAGACGGACACCTGCAGTTGGTCCCTGCTATTTTTTAGTCATTTTACTGTAACTAAACTCTCTATATGACTGACACCTGTCTAAGACGGACAACAGAAACTTTGAAATCATCAATGGACACTTGAGAAGTGCTTTTTAGTAAAAAATACTTCAAAACGGAAATGTAGGAGCTGAATAGGAAGTCCACTTTTCTCATATTATTTTTGTTCCAGTTTGTAGGTTTTGCTTTAGCAAACAACTTTTAACAGACTTAAAACAGATATGTATTCATTGTGCATAGGTTCAGCTTTATTGTCTAAGAATTACTGTTGTCACCTGCTGGACAGGGAGTTGGGCCCGGTCCCAACAGATTCCGTCTTACAAAGAGTTGACTGTACTTCAAAAACTGTGAACATGAACCACTGACCTTCAGGTCAAAACTGTGATGCACCAAAGGTTCCTGCATTGTTTGTTGGCCCAACAATGTTGGAACGTTAAGCACTTCATGTTGGATGACATGACTAAATTTTTGTTCAATGAATGTTGGGCCAAATTTGTGTTTTTCAGTCAGACATTTTGTGTAATTTAATTTCGCTTTTCAATACAACAATGTACCAACAGCCAATCATGTTTTGGCTATGTATCCAACAAATGCCAACAATGTTGGAATGTTTAGCTGTGCATCCAACATTGGCATCCAACAAATGGGTTGTTAAACCATGTGTCCGGCACTGCCATCCAACAAATGTTGGTCAATAATGTTGGGACATTTAGCCATCCAACAATTGTTGGCCACCAATGTTGGAATATTTAGCTGCCCAGCCAACATTGCCATCAAACAAATGGGTTGTTAAGCCATGTGTCCAGCATTGCCATACAACAAATGTTGGCCACCAATGTTGGGGCATTAATACCCAAGCTTAACACCTTGATCACCCTGCCTCTACCTTTGGAAGTTTTCACCTTATATTGGCACTATAATTAATTCAATACAAACATCACCTGTTCTTGCAGTTGTCTCAGTTGAGCATCTTGTCTCATAAGGAGCTCATAAGGATCTGGTCGGGTCACTTCTGCTGGAAACTCGTTATTTTCTGGAAATGTTCCTTCATGGCTTCTCTCGTCAGTTTGTTCTTTTGTGACTTCAGACTGTTTTCTTTCTTTCTCATGCATCTGCTGGTGTTCACTTCTGTTAGATACTGGAGTTACAGTGTTGCCCAACCTCTCTTCAGATGTACGGTCTGCAATGTTCTCCAGCCCTTCTTCATTGCCCTCTGTTCTATAAACCATAGGTTGACTAAAACCTTTGTCCCTATTTTCAGTGTTTTGTTCTGTTTGAACAAATCCATATTGTTTCTGTTTATCCATGCCATGAAAAAAGGCACTTTGTTTTTCACCCTGATCCAAAATCAAACCAGCACTGCCACTGCTGTGAGACTCACTATCTAGATTGTGTACACCCCTCTGAGAATGCAATATTGAAGAACTTTGGGGAGACTGGCTTGTTTCAGTAAGTTGGAGTTCAATTTCAGTTTCACTCATGCTTCTGTTCAGTGTTCCATCGGGTGTTTCCCCTTCAAAAACTGTTTCTAAGAAATTTGTTTGCTCTGGGTTGACAAGTAGAGGACAGCTGTTGTGATCCAACTCTTGTTCAATATGTTGCTGATCAACATGTCTTCCCCTTTTTATATCATCCTGCTGATTTAAAGAAATCATTTGCTGATTTGGCAAGTTGGGAACTGCTCTACCATTCATGCCTTTGCAAACTTGAGGTTCACTTCTCATTTTCTGCGTTGCTATTTTCTGTTTTTGTTGGTCTGTTTTCAAGTCAGTTTCATTAACAGCATTAGGTTTCTTTGGATATAACTGTTTTCCATTTGCTTTAGATCTGGGAGTGTTATGATCTATTAAAGCTTTTGGCGATGGCCTCTCTTGCATATTATGTCCAGGACCACTGCCTCTTCGAATGGGAGCTTTTTGTAAAACTGCAGAGCCATGTGTAGGATGAGGTTTCTGAGAGGATTGTTTGTGGTTCATAACTCTGGAATGAGTTTGATTTGGAGCTATGATCTGTTTCAGGGGTTCCCTTGATGGGGAATTCTGTTGAGCACCATTATTCCTGAATTGCTTTACAATTTGCTTTCCCTTTACATAACTTGGAGATCTTTCTTTTTGAAGTCTCATTTGACCATTTTCTTGGTCATGTTGCACCTGTTTCTGCGGGTTTTTCTCAGTTTTGCTTTGTTGTTGTTTCAGTTTTGGGTGAGGAAGAATTTGTTGATTTGCATAGCCCTGTTCTGAACGTTCTCCTGGAACTTGGTCTTCAAAGCTGAGTGACAGAGAAGTCTCTGCCACATCTGGTAGGACAAACTGACAAAATAGAAAAGCAAAAATTGTGTCAATCTTTTAATAATTCAGTATAGTTCTGACCTTAAGGCCCTGCTGAATGTTCTAACATTGCTGTAAACATTTGTTGTTGATTCAACAATGTTTGATTGTTTTGCACCCCATGTTACATGATGTTTGTCATGAGTAACATTTTTTGTTGCATGAACGTTTTGTTTGCAATCAAACATTTTGCACTAAAGGTTTTTTCTTTTTTTCACTTCAAGCTTGTGACCAATCGAAAAGATTCTTGGGCACTTAGCACCCATTCAGAAAACAAGGGCTTTGAGTTAACTATTTCCCAGTCTCTCACCTGTAAATTTTGAGGATGAGGAGATGGAGATGGCCTGGGTTCTGGACTGGGTTCCTCTTCACCAGACCCCTGTCTTATCGCTGGTTGTTGATGTGAATGGATTCCATCTTGATTCAGTCTGAGATAGAAAAGTTAACATAGGTCTGCAACATGATTCTTTAAATTGAACTGTACATGTATTTAACATTAGGTGAGGTACTGATCCATTCCACAAATCTAAAACAACGACATTGTGAGACAGCCAATAAAGAAAGCTATTACAACATATTCTGTTGTTGTTGTTGTTGTTTATTTAACAAAGATTGAAGGGTTTTGAGGTACAGTGTCGGATTTTGTAATACCGTTTCCATCAACAATTACAATTCTGTTTACAGTTGTATGTTAAAGAGACACAGGCCCAACGAGACTTCTTTATTTTGTGTTATACATGTAGTACAACTTGCATAGCCATTTACTTATAACTAACATGCCTAAAGCCCCGGCTACACAATCTAACATTGTTATATAACATTTGGTGTTTCAACAATGTTAGAATGTGTAGCCTGCATGTTAGATGAAGTTTTGATTAACATGTTTTGTAAGAATAATGTTTGAATGAAATCAAAACATTCTTTCATTTAGATAATAGTCTACATTGTCACTTTCTTTATTTTTCAGTACTGTTTACATGTCATGTTAGTGTAAGGGATGTACAGTACCGGTCAAAGGTAAGTTGACAGTCTCGACTCGAAACTCAAAACTCGATCCTCGATCCTCAAGGTTTTTGGAGTTTTGAGAATTGAGTTTCGAGTTTCGAGATTGGAGTTTCGAGACTCTCGAAGTTCTCGAAGCTGTAAGATCGTGTAAGTTCCTTGAAACAAAGAGAAGTGCAGCCTTTTGTTAGTCTTCTAAAGAATTAATTGAGCGGAAAGCTTTTTGTTTTCTCGTCTCGAAACTCAAAACACTCGACTCGAAACTCGAAGTTCGCGACTCAAAACTCGAAGTTCGAGTCGAGTCGTTTGAGTTTCGAGTGACTGTCAACTTACATTTGACCGGTACTGTAACTACTTAATTTTGTATGTTATCCTCTTTTGTATGCAATTTTCTTTGTAAAAATTAGTAAAACAATAAAAAAAAAATATATAAAAAACATTCTTTCAAGGAAAAATGTTAGTCAAAGATCATTTAACATGCCAGCTACATGTTCCAACATTACATTGTTGAACCAACAAATGTTTTATAACGAAATAAGATCGTGTAGGTGGGGCTAAACAGGTGTTATGGGTTGCATATTTAACTCAGTAATGTAAGTAGGGTTGAAGGAGACGCTGTTGTGACACTTCAGTAACGCTGTTTTACCGGAAGTGAGAGTAGCCGGAAGTCACTAAACAGGAAGTGTAAATGGCAAAGCTATGAACCGGAAGTGCACAATTTAAAATATGCGTGCATAAATTTGCATGCAAAATCGTGACACAAAAAATAATAATAATAATAAAAAGAAAAATAAAAAAAAGAAAAACGAAGGGAATTTTTTTACTCATTGCGCTTTGCGCATGAGTAATTAGCATTAACAAACAGTAAACAGTAAAAAAACAAAAAAAGCAAATTATGTCAGTACTTACAGAGTTTGCAGTGACTGATACAATTTTCACTTTCAATTCTTTCACTGTATATACATGTATGAGAGAACCACAGTGTACAGTGAACACAAATCGTAAACTCCAGATTGTGATAAGTTACCTGGTTAGTTTGTTTTCCTTTTCCCAAATCTCCACTGCCTGCTCAAAAAGACTCCTGCCCATTCCCTCAGAAGCAGGGAACAACTCGAAACACAGTGGATCAGAAGAACTGGGACTAGGCGGCTATGAGAACAATAAAACATTTGATTTGCACAATCGTATGACTTGGTGTTTACAAGGGGTGCAGAAATGATGACTTTTGCTAACAGAACATTTTTATGACTTACTATTTCCAAGTGCAGATTTTCGTAACAGCTGTAGAACTCAAACATCACCTCCGACTGTCCCTGTATCCAAGAAAGGAAGAGGACGGTTTTTCAGGACTTACTTTTGTGCAGACCCTCATTTTCAGCAAAGTTCACTTTGGAGGGTGATTATTATTAGAGGGAACTTATAATTATGAACCTGAAGGCTTTTCCTTAATAGAAGCCCTTAGGCTTGTATTCAGAAGGGCTTAATTATTTTCAAAACAGTTTTTGAGAGGGGGTTACTTTCTGGTTTACTTAAATACAGTGTGTTATTAACCAATTAACTTCTAGAGTTTTAGCAAAAAATGTCAATTTTGAAACCCGCACTTAAATGCCAATTATTTTATCACTGTCCAGACAGATTGCAACCAAACTGGCGAAAATGTTTACAACATGAAATTAACTAAATGTTCTTTTTTCTCAAGGGCTAAGTATAACACTTTTTCTTTTCTAGCATGCACACAAAGCAAAATTTCTAAATAATCCAGCGACGACTGTCTTTTTTCTTTCTCTATTTTTCCCCTTGCTGTTGGTATTTCACTAAACTTTATTTTCATGGAAAACATTTTCACTTAAATGCTGGAGAAAGCGAAAATATTTAACAAGAATTTTGCCAGTCAAATTTACTGGGTTTCTTGCATGTATCTCTGGCCCAATTCAGGGGATCGCTATTATTTGAGCATACTTTGGAAGATTTCTTTATCCTGCATAAGTTGGTAATGAATGTTGTTGTAAAAAGTGATGATGTCACAAATGATACAAGGACTGTGGCCCATCATGGGTGGTTCAGGTGTCAATGGGTTAATGTTAAATATGGCAAATTTGATCATTCTTGGAAGAAAAATAGACATATTAGAAGCTGTCATATTTACCAGGTCTTGACGGCACTCCCAGAACTCAGGGGTGGCCTTCATGGGTGAGTATAGGAGTAACAAAAATGAATTTGGAGGAGCAAACACCCTGAAATGCAAGAAGTGTTAAACCATTACTCTGTTTAGGAATGTCAGCAAGGCTTGGAGGCCAGATACAGTATCCCTCGGATACTGATTTGACAGACATACAAGGCATTGATATTATCCTGGCCTGGCGCACGCTACTGGTGTACACGAGCGTAACACCGTGCTTATGCACCAATTCACGTTCTGTGAAAGGCACGGATTTCACGCAAAAGCACACGAGAAAAAAAAAACATAAAAGGCACAAGTAAGGCACAGACTAGGCACAGCTTCGGCACGTTTTACAGAATGCTTAGGCACAGTTTAGGCACAGCTTAGGTACAGTTTACGCCCATTTAGGCACGTTTTTCAGAAACGTTACCGGTATATTTAACTCGTCCGAAGGCAAGCCGTACGAAAATTCTCGGCGAGTGACCAACCAGATTCAGTCCGTAAAAAATATGGTTATCAGCGAGAATCGAAAGTGACAAGTCATAGTAATAATTCGGCTGACACGAGCAAGACAAACAAACGAGAATTGAGCGAGAACAGAAGACATAATAATAATAAAACATGATAAATGTGACCTTCCACGGGAAAACGTACACTAAACAGTTATCTGTTAAACGGCCTAAAAGCGTTTGATCGCAGTTCGGAAGCTGCGTTAAAATGGTTTAGGAAAGCATTAGAAGCGTTGGAAAAACCGTTCCAATTTTCATCCATGCCGTTTGAAGCGTTTATAAAAAAGCGTACAAAACTTTTTTCCAGGCCGTTGACGCGTTGAAAGCATTAGGAAAGTCGTTCAAATGATTCGTTCGGTCCACAGAGTTTAATACTTTACAAAAGTCGTTTGAACAACACATTTAAACAGCAGTTTTAAGGCTTACCTTCTCTGTAGTTTGATTTGACTTCTTCGTTCTTTGTTCTCGTGAATATTCGACAAAATATCGTCGACATTTCGAGAGTACTTTCGCATCGTTCTCATGATAACTCGCACACGAAAATTCGCAAAGCAAATTAAAAAAAAGAAGCGAATTTTTAGAAATTTCGCTGAAACGAAACGAAACACCGGTGAACTTTCCTGACGAAAATACAAAGTGTTGCAGCGCCAGTTCGCTTCAACAAAGATTGTTTGGTATAAAACGCGTCGTGAACTTAAATATTTAAAGAAAACATGATATAAATCTATCTTTCTGTTTTAACAATTCGAAATTAGCGTTGTTTTCCGCTTTGTAATCATTGTTACTCAACTGGTGCACTGATTCTTTTTGGAGACAGATCCTTTTGTCAATAAACACGCAAATCTCTTCGCGACTGCACCGTTTTGGGCTAGACTTTACAATACCCGGCCACTTATTTGCATCTCATTGAATAAGAATAGATTCTTTTGTTTTCGTATGGTTAGCTCTAACAAAGATTTAGGGATATGTAAATAAGTGGCCGGGTATTGTAAAGTCGCTCCCAGTTTTGACATCAGGTTATGCTAATTTATTGCTGAAATTTGACCAACTTGTGAAAACACCAGACAGCTCATCCGATGAATTAAATGACCCATTCCGTTTTATAAATCCAAATCGAATGATAAAACTCCAAAACGTCAATTTGTTCGAACAACTTTTTGAATGTTTGGCAGTATTTATCCAAAGCCGATGACCGAATGGTCACAAATCTTCACATCTTGATCTTACCACTGAATTTAGATATTGAGCATATGTGTGATTGGCTAGCTATAAATAAACTACAGCTTCATCCATCAAAAACTAAGCTGATGATTATTGGATCTGCATTTAATCTCAACAATAAAATCGAGGATATATCAAACAATGTTTTTATAGAAAACACTAGAGTTGCTCGAGTAAAATCAAATAAATGTCTTGGCGTAGAAATTGATGAAAGACTAACCTTTCAAAACCACATTGATGGTATTGGTAAGATAGCAAGTGCAGGGATTGGTGCTTTGCGACGAATTAAGCCGTTTGTCCCAACCTCTTCACTTGAATCAATATACCAAGCCCTAATACAACCATATTTTGATTATTGCTCCCCCCCCTGTGGGACACATGTGGCAAAGGCCTTAAAGACAGAATACAGAGATTGCAATCTCGTGCGGCCAGAGTAATTACCAGTGCGGGCTATGAGACTCGTTCAAGGGATGTAATCAAGTGTTTAGACTGGAAAACTCTCCAAGATAGGCGAACTCAAATTAAATCAACCTTAATGTATAAAACAATGAATAATCAAACTGCTCCATATTTAATAGAGTCCTTTACAAGACTATCTGAAAATCAAACTCAATATAATCTACGAAGTTTTAATACAGACCTGGTACTTCCAAGGCCGAAAACCAACTATCTAAAGCGTAGTTTCAAATATAGCGGTGCTATGCTCTGGAACAGCCTACCGATTGAGGCTAAAAAGGCAAACACACTATCTCAGTTTAAACGTAGTGTAGCCTCTATGCCTGCCACTGAGTTATGCTGAATATTCTCTCCTAATTGTAAATTGTTTTTATTTTATTTTGTAATATACATATTTGTTAAACGCCCCGCTTGGAAACCAGCTATTGTATATAGTTGTAGTGGCTAGCGTTGTAAAATAAAGTGTATGTATGTTGTATTAAATACAAGTACTATTCTACATCTCCAAAAGGCTGGGAAAGCGGCAGTGCGGGAAGAATACAAGTAAACACGATTACTGATTTCCCGCCGTCGCTTTCACTTGAAGAAAAAAATAATTCGTTGCATGAGAACAATCTGCAATTTATCGTCATAACAATGTGTGACCAAAAAGCGCTGTGACACGAGCAAAATGAAAATAATGTTTCCCGGGAATATTTACATAACGCCGTTCAAAGGCACAATTTAGGCCCGAATTAAGGCACAATTTAGGCACAACTTAGGCACAGCTTAGGCATGAAAAAAAGCTAGACATGCACACTTCATGCACAACTTGGGCACACTTTATGCACAACTTGTTCGTACCAAGGCACACTGTAGAATCCGTAATTCGATCCTACGTACAACGAAACGTATTTTTATGTAAAATAAACGCTGTCTAACCGTGAAAATTGGATTGTAGTTTGAAAATGGATTTTCCAAATTGAAAATTGTTACCCCAGAAAATAAGCTGAACTTGTGAGCACTTCAAAAGTCTTCTTGTTTTTTAACATAAGAAACGGAGCTAAAACCAAATTGATTTTGAAAATTTTCGACCAGGCTGTTTTTGTAGGTACGTAATATTAGGTTACCTTGCTGCAAATTGCTATAAATTTGTTACTTTTCGATCATTTAAAGTCATTCTTAAAATACATAATGCTCATTAGCTATTAACATAACATAACATAACATAACATACTAACTTTATTCAAGATGTAAACAAACATAATATTAAAAGACATCTTGAAAAGGGAGTTGAGAGGTTAGCCCTATATTAGAACTCCCAAACAGAAATAAAAAATACTAAATAGAATAAAATAAATTACAAGTATCTTAATTAAAGGACGGTTCAAGTTTAAAATTTATTAAATAGATAATGATAAAGCTTATTTTTAAAATGATGAAGGCTTTCAGCTTCTACTATGTCTCTTGGTAAATCGTTCCATTTTGAAACTATTCTAATAAAAAAAGAATATTTGTAGCAATCTAGTCTTGCGCTTTTAACATACAGTTTGTAGGAGTGATTCGCTCTAGTTGACCCAACTTTTGAGAATTCAAAGAAATCATAAAAATTCAAATGATAATATCCAAAGACGAACTTGTAGCACTCAATTAAAGATAGATAATTTCTACGGTCAGATAGCGATGGCCATTTCAACAATTTACAACGATCGACATAAGGCATTTCTCCTTTGTGTTGATTAAGTGCTAACCTAGATGCCCTTTTCTGTATACTCTCCAAAGCACGGATGTCTTTGACGAGGTAAGGGCACCAAACGGGTACAGCGTATTCAAGAATTGGTCGTACCAGAGATAAATACAGTGTGGAGAAAACATTTACGTTGGTGGTGCCAACAGAACGTTTAATTAAACCTAATAGATTGTTAGCTTTGTTCACAGTTATACTAATATGATTATCCCATGAGAGATCCTTCGATATTGTAACGCCTAGGTCTTTGAAGCTCTTCGCATCTTTCAAAGGCTTATCTAACATATATTGCGTAATAGACTTATCGCGTGTATGAGTTATGCGCATAGATTCGCACTTGTCCGCATTAAACCGTAACTGCCACTTGCGTGCCCATTCTATTAAGTTGGAAAGATCCCTTTGTAAAAGCTGAGGATCATTAATAGGGTCAACTATTTGACGATAGATCTTTGTATCGTCAGCATAATTAACTTTAATTGCAAAAGAAAAAATGCCTACATATCATCAAAGCGGAGAAATTATGAATTGTGCCACGTTAGACTGTAAATGTTACGCGTAGTGTCCAAAATGGCCTCATTTTTGGTGACTATTGTAAAATTTTCTGTTTTATTCAACCCTATATGCAAAACTAAAATTGTTCACAGAGAAGACATTAATGAACTTTAGTTTTTTTTACCAAATCTCAACCTAAACTGAATTTTAATAATTTCAGAAGAGCTAAATTAAGTGTGAATTTTAGCCATGTACACCAGTAGCGTGCGCCAGGCCCTTGGCCCAATATTAATATAGCCAGAGCCCAACTTCATTGGCCCAATATTAATGCAGCGAGTGACCTACATCATTGGCCCAATATTGATGTGGCCGAAGCCCAACTCCATTGGCCCAATATTCAGGTAGCCAAAGCCCTACATCATTGGCCCAATATTAATATAGCCAGAGCCCAACTTCATTGACCCAATATTAATGTAGCCAGAGCCCAACATCATTGGCCCAATATTAATGCAGCCAGAGCCCCTCATCATTGGCCCAATATCAATATAGCCAGAGCGCAACTTCATTGGCCCAATATTAATGTAGCCAGAGCCCTACATCATTGGCCCAATATTAATATAGCCAGAGCCCAACTTCATTGACCCAATATTAATGTAACCAGAGCCCAACATCACTGGCCCAATATTAATGCAGCCAGAGCCCCTCATCATTGGCCCAATATTAATATAGCCAGAGCGCAACTTCATTGGCCCAATATTAATGTAGCCAGAGCCCTACATCATTGGCCCAATATTAATATAGCCAGAGCCCAACTTCATTGACCCAATATTAATGTAACCAGAGCCCAACATCACTGGCCCAATATTAATGCAGCCAGAGCCCCTCATCATTGGCCCAATATTAATATAGCCAGAGCGCAACTTCATTGGCCCAATATTAATGTAGCCAGAGCCCTACATCATTGGCCAAATATTAATATAGCCTGAGCAAAACTTCATTGGCCCAATATTAATGTAGCCAGAGCCCTACATCACTGGCCCAATATTAATATAGCCAGAGCGCAACTTCATTGGCCCAATATTAATGTAGCCAGAGCCCAACATCATTGGCCCAATATTAATGCAGCCAGAGCCCTACATCATTGGCCCAATATTAATATAGCCAGAGCGCAACATCATTGGCCCAATATTAATGTAGCCAGAGCCCAACATCATTGGCCCAATATTAATGCAGCCAGAGCCCTATATCATTGGCCCAATATTAATATAGCCAGAGCGCAACATCATTGGCCCAATATTAATGTAGCCAGAGCCGTTCATCATTGGCCAAATATTAGTACAGCCAGAGCCCTACATCATTGGCCCAATATTAATATAACCAGAGCGCTACTTCATTGGCCCAATATTAATGTAGCCAGAGTCCAGCTTCATTGGCCCAATATTCAGGTAGCCAGAGCCCTTCATTGGCCCAATATTAATGTAGCCAGAGCCTTACATCGTTGGCCCAATATTAATGCAGCCAGAACCCTACAGCATTGGGCCTTGCGCACGCTACTTGTGTACACGAGCGTAACACCGTGCTTATGCACCAATTCACGTTCTGAGAAAGGCACGGATTTCACGCAAAAGCACACGAGAAAGAAACATAAAAGGCACAGACTAGGCATAGGTTCGGCACGTTTTACAGAATGCTTAGGCACAGTTTAGGCACAGCTTAGGCACAGTTTACGCCCATTTAGGCATGTTTTTCGGAAACGTTATATTTAACTCGTCCGAAGGCAAGCCGTACGAAAATTCTCGGGGAGTGACCAACCAGATTCAGTCCGTAAAAAATATGGTTATCAGCGAGAATCGAAAGTGACAAGTCATAGTAATAATTCGGCTGACACGAGCAAGACAAACAAACGAGAATTGAGCGAGAACAGCAAGACATAATAATAATAAAACATGATAAATGTGACCTTCCACGGGAAAACGTACACTAAACAGTTATCTGTTAAAGGGCCTAAAAGCGTTTGACCGCAGTTCGGAAACTGCGTTAAAATGGTTTAGGAAAGCATTAGAAGCGTTGGAAAAACCGTTCGAATTTTCATCCATGCCGTTTGAAGCGTTTTCCAGGCCGTTTAAAATACATCATGCTCATTAGCTATTAACTTTAATCGCAAAAGAAAAAATGCCTACATATCATCAAAGCGGAGAAATTATGAATTGTGCCAGGTTAGACTGTAAATGTTACGCGTAGTGTCCAAAATGGCCTCATTTTTGGTGACTATTGTAAAATTGTCTGTTTTATTCAACCCTATATGCAAAACTAAAATTGTTCACGGGGAAGACATTAATGAACTTTAGTTTTATTCCCAAATCTCAACCTAAACTGAATTTTAATAATTTCAGAAGAGCTAAATTAAGTGTGAATTTTAGCCATGTACACCAGTAGCGTGCGCCAGGCCTCCTACACAAATTAAAGAGAACCATGTTGTTAAGATATTTGAAGGGGTGGAGCATACATGTACAGTGTACATGTAGCTCTGTTTGTGAGAAAATGCCCTTGGTTATCACTAGAGTTTTCCAAGCTGCACACGTTGATATTACCACTCCCCTTTGGGTGGGATGCTAGTCCATTGTAAAAGTAAGGGTACCCCACACTGTAATCCCCCCCTGCTCCCATCCCATCTCAGCATGACATGTACATGTAAGTTCACCAGCAACCAATTTATACCTGGCCACGGTTGTTCAAAAGGTGGATAATACTGTCTACTGGATAAAAAATTATCCAGTGTATAAGCTTTAGCAAAACCATTATTGCATTATTTACTGGATAGAGATTTCTCCATTGGATAGTGCAATCTAAGAGAGACAATGTGGAGCAAAGTTTCTTGTCTATGTAAACAGCTTTGGCAGCAAAGACAAGGGCGTTAACCACTGATCTTCAGGCTGACTGACTAGTGTTCTAACCATAAGCCCAGTGTGCCTCCAATTTACACAAGGTACAGTGACCATTTTAATAACTTATAATAATAACTTTATTGTTTATATAGCGCAAAATACATTTATATATGATCTAATGTGCTTTACTATTGTCAGTAAGGTCAGCTATCTCCAGCTTCCACGTATATACTAATAAGTTCAACCCCTATACAACTGTGTCTATGGGGGTCCGGGGACATGCCCCCCCCCCCCCAGAAATTTTTGAAATTGGACTCTCTGGAGCACAATTTTCTACTTTCCCTGGACTGGAAGTGGTTAACCGGGAAGGTCTTTTAAGGCATTAAAATGCTTTAAAAAAATTACATAATTAATTTTATTTGAATTGGCAATTATGATATTTATCAATCTGTGTTTCTGATTGTATGGCTTACATAAGCGATAAAGGAAATTAATACAAAATCATCCGATTTATTCACACTTCAGAAAATAATTATTTTCTGTGAAAATACCAGACTGTACATGTCAAACAACTGGACATTACATCCAGCCTCTGGCCTCAAATGAAACCCTGCTAGCCAATGATTACCTGTAAGGTTTTGTGGCAAGTTAAACCCACATTGTCATACCTTTGCTGAATAGCAGTTGAATGGACGAAACGCAGACAGCAGGCCCAAATATAAGGATGATGAATGCTGTAAGTCCCACTTACCCAACTAGAGGTGAATGAAACAAAGAACATATTTGGTGGGAAAATGTAAATGAAATAATAGTGTAAAGGACCTGGACCAGGTGGCATAAAGCAACTTAAGATTAAGTGGGATTTTCTTCAACCATTTCCTGTGCTCGAATGGATTTTCTCACGCTCTCTTTGTGCTTATAGCTTCCTTTACATGTTAATCTTCCATTAGCTGAGCAATTCATTCCAGATGCAGGGAATGGTTGCAGAAAACTTCCATGTACTCTTGAACTGTGACGCTGCACTTTGCCTACAAACTCCTTGTGAATGTTCTGTTTTGCACTGTAGAATCTTTTTATCCAATTTTGTGCAGTATATTTGGTGGTACATTGTGTACTTGGCGATATAATTGGACGATGAGAATTGGAACTGGAACCGGAGCATGGTAGGAGAGACCCTGGATGACCAGCAAAGACAATGGTGAAAATGATGATTGAATACATGTATGCAGGGGTAGAGACAAAGGATTACAGCTGGCCTGTCTCATGACAGACTGGATGTGTGGAGTTAAGATGTCCCTTTCTGCAGAATCCGATAAATCACTGAGTTCTGAATCACTGGACATTTTGCCGATGAGATCACTGGACATTTGTAGACGAGAAAATAGCAGAAGTATACCAGAAGTAAAATCATAGTAACGCAGCAAACAAATCAAGTGACGTCATGTGATGTCACGAGCCTGGCTCTTGTCCTACACTCATCCCCAGACTCCGGGACATTTTTACTGGGAAAATTGGAGTTTTCCGACGTCCAAAACTATGGGAAATTTATTTTTTTACGCATTTCAATTTCAGAACATTTTTTTATACATATCAAAGGACCAAAAACAACAAAAAGAAAATTCATGTCATATACACTTTAATATAGCGGTCACAAATTTAATATAAAAGGTCACAAAATTAAAAATTTAGAAATTTGGTATCAAGGACATGTGGTCATTACATGTACATGGATCAGGTTCATTACTGGAAATCATCATTAAATTGCAATACATACATTCCCAGTAGGGGCAAAGAGAATGCCTTTGGATCAGACTCTAAGAGCAACAGTAATTTCCTTGTGTGATCCATAGTTAAATACCTGCAAATAAATAATGGTTTATATGACTGAGACTGGAATCCAATTTGTAATAGTAATTGGACAGAGTGGTGTACAATTCAGGGAGTAATGGGGCGAGTAATAACAGCTTTCCAGTTTCAAAGTTGTAATTGGATAGATGTGATTGCACACCCACGTGACCGCACACAAATTATGTAAAAAAATAGGTGCATGGATGACCAATCACAATCAAGAATTTTGTTACAATTTATACGATTAATCCAGAAATAACAAGAATGAGAGGGACTTTTACATGTAACATGTGTATTAACACTGACCAAATTTCCTTTATACATATATCACAGTTTAAACTTACCCTGTTTTTGGCATGCCTTGCACCTCACTGAGTCTCAGTGGACCAGAGAGATTCCTAGCGAGTGCTGTGGGAATGATGGGGACAGGTGCTACAGGAGTGGCTTGAATTTGTGTTCCCATGGTAATGGTACCACCTTAAAACATCAAGCAGGAAATTTTTGCTGGATGAAATTGTTTATTACACATGTATGACAGTCACCTTCTCCAAAAACTGTCTTTGAAAGTGTTTTAATTCCCTAGCGCATTCTCAAAAGAGTAATTTAACAATGTCATATTTGTGCTCATTTTGGTGCATATATTTGCACTCTAAAATGCTATACATGTAGGACACTGAAAATTTTCAATTGGTTATACATGTACAGTGTATAAAGCTCCAAAGGCAAGTCTACACATACATGTATATAATAAGCACAGAAAACTAATGCAACTACAGTGTAATAAAGAAAGGCGCTTAATTTGCATGGGTCTTTATGTGCCATTTGCGCCCTTCCCATTTGGGTTGCCTAATCACATTAAATTTAATATTTATTTCTCTTCTTTTTGGTTTATTTATTTGTGTAACCAAGATTTGTAGAGTGCCCGATAAAGCTGTTAAAAGAAACAGACTCACAGGTAATGGCAAAAATACTTACAGTTGACATTAATAATGATCTCGTCATCATCTCCATGTGAGTGACAACAGACCTTCAGGCTCACAAGGTGCGACAAGTTGATGGGTTCCTGGCTACACATCCTACCAAACAAGACCTGAAATGCCTTGTGAAATTCATCTTTTGTATGTGTCACAGAGCTTTCTGCTCCACTCAGACCTTGGATCAACTACAACAACAACAATTGCAAATTAAGTTTTGTTTTTTTTTTTCCATCAAGAGATTTTGTAAGGGCAACATTGAAATTGGCCTTTTCTAAAACATTTACTGATTATGCAGGCCTGACTGCTTTCAGGTGTTAGCAACTGCCTCTCTCATCACTTCTCTAAAGTATCACTCACACATTTAATAAGCAACCACTGTTTCTTGGCAACTATTTGTCCAGGGGTTTTGGTTGGTTGCTTACAATAAAATCAACTGTATATCAAATATGACAGTTCATATGCCTTCCTGTCATAGGGCTGTCACTAAGCTTTGTTAAGAAGCCAGCTCGACAAGGAAAGTAGCCGGTCAAAAAACAAAGAATGTAATGAATTATAATTGTTGTCTTTTGGTCATTTTTATCTCGGAACATGTGAAGCATTGAATGAGATATATAGTATACCGGGACAGATAAGAAAACTTTCACTCCTTCCAACATTTACAAGTAAACTTTTTTTATTCCCCAGCACGTATTACATGTTTACTTAAAAGATGATTGCTGTAATTGATTAAGTAAACTTTTTTAATTCCTTAGTGTAATTATGTCACCCAGTTGGCTAGACAGTCTTGTTTCACACAATGCATATTTATGTCACGCTAAGATGTTTTGGTCACTTTAAATCTAAGTGAATTTGAGGTGTGATCCTGCAAGATGCTCAAAAACTGTACCTCTTACCCTTCTGTTCTGAATTTTGTAAAGAAAGTTGCACACGAACATGGAAGAAACAAATAAAGACAAGTTGTAAACCAACTTGCACAAACAGAGAATGTCAATGACTTTTTAGTTCTCCCATTGGAGCAGAAGATGCAATGAATATTAAATTTTCAATATAATTATAAACTTACAGATATGGGTATAATATGATCTCCAGGAACAACTGTTGTGGGGACTTTCCTTTTTACTTTTCCCGAACCTATAATCATGATGATGACAAACAAGCTTTCAGTTTATAACAAACTGTTTTTTGGAACAACATGACAATATAGTCAAACCCCCTTAATAAGTACTGTACATGTAATATTGTACCAAACATGAGACATAGTGTTTGACCAGATTTCCAAACACCGTGAAGTGGGTTGAAAAACAAGGCACAGCCGAGTTTTTTTTAACCCACTTCAAGGTGTTTGGAAATCTGATGAAATACTGTGTCGAATGTTTGATATTACTTCTCAAAAAAAATGATTTTAGAAGTAGAAGTTAACGATGCAAAAATGAGGAGTGTTTCAACCGATTTCCAAACACTCATTAAACATTAATTTCCTTTGTATTTTCGTCATGAATTATTAATGAGTTTGAGAGATACATGTTCAAACACATGTATGGTGTAGGGACTACAGAAACAGTCCAAATTAATGGAGTGTCCATATACACTGTAAAGGCCTGGGGTTTTCATAAATGACCTAATTTATGCATTTTATTGTATATGAAAAAAGAAAAAAGAAAAAAGAATTTTTGGCCTGTGAGTCCTTACTGTTGCTGACCAGAAGATAAGGAGACTCTAGCTATAAAATTGGTGTGATAAATGGTTCCAGTATCTAGAGCAAGCAAACTACAACCAAAAACAAAAGTATTGGGAAGATTCCTTGTTTTCCTCACCCCTCCCCCCTCATAAGTTGCTGTTAACGCAAATACTTAACTTACACTGTCTTTTGTATAGACATCTTCAACATTGGATTTGGGGGAGAGGGGGGCTATAAAAAGCATTGTGCCCGCCTTTAATTGAGCTGAAACCCAAAGGTAGTGTCATTTTTTAGCGTTTTACAAGCCTTCCCAACTAATTTTGTCTTGGGTTGTAGGTTTGAAAAGTTGTACTCATACTCAATCTCATACTCATAGTCTAAAGTTCCAATTTAATGAATAGGCAGGGTTAAGTTAAGTGATGTGAATGGTGTCATATTATAGCCCTAGCTACAGTACCCACAATGGCAACTCTGTCTCCAAGCAAGGTGGCCATTGTGGAGAGATAATCTGCTGTTCATTTGCTTATTCAGGGGTTTCAATAAAATTTGAAGTAGGCAGCGTGTTTGAGTAGAGTAACCGACTGTATCAACAAGTTTTAAAAGAATTTTTCTTATATTTCTTCAATTTGGTGGGGAAAATAGTCGACTTCTCCAGGCAAAGTAGCCGACTGTTTTCGTCGGCCGTCGGTGCTTATTGAAAGCCCTGCTTATTCATTTTACATTTATAATCAATGCCTACCATTATTAACCGGCACCTCTCTGCCAGGATCAAATCTATCAACTGTCACATCAATACTGTCTTCCCCTGGAAAGTAGAACAATGCAAGGTAAATAATTTCGTAAGAACAATAACTTGCCCAAGACTTTCAGGGGAATTTAATTTTGTTGCCTCCACAATGTGTGGCAGTCTGGCATCAACTACATGTATCAGTATATTTTCGTAAGTGGCTCTGGAGTCCAACGTCTGATAGTCTGGCCAGCACACTGGGCAGAGAGGCATGCTGCTCTGTGTTGCTTCTCAAGTGCAGCCTGCAAGACATTGCAGATGATCGTCTGCAAAGCGTGATACTGTAATGCTGTCTTGGGTGACGCACATCAGCTGGTCCTGTCAGTATTTATAGCTGCTATCTACAGTAATGTTGTCGTGGCTGAAAATTTTACCTTTTAACACTCTTGTCATGACCATTCAGAAAGAAAGTCCAATGTTTATTAATACTCACGAGAGTCAACAGAGATGCTTCCAACCAAAAAACATTCAAAGGAAGACTTGGTTTGACTGACATGTCTGTGAGCCAGGCGTAAAGTCTTTTCATTGATATACAGTCTGACATTCCTGAGAAATACGTTATTCAAGCAAAAGGTAGTAAGTACAGTTAGTAGTTAGTACTAACTAGTAATGCAGTGGAACATCACTAGTTAGTACTAACTAGTAATGCAGTGGAACATCCATTATAGTGAACAGACACCAAAACAGTCACAATGACATGTTCAGAATTGAACAAGTACTTCATATTTGACAGAGTTATTTGTCATATTACTTCAAATTACATGTACATGACAGAATTATGTGTGTTATGGTGGACTTTTATAGAAGAGGACACTTTGTGATGCCTATCATAGAGTGACATGCTCCCCTTTGCGTGCAATGCTGGACATTACTCATGACAGTGTCTATACTATTAGTCAGTTCATTTTAGTCTAGGCTCTTTTGTGACAGGTTACGTCATAAAATTACAATAAATTTCCAAAAATAACGACACACCAAAAGCAGCGATTATAGTAAAAGGCTTCTAAGTCTGAAAGTAAGGAGGGTCATTACAGTACTTTCCGAACTTTATTGTACACTTACTGGAAATGTTTTATCCCAAACTCCCTCCTCCAAGGCTTGGCACAAATAACAAGACAACAAAACAACAGAATATGCCTACTGGATATGGGCTGAACAAAAGTCACAAAACATCGGCTTTTTCAGTAAGTACTCACCTTTTTGCTGTCAAATGAAGGGTTTCACTCTCTCCTTGTGCGGTTCTGTTCCATAGTACTGATTGAGTTGCTGGAAAATTCAAGGGCTGTACAGTAATGCCATTTCTTTGCATTCTGAAAAGTACAACAAAACCTTCAGGATTATTAGCCACCACAATTTGTTCATTTTGGGGAGTACAGCAGAAATTTAGGCTAGGGTGTGAATTTTTAATATTTTAATTATATCTGAATTATAGTCATTTTAGTTAGAATAACAGTATATTATTGGAATAGCGGTAAAACACAACCCCACAAGCAGCATCGCTTTAATTCTAATTGTGTTTTATTGTTCATTGAATGACACACCTTAAATATTCCTGGTCTTCTGAATTGGCGACCTCATCTCTTTTGCCAGGAAAAAAGGATGACAGTTGGCCCACAGATTGCCTGTTAATACACTTCATCCCTGGGTAAAATCAACCAAAATAAGACATTGAAATATTGTAATCTTGTGGGGGAGGGTGAGGAGGGGGGGGGGGGGGGAGTTGGGGATCATGGCTCCCAGCCCAATATACCCCATACACTGCCCTACATGTACAATGTATGTCCCCACCCCTTTTGTTGCCTCACAAGCTAACTGACATCATGATGGCAACTTTTAGATTTTAGGAACCTCTACCAATACTTCCAATGTCAAGCTTCTTATGCAAGCATCAGGCAATATTTGTCACCCATAAACAACAACAAGGCTTGCAACTGACTTTCACCACCAAATGATATATGAGGGATTACAAGAATTTTAGGTGATTTCTCCACTTAATTTCAATTCTTCTACTCGGACTGTATTTAATAACGAAAAAGGTGTGAAATCAAGAATGGACTGATACCGGTTGCTATGGCTGCCACTGTCAGTCTGATCACGTTATTGTAAAGCTCATTTCAATGTTACATCGTCTGTGAAATTTCCACTTCATATTGTGTTAATGCAAATTTACTGTTAATTTACAAAGTGTTTGTAAAGCAAATGATACATGGTCCAACATTGTTCAACAATAATTTGTTGCTCAATGAATGTTGAACCATGTTGCAGCAGTTGCAGAATGGAGTATGTCTCTATTTATTTTTGTTCAGCAACGTTCAACATGTTTAATGGCCTACAGGTGTATATCTCCCTACATGTAGCTTGCTCTGAATCTGTTCACAAGATGGTGGATAGATAAGCCTTAATTTTTTGTGTGCCAAAAGCTATCCAGTAATGTAATTTGTGTACACATAAGTTTATGTTCCCTAATATTATAGACTTTTTGTGATGATAAATGTTGACCTTATGTGTATTTTGCCTTACAGAAAACTCCACTGGCAAAAATAATATATTTAAAACTACACTACAAGTAACAAGAATTTCAAGGGTTTACTTGCTATCAAGTTTCTGGCAAGGTTTTCCAATACACAAGCTTATTAAGCTTAACTTAGTGAAACTGTGCTCAATGTGAATAAGCTCCTAGGGCAAATAATCAGTACACGAATCAATGATTCGGCGAGGGAGAAATTATGCCACTCTAGGATTAAACAAGGCTCTTGTACGTAGTAACTGAATTAACAGCAACATTCATAGCAGATCGAGATCAAACTCAACGAAATGAAGAGTGTGCAAACTCGATGATCGATCGAGTTCGGGAGAGCGTACGAGAGTTAACGGTAAAACAAAAGCAAGATTCAAGTATCGTCAACATTCATCTTCTACCATTTTATCCCAACTAATGCTGGCTTTGCAACTCTTTGTGTTTTCCAAGGCAGCAAGCATCTTCAAATTCTCCAAAACAAAATTCTCATTGCTAAAATCGCCGAGGAGAAATATAATCCTAAATAGTTTGGAGTGCACAAAAAGTTGTCCACTATGTTTTGGCAATTGAAAACTTACCTTCATGGAAAATGCTTAATCCCGATTTTCGATTGCGATTGATTCTGTGTCGTTCATGATCTGTTGATGTCGGAGACGCATTTGTTGCTTTCTTCTCAAGTATGCCGCGCAAATTTTCATAAAGATATGTCGAGTGTTTTGATTGGTTATTTTATGTCCAATCAATGACTCGTTTACATTTTCCACCGCAGGCTTCGCCATGCTGACGTCACAGGTGCTATCTCGTGTGTTTTGCTAGGACATTTCAGTTTTACAAGTTGTCGAGAAATCAGAACTTTTCCTTAATCAAACATGGTTTACTGCAGCGCTTTTAATTGCAACAACGATGGCAAGAAGATGAAACATCTGAGCTTCTTTCAGTTTCCTTCTGACGAGAAATACCGTCAAATTTGGAAGGAGAAAGTCAGGCGGTTGAACTGGGAACCTAACAAATATTCGAGGCTGTGTTCATCCCATTTTGAACAACACTGCTATGTTCACAATGCAAAACTTTTCGAGTCGCTGGGCTTGCCAAAGCCGAAAAAGGTAATACTGAAGCCCGATGCTGTTCCAACTATCTTTGATTACGAAGACAGAACGTCGAAACCGGGAGGCGAACAAGGAAAACGAAAACAGGAGGATTCGAATAACACGTCAGACTTTGTATTTCCTTCGAAGGGACGAAAGATACTCGAGGTATGCTAGAAATTTCTCAAGTTTGTAACATCATTTTCCGCGTTCCTGTACCAGTTCAGTGTATCTTGATAATTAGGTTCAATATTTTTTTGGTTTCATATAATTTTTTCATTGAGTTAAAAATTTTTTTGCGTGTGTGTTTGTAAGGTTTGCAAAATTCGATATTTTATTCTTCGCTTCTTGGCTTCGTGGACCATGCGGAATACAGTTCGTGACGTACACAGCTCAAAACTTCTAAAAAATCGCTGTAGCTGTTGAATGACCCATTAGAAAACTCCCAAAACAGATTCAATATTTTTTTTTGCCGCTAAAATGCTACAATTGCTTTGCTATTTCCCAGAATTTTCCTAAACGTGTGTTTTCGCCAAAGTTTTCCGCGGGTCGGGCTTTTGCAGCTATAAATAACCTTAACTACGTCATTCACGGTCTTTCGGGCATGACGGGTAAAGCGATTCTGGGGACAATCATTAAACATTGGCTTTTTTCTCCACAGGTTATAGACTTCAATTCTCTCTTGGATGATTACTTAAAAGGCCTTCAGTCTGAAGAAGAATTAAATTTATCTGCTGTTGAGAAAGGTGACTGCAAAAACTAATTTAACTTTCATATAATCTAACAAACAAGAAGAAAAAAATGCTCCTTCGTGGGAATGGGGCAGGGAGGGGGAACTTGAACCTGTGGTACAAGGAATCTGTGATATTGTGAGAAAAATTTTATTTGCAATACACATGATGATTCCTAGTATGCATTGTTGTCAGGCTCAACTTCAGGTATCCCAGCCAGTCTTACAGTGCAGCAAGTAAAAAAGGTTTCTGAAGGGGTTACAAATTATACATCAACTGTGTAAATTTAAGCAAACCTATTGTCTTTGGGTACTACACTGTACATGTAAATGGAGCATTTTAGTAAATATGAAAATCTTGTTTAACATTTTGTGAATAAAATGATATTTTCAGGATCTGATGAGCTTGTGAATGAAATAATTCCAGGGTCTTCCCCATGTGAGGTATGAAGTAACATGCTAGTGTTAATTTATATAAAATAAAGTAGTCTTACTTTTAATTGGTGAAGGCAATATTGTGGCTGTTTATAAGAAGTGATCTCTTCACAACTTTTTTACAGTTTTTATTTCTTGGGCCTGCAAAGGCACCAGTTAGTTGACCACGCCCATAATAGGGTAGAGGTGCAGTGGTGTAGTGGTTAGCCTGTGTGGTGGTGTAGTGGTTAGCCTGTGTGGTGGTGTAGTGGTTATCGTGTATGGTGGTGTAGTGGTTAGCCTGTGTGGTGGTGTAGTGGTTATCCTGTGTGGTGGTGTAGTGGTTAGCCTGTGTGGTGGTGTAGTGGTTAGCCTGTGTGGTGGTGTTGTGGTTAGCCTGTATGGTGGTGTAGTGGTTAGCCTGTGTGGTGATGGTGCGTTGGACTTCAGATCTGACAGTCGGTGGTTCAAGGCAGTGATCTTTGGCATCATTTTGTTTCCCTTGACAAGAAAGTCTTTCTCCAGGTGTATAAATGGTTACCGGCAACAAAATGCTAGAGATAACCCCCAGGGTACACCCCTGCGAAGAAAAACTTAGCAGGCTCATTAACAAGCCCAGCCAAGGTGGGCACGGCACATCTTTAAGGTGGAAACCCAAGTAAGGTGGACAACTCAATAAGGTGGACATCCATGTAAAGTGGGCACCTCTATAAGGTGTACACCCATGTAAGGCCAACACCCCTATAACTTGTACACCTATGTAAGGTGGACACCAATATAGGGTGGACACCTCTCTATAAGGTAGACACCCATGTAAGGCGGACACATCTATAAGATGGACACCCATGTAAGGTGGACCCCTCTACAAGCTGGACACCCATGTAAGGCAGACACCTCTATAAGGTGGACCCCCTTTAAGGCAGACACCTCTATAAGGTGGACACCCATGTAAGGTGGACAAGTCATAAGGTGCACACCTTTATATAAGGTGGACACCCATGTAAGGTGGACACCTCTATAAAGTGGACATCAGTGGTTGGCTGGCCCCAGCTGAATTCACTTGTTTGTCTGTAAACTCTCTATAAGACAGACACCTCTCCAGGGCAGACAGCTAAAACTGATCCCGAGGATGTCTGGCTTAGAAGAGTTAAATGTAATATTTGTTCTTGTGTAAATTTTTTTAGGGTGGTGATAAATTTGTGCTGCTTCTCAACAAGCCTTTACCAGAAGATATAGATGACATTAAAAGTTCACTGTTGTGTGTCCGCTTTGGGAGCGGACATGTTGTCCCTGTTACGTTATCAAAAGAGCATGTCATAAGAGGGGAACATATACCAAGTGAGTCCAATTAAGGTTGCTTCAGACTTTTTTCTGAATGCAAGGTTTAATACAATGTATATAAATTGGCTTATACTTGGTACATGCCCTACTGGAATTTTTTTGCCAAGCCTGAGATAATTTAATGCTGAAGATATCTCACTGATTTAGTGCTATCCACAAGGACTGCTAGAAGTAATACTGTATATCAAACATTAGGAAGACTGTTATATCAGGATTTCCAACCACAGAGGAGTGAGTTAAAAAAAAAACAAGGTCCAGCCAAGTTTTTTCAATCAACCTTGAGGTGTTTGGATACCTGATCAAACACTCTTTTGAGTGTTTCCAAATCACCATCAGGCTTATGATTTTATTTGTTCAAACTTCATGAATATTATTATTTTTAAGTGTTTGAAAACAGGATTTCCAAACACCAAGAAGTGAGTTGAAAAAACAAGGTGCAGTCAAGTGTTTTTTTTAACCGACTTTGAGGTGCTTGGATTACCTGACAGTGCTCCTTTACAAAGGATGTTATTGCCTTTTGTTGTAGGAAGTGAGAAGCCTGGTGTAGTAGCCGTCCAACTTGAAACCAATGATGGTAGAGTTCTTGGAAGCACAAAATTTATATATAAAGAAGAGATCTGCTCTGGATTTCAGAAGATTGTATGCAGTACAAATTACAGAGGAAAATTTGTCAAGGCATTCTGTGCAGAAGAAACCAAGAAAAGCTCAGTTTCAAATCATCAACATGAAACACAGTCAGGTAACATGTATTTTAATTAATACTTGAGTTTAATTTTTTGATTGCATGCAGTTATCTAGTATCCATTTTAACTTTAATTTGTGAAATTTAAGGACTCATAAATTTAATATCAGGAAAACTTAATGTTACCAGTAATTATTATCCTTGGCTAACTGGCATAGCTCTTGAGGTCACTGATGCACTTACGCTGCTATACTGTGACAAGATGACACACCCTGAGTGGGTGGATCTTAACTGTGAGGCCTTTCCCTCCCAACCATTCCAGCAAGGTTGAACCTACCAGAGACTGTGACCCCAGCTGGCATAGCTCTTGGAGACACTGAGGCACTCCATGATGAGATGACACACCCAAGGTGGAGCTTAACCATACTGACTCTGTTGCCTAAACATTTTGGATAGTGAGGTTGAACCAACAGTGACTGAGTCCTTAGCTGTTATAGCTCTTGAAATCATGGAGGCACTGTGGAACTTAACGACTGTGCCTCGACCCGGGGGGGGGGGGGGGGGGGGGGGGGTGGGGACTCCCATATTAAAATGACGGGGTGCCGGTCGGAAAATTTTGAAAAACACCCTAAAAGGTACCAGAATCTTGTTCATGATGGGTGTGGCTCAAGTGAATTTTTACCCCTAAGAGGTACCAATTCTAAAACAACACATGCTATATTCTCATCATATTTTTGCTGCTAAAAGGTACCGCAATAATTTTAAGTGAGGTCATTTTAGATTAAGTACCCTAAGCGGTATCAATCTGCAAATTCCACTTATGTCCAGGATTGCAGATAGTTAGATGCACGGCAAATTTTGATATCCAACACGAACTGTCCCGTTAAGTCTAAGTGTTAACCATATTTTTTGAAATGTAAGATAAGCATTAGTGTTAGTGTTATTTTTAGGTTAGGGGAAACGCACGTGTTCATCTTTACTTAAAGAGCAGAATTTAGGGGACACTTCGTGACGTTTTTTGTCTGTATTTTTGAAAACAAGTGATGTTGAAGTTGAGTAGATGAGCAAGAGGACACTTTGTGATGCGTATTAAATTTGCCATGCATCTAATTATCTGCAATCCTGGACATAACTGGCAAATTCTGACCCCAAAAGGTATGATGAATACCCATCATTTTTTTTTATGGGAGTCCCCCCCCCCAGGGCCTCAACATTTATCTAGTTATTGATTCTGTAGCTCTCCTCCTTCTTTTATAGATGTGGTTACTTTGACTCCTTCAGAATCAAGTCTTGCACTTACCAGCATCTTGCGGCTGATGCTTTATATGGCAGCCAAGAAAGAAGTTGCTGAATTTATGGAGGGTCTTTTCAGAACAACAGCAGGAAAAACAGTCATAAAGTCATTCAAGGAAAAGGAACGCGTCCAGGAAGAAAACACGGTGTTACAACCTAGTTTGCAGCAAGGGTTAACTGCTTACCTTGAAAATGTCTCAGCAAGGTGAAGATAATAAAACTACATAGAGGTTTTTCAGCAAAGCGTTGTGTAATATGGTTGAGTATTTTTATGAGCCAGTCTTTTATTTATGCCTTTAGGCGAGAAAAAGTAAAAACTGGTGAATAAAAATGCTGAGCCATACTGTGCAACTTTTCACTTAATAAATTGTTTATTTTTCGAAGGCATCTTCTCTAAAATCTAAGTTTTTAAAAATGTTTGCCTAGCGTGTGATCAGGAGAGTGTGATAATGTGTCATATTTGCACTTGTTTTGATGTGTATTAATGTTTTGCACTCTAGAATGCTTTGTTGAAAAAATAATAAAAAAAATTAATAATAAATATTTGAAAGGCAAATCACTCAGGTTTCTTTAGAAGGCAGCAAGGAGCATTTTCATCTTTCTCATCTAACATTTTCCCCAATTTTTTCCCTTATTTTCAGGTTAACTGCTCAAGAACAAGAGCAAAAGGCAAGGGAGCTTGAATATGCAGTCAAAATTGAAGAGATGAAAAAAGCAAAGCTTGCTAAAAAAGCAGGTAAGAAGAGTGATGTTTTCCAGTCTGCATTCTTTCACTCCCAGCTCATCAATTATGGAGACATGAAGTGTAGTTCTAACTTTTTAGTCTATTGACAAAACCCTATGGTGTGACCATTCAAATGAAACCTCTTCAGCAGTACTTTTGCATGGTACCATTTGTTCTAACTTTTGAGTCTGTTGATGAAATCCTATGGTGTGACCATTCAAATGAAACCTCTTCAGCAGTACTTTTGCATGGTACCATTTGTTCTAACTTTTGAGTCTGTTGATGAAATCCTATAGTGTGACCATTCAAATGAAACCTCTTCAGCAGTACTTTTGCATGGTACCATTTGTTCTAACTTTTGAGTCTGTTGATGAAATCCTATGGTGTGACCATTCAAATGAAACCTCTTCAGCAGTACTTTTGCATGGTACCATTTGTTCTAACTTTTGAGTCTGTGGATAAAATCCTATGGTGTGACCATTCAAATGAAACCAACCAAGCAAAAGCTGACAAGCAACACATTTTACAATTCATGTTTTTTCTACAATCAGAACTCAAGGAAAGGTTAAAGCCAAAAGAAGTAAAAACCAAAGCATCAAAGAAACTTCCTAAAGCTAAAGAGACATCCACTAAGAAACCAATCAGTGGAACTAGTGGGTTCACTCAATGTTCTGGTAAGCAGTTGACAGTCAAATGCTGATTCTTTCTACCTACTACCTGGCTGCTTACATGGTGTTAACAGATCAGGGCCACTCGATGCATTAGAGCAGTTTACAATTGAATGTTGAAAGTAATTTTGCAATTGCTTTGGTTTTGCATGGCTGCGCTTTGTGATTGGCTAAAGACTTGTTTAAGACATATGCAGTAAACAACCACTTAAAAGAAACAGTGGATTAACAACTTCCAGGCTGAAATTTGGCCAATAAAGTACCTAATGTATAAGAACCAATTCAGACTGACAAATGAAGAAGGTTCTAACTTTTTATACGAAAAATTACTAAAGAGTAGGTACACAACACTGGGGCAGATCCACGAATGTGAGCTGGACCATTATAAACACACAATGTTTACTCGTAGCATGAATTTATCAGAAAGGTTTTAATAGGTTGTGTTACATATTCTTATGCATTTGATAAAACCAAAAACAAAGTAATTACTCTGACCAATCACAGAACTCGCAGACAATCCGATAAACAAATCAGGACTCGAGGCAAATACATGTCGGCGGCGCCAAGCGCGGGAAAACGCGTGCGAGCAAGTCACGATTGGTTTTGGTTTTACTTCTGATTGGTTGAGAAAGTGGCGTGAGATTTTTTAGCCAATCACAAAGCGTAGTAATGCAAAACCAAAGCAATTACGAAATTACTTTCGACACTTAATTGAAAATCGCTCTATACAATAGTTTTCAAGTTTAATTAGTGTTTAATGAATTAGACCTTTCAGAGTCAATCATTCACTAATTAAAGTAAATTTTCAGTAGATACTGTACAACATTTTCAGAAACAATTATAAGAACCTCTTAAGACCCTCTCCTGGCTGATTTCTCACTACGCATCCTATATATAAGACACGCATTAGCCTGAAACAGAAAATCACAGGGTTCTTTATACGGGTGTTTACTGTATATTATGATCTGTTTTCAGATATGAGCTCCAAGTCAAATTCACTCCTGTTACTGTCTGACATAGCTTTAAGGCACTTGAGCACTGAGGAATTCGAGAACGGTACCGAAGAAGACTTTTCGTTTAGCATAACCCAAAGCACTTCATCAGCAGTTCCTGAGAAAGATAAAAAGCGATATCAAAGCCGCAATGCTCTCAAGTTCACGAGGAAAATTGTTCTTCTTCCACGTGGATGTACACGCTTGCCATCACAGGGTGAACTGTTAAAAATTAAAACGAGTTCTGCTGTCAACCGAGGATCTGTTCACTTAGAAAATGACATGACTTCAGCGGACATCCTCCAGCAAGTACGAACAACCCTCCGTACGCTTGGAACGAAGAGGTAATTTTTACATTTTTTGTCGTCTTTGTCGTCACATCGTTCACATCCTTTGTTTGTTGTTCTGTGCTATCATGATGGCTTTCGAACTAGCCCCGCTGAAGACGAAATTTAGGTCTCCGGAATTGCCTTGTTATCGAGGACACTCTCTTTCCCACCCCCCCCCCCCCCCCCCCCCCCCCCTCACTCTGAAAAGTTCCCCTTCTTGAGTCCCTGGGGTAATAGAGCTTTCACGCTAGTAGTAGTATAGAAGTAGTAATAAACCTTTATTTAAACACGATAAATTTCAAAGCTACAGAGCTTATGGGGTCGGATGTATAAATAGAGTTAAAAAATTTAGAAGTTTGCGCTTAGATAATAACGTGTAAAATTAAATGAACGCTATATTCTTTCCTATGGTACTGTTTATTATGCTGTCCAAGGTGGTTCTAACTTTTGAGTCTGTGCATGAAATCCTAAAGTGTGACCATTCAAATGAAAGCTATTGAGCAGTACTTTCCTATGGTACTGTTTATTATGCTGTCCAAGGTAGCTGTCCAAGGTGGTTCTAACTTTTGAAGCGGCGAAGCTGACCGTAGGATGAGACAATTCTATCAACGGACTCCATTTCAGACTTGCGAACCGTGAGCTCCCGCGCACTATACTAGTACCCGGAAAAATATTAATTTATACCAATCAAGATTATCACAAATTACATTTTCCAGGATTCGGCTTGCTGCCGCTGACTCTAAAGGGACGTTGGAATTTTTTAAAGCTACAAAATGGACCGGAAGGAACATTCGGCAAAGAATAAAATTTCACTCCGTTTTGTACGTCGTTCCATCGGTAAGTGATCCCAAAACTAACTTAAGGCTCCCGACATCTTTTTCCTTTTTTCGTCAAATTGTATTTCATTTCTTTATCTCAAACAATAGGTTAATCCCGCCTTACAGCAAGCATACACCTTTTCCCGCTCTTGGCACCAGTTGCCTGTTTTCCCCGACCTCCAGTTGCATATTTCTCCTGCTTGGCGCCGGTTGCATGTTTTCCCGCGCTTGGCACATATTTTTATATTTTCCCGCGTTAGGCACACAGTGCATGCTTTCCCGCGCTTGGCACACGTTGTATATTTTCCCGCGCTTGGCACTGATTGCATGGTTTGGCATCAAGTTTTGATTGGTGGATTACTTTCTTTTGCGTATTTACGTATGGGTCAGATGCTTTTGCTGTTGCCACTAAAACCGCCCTTATTTTGTTTGCCTTTGAGTTACAGTCAGACCCCGTTAATACGGACGCAAAAGGGACCACGAAAAATGTATTGTGGATGAATTGTTTTTAAGGAAAAATACAGTGAATTCCCATCGTATCCAACCGCACTAAGACGCTAAAAATATAGTGATAAACGTTTGTAGTGTTCTTGTAACCAAACTGATATTATATTGGCTGGTTCACATGACGGAAACGTCACACGCGCAAGGTAACTACAGTTTAACCTCAACTAGCCTGCGTAGCAAGTGTTCCCGTACGACGAATTTTTCCGCATTCTGGCCGCGCGAAAATTGGGGCGAGAGCAAAAAATCGGAGGACGGGGGTGGGCTTGCTACGCAGGCTAAACCTCAACGTGCATTTAAGATGCGCCAAGATGGCGGACGAAGATGGCGAACGGCGTCATCTTGGTGTCAACTTCAATCTTTAGAGGCATGGAACGAGAATTTTTTCACCTTGCGTTTGCGTTGTCCCGAATCATACGTGTGAAATGCATTTTCCGGCAATTTCTTGCGTCTACGCTTGTGCTTGCGTCGCTCTTATGAACCATTCTTTAGTGTAGCTGCATGAACGTTCGTGTCCCCAAGAATCGCCAAATTGTCCGTAATAGTTTTAGTTTAACTTTGTATGAGATTGTTTCAGTCTGAACGGGAAAAAACTGTCCATGGTTCTCTGTTAATGAGGGCTTAAGTTTTCCCCAGTTTTTCCCCCTTGGCTCGCTTCGCTCCCGACCTTTCTTATCGCCCTTTCCCTAACCAGAAGGCTTATCTATAGGCTAGTAAAAACGCTGTGTCCCTAAAGCGTGGTTTGACTGTATTTGTTAAGTTTTGCCTTTTTTTCTTTCAAATATAGTAATCTCAACAACACGAGTAGACTTGGAGAGAATACAGAAGACTGGAACTTGTCCTTGTCCTTGTCCAACTTGTCCTTTACAGTGTTGACGTTAATACATTTTATTGAAGAACGGAGAGAGAATCCCACTTTTTATACAAGACGAACCTTGTTATTCGTTGAAATTTCTCGTTCAGTTATGTGAGCAGTAGTATTTGAGACATTGTTTACGGTTGTAAATAAAAATTTGAACGTTGTAAATTGCTATACTTGTATTTGTGTTGATCCTCTTAAACGAATCACGAAGACAGTTCCTTTGGTAGCAATCATCGTTGATCAGGGCTACCTTCGCAAGCTACTGCAGTTAAAACTCCTGTAGGCGATCACCTTGAAGTTTTGGTGGATAGCGTTATCCACTTGATAAATCTCTATCCAGTGGATAATTGGCTTTCTTAACAATAGGCTTTGTTCGTGCTTTGTAAAATCTAATTGTAACGCCGTCCGTTGATGAAATACTGCGATGATCACATTCTCTTTAATTCTTTCACCAGCAGTTCATATGGTTTTATTTTCATATACACTTTATCATATTCATCACTTCACGGATACAATAGAACTCACTGAGTAGCTTGGTGGTAGAGCGTTCGCACCGGAATCGCAAATGTCTTGGGTTCGAATCCCATTTTCAGGCTATAAATGCAACTCCTTCAGTTGCTGTATAACCAAGATGAACACATTATCTTTAAGCAATAGGTTTTGGTAACGCTTATCCGCTGGACAGCAATTTTTCCACTTGACAGAGTTATCCACTTGAACAGTCGGGTCCAGCTCTCTTACGAGGGCTTTAAAATACAGCGTTGTACTGGGAATTGTTCTTGAGGGTGCCCTTGAAGGGGGTGGGGGGGGGGTACTCCCTATATATAATGGGCTATACGGGGATGTTCCGCCTGGAAGGGGTACCTTTTGGAGGCTGGAGGTATATAACAGGGTAGGGATTTCACGAGCTGAAGTATAGAAAAGCGTAGGGAAAACTGTCCTTTAGGTATCTTGACTCTCGCCACAACATCAATAAAGAATATAATCAATAATGATAATGCTCGATGTTTTTCCCTGGATATCGTTCTAAAAGTTTATTACAAGAGTATGGTAAAGAGATGCAGTGTTTCTTCTGTACAGACTGTGGGCATATGAAAGGGTACCATTTTCTATAAAAGGTATATGAAAGGGTTACCTTTATTTCAAAAACGGTATATAAAAGGGTAAAGCATCCCCATACACAACTTTGTTGAGTACCCCTGGGGGGGGGGGGGGGGGTGGGGGAGGGTTCACATTCAGAAGGGTAAATCCGGAGTGAAAAGTGCCCTAATTGCGCCACAAACTGATGGGTATTTTGTATCCAAATACTTTTTTATACCGGGACGTTTTATTGTGTAAACGGGGTTTTCATCCGGATCGACCGTCTACAAGCTGTCCAAAACTGTGCCGCTCGCCTTATAACTCGTTCTAGAGAACACGATCATATCACGCCGATTCTGGAGCAGTAACACTGGCTTCCCGTTGTCAGTCGTATCAAATACAAGATACTTCTGTCAACCTTCAAAACTTCACATGGATTAGCACCTTTTTCTTCATAAAAATTCTTCTGACAGTACCACTAGCCAAGTTGAAGGGTTATGGCTGTAGATCATTTTAGGAAGCGGATATTGAACAATTGTTCACCGAAGTAGAAGTGAATGGTGGTGGATAATTGCCGAGCCGCGACGCGGCGAGATAAAAAAATGTACCACTTTTCAGCGACACTGAGGTGAATAATTGTTTTATTATATACCAGAACCAGTGGATAGTCGTCTCAAAATTGTTTCTTTATTTCTGCAAACTCGCGGGGAAAAAATCGTGCGTGAAATCCAGAAAATGCCTGGAGGTGAATCGAATTTGAATCGAATTTGAGTAGCCAATCAGAGAGGACGAAAAACACCGTGGATAGTGGAACAAGAAACGTGGAATGTGGACTGCATAATGGAGTTGCGGATAGCAAATTATGGATTGTGTATATCACAGCTTGTCGAATGAGTAGAAAACACATTCAACATTAGCCTGTTCCAGGCGTTTAGGTAGTGGGGAAAGCGCGAATTAATAGTTGGGGAAGGCGCCAAGAAAAGCGAGCGAAAAAATGAGGGGAGACTGGGGAGAGGAAGCACCTTCCCCGACTATTCGTGCTTTCCCCACTATCTGAACGCCTCGAACAGACTAATTCAACATTTGCTGTGGTCGTTCAATAAGTCGCAACTTACTTGTTGAACGGACTAGAGCCACATCTAGATCTCTGTTTTCGTTCAACAACATTCAACGTGTTATTGAAAATGTGATTGTTGTTCATCGTGGTGTGTAAGATAGGTGAACGCTTGTTCGTTTGTCTCAAAGCGACTCCATCGTGAGACAAACGAAAAAGCGTTCACCCAACGTTCAACTTGTCGAATAACCTTTTTTAACATTCAACATGGCATGATACACTATTCAACTTTTGTTGAACAGCAGTCACAACATCTGTTGATTAAACAAATGTTGATCCAGCATACAATAAACTGCAAGGCTGACTACGTAAAAAAGTTGACTTTGCAGGCGCCAACATGACAGAAAACGATAACCGTGGACAGCTGTTTCGTTCTTATTGGAAATCGTAAGCACGGTGTAGCAAACCCTGACGCCTGCAAGAATGCCAGCGCAAATAGATTCCGCAATGATCCGTTCACCATATCAGGTTCCGTACTTTGTCACTCACTTGTCACTCGAATCACGCGTGCCACATCACGTGTTCCGAGAGCTTCGTGCCCCCCCAAAATGTCACGAAGGCGAGCCTCGCAAAGAAAAATGTAGATGGACAAAGCCAATCTAAACATTTAAAGTGTCCCTATGATCACATTTTTGATTTAGATTTTCTTTACATTTTCGTGTACAATTAGTTTTTCTTACTCATCTCGCCAAATTTCAATCGATTACTATACGAACATGAGAAGTACCTTATTACATGAAATTTTCGCGACACGTTTATTTCGCGATTTTGAGGTGCGCATATTTCGCGACACTTAAATTTCGCGATTTTGCGAAAATTTTATATTTTGAATCACTTTAGTTTTGCGTTTTTGAGTTAGACACAATTTATTTCCTTGGCAATGTTATTTAACATGCCCTTGACTTAAATAAAACGACTTTATCAAAGGTGCAACGTCAAAATTAACAAAATGCAACGGCGGGACTATATGTCAACAGTAACAACAAAGCAGTTCTCACAATGTCCGCGAGCAGTTAATGCGTGTACGTGAATTATCTGTCTTAAGTCAATTGACCACAATATCCATTTACATTGAAAATTCCTTCCTACGGACTCTGAAGAAAAAATGATGCTGTTTAGTAACATAATGCCGTTGAGAAACATATATACAAGTCTCACGAGTCATTTTATATATGGAACAACAGGCGGTAACACTTCTCTTCCAGTTACTACACCCTTTCTTCCCGCTTTCTCCCATCCTTTCAAGACAGGAACCTTTTCTTGTGGGCTGGTGAAAAAGTTAAATATTTCCACCGACCAAGTTGCATGAATTGGTTTTAAAACCGATAGCTTAAGGTGGACATTCACATCTTCAAAGGTAACTCCACTATCACTTAATTTTGACTTCTGCCGAGTACCACATTGCGAACTTGTTCTTGCAAAATTGATTATTGACATAATGTGAGTCACTTAATTTTCGCGTCATGTTATGTTCGCGACACTTATTGTTCGCGTCACTTAAATTTCGCGATTTTTTTAAATCGCGAAATTCGCGAAATTAACGTGTCGCGAAAATTTCATGTAATAAGGTAATTTTATTTTAACATTTATTTGCGAGAATTTACGGCCGCCATTAATCAACCTTGTTCCAAGCTAGGCTTGGTTGCGAATGGGAGAAAGTGACGTCAAAGACTCAAACATACATCATGGGTTGAAATTATAATAACAATAAGTATTGAAAATCACGTGAAAAACAACAAAAACTTTGGACTTGTTCTTCGTGCAATTTTCTATGCTGATTTTTATTATAATTCTCGGAAATAAATGTTAAAATAAAATGATTTCTGATGTTCGTAATATGGATTGAAATTTGGCAAGATGAGTAAGAAAGTCAAATAGTAGACGAAAATGTACAAACATGAAAATCAAAAATTTGATCATAGGGGCACTTTAAATTGCGTCTCGTGTAGCTCTGGTAACGGACAAAAATTTGAATTTTTTGATTGGCCGTTTAGAAATGAATGCGCAACAAGGCATTCTCGTCCCCAGAGCCTTCGTTTCGTTTGGTCAGCGGAAAAAACGAAGACTCTGGGAACAGTGCCTTCCGGATGGGTGGTGACTAGAATGGATACTCCAAAATCAGGTTGGACACCTTATTGAGACTTATATAACGGAGTAACTGGTTAGCTTTCAGTTGAGGTTAGGGGCAGCAGTTTATATAGTTAAATTTAGGACTAAGCAACCCGAGAAGCTAGGTGGTACAGTGGTACAGTAGGCTATGTAAGCCTAAACCTAGCTGAGGTCACAGGTTCAATCCTGAGTGGGGATTTTAGATTTTCTTTTTTACACTTAAAAATTTATTGAAAATAAATTCTAAGGGTCGACATTACGTTATATAATTCTCAATAAGTGTCCGAGGTGATCCAACCTGATTTTGGAGTATCCATTCTAGTCACGACCCTTCCGGATGTCGTAAAATCCACGACATCCATTAGCGCACGCCTAATGCATTAATGTACTATTGCGCTTGCTCAATACCAGAGCTCCACGGTTTTTTTGTAGCTTACTGCCTTTAGAAGGTGTAAGCTACTATGTTGTCCGTCTGAGAGTGAGTGAGTGAGTGTAACAATAGAATCCGAGCCGACAACGAACTCTGTAGCCTGTCCCAGGCGTTAAGTTTGTGTCGCGCGAAAGAAAAATTGGGCGCAAGAGAAAAAACGACGGGAGGCGCGCCGACCCTATAGCGCCACGCGCCGCTTTTCGCTGCTCCCCACAATCTAAACGCCTGGAAGAGGCTACAAACTCTGCCGATTTCGATCCGATATTCCCCGATCTTAGCTCCTTTTTTTCTCGGAACCTCGTCGGTTGTTCAACGTTTGTCGAGGATAGCTTCGCAACCTCGTCGGTTGTTCAACGTTTGTCGAGGATAGCTTCGAATGGCCGGAATCGAATGTTCACTCAGAGAAGACTATCAGATTTCTAACAAATATGGCCACCCGTGAACTCCACGCTTCCATTTTGTAGACGTTCATTTTGCATAACCGGAATGAAAGCACGCCTTTTAAGACTTCGAAATGAAAGAAAACGTCCTTTAGAAGATTTTTATGCCTTTGTAGTGGTGGTTTGAGAGCTGAAAGCGATGAAATTTGTCACAAGTGAGGACATGTCTTCTTTCAGAATTTATACTCGAAGCGGCAGACTTTACTAAGAATTTTCAAGCATTCCTGGAAAACTACGGTAAAGAAAGTCACATTTTTTTTAATGTCCATTTACTTTGTAAGAAACATTTCATAGACTGTTTCTTTGTCTTATCAGTGGCTTTTGAGAAATATTTAGAAAACTTGACCACAATCGGTCGAGCGAGAAATTCGCCAGATGCTGAACACATTTACGTGGCCGACAGTTTCCTTGATGCGATAATTTGACGCGTTTTGCTCTTGAGACTAAACTAATAGATATTTGAATAAAACTTTCAACTGAGAGAATTCGTTTCTTGTGCAAATTGCGATCAAACTTGTTCGAATGTTTTCTCATGAAGCCAATAATCACAGTAGAGGCACGCTAGTAAATATAATTAAATTAAATAGCGCTTTCTGAAATAAAGTTTGCTTTAAGATATTTTTGATTCGCGAAAACATTATGCGAAAACATCATGCAATGTGATGTTTATAATATAATTCGCAGACGCTAGCGCTGCAATTAGAATAAACAAATCGCTAAGCCTTCCGGAAGCAGAAAATCACTGAATTCTGATAAGCGTTTAACTCTTTTATTCAAGAGAAAGACATTTTCATTCAAGGAAATATTGTGTATTTGCGACAACACTTTGAAAAAAACTATGAAGCCGGGAAAAACTAATACATGGCAAAATCAAAGCAGTTATTAAAGGAACTAGAAAAATTTCACTTCGATTTAGTCTTGAAATCACGGGAGGTGGGGGGGGGGGGGGGGTGGGTTCATGATGCGTTACGCAATATTTATTTTTTAAATGTTTCACCAATTTATAGCACTCGTCACCACGGTTTTGAAAATTATAAAAGCAGAATCCCCTGAATGCGATTACATGTATTTTTTTTTCATTACCTGTAAATTTAGTGCTTCATAAACATCACTATTGCTGCCAGTAGCTTACCTGAACTTGAAACTGTAGCAAATAACGAATTATCTAACCTACATGAATGGCTCAGGTCGAATAAATTAAGCCTAAACATTGCCAAGACTGAGTTAATGTTAATAGCGGAGCTCGCGGCGGAGCCCCATACTCATAGAACCTATGCCAGAAAAGAACAGGACTTACTTACCTCCTCGATGTTCGCCATCTTGCAGTCGAGCGAGGAACCACGTGTAGATTCCGCTGACATCATCGGTTACTTAGTAACAGTAAGTGTCGATCGACAGTTACTAAGTGTCGATCGACAGTCATTAAGTGTAGATCGACAGTTACATAAGTGTCGATCGACAGTTACTAAGTGTCGATCGACAATCAAATTGATATCAACATAAATTCCCATTGAAAAATGTAATTTCTTTTCTGGTAAAGTCCAAATGCTAGTGGTCTGACTCTCGGCTACTTGAAAACAAGAACGTGATGGGCTACAGCACGCCGAAATCACGAGGTCGCGTGTTAACCAATCAGACCAGTGAAAGTCGTCCCGCGGGATACGGGAAACTTTTTTTTAAAGGCAATTTGTGACTACGAAAAGAAATTCGACCGAAACAAGACTCATGCCGCTGCGCGCATCCGCAAAACCACTTCGACAAACCAGTTGGTGAATCGTGGTGGGTATATACATGAAGTCTTAGCCCAGTCATGAGCACGTGACTGTGTTTTATTGTAGTGGCGAAGCAGTCTCAAAAGGTTGATCGAATTCTAAAATCTTTCAAGAAAAGGTAAGGAATTGCTTGATGTTTCCAGTTATTTCGTAATATATTCTTAAGAATTTATAATGCACTTCTGTTTTGCAATATATTTACACGTTTGTAGATACAAATGTTGATTTTTTTTCGCCATTTGTGGTGACACGCAGTCGTTCTCAAGTACAAATGGTAGAAATGTCGCTGAACATCGTCAACATCTCTCCGTGTTGCAAGAATAAAGTCAGATTGATTATTTCCTGACTTCTTTACGTACCATGTGACTACCACATTTCAGGGGAACTGCATTCAATTCAGTGAATTTCGTGGTTGATTTTTGTCTTTCGTCTTCATGGATTGAACTCAAAGCTTTATACCACAAAAAAAGAGCTTAAAATTAATATGCATGCGCGCTTCCTCTTTCGATATTAAATTTTGGTCTTATATGATTTTCGCGTTTTAGGTATGCTTCCTAATAAAATGATTTCGGCAACTGAGGTTTCTTTGAAATACTTTCATTCATCGAAGTGGCCTTTTCTACGATTTCCTTCCTTCCGCCAAATCACAGTTTCTTACCGATCGGTACGGTCTTCGCGCGAGTTTATTCTTGTTTATTGCAATCACATTCTGGGAATGAATGGCACTTTTCTCGGAAACATAGAGCTATATTAGATGGCTACAACCATCTTTTGATGATAATACAAGTGTTTTTGTCATCTTGTGAGATAAAAATGGAACCTTTCAACTGTTTGTTCTGGGGTTGGATCTTACAGTAACTCAGATATTGTTTTCGTTTCCTTTGCTTTCGGCCCTCATTCGCATCTCTTCTTTCATCACATGAGTAGTGAATATTCGTTTCGCTTTCCTTCAACTAATTGTCTCTGACGCTTGGTTTCCTTGTATTAAATAGCGTGATGGAAAGCACAAGGTATGCACGTGACAATTGAACCATAGCGTTATAGTACTATACTACACATACTTGGACGCTGTTTTCAGCCTCATGCTACTAGCGTGCAGACTTTAATGCTAAAAGTTTAATATTAACATCTGTTGTTTTGATGACGCGCGTGGTTGCCATATTTGCATGCACGAGGAGGCCATTATGATGAATAGCTGTTTATAAAGTAACTCAAGCAAAGAGACTGAGTGAATTAATGAATATCTTGGAAGATGCACATTTTGATTTGTATCAAACAAAAAAAAAATTATTTGTCTGCTGAAGGTAAATATGTAAAACTGGCACTTAATTGATGAACAAAAGTATCAACATGGAAGGCACAAGACCAGGACCCCCCGACCAGTGGAGAGGCTAGAAAATTGGCGGCAAATATTTGAAATAGTTTTAAAATGACAAGCAATTTTCTTCGTGCTTTGATATTTATTTCTAAATTATCACAGAAAAAAGCTTGAAAATAAATAGCCCTTTTTGTGGTTAACCTTTTGTCATCTGCATATTTACAATAAAAATCAACATATGGTTGCAAGGCTATTTTGGTCAATTTTGTAGTTTCTGCCCAAAATTGCCTTGCAATCATGATGAATTTTATTGCAATGCAAATGAGAAAGGTTAACCGTGAAAAGGGCTATTAAGTTGTTTTTTGAATTGTGAAATATTATTGATAAAAGTCAAATTTATGGTGTTGAAAAACAAATTACAGTCAAAACTGGTCAAGCGTTCCTGCCTTAAGAGTTAATTAATGAATTCATTATTGCAAATTTGATTTCATTACTCAGTTCAATAACGAGCTGTTCATCAGATGAGAAATGCAAAATTCAAAACAAGCCTCAATCCAAAATTCAGATTTTGATTGGACTTGTGTACAGTTTCATGTACTTGACAGGCCCAAATTTTGCATACATCACCAATGGTCCTCAAATGCTTTTTCCTTGTGATAATTTTCTTTTTGTCAATGTGTGCGGAAAGAAACAAACGCTGTCAAAAATTGTGGCTATTTCCCAGCATGCAGTGTGGTGGTGCTATTGAAAATTGAGGCAAGGTCAGTATGCACTAGAACAAGAGGCTGTAATTTGACCCGAGCACACATAAGAGCAAAAACATTCACTGCTTAGCCAGGACTAGGACTGAATTTTGCTGTGAATGTTGACTTTTGGGTTTGCCACGATGATTTGAATAAAAATCAGGGCATTTGAGGGGCTGTAGACTTTCTAGGCTTTCAACCAAATTTTGTAATAAATTGTTGGGTGCTCAGCTAGAGAATGTTGTTTTGTAACTAGTTTGTATATATGTGTCAGGGCTGTATTAGAACTGTGTACATGGAAATCCCCCCTGGCCCCCTGATATATTGATCATCTGCTGATTTTTTTGCATTCTAAACAGATAGCATTCATGGCACAGTTACCTGTTATGGACAATGATTGTGTTCAACTCACTTTTAAGCACAATGCTGATGAATTAGTCGCAGTGAAGCGAGTGAAGAGGGAACCTGGAGCTGTGACTGCGAAGAATGTTTTGGTCTTGAAAAACAGCGACGTTACAACAAGAAATGAAATGGTCTTTATGCCAAATACAATTGAAATGGCGCAACTTAAGAAGGCAGAAAAGGGACAGTTTAAAACAAATGTGCAGATTTCTTCGAAGATGACAGAAATGGATATAAAAGGAATCTTAGTGGATAATTTTCCCTTTCTCAGATATCAAAGGTACATGACATTGTTATACATGTAATGACCTGGCCTGGCGTGCATTTCTCAAAGCTGCCGAAGACTTTTTGGGCCCGAAAGCAATTTTTTAAATGTAGTTTCTAACGAAAGGTGTTGAACTTTTTAGCCCATAAATCAGCTAAAGTTGCGTAGTAAACGTAAGATTTTATTGCTTAGCTTTCAAATTCAACAAACACTGAATCTTTATTGGTAAACATTCTGCACGTAACACAGCTTTTCAGGAGTTTCAAGAAATGCATGCCTGTACTACAGATATATGTATATTGCAGTGGCAGATGCAGATTCAATCATTTGGTGGGGGAGGGGGGCCGGGGTGAGTGAATAAGAGGGGCGGGGGGGGGGGGGGGTTTAGATTTCACACTTATCTTTGAAGACCCATTTATAATGCAGTTCCAACATGTGCCCCAACAAATGTTGTACGCATGTTGCAACAAATTTAATTTGGTTCAAATTTTAATCCAACATCGCTCCAACATTTTCTTTGTTCTAAAAAATGTTGCATTGGGTTGAAGCCATTTAAACACTTCATTCAACATTGTGCACATGAGGCATTTAGTTTCAGAGATATACATGTATATTTTTAACGGTTATACTAAATAAATAAATAAATAAAGGTGTCTGTCTGACTGTCTGTCTAATTGCGAAGACGACAAAAATTCTGTGGAAACAATGGAAACTTGTGGAAACTCACTACAGGGAAATTGGTAGAAACACACCATACGTACCTTTACATGCCTTAACGTTTCACTTTATACGGACTTCGTGGTTACTGTGTTGAGCTGAAACACCTATCTCTTAAACCATTTTATAAGGGATTTATTATTAGGCTGAAGTTGTTGTTTGTATGATAGATTGTGTCTTGAAACGGGGATGCTATTAAGGTGTAATATGGCAATCTACTGTGTAATACGCTTGGATATTTTGTGTGTTCTGTTTACCCGCGTTCTTGAACGTAATCCTAATTTCGTGTTGGTTGTCCTGTGGTTTATGTGCAGTAAAATTTGAGATTTTTTGGTGGACAGTCTTCCAAATGGCCGCCTCTATTGTTTTTTCTCAGGGGCTCAGTTCCGCTGGAAATCCCTACGAACGCGTCTCCATAATCTGTGATTACTACTAGTAAATAATAATTATATTACCTTGATTGATTGCTGTTTTCTTAATCTAGATTCTGGTGTGCTGCAGCAGTTGACAATCGAACTAGATTAGACTTTCATGGCGACCGTCGTATTTGGGATGGACAAGCCATAAAACGGAAAATAAAGGGAAACTCAGCTCTCTACATTTTTACTGAGGAGGTATTGCACTTTATTATATGCAGAGAATTTTTACTCATCTATATTGAACAGGTTGACCACTGAGCATCGTTTTAACAATGATAGCAATTAATTCAAATAATTAAAATTGTGTAATTAAGGTAATTAGTGAAGTTTGGTATTAGTAGAAATTAGTTATAATAATAAGTTTAATAATATCAACTAAACCACTGAATTTTACATGAACTACATGTATTAAGTTAGTTGAGTTCCTTGAGCAAGAGTGAGAAAGTTTTAAATTGACTCTGACACCATCTTGGACTACAAGGTTTATTCTATCTCCCATGCTGCATCTCGCGCCGTAACAAGTTTGACAATTTCCTGTTCAACTTTCTCTTTTTTGTGACCAAAAGTGCCAGTTAATCAAATTTTTAAATTTCATTTTTGTGCACTTTTTGAAAGGAAATAGTGTATTTAAGAACCTGTCTAAACCCTTTTTCAATCCGACCATGGGAAAACAAATTTTTTTCTACTGTACTTCTCACATTTGCACAGCTGCCATTAAATTTGCATGTTCCAGAAGTTCCAAAAGATAGCCACATCTCCTAGGCAACCATCCTTCCTGGTAGTTTAGTCAGTTGCTTATGAGGGTTTTGACTGTTGTTAATTAATTTATTGTACAGTAAAATATAAGTAAATGTAATTTAGACTAACTTGTATTTTTCTAGGCTATTCTGGCAACTCCAGAGAAAATAAAGTCTTGAAGGTTGTAAATTTTGCCAAAAAAGTTTTATTCTATTTTAATTTTACTGTTTTGCATACCTACATCACAAAAATCACAAAAAGTATAAAAATAATGATATCTTAATTCACAACATTATAGTGTCTGTTAATCATTTTTATTTATAGTTAAAAATGTATTATTATTCATAATTAATTTTTAATTATTAATCAACACTTTGACATACTTTTTGTTTATGTGTATTATGTTATTTCAATCAGAAAAGTGTTGACAATCAGGATCCCAAAGTGTCAGAACAGTCAACACTGAAACGCTCCCATGATCAGATCACAAGTGTGGAAAATGAAAAGTCTGAGCAATCAACAGCAGAAGCAGGGGCTGAAGACATGAATCCAAAGCTCTTAGCAAGTCCCACTGCTTACCCAGGTTGGGAGAAACAGGCTAAGTTATTTGCCACAGGTTCTTCACCTAGTAAGTATGTTGAAAGTAATCCAAATATGGGACCATCCCCAGGAGCAACAGAGACAGCTGCAGTGAAGGGAGCTCTTTTGGAAAAGGGAGGTCACTTACATCCAACTGAAGGACAGTCATTCCGGCAAAAAGGTTTAGACAGAGTTGCAGAAATGAAGGGTCATGTTTATGGTATGATGTCACCAGTGAGTCATGTGTCAATTCAAGAGTCCAGGAATGCAAAAGATGTACATGTAGTTACTGGGGCAGCATCCTCATCACATTCTATGCGTATGGGTAAGGTATATATAACTTTGAATTCAAACTTACGTCTTTAGCTGTCCTTTTCTTAAATGGGTACTACATGTGCAGCATTAGGGAATCTAACAAGATAATGGATGTGCATCCATCCCGCGGCCGGCAAGTGTTGTAGAAGGAAATGCCAGGGAGCTGGGGATAGTAACCCATCCAGTGAGGGTAGGGGATCATACCTGCACTTTAAGTTGCTTTGTGCTACAGAAACCTGGGGTAACCCTGCTGCAATGTACTAGCATCCCATCCACAGAGGGAGACATAGAACTTCTCCTGCAAATGCTTATCTGCTTCAAGCATTGCTCATGAACAACTTAAGCTGGTCTTCTACACCAAAAACATTGGAATCATTGCTACCTTTTTTTCAATTTCACTTGTGTTCCATTGTGCTTCTTGTAATTTGTCAACCCTAAATAAAAGCAGCAACTAGGTTTACACTGTTGTTTAGTAGTGGATTTTGTTCATTTCATCAGTGCAAGGATAAGAGGGGGATTCCCTTTCACCAACGTGCAATGAGAACTGTTGAGGGGGATTCCCCTCTTACTACTTTATCACAAGGATTTTTAGGTAGGGTTATACTAACAGAGAGAATGAATATTGTTTTGGGGGTTTTCCTTACTCTGGCAGTCAAGGGAAGCTTTAAGTAGTTATACTTAGTTGCTTCATCTATAAAGCATGCTACCTAAACTAAGCATGCTAACTAAACTGGCTTAAGCTCTGACTTGACCACATTGAACTGTACCCAACCTATTTAATGTCAAGAATTATGCTATTTCTAATCCTTAGGTACTATAATGGTTCCAGGAGGGATTGTTGTAGCTCAGCCAGGGATGGCACAGAAGATCATTTCCACAGCATCTGATCAACAAAGTCTAGGGAAGCCTATGTTTCACATTGCTGATGGCCATTTTGAGGCAAGGCATACCGGGTTGCCGCTAGTTGCACACACTGTCCCGCAAATGGTATCTACAACATTAACACCTCGAATGAGCAATTTGAATATCTCCAAACCAGCTTCTCTGAAGCCAGTTAATGTGGAGCAATGCACTGGGAAAAGAGATCAAAGTGCTCAAACAGAAGAGGGCGGAGACTTGTCACAGCATGTTCTTCCAGTAACAACATCAGCAAAAACTGACAGGAATTTTGCAGATGAATTGTGCAAGAAGGGTGCATCAGTGCAGCGGCATGTTGTATTCAGATCTCTTGAAGAGTCAAAACAAACTACTGACATTAATACGCAGGTCAGAGCTTCGAACAGACACCATGACAACAACAACAACAACAACAACAACAAACAAAACTTTATTAGACATATAAACTTAAGTACAGTTCCCCTGCATCTGTCTGTGAGGTGAAGTTATAAATTTAGGATTTATTCATGAGCATAGAATCATGCATGCATGCATTGAACAGTTGGGGGTATTTTGTAGTGTTGCAGAAACCATATATTGTATTGTGTTGTTTATTGTGTTTTGAATATGTTTTTTTACCATCATTAGGTGATTGCAACTTACACACCAAGAAACTGGCAACAGTTAAACCTGAACTAATGGCCATTTCTCTACAGCAGCATGTTTACTTGTACTCACTTGTATTCATTCACTTCATAGTTGTTGTGTACATAAGGCAAATCACCCTTGATAATACTTTCTTCCTTCATCATAACCTTGCTTATCTTCTTGGCATTCATGGCATCAAGTTCTTACCAAGTTTAATCACAAGCACTCATAAAGATAATCTGTTCAAAGATTGTCTCTTTTCTTGCTTATACACACATGGCTACAAGAGAATCCTTCTAATCAATTTCTCATATGCTTAACAAAGCCTTGCTAATCGTCATAGTTTGTGAACTATGAGATGAGGGGAATCCCCCTTGATCTTTTGTATTTTAAGCATTGCTTATCTTCTTCTCTACAACAGCCATGTTTTCTTGTCCTCACTGAAACATAATTCCTCTCATTGGTCATTTTCCTTTAGCAGCATGTAAATTCTGTTGGAGGGGTGTAGCCATACGTTTCCATATCTTGGTGTTGGTCTTTTTGTTCACAGTACCAAAATTGCATCTCAAAATGAAAGTGTCTCAGTCAACACTTTTGTCACCAATTGTAATTTGGCCATCTTAACATCATGACTGGAACAACAATTAAAACAACAATTAAAACTTATTGTTGTTTAAACTTGAGCATTGTCTTTGTTGTTTAAACTTATTGTTTTGGTATTTTGACTTTTCAGTGTAAATCATCAGAGCTCTCAGACTCAGGAGTTGAAACAAGTGACAGCCTTGGAGGTAATGACAGTGAAGTTCTCTGTATAGAGCACTTTTAAGTGATTAAAATCCTAATAAGTTATAAAACGGATGATGACTTGTGGCAGTGACCACTCTGAGCTATCACCATTATTCAAATCCAGCTAAATTTCTATTGCAATAACATTGAGGATTAAGAAGTCTGATTTTTGCCAAAACTGAAGGGGTTCATGAAAATCCCCAATTGACTTTTTTGGTTTGTTGGCTGTTTATGTATTTCAATTTCATTTAGGAAGTGGGTTTTCAGAAACTCTGATTATATTTGTATGCTCTGCATTCACTGCTAGTTATCCTTAGTCTTAGACAATGAGTACAAAACCAATACATGTAAGTAAGGAAATTACTGGGAGATATTTATATGTTGCTTATCTTCTGATTTTTCGAATTCACTTGCTGGAGTTACATGGCTGTTCAGTCCCCCTGTTGGCATTCATGTTGGAGTATTCATTTTAGGCACCCAGACTCAACATTTTCAAACCCGACAAGACACTGCCATCTATGTTTATGTTCTATGACTGTGCACCAATTTTTTAAAAAATAAAATAAGCAAATGTGTGCTTTTTTTACATCTTGCATTCTTCTAAGACTTGTATGTATTGTTTGTATCTTTTTGCTTACAGAAGACATTTCACAGCCTAAGGAAACCTATTGCAATGTTGCAATGAAAACACAACAACAGGAAAAGAAGTAAGTTGTTGCTTACTCTCAGAATAAGATACTTATAGATATGTATAACATGACATCAGGTTCTTTCCAAGTGTTATCATGAACACTAAAAACAAGAGTCTGTTTAAAGATTCTCTTTCTTTCCTGCTTATATGCTCAATACCCCATACCCTTAGCTGATAGTAGATGTAATGAGGGGAATCCCCCTAATTATAAATGTACCTTCCTTTCTTATTATAACCTCATTATAACCTGCTTATCTATGTGACTGCTGCGATCAGGGGAATCTCCTTGCTAAAGATCTGCTAACCCTCATGACTGCTGTAATGAGGGGAATCCCCTTGATAATACCATCTTTCCCAATTATAACTTGTTTATCACCATGACTGCTGTAATGGAGGGAATCCCCCCTGATAATACCATCTTCCCTATTGTAATTTGTTTATCACCATGACTGCTGTAATGGGGGAATCCCCCTTGACAATACTATCTTCCCCTTTTATAACTTGTTTATCACCATGACTGCTTTAATTAATGAGGGGAATCCCCTTTGATAATACCATCTCCCCCTATTATAACTTGTTAATCCCCATGACTACTTTAATGAGGGGAATCCCTCTTGACAATACCTTCTTCCTTTTTTCCTTATTATAACCTACTTATTGCTGGGATCTGGGGCATCTCGTCAGCAAAGCCTTGCTGATTCTCATGATCCCTGTAATGAAGGGAATTCCCCTTGTTGATACCCTTCTTCTTTTATGCCTATGTATCCTCATGAATGCTAGGATCTGGGAAATCTTGTCAGCAAAGCCTTGCTAATTCTCATGATCCCTGTAATGAGGGGAATCCCCCTTGATAGTACCATCTTCTCTGTATTATATCTTGTTTATCATCAGGACTGCTATAATGAGGGGAGCCCTCTTTGATAATACCTCCTTTCCTTATTATAACCTTGATTATCCTTGTAACTGTTGGGATCTGGGGTATCTCCTAGGCATTCTCCTACATTTCTTCCCTTGATCAAAATCTTAGTATTCCCTTTGAAAATACCTCATTCATACATAATTTGGCTAGAAGCTTTGCCAATCCTTCCAATATTGATAAGATGAGAGAATCCGCTTCTTAGAAAACACTGTAAACCTAGTTTGCCATTGTTATGTAGGGTTGACAATGTGGATAAAGCAAAACATACTACAAGTGGAATTGAGGAAGGTAACATTAATTCCAATGTTTTGTGTATAGTTCTTGTTAAATACAGCCAAAAATATAACCATATGTGTTTGTCAGTTGTGGTTTACCTTGAAATTTATCTTAGGGCACGTTTTTTGGGACATATTCTGGTCATTCTGAAATCATAATATATGTTAACAAAACTATGTTGTTTTCATTCTCACAAGCCAAAATTTTTCCAGGTACACACAGTTAAAGTAGTGACATCTTTTCATATTTTATGAGAGGAATAGGTGCAATAATTAGAGGTTTTCTGTTTTTGAAATGGCCAGAATAGTCCCAAAAAACACACCCTTAGTTAGGTACTAAAACAAGGAATGATCTACAATGAGTTACAATAAGCTACAATGAGGGAGTTGTTGCTCATTGTAGATTATTTTAGTAGGTCATTGTAGTTGATCGTTGTAGGTCGTTGTAGCTCATTGTAGGTTGTTGTAGCTCATTGTAGATCATTGTAGTAGGTCATTGTAGTTGATCGTTGTTGGTCATTGTAGTTGATCGTTGTAGCTCATTGTAGGTTGTAGCTCATTGTAGATCATTGTAGTAGGTCATTGTAGTTGATCGTTGTAGCTCATTGTAGGTTGTTGTAGCTCATTGTAGATCATTGTAGTAGGTCATTGTAGTTGATCGTTGTAGCTCATTGTAGGTTGTTGTAGCTCATTGTAGATCATTGTAGTAGGTCATTGTAGTTGATCGTTGTAGCTCATTGTAGGTGATCGTTGTAGCTCATTGTAGGTTGTTGTAGCTCATTGTAGATCATTGTAGTAGGTCATTGTAGTTGATCGTTGTAGCTCATTGTAGGTTGTTGTAGCTCATTGTAGGTCATTGTAGTAGGTCATTGTAGTTGATCGTTGTAGCTCATTGTAGGTTGTTGTAGCTCATTGTAGATCATTGTAGTAGGTCATTGTAGTTGATCGTTGTAGCTCATTGTAGGTTGTTGTAGCTCATTGTAGATCATTGTAGTAGGTCATTGTAGTTGATCGTTGTAGCTCATTGTAGATTGTTGTAGCTCATTGTAGATCATTGTAGTAGGTCATTGAAGTTGATCGTTGTAGCTCATTGTAGGTTGTTGTAGCTCATTGTAGATCATTGTAGTAGGTCATTGTAGTTGATCGTTGTAGCTCATTGTAGGTTGTTGTAGCTCATTGTAGATCATTGTAGTAGGTCATTGTAGTTGATCGTTGTAGCTCATTGTAGGTTGTTGTAGCTCATTGTAGATCATTGTAGTAGGTCATTGTAGTTGATCGTTGTAGCTCATTGTAGGTTGTTGTAGCTCATTGTAGATCATTGTAGTAGGTCATTGAAGTTGATCGTTGTAGCTCATTGTAGGTTGTTGTAGCTCATTGTAGATCATTGTAGTAGGTCATTGTAGTTGATCGTTGTAGCTCATTGTAGGTTGTTGTAGCTCATTGTAGATCATTGTAGTAGGTCATTGTAGTTGATCGTTGTAGCTCATTGTAGGTTGTTGTAGCTCATTGTAGATCATTGTAGTAGGTCATTGAAGTTGATCGTTGCAGCTCATTGAAGCTCATTGTAGGTCATGCTTTGTTTTGTCAATTTTTTAGAGGATGACCCTTTGCACATGCTGAGTGACATTGCATCAAATGCTCCCAAGGTACCGGGTAGGTGTTCACAACAACTGATGAAATTTCACTAGTGAACTATGACTATAGTTAAAATCCACATTCCATTTTGTAAGATGCTGGCGAAACAACAGGAAGGCCAAGTACTGTTGAAGAGCTTCATTTGAATGGTCTTTCTGTAGGATTTCGTTCATCCACAAACTTAAAAGTTAGAACCACTTTTCAAAACTGTATGTTTGAGTGGGATAGTAAAGGGGTTTAAACATTTTAACAGAGCGGCAGAGGGAGGAGAAGAAGTTATGTTAAGTTAGTTCAAGTTATCGCGAAGATGTGACTTGTGTAACACTAAGCCAGCTAGGAAAGTTACAGTTCTGCTGGACGTAGTCCGTTTTGCCATCTTATTTATTCCAACCATTTTGTTTGCGCTAATGTCTCGTTTCATGTTTACAGTTGTTAATGAGATCTGTCCGGACAGGAGTTCAGTCAGGGTAAAAATATTTTATATTCTGTTGAGTAATTTGTTACACTGCATTCTAGAAATTAGGTTATGAGGGTCCCCTTTTGAAATTCTAGGAGGCGTTTTTAAAAGCAAAGTTACTTCAATGTTAAACCTTCATTAAAAGGAGTTGAATGGCTCGGATTGAAAAGGATTAGTCGCACCAGTGGTTTGCAGAAAGGCAAATCAATTAAAGTTCTACTACGATCAAATTTTTGATTTTCATTTTTTTACATTTTCGTGTACTATTAGACTTCCTTACTCATCTTGCCAAATTTCAATTCATTACGAACATCAGAAGTCATTTAATTTTAACATTTATTTCCGAGAATTTACGGCCGCCATTAAAAAACCTTGTTCCAAGGCTTGGTTGCGAATGGGAGAAAGTGACGTAAAAGACTCAAACATACCTCACGGGTTGAAATTATAATAACAATCAGCATAGAAAATTGCACGAAGAACGAGTCTAAAGTTTTTGTTACTTTTCGCGTGATTTTCAACACTTGTTGTTATTATAATTTCAACCCGTGAGGTATGTTTGAGTCTTTTACGTCACTTTCTCCCATTCGCAACCAAGCCTTGGAACAAGGTTTTTTAATGGCGGCCGTAAATTCTCGGAAATAAATGTTAAAATTAAATGACTTCTGATGTTCGTAATGAATTGAAATTTGGCAAGATGAGTAAGGAAGTCTAATAGTACACGAAAATGTAAAAAAATGAAAATCAAAAATTTGATCGTAGTAGCCCTTTAAGGCATACAAACTTGGCAAATGATTTGCTACAAGTGAGTCTCCTTTAACTTCAACAGGAGTATGGAACTCTTACCTCTGAAGGCATTACCTACAAAAAATACTGCCTGCCGCAAAGCAAGAGAAGCCCATCTCCTTCAAAAAGGAAACAGTCTTATACCTTATCCTTGGTTCAATTTTTATTTTCCTTTGTTCTATATTCATTATGGACACCTCTCCTTACGGACACCTCCATAATACGGACACCTCTCTATTACGGGCAGTTCTTTTGGTCCAAAGATACAAAAATTCATACATTCCCTACCTCTATATTACGGACACCTCTATAATACGGACACTTTGGTCTGTGCCTCTGGTGTCCGTATTAAGGAGGTTCGACTGTATTAGCATATTAAAGAACAATGAAAAACAAAAATCGAACCAAGAATAAAAATGAACTACAACATATACTTCACACTTCTCTTGTTACAGCTTGGTTATAGGATTTCTCATACACAATGTCAAATTTTGAGAGCCGTTGTGTATTTTTCACTCATTCACTAGCCCTGCAGAAGACTAGTTCTACTTGTCGAAATATTTGCCATTAAATTTGCCGTTAATTTCCGTTATACTAGCCTTGATCCGGAAAGAAAGTTACCACAAAATTTGTTGTAGTAGTGGTCCGATATATTTGTAAATTTGTCACATTATTAAACTTCAACGGTACATTATTAAACTTCATTGGCCCATTTCACACTAGAAGACGGACAAATCGTCTGGATGGACAAGTCGTCCGACGATTTGTTCGTGTAATGTGAATTCTAGACGGACAACTCACCTTGTGTTGGTCACTGAACGAACAGACGATTTTGAAAGCAAGGGGCCTGGCACTAACAGGCTTGGTTACCTTGCTTTCTATCCGCCATTTTGATTTTTCCATAAACCATCACTCCCTTTACTAGTTCCATTCCCCTAAGCGAGTACTGGGACCGAGATACAACCATTTGTTAGTCTGGTGTGAATTTAAGTCGGACTTTGGACGACTTATCCGTCTAGACGAACAAATCGTCCTCGAAAAATCGTCTTAAAAGACGGCCAAATCGACGGACAAAATCAGACGACTTTTACGTCCAAAATTTTTTGTTTGCTAAGACAACTTGTCCGTCCAGACGATTTGTCCGTCTCTAGTGTGAAAACGGCCAATGGTTATTCTAAACTTTTACCTGACGTCAGCAAAATTCTAAAATCTAAACATTTTATTCTACCTAACCCTTTTTTTACAGATTCTTCATATCAGCAGTAGTAATTGTCATGCCAAGTTCCATGTCAGTACTTCGCACTCGTTTGGAGAAACAGCTTTTTAAATTTTTTGACGGTGCGGCTGAGTGTTTCCATGTGTGCGATTTTTCACTCAGTTGGTAGACTTTTCTAAAGCGAGGATGCAAATCAGTGGTCTTTTAAATCTTTGAATTGAACAGAAACAGTTATAAAGAAAATTTAGCTGTATTTCAAAATATTTCAAACATTTCTTAAAAATTCAAATTTGGCCGCCATGTTGGTGTACCAAACTGGTACACAAAATGGCGAACGCATACAAAGTTCGTCTCCCCATAACGCGGTTTTTGAAGATCGTCGGTCTTCGATTTTTTGTCAAGTCGTTTCATTTGGCATTTCTGCAACATGCTATATCTGGAGTTGCTCTCGAGGCCAGAAACACAAGCTTCTTATAATTATAACGTAGATGAAACGGCCAATAGAATCCAACCACTGTGTTAACTATGTTATTTGAACTTTTTTTCAGGGTGGAATTAAGTTCATGCTTGTTTTAGACGGGCATCTCCCTGCTGATGTGGAGTGTGGATATGCCTACTTTGGAAACTTTGATTCTGTTGATGTAATAAAATTAAATGAGTTTAACATGGTTGGCAAAATACCTGGTGAGTGTATTGTCAGTTATACAAGTGTGAAAATAACTTGGAATTATCACTCAGATAAACCTCTAGCGGACAATCTCTGGATAGTCGGGCGGACGAACAAATCACGAGCCAGCGAAATGTGAGTCGGGGGGAACTCGCTTCAGTCTTGCTGAACTTGTTTTCGTGATTATCGCTGAGGTAAAGCAAAATATGGGGTATTCGATAGCTTTAGTTTTTCCTGTCTTGTCAACACGGCTGCAAGCTTTAACTTTACAGCTACAATCAAGGACAAAAGTTCTTGGGACAAATGTTACAAAGTCCTCCTAATTTAGTGTGACTGACCAATGAAGCCATGTTGTTCGTTTAAAGCCCCTCTTACTAACCCCACCCCTCCCCCCGAGACAATGTTGAAATCCACAAATCATTTTCATTACACGGGCTCAACATTGAAGGGGGGTAGGGGTCGGGAAACGGACACTTATCGTTTGTATGGTACTTCATGTATCCCTTATTGTAATGTATTTAGATATATTGTAGTGTAATTTAGGGTCGGATTACAGTATCTAGGGTTAAAGCACTGATTTTAGTATTTAGGGTTAAGCACTGATTCCAGCATTTCCAGTGTATCGAAAGGGTTAGTTCTTATATATGGTCTGGGCTAGCAGCATAAAATAGTTTTATGAACAATGGACACTTGAACCGGGCCTTAGTGGAAATGTTAATCTCTCTTGAGAGTGAGAGAAGTTAACCTTGTTCATCTGTTTTACTTTAGCTGCTAATTCGCCAGGCGATGTAATTGTTAAAGTACACAGCTCAGACGGACGTTATCTTGGTGAGACGCCATTTTGCTACGAAGATGAGGCGGAAGATCTGCTTCAGCTATTAGTTCATGATTACAAACTCCAGGCGAGGTATTTTCGACTTTTGGCCCAAGAACTGGAAAACAGGACAAGTGAAACTAGGATGAAGCAAACACCAGAACCTTCCAGTTTTAAAAATACGGGTATGAGTCTTGTTCAGGTCTTCATTTGTTACTGTGACGGCAACTCACAGGAAAACGTCATTTTTTAGTCTTATGTGACTGAATTATCCAGGAGCTGAATTCATAGGGATTGCTTTCAAGTTCAAATAGAGAAAGGGAAATTAACCGTCATGTGTTCACGTTCTCCACAAAACCTATAATTTGATCATTTAACGTTGTTGTTTTGCAGGGAACTTCTAAGAAATGTACCAAAATGTAAAACGCACGTGCAGAGGCATTGTTCTCGCTCATTAAACCTATTGTTTTGTGCCGTTCTCGCTGTTGTTGTCGTCGTGGTTGCTTAAGCCTGGTTTCCATATAATCGCAACGATCGCAACGATCGATCGTTACGATCGACGATCGCTACGATTCTTGCGACCCTTGCGATCATATGGAAACCAAAACGTTGCGATCGTTGCTATTACGATCGCACAGATAGAAATTTTTCTATTTTTCTATCTCTGCGATCGTAATCGTAACGATCGCTGCGATCGTAATCGTAACGATCGCTGCGATCGTTGCGATTATATGGAAACCAGGCTTTAAAGTGCCAGTTTGAGCAAATTTTGACATGTTAATATTTGGAATATTTCAACAAAACAACAATAAAACAAAAACAACAACAAAAATCTTTATTAGTTAGTTATTATACAACTTCCAATACTGGCCTGCAGGTAGCAAAAGCTAATCTTGGCAGGCCAGTCAAATTAATTTCGAAAGGAAATCGTGTATTTACTTACCTCTCCAAACCGTTTTTTTGTCACAGCACGGGAAGATCGCTTTTTCCGACCTTACTTTTCGCATTTTCACGGCCGCCATTAAATTTGCATGTTCCTGAAGAAAAGATCACCAGCTCTCTGTGACGTAACAGAGAGCCGTGGGAACTTCAAATGAGTAGTTTGTAGGAGAATACACAACACATCTAGACCCTGGCATATTTTACCTCAATGAAAATTAAAGTTTTCCGACGCCCAAAACTATGGGAAATTTCTTTCTTTATTTTTTTTTCAATTTTAGAACATTTTTTTATACATATCAAAGGACCAAAAACAACAACAACAAAAAAAATCGTGTCATATACACTTGATGATAAAATGGTCTATTTTCATGTTAATGGGTTGTTAACAATAAATAATTATTATTAAGTAATGATCCGCATAAGAAGGTTAGTGCTAACGGCAACGCACGATGGAATGTCAACTTTTTTCATTGTTACAACTAGTGATCTCATTGGAATAAACTCAAAGACCGCTAAAAAGTTAGGTTTCAAGGTGCATTTTGGTTGATTTTTTAAAGGTTTCATGTAATTTAAGACCCAATCGCAAAACATGCAAATTTTTAAAGAAATTGTATTTGAGGAACTTCTTCAAAGAAGCAAAATTATTAGCTATTGTCTTCTGCTATTTAGATTGCCTCCTACGCAGACGTCCTTAGGGATCGTCACGCAATCTTTCCTCCCCACGAACGTCTGCTGAAACGAGCGGTTAAATTCCATTCCTTTTGTTCGCAAAGATCAGCTGGAGATCACGTGCAGATTGCTTGAGGACCAATCGCCGCTAAGTCATTGTTTAATAAAAAGCCAATCATAAGCTGTGTTAGAACTGGCTTCCTAGACCTGGCGAAGATTAATTATTCGACCGTTTATTTATGTATGCGAAGTGATTCCAAATCCTTGCTTCATGTATGCGCGAAACTCCGAAAAAATCGTCGGAAATAACTGCTTTCTCTGTAGTATCACCCCTTTGATTCCTACTGGAAGAGTACGAATGTTCGGCAAGAGTTCGGTGAACATCTCAGGCGTTATTGAAAGCGCCGTGGAAACAGATGTTAGTGTGTTTTCGTCGAGTGACCCGTTCGTCTGCACCAAGGAAATCCAAGTGTTACAAGCGGTTACTTCGATTTAAAAAAAATTTAAAACAAACCTTCAAACAGTTCAAGAGGAGATAACAGAAGACTACAATATAGACCGTGACTATCGAATAAGACTCTTAGCCGTCGATAGCCTTCCGTTGATAAGGATTTAAATCGACGATTTTAAACGTCTCACACACTCGTTGAAAGGCCACGCGTCTCGCGTGAAATTTCCTAAGGTCTAAAGTGCACACTTCCTTGCTTTGGAAGTGCGCTGTGATTGGTCTATTTTTTTAACCGCTCGTTTCAGCAGACGTTCGTGGGAGAGGAAAGATTGCGTGACGAGCCCCAAGGACGTCTGCGTAGGAGGCTACTATTTAGATTGGTTAAGCACGAATATTTCCTAAAATTTATCTGACGCAAATGGCTTTTCTTTATTTTTATACTGAAATATAATTATAAACCATTAGCTCCTCCCCTGTTCTTGAAATCATAGACATTCTATGTGAGGAAGAGCCAATGCCGCAGGACAATGAAGTTTTCTGTAGTTCTTATGTGGAGCGTTACTTAATTATAAAATGCATTAATAATTCGTAAGGAAAATACAGAAGAAATGAAAATTTAATGAAGGTTTGAAAATCCTGATACAGAACAGCTATATTGTATCGCTGATACATATCATGATACTAATTGGAATGCTAATAAGCTTCATCACTATTGTTCTTTTGCAAAAATGTATAAGTAATGTGAAACATTCTCAGCAAAACTGTAAAAATGTTTGCTCAATGACTCACATGCTGCTCGCCATTGTAAATATTCGTACAGTTTTGCCGCTCATATTTTATCTCCTACTTATTAATAGACCATTTTACAGTTGTGTGCTTAGTATAGGGAAAATATCCAACTGTTTGTTTTTTATTTCACTTCTGTTTCAATCCTTGCTGTTAGGATCAGTTTGCCGTTTTTACCTATACTATTTCAAGATTTTTACTGATCCAGGTCTACGATAGATCCGGCACTCTTCATTGATTTGTCGCTGTGGTTTTGCCGTTATTATAGATTTTGTGTGCTCAGTACCCTGGCCTTTGCATGAAAGTGAGGCTGGAGTTGACTTTGTTTTGATACAAACCTTCCTGCTTTTCATATGTAAATCATGTTAGTTAGCATAAGAACAACATGACTTACATCTGAAAAGAAGGAAGGTTTTTATCAAAGCATGGTCAACTCCAGCCTCGTTTCAACACAAAGGCCAGGCTACTAAGTAGACAATTGTAAACTGGTCTATTATAAATAGCGTGTCGCTTACGTACTCATTCCTTATTTCTAATTTCAGGTTCTGATATAACTGGAGATAGAAAAAACTTGGCTGTACAGTTATTACTTGTGTCTGGTCAGTTACTGAAAGACGAATGCAGCTGGAGTGCAAATTTCCCAACAGCCGTACCCAGTGTTTTGGAAAATCCGCGTATGTTTTCTGTCCATTCCCATTTTTTCGGATATTTGGATAATCTCATTTATTATTAAAAATAAACTTCAGTGACATACAAGAATTTCTCTCAGCGCGAAAAAATCTTGTCTCGACACATGTAAAGATATCAATCTTATCTTCAATGTGAAGAGTGAAGATATCAATTTTATCTTTACTATGAAGAGTGAAGATATCAATTTTATCTTCACTGTGAAGAGTGAAGATATCAATTTTATCTTCACCGTGATGTGTGAAGATATCAATTTTATCTTCACCGTGAAGAGTGAAGATATCAATTTTAACTTCACTGTGAAGAGTAAAGATATCAATTTTATCTTCACTGTGAAGACTGAAGATATCAATTTTATGTTCACAGTGAAGAGTGCAGATATCAATTTTATTTTCACTGTGAAGAGTGAAGATATCAATTTTATCTTTAATGTGAAGAAAGAAGATATCAGTATCTTTATGTCAGCAACCATGTTTGCCATTATTCAATGTCGGGAAATGATCGAAAACGTTCGTGCAACCTTCGGACAGTGTTCGGAGAATTTTCGAAATCTTCGGTTATTAGTGTCGTTTATAGCGGAGCTCTCGAACTTCATGTTAACTGTTTTATTTTCATTTCCCTAACAGAAAATGCGGTAACTGAAAGTGATTATGATTCAGATGATGAGGCGTCTTCCACTGATTCATCTGAAGATGTCTGCTGTTGTACAGGTGTGCAAAAGTGAATAATTAACACTGATTACATTGTCATATATGTGAACTGCGGGTGAACAATTTGTAACTGATCTTCACAGTAGTCCTCTCCGTAATTATCACTCTGCCCAATCACAACAGAGTGTGGAGGCGCGGTGGTTGGTTCAAGCCTGGTCTCTGCCGTCGTGTTGTTTCCTTAGACAAGAAACTTTGCTCCACTTTGTCTCTCTCCACCCAGGTGTATAAATGGGTACCGGCGACACAATGCTGGAAGTAAACTTGCAATGGACTAGCATCCCATCCAGGGGGGAGTAGCAATACTCCTAGTCACTTCATAGTATATAAACCAGGTCACCCTGTGATGGACTAGCATCCCATCCAGGGGGGAGTAGCAATACTCCTAGTCACTTCATAGTATATAAACCAGGTCACCCTGTGATGGACTATAGTCACTTTATAGTATATAAACCAGGTCACCCTGTGATGGACTAGCATCCCATCCAGGGAGAGTAGTTATACTCCTAGTCACTTCATAGTGTATAAACCAGGTCACCCTGTGATGGACTAGCATCCCATCCAGGGGGGAGTAGCAATACTCCTAGTCACTTCATAGTATATAAACCAGGTCACCCTGTGATGGACTATAGTCACTTTATAGTATATAAACCAGGTCACCCTGTGATGGACTAGCATCCTATCCAGGGGGGAGTAGCAATACTCCTAGTCACTTCATAGTATATAAACCAGGTCACCCTGTGATGGACTAGCATCCCATCCAGGGGGGAGTAGCAATAGTCCTAGTCACTTCATATTATATAAACCAGGTCACCCTGTGATGGACTAGCATCCCATCCAGGGGGAGTAGTAATACTCCTAGTCACTTCATAGTATATAAACCAGGTTACCCTGTGATGGACTAGCATCCCATCCAGGGGGGAGTAGCAATATTCCTAGTTGCTTCATCCTACAGAAACCGGGTTAAGCGCCGGACGTGTGGGACATCCGTGGCTTTTTACCAATCGCAAGAGATGCAACCAATTCAATGAACCGATCAGGTGAACTCGAAGATAATACATGTAACCAGCGCCAAGTGCGGGTAAACGGATGCAACCAGCGCCAAGCGCGGGAAAACGGATGCAACCAGCGCCAAGCGCGGGAAAACGCATGCGAGAAATTAACGATTAGGTCGGGTTTTGTTTGTAATTGGATTCCAACAACCGATCTTTGGATCTGAATTCCAACGAGAAATTAACGATTAATTAACGATTAATTAACGATTGGATCGGGTTTTGTTTGTAATTGGATTCCAACTACCGATCTTTGGATCTGAATTCCAACGAGAAATTAACGATTAATTAACGATTGGATCGGGTTTTGTTTGTAATTGGATTCCAACTACCGATCTTTGGATCTGAAGCCGAACGCGATAACCACTACATCACTCCTCCTAAACAGCCAATGTCATTAAATTTCTTGGAAACTGGATTAAGAATCACTGTTTTCCCTTTATTCTTTTTCAGGTGGTTTTGATCACAAGTTGGAGAATATATCCTGCAATAATACAGGCGAAATCGATAGTCATGACTTGCATCAGAAACTTGAAGGTGAAAGACAACAATATGCATTACAGTTTTGTGAATCACCAATAGCTCAAAACATGACGAAACAAGCTTCTTCATCGGAATCTCAGAGTGACGAGAATGACCCCCAACACAATACACATGGTGGAGAGCAGATTCTTGAACAACTGAATTTTTTCAGTTCACTGACAACTAAAGATGTAGCCATAAAGGACAACATTGAAAACTTATCGTCAAACTTACAGGAAAGCGAACCAGTTTCTTGCCCGTTAGATTCTGCAGGTAAAATAGGAACCTTTGTTCAGGGCAATTCGGGGATTATATCCTGCAGTAATACAGGCGAAATCGAAAGTCATGGTTTGCATAAGGAACTTAACGGTGAAAGAAAACAATGTGCATTACAGTTTTGTAAATCACCAATAACTCAAAACGTGACGAAACAAGCTAATTCATCGGGATCTCAGAGTGACGAGGATGACAACATACACGATGCACATGGTGAAGAGCAGATTCTTGAACAATTGAATTTACTAACAACTAAAGATGAAGCCACAAAGGACAACATTGAAAACTTCACTGAAAACGTATCATCAATCTTACAGGGAAGCGAACCAGCCTCTTGCCCGTTAGATTCTGAAGGTAAAATGGGAACCTTTAATTTGTTTACAGTATAATTTCGGGTTGTTGTTATCTTATCATTAAGGGAGCTTTGGCAACCACGACGCCAACGCCAAGGAAAACGTCATTGCGCTGTTATAAACTACTTTACAATTGTTTAATTTGCCTAATGTGATCAATTGTCCAGTGGCTGAATTCGTAGAGATGGCTTTCAAGTTCAAATAGAGAAAAAATAACCATCGGGTGATCATTTGATGCTGTTGTTTTGCATGGAAGGTCAAAGAAATGTAGCAAAATGCGTTTAACCTGTTGTTTTGTTCCGTTCTCGCTGCCGTTGTAGTCGTGGTTGCTATATTATTTCAATTTATTAATTTCGCCAAATCAGTTTGAAATATATAACAATTATTAATTATTGGATGAGGTTGAGCATGATAGCGATAATTATCAAGGCCAAAGTTTGTGTTATCTGCCGAAGCCGAAGGCTGAGGCGGAGAACACAAACTGAGGCCTTGATAATTATCGCTATCATGCGAAAATCGAACCCAATGATTGTTTTATTATGCATATTCCTGAGCTGCACTTGTAAAGACAAGAGCGCGCACAAATATAGCTCGCCTGTCGATGCTATATAAAATGCGGAATAACTTAACCTATGCCGACAAAAACATGCTTCAGCCAGTTACTTATAAGTCTACTCGTTCCTCTGAGCATGCATACAAGCTCCCACCTGCCAGTTGTGATTATTTTAAATTTTCATTTTACCCCAGAACACTACTTGCTTGGAACCAGCTCCCTAGGGATATTGCATTAAGCAAATCTCTGTTACTCTTCAAGAAAGCAATTTCCAATTTTTATTAATTTATATTTAAGTACTTAGTTAGACAGTCTAAATGCTCATCATTGAGTGAAGACTTACGTGGTAAATAAATAAATAAACAAAAAAGTGATCAATGCACAGCAGACAAACTATTGACTGTAGGTATGACGTCACTTCTGCATATATATAAAATTCATTGTCTGTAGGTATGACGTAACAGAAACAGCAAGAAATAATTAGCTGCGTGCTTATAGCCAATCAAAATCAAGCTAGTGACACCAATGTATAATAATAAGTAAATTAACTATACACTATAAAAGAGAGATGGAAGGGTAACCGCAACAGTTATATTTAATTATTAATTTAATAACACAATAAAAATAGAGCGTATGCACTCACGTGGCAAGCAGCTATGCAAATTTATTGGAACAAAAGAAAGTGTTAACATAAGAAAAGCGTTCAAATCCCACAGGATTGTTTTGGTACACCAACATGGCCGCCGTTCTATTGTTTTGGTACACCAATATGGCCGCCGTGACGTCATGTGCATACGCTCTATTTAGAATGGTATCAACAAGTCACGGGGCGCGAGACAACCTCGTTCCCAGGGTCCTCCTCTCTCGCTCTTGGGTGGCGGGAAGAGGAGGGCCCTGGCGTGAAGTTAGAAAGTTAGAAAAGATTTAAATGTGATAGTCATTAATTGTGAACGTTATTCCTTGATTACGATATCAGAGAGGACAAAGTCTTTAGTCATTATTTTTCCTCTCAGATCTGAGAGCTCGAGCTGATGTATATGTTTTTATCCTTGGTTCAAATTTTATTTTCCTTTGTTTTTGGCTATGGTAATGTATGATAATGAGTTTTAAACAAAGGAAAATAAAATTTGAACCAAGGATAAAAATGAAGTACTGCAGTCAAGACAGTACATCGAAACGTCGAATCGCCTTGATTTTTTTTTTCAACGCTATCAGCAACTGAACAAGGGAAATGTGGAGAAATACGACTTCACAGTGCGACGTGCGATGAGAATCCAACAAACGTTTTTACAAGTTAGCCAATCAGAGAGCGCGAATTCATGTCTCCTTGCAAAGTTGAGCACAATCAAATGTAATCTTGTCACTTCGTGTTTATCCATTAGTGTTAATTTAGTTACAAAATACGAATATTTTATTCACTTTATTGCTTCACACGTATCCGCAGTTACGAAAATAATTACAAAAAAAATGAGATTGTCTTTGAATGGCCCCGAAAGGAGGAATGGATTCCAGCTGATGATGGGGGGTGCCCAGCAGTGCGTTCAGGGGCATTGTTGTTGTTGTTGTATTCTTAATGTTTTCCTGACTGTTTTGCAGTTTCGCCCCTCAGTCGAAAGGAAACAAAAACACGTGGTTTGGTGTCACAGGGTGAACGAAAAGAACTTCCTGAAAGGTCAAATATGCCAGGGAAAACGGAAGTTATCCACGAACAATCAAATGTCGATCTGGATGAAAATTCAGTATCTGATAAAACGCGGCGGTCGAACTGTGTGATAAAGGGCAATCAAGTGGATGATTCACCAGCTGCTGATCCGCTATAACGGTATAAATCTTAGGATAAATTTGCTAAACAACTCAACCCCTGCACGAGGGCAGGTACGTTACTATTGATCCCAGACGTCCTTTCAAATGCCTTGAAAATCAGCCTGCTTCACGCTCCGTTGGTTTCACTCCGTGGTTTGAAAAAAAGTTTATCACGCGATCAAAATTCTGTTGACCGCAAATCGACAACATGATCGGTTATGTACCAGTCAATTCCAAGACCGCCCATCCCCCCCCCCCGGGCAAACCCCCGGGCATTTGACTTTTTTAAAAAATATTTGTCAAATGCCCCACTATGTGGGCAGTTTATACGGTCAAATGCCCCACCGTGCAGGGCTTCACAAAGCGTCAAATGCCCCACCGTCCGGGCAAGGAGGGATTAAAGTAACTAGTTGCAGTGGATTTCTGCTTACTTTGGCCGCGCAGATCGTTGGGAAATTTGATACTACTTTGCGAAGTTGTCAATTACATTTGAGTCTGAAGTTGTTCTTAAACGCTATTTGAGCTTATTTGCGAAGTCAAAACAATTTTTAGCCGATCTGGATGGTTTTCTTTAACATTTAATATTTTGTAGACTTGCCAAGACCAATCTATAAACTGCTGCTGTTCGGATTGTTTTCGAGGTGAGATCACGTACGCTGTAAGATGCATGCCGCTATTTCAGTTGTGGTTTTGAATTCGACCAACATATAAATCGTATATTATCTTTCATGTTCACTTTAAATAATTTATATTGCAATCTTTGCTTGTGCTGTTGTCTGATGTTTATATATAGCTAGATTTAGTTTCAGCGAAAAAAATAGAACGATATTGCAACTTCTGAACATGTTTCGAAATACTAAATGTAAACAAAGATCTTGCTTAGTCACTTTCCTTTTTTGTCAACAGACACATGGAACCGCGGAAAGAATGGATTATGAAATCTTTTACCTTGCGACCGCTGTCCAATGTTTTTGTTGAAGTCAAATGCCCGCCCCGTCGGGCCTCGTTTCACGTCAAATGCCCCACCATGCGGAGCTAACCTCTCGTCAAATGCCCGGGGTATGCCCGGGGGGGGGGATGGGCGGTCTTGGAATTGACTGGTACATTATGTCACGTAGCGTTAAACTTACGTTGAATGAATTTTAACTCGCAGTCGTTAAATGTGCTCAGATAATACCTTTCCTAGAAAAACAGTTCTTCCTTTTCAATTACAAGTTACAGAAAGTTAAGTTCAAGAAATATATTACCGTATTTGAAGGCATAATAGTTTAAATTCATTCTTCGCAAGTTAAACGTTACCGATCTTGTGGTCGACTTACGGTAACAAAAGTTTGATCACGTGATGAACTTTTTTCAAACCGCGGAGTGAAACCAACGGTGCGTGAAGCGGGCTGATTTTCAAGGCATTTGAAAGGACGTCCGGGATCAATAGTATAACAGAAGCTGTGTGGTAATTTGTATTTTAATATATATACATTTTGCCTATTGGAACAAAATAATATATCTTGTGGTAACAAGTGCTGTGATCCACTCCTGAATATTACTTTGGAATGTCCATTAAATTAAAGGCCCATTTATACAGGTTTTTTTTTCAGTAATTTTTGTCGCTATTTTCGATGAAATGTTTGTCCGCCCAAGTGGCATCTTCAAATCGCGCGTGAAACTAGCTGCGATGTCAGTGCGATTTGTCGCGGAACGTCGCAGGGGTTTTGAAACCTGATGCAACTTGGCGGCCAGTTTTGGGTAATCACAGCAATTTGTAGCAAATGTCGCCCCCGAATCGCCTAGACATCACCTCTAGCTTACACTTGCGACAAAATCTGCTTTGGAGAGCGCGACAAAAATGGAATCAAAAAGCGCATGTGTAAACAGGCCTTAAGGAAACACTTTCCAGAATAAGACACTAAATGATGGTTCTTGCAAACGAGTGAACTAGACACAATTACCACATTTGTAACCTTTAGTAAAGCGAAACCTCCCATAAGGGGGCAATGGATCATGGTCCTGGCTGGGCACAAACACTTTCCAGAAGAAGACACTAATCATGTTATATCTCAAAAGGAGGCAAAAAAAAGAACACTGCATTTCTTATTTCCGGTAGGGGTGGCGGGTAGGGGTGGCGGCACCTCTTATAAGAGGACACTTAGTCATGGTTCACGCACAAATACAATATTTTGGACCTCCAGTAAGGGAACGTTACTTGAACCAATCTCGTTTCCAGGGTCTGAATTGGTTTCTCTTTGATTATTTCTTTACAGGTGAAAGGCTCTCAAGCTAACGGTCTCTTCAGGGATGTGTTCAAATAAAGCATTTCCATCACTTGCAAGACTTCCACAGTCCGCCCATATCTTCGAGCAAAGGGCAAGATTTCGACCACGATTTACAACGAGGTGTTTACTGCTTCATATTTATACAAAAATGAGTTGGAGAAAGAAAACTCTGGGAATAAAGTGTTTTTTAGTTGAGTGTCGAAAGTGATTTCGCTGTTGCTTTGGTTTTGTATTGCTACGCTTTGTGATTGGCTAAAAAATCTCGCGCCACTTTCTCAACCAATCAGAAGCAAAACCAAAACCTTGCTTGCACGCGTTTTCCCGCGCTTGGCGCCGGCTACCTTTGTTTGCTTTGAGTTCTGATTGGTTCATTGGGTTGTTTGCGTCTGTTGTGATTGGCCAGAGTGAATTCAAATTTGGTTTGGGTTTGGGTTTTACGGCACTCAAGAGAAAACGTCTCCATGAACTCTTAACCCACTGTTGGTATTGGCGCGGGGAAGTGTTGCAGAAAAATCAGCGTATCATTACTTGCAAAAAAAAAATACGATACGGTTAACCCATATCTACAACCAAAGAGCAAGATATCATCAAAATTTGCTAAGCATGTTGTTTATCCGTTTATATTTATATAAAAATTTATTGGAGTGGAGTAAACTCGAGGAATAAAAGGCTCTAAAGCATGACCATACATTTCAACCAAAGAATGATATCGTTTTTCCGATAAGGTATCTTATTAATGTTATGAAGCGTTGTTCGTCGTGCATAGTGTTGCACGCAGCCTGCGTTTCACCTCCTTTCGCGCTCCGCCCTCTCTTCTCGCGTCTTGCGCGCTCCCTAAATCCTCCCTTCCTCTTCCCTTTGTAGCCCCAGCCACGCAGGCTATAGAAAAAACCTTTGAACGCAGAGGTCCACACGATGCAGAAATTAAACTTGCTGGTAGTTGCCGGATCTCCCTTGTGAAAGATGTCGTGCCAGGTGTCACTTGAATGTGAAACTAAGTGCAAGGCTGGCACTACGGCAAAAGGCAGATTTCTTAAGGAAGACCTTAACAAGTCTCAATAAGGCGTCCGAGGTGGTCCAGGCCGTTGTTATCTAAGGTTTCCCATTTATTAATGGCCAATATTCGTCGCCAGGGTCTCTCTTCTCGCGAGTGCTTTACACGGAGGGAAAAATGCTGGAAACCTCCTTTCCCCAGTCTCCCTTCGTTTTCCCCGCTCGTTTGCGGTTTGCGCCCCGATTTTAGCTGCTCCCAGGCCCCACAATCTAACACCTGGAACAGGCTAGGCAATGGGAAAATCATGACGGGCGAATCGTAACTGGCAAATCATGCATGCAAAAGCGGGTCCGTACACTGCACTGAGATCTTTATGGATTTTATTTTTATTTTTCGGGAAGTCAGTATTTACTTTGAAATAGTATAGGTTAAAACGGCAAACTGATCCTTACGGCAAGGAGAAGAGATTGAGACAGAAGTGAAATTAAAAAAACGTATTCAATTATATGCAACTGTTTGTTTTTTATTTCACGTCTGTCTCAATCTCTTCTCCTTGCCGTAAGGATAAGTTTGCCGTTTTTTTTTATATTATTTCAAGATTTTTGCTGATCCAGGTCTACGATAGATCCGGCACTCTGTTTGTGAATTTTCTTTACCATTGTTTTAGGGAAGGACCATTTTGTTTTTGTGGGGAACGGGCCAAAAAAAAAAATAGAAAAGTATGGAACAGTCTCGAAAAAAAATTCTTGCCAAGCCTCAAGGCGGACAAAATGGTTGTCTTGAGCGAAACATGACGGGAATCATAGGCCGGCGAATCATGCCATGACTGTAAAGGAACTCTATATCACAAACCCCAAGTATAGGTTCGAATTTTGATAACCTCGGCCATGAAACGTATCCTTCGGTTATGACGATCCGCAATCCCGGATTCGTGACCAGTCGTCCCAGATTCTAACTTTACACACTTCCGGTTTGTACGGGTACAAAATCACTGCCACGTTTGATAAATCAGAGATGAGCAGGATCAATGCCATAGGGTTTTTGTGCACAAGTAGTGGAATTTGTAATAAATAAAAACACAGCACGAAAGCGCAAGACAGGCTTCTACAACCTAACAGTTAATTTTGGTTTAAGGAACTAAAACTCATTTTTTTCTCCCAGGGTTTTTGCACGGCGGCCACAACCCTTTACTCTGCGCGCATCTCCCAAGTCCTTCCCCAGCAGATGCCAAGACAAAAAAAAAAACATTATTTCAAATAGTTTATTCTTAACGAGAACTCCAAACTCGACAATTAACCGCGGAAACCGGCGACAATAAATTGAACTCTACGGATATGATGTTCCACAATCCCGAATTCATGATTCGTCATCCATGATTTTAATTGTGCACACTTCCGGTTTGTACGGGTACAACTCACTGAATACAAAGTTGGTCTAAAAAGCGAAATACTGGAAATACAGGCTGCTAAAAATAACTAACTAACCCGAAAACCTTTAATTTGACTACGATTCTTACATTTTGGTTTAAAGAACTTACGACTACAAAGTTTTTGCCTTTGTTTTGATTCACAACGCCAAAACAGAGCCTCTTGAATTTTAATTTCTAAAGTTTGATCCGCACAAGCAACATACAAATTTACAATTCAATTGATATCCCAATGATAACATATGTAGCTTACTCTTTGACTACAAAAAATCCAAATAATTTTTATAAAAGCTAAAGCGTATGTGTCCATGATGTAATGTGTCTATTTTTATCTTCCAACTTGGATGGGTACAAGACGGACCTGTGAGTGCTAAGCCAATCACAGGAGAGAATTCAAGAAATCAGCCAATCACCATCCAGAAAACTACCGGGAAATTAAAATACCTATATATGAAGTACTGAATGAATGGGTCGTTTCCCTTTAGTTGCTTTCGAACTCTTCCGAAGTATAGGTTGGTCTTTGTTGTTCTGGGTTCATTTTTGATGAAAATATCGGAAGAGTCGTACTTAAACAGTCCTTATCTGACATGCCGAAACGTGTGGCTGAGGTCGGAGAAGGTAAGAAGTTTTCAAGTGACTTTTCTGCTGACCGGAAAAGTTTTAAGACATTTTATCTAGCTGAGCTCAGCGAAAGCTAAAATTTCGTGAATTGCAATTATAGTGGTGCAATTTCTTCCCTTATATCGTGCTCCATGAAATCTGTAATAATACATACTTTTCAGTTTGTAGGTGGGTCATTTGCTCGACTGTTTAAAAGTGTTTTTGTTATGGGCAGATTCGCAGGCTGAGTTTGTTTGTTTTGTCTTAGTAACTACTAATGTAGAGATCACTTGTCGATCGCTCCGGCCAGATCGATCCTTTTTGAGTTGCCTCCATAGTTATGCAGTTATGTTCGTCACCATAAAACCAAACTCGTGACTTCTTATTATTATAATTTCGTGATCACAAGATTGTGAGAAAGTTATCAATTGGTTTTATTGCATTTTCACGGCTGGAATAAAGAAAGAGGACGTTTTAGTAGCTGTGATAGGCCGGCTGCTTTAATACATTATTTTTACAAAACCAAAGTTACTGTCTAAAATATAACAAATAAAGGCTTCTTATTATTAAATGGACAATCACATTTGTCTCTTGGAGCTGCGATTCTATGAGTTATTTTTGGTTGGAAACCTGAAAAAGCCCGAGTTAAACGGCCCAATAAGTGAACGATCATGAAGTGGTACAGTGTACATGTTGTTGATTGAATGAAACTCTAAAATAAGATTAACCAGTTGGCTAAGAATCAGGCTTAACTATAAAAGCTGCCCTCTATTATTTTAAAGGAAATGAGGAAGGAAGTGGGGTGTACGGCATTGTCCGAGATCTGATCGTCGAAGGAAAGGATGCCAGATTTGTGAACAAGAAGGGTCGCTATGTTGTCAACTGGTCGAGAGCACTTGATTGCTTCACAGACTACAAAGCAAGGAAGAACCCACAGTTTAAGAGCAAGAAGATATGCAGAAGAAAAGCTAGCAACGGGTTCAGAGCGGCCCTTCTAAATCACTACAAAAAGGAAGGAGCAAAAGAGTTCAAGGAATCCAAGAAAGTCAACGAGAAAGATGAAGTTGTTGAGAGGCAGTTTCAGATGCCTCCTAGGTTATTCAAATCATTGTTTGGAGATGTTAAAATTACAGAAGACAGTGAAGATGATGAGCAGGACACAAGCAGCATTGCATCTGAAGTATTAAAATACAGATAGCAGACTTTATTGTAATGTATGGACATATATGATCAGTGCACTTCATTTGGGAAAATCATTAACATTAATTACTTAATAATAACATCAAATTTTGACATCATGTCCTGTGTCCCTTTGTTTCTATTTTAAATTGTCTTGGTTTGTTCTAGCTAAAAACAAGAGGGTTAAAAGATTAACGGATACTTTACCAGAACATGCCATCAGGGGAGCAAGCATAAATTTAAAGTGACCGTTTGGTGCTAAAAAAGGTCTCATTAGCGACCTCAACCCTTTCACTCCCAGAGTCAATTATGGAGACACAAAGTGTAGTTCTAACTTTATGGTACAATTTGTTTTCAATATTTTACAAAGTAAAATTTAGGATTTTTCCTTAATTTTGATGTTTAGCACTCTTGGGAGTTAAAACCTAAGCAACATTTCTGGGCAGTTCATCATGGCTGGAGGCCAGGGATTTTCCCCCCTATTTATAATATTATATGCAATTGAGCCCTGGCTGCTTTTTACTTTAGTTGAAGTGATTCTCATTCTCATTTTACAGGTTGACATTAAGGCTGAAGTAAGTCCCAGCTCAAGTGCCAGTGACACAGGGTTTGATGAATTCATGGATTTATCTTTTATTGGTAAGTATGATACATCCATATATAATTTTACACTCTTTATTTCTTCTATCTATGAACATTACTTTTTCCAATAATTTGTAAAAAAGCATTCAACCATAATGGCTGTTCATAGTGCTGGGTATATTACTTTCAGTATTTCTGCTTTTCTATAGACTCATCACTTTTTTGGACGCTTCTTTGTTTGTAAGTTGTGTAATATTGTAACAAGAAAATGATGGAAGTATTACTGTGAAAAAGCATTGCCAATTTTTTCCTTAAAAAAGTAATACTGTCAAATTGAAATCTTAGGTAAACTATATATATTTATGCGACTCTGAAATTTAGCCACCCTCACCCCCTACTCATTGCAAGTAACTCATTGTTGATTGTTTCTCAGTTTCTCATCAAGTCGTTTTAACATTGTGCACAGAACTTACATGTACATGTGTATGTTTTGGTTAAAACTTTCTTTGGTTTGAAAATTTTCAAACCAAGGAAAAACATTCAACCACAACAAACAGTGTGAACATGTATATGTTGATGTTGTAGTTCAATTTTGTCTTTGGTTCAACTTTTATTTTCCATTGTTCTTTTCTATGCTAATAATTATATGATAATGATTATAAAACAAAGAAAAAGAAAAATTGAACCAAGGATAAAATTTAACTACAACATATACACTGAGGTAATATTTGCTTGTATTTTATTCCTGATTGACTCTTTAATTTCTTTGTCCTTAGATTTACCTGGAAATACTGAACCAAGCAACTTCTCTTTTTCTGGTGACCTTCCAACTTATCCGTGTTTAGATGCCATCAACACTGAAGAAGACAACTGTCTGTCAGACATCGCCATCCCCCCACCCTCTCAAGTAAATCTTAAATTAATTAATTAATTAAGTACCATTAAATAATAACTGGCTGATAAGTCGCAAAACATTTAGAATTGAGGCTTAAACTTGCCTTCAACTGGACCTCTGGAGAAGGTTAAATAAATAATTTTTTATCTTATTATAAAGCACTTCTTGTGCATGTCCAGTTTTCCTCTTCCATATACATGCCTAGTTACTGTCACTGCTTTGTTTCGTGAAAATATTTCTCAGGAAACAAGTGTGCCATGAAGTCACTAAACTATCATATATTTTTAATAATAAAAACTTCTTTCTAAAATTTGCATTCTTAAACTTGCAGTGCAGCCTTCTGGTGAAGTTTATAGTATTGAGATTAAAGACACACTGTACTACAAAATAAAGAAACTTCTAATTAAATATCGTTTTTGCTTATTTCTTTTTGTTTATTTGATTGACTGATTGATTGATTGATTGATTGTTTAAAAGACTGAAGTAAAAAAAAACATGGAGGTTAAAGAAAAAGGTCCCAGAGATCATTTTTCCTAATTTGCGATTGTTTTCTTCAGATGTTTGAGACATCCAATTTGGACTCGGCCCTAGAGGAAATTTGTTCTGATGGTATATCCGATGAAATATCGGATGAGGGAATGGACTTGTTAGGAGGTATGTCTCTCAATACAATGTACACTGCAAATACTAGGTTGTTTGTTGTTTACTAACTTGAAAATGCAGAAATCTTGAAAAACTAATACATGTATAAACATAATTTTGTTATCTAAACACCAACTGGTTCATTCACTATTAAATTGTACTTTTGTCATAATAATTATTTATTGTGTTCTTTTGTTATAGTGGTGCAAGATATCTGCCCTACTTCTGGCTCTGTGAAGGTGACTACCTTATTCTGACTTGTTATTTATCCATTAAATTGAAACTTTAACATTGTGGGTATTTCAACCTTTAAGATTTGGGTTGTTCACATTCCTATCCCTCAGACTATAATTTCATATTGAAAAGCCCTATACGATTATCTCATAAGGCAATAAAATGTCCCAATATGTATCTCTGAACCATATTCTTGTGGAATACAGTAAGTTCTTGTTGTGACACTTTCACTCTAAGACTTGTAACTTGGATATGACAATGCTCACAAATTTTTGCGTCCTTTAATTTCCTTAATGTCTACTAGATATTAGTCGTTCAAGAGTGTTTGCTTGACTTGAGGTTTTTGAAATGTAGTCATCAATGCACAACAGGAAGAAACAAGTCAATAATCAAATTTCTCCACCCCGGGATGTTTGTATCACCCGTTGTAATCATTTATCAACACCCTGACTTGATAGTAAGCTTTGTGTAATACTGGCTCCATATTAAATTCCTTGTTTTTGTTAGAACTTCTTAGAATATTCTGTATTAGTGTATTTTAATGTGCTAGTCAGAGTAGTTCATTGACAATCACTGATTCTATTTTTAACAGGGTGGATTTCAGTTCTATGTATCTCTGACTGAAGAGTTGCCAGATGACGTTAAGTCAGGAGTAGCACACTTTCAAGGTGTAGCCCACGTCAGGGTACAGAAGTTAAACCCCTACACCTTATCTGGGATTGTCCCTTGTAAGTAAACAAGTGCCAACTTGAACAGTGCAAACCACTATCAAGGCTGTTTAAATAGATACCATTTTGTTGTCCACTTCTACAATGTCAGTCATCATTTCATACATTTGTATGTTGTGTATTAAACACATGAGAGTGATGTTTGTTGAATTTGAAAACAAGCAAAACAATATTTGACAGTATTTTGACAAATTTTCTAAACCTCTATTGTCTCAAGATATTTGAAATTTTGAACTGGTGTAACATGCACAAAATTCTGCACACACTCTTTCAATTCTCTGAAGATTGTTGCAAATTTTTAAAGCTAAGTAAACTTTTTTGTAACAGTTTGGAAAACGCTATGCAACACAAATTTTTGTCAAATTACTGCATGGAAAGATGCACAATGGCACTTGACATATTGTGAACATTTTATCGACATACGTAATTTGTCAGATTTCGCTCTTATCAGTACTGTATATGGTTGTTAATTATAATCTTAAATATGCACCTTAATAATGTGTCCAGAGTGGATTTACGCCTGTTGCGTATACTTGTGCATGAATAACAATTTGTCATTTATACATGTACAGCCAGGCAACAAGAAACAGTTAGTGTTTGAAATGGTATAAATAATCCCAGGACTTCCATGATTTTCATTCATTTTTGTAGCTTCCGAAGTGCCTGGTGAAGTACCAGTTTCCGTTACAACAGATGCTGGTCAACAACTAGGGATGACCTGTTTCAGATATGTGGACGAGATGAGAGAGATGGTGAGACAGCTAGTCAAAGATCCAACTCTTCAATCGTTGTGGTTTGCTATTTGGTCGCAAGAGCATGGATTCTTTGGAACTGACAGCAACATTTCACAGGTCCTGGGACCATTGAATATGCAAGACCAAGGTACAAAGAAAGAATTTGTTTCAGTATTATGTTCCCTAAATCACTCCATTAAAAGCCAAAATGTAAGTTGCAGTGCAGCTTGAATAATTAATCTGTATGTGTGCTTTTCTGTAATATGCGAACTGACAAATTATCAAAATCCAGCAATCACATTACCCACAACAATTTTTGTGATCTTTTGACCCAAGTGAGTTAAACCTCTCTGTTTCCTGAGACTTCAGGAAGTGAAGAAACAAATTGAAAGCTTTAACTGGGTTTGTATGTTTTTGAGATGCCAGTTAGTAGAAAATATATACAATGTACATAACTGTACTGTGGTTTTGATCCATTTCTAACCCTTGTAATTACAACAACAAGTAACAGTTATTGTGTACTGATTTCTATATCCTGTGTCCACTTCCTTCAGATTCCTCAGTTCAAACAAAGCAGCAACAATCAGTAAAAGTTCTTCAGTTACTAGTCTACACAGCAGCACAAACAGATGCTCAACAGTTCCTTGAGATGATCTTCAGCACTTCAGCCGGACAAATTGTCTTTAACTCTTACAAAGACAGAACACCATTACCTGAGGATATCGCCAGAGCAAATGGCCATGAAGATTTAGCACAGTTCTTACAAGATATAAACACAAGGTATGTGTAAAGATGAAGGTAACTTGTGTCCTATTTCCCACATGGGGAAACAGAACTGATGATGTGTAAAATTGAATCTGGTCATCGAGTTGACACAGGTTTGATGAAGTACATGTTGGATTTTATTCTAGAAACTGGATCACAAGGGCCCTTGATGGTGATGAACTTTATTTAAATCTCGGGTTGGTGGGACTGTTTAGGCCCCTAGCAGAACATTGTTAATTTAATGTGCCAAGACAAAAACAAAATATACATGTACAATGTATGCTCTTCTGAAATGGAATGAAAGTATTTAAACCTTGCAGAAAATGTTTTCAAATATTTAGTTATTAAAATATTCATCAAAATTTCTTCATCAAAATGTTTTATTCATAAAAATCAGACTAATTTCTTACACTATGTAGGGCAAATTTTGTGCACTATGTGTAATGCAAATAAATTTTATTTTTTGTCGATTTTTTTTATATAGCTCTGCATTTTATTGCTTGAATATGAAATGCATTAACTAGCAGCAAGGCATTGCTACTAAGAGTTTCTTCTGTGTAATAGTTCCGAGACAGTCGAAAGTATCTGTACATTTGTAACATGTCTTCCATTGTACTTGCAGGTTGTCTAAAGAAACTAGCCTCGATATTCAGTCTGATGCAATTGACTGGTTAGAACTTGTGAAAGCAGTGCAGAATCAATCTTGTGAGTATAAATTTAAAACAACAAACATGCCAACACAAGCAAAAGGGCATTGCTACCTGGGCTAAAAAATTCCATCTTCTCTTTGGGTAAAGGAATGTTGACATTTTCACCTTTTCCATTGCATTCAAACCCTGTATGTGGTTAAGTGCCATTTCTAGTTGTTTTTTATCATAGCTTGTTCAAAGGAGGATGAAGTGAATACAGAATAGCACTAACTTTGAATTCATGTAACTGCATGTATATGTTGTAGGTTAAAATTATTTTAGTTCAAAATTATTTTAAACTAGGTTAATTTTTATTTTCCTTTGTCTGAGGTTATGTTAATGAATCTGGGACAAAGGAAAATAAAAATTAACCTAGTTTAAAATATTTTTAACCCAAAAAAATTTTAACCTACAACATACACTTAACAATGCAAATTTAATGTCTGCAAATTATTTTTAGCCCACAGTACGGCTTTAACTTTGCATTGTGTTGTTTGAATTTGTCTTTCTTGTTGAATATGCTTTCTGCTATTGTGGTGATAGCTACTTGACACTTTTAATTTCTTCAGCTATTTCTCAAGATGAATCAAGCAAGCGACTGAAACATCCTTGTGAGAATGACGACAACTCAAGTGATTATTTTGCTGACGCTGAAACATCTTCCTGTGGATCCTTTGATCATGACACTGGATGGTCTGATATTTCAGAAGACAAGGGTATGTGTAAACATAGCTGTGTTGATTTCAGTGAATGCTGACTCCATGGGACATACTCTCTTATACATTGTTAGTTATCTAGTTGTGTAGTACTGGAAATTAAATAACAGTTGGTTATTGGCTATTGTCCAACTAAAATCCTAAAATGTCCGACTAATTTTACATTACCCCATAGCGTCTCAGCACAAGTGACTTAGCTTTGGTTTTGAAAGCCTTGATTCCAAAAACATTAAAAAAAGAAGTTATGCTGTTTGTACCTATGTTGCAGGGAAAATCCAAAATGACAGATGTCTGACAAAAGTCATATCCTTGTGTGCCACCCAAAATGTAGATTCCCCCTCCCCTAAACAAGGAAAAGGTTACTTTCTCCTTCTGGTGAACCAGATGGTGTCCACAAAGTTTTACCATCACAATGTCCATAGATGTGTTTCTCTGCCATCTATTATCAACAGATGTGAGCCTGTTGATAGACAGCACATGTATATGCATGTCCCTCTTGTACCCTGTGGATTTTAATCTAGAGCCTGTCTGATAAAAGCATTTCCACTTCCAGTGTAAATCACTTTTAAAATTGCCATTTGCAAAAAGAGCTTATTAGGTTCCTTTTTTTTCTTGTTTAACATTATAACACCTTGGTTTACATAAAAATCATAATAGATTGCAAAATAATGTTTGTGGTTAACAGGACCTTGCACAAAAGATATTGTGTTCAATCAAGTGCCAACCAAAAGGCCAGCCATAAGTGAGCAAGGTTCGTCAGGTGAGATACCTGTGAAGGTATCAGACAACAAGAAGGACAAGAAGAGTGCAGCTAGCTGGGGATTCACCCGAGTGTCTGAGTGGCTGCGGAGCAAATGGCGAAAGAGAGAAGATATCTCTTCTGTGAAACAAGATGCTTGTTTGGATAAGAAAGATCAGATGGAGTCATCCACATTCCAAAGGCTTCCAGGGGTAACCTACTTCTCTGGATTATTTGGGATGGCTGATGCCAGCACTGAAGCAAATGTCCATGGCACAAGTAAACCAAACACAGCCAAGCCTAAAGGTGAGGTGCCCTACATGTATGCCGTTCTTGTGTCATCAGGATCTCAATTTTCTTTGCTGATCGGTATAACTTTTATGTTGTTTACTCTATTAAAGAACAAATTGATATTCATTTAAGGCTTCTCTCTGAATTTGACTTTCGCTGATCCGTCTTCATTACACTGTCAACAAACTTTATTCCAGAGTACTGTCTTAAATTGGTCTCATACATATGGATAAGCATTGTTTTGTAGTGTACATTGATTTGTGTTTTGTTTCCTTTTAATTTGTCAATGAAGGTAAGATGTACAAATTAGTGTATCATCCTTTTTTCTTTAAAACATTCCACCCCTGGAATTAGTATTCTAACTTTTTATAATTTTATGCAGAATATGGACGACACAACCATGCAAGGTCATCCAGAAGGTCTGAAGCAGCACTCAAATACAAAGGCATTATTTTAACCTTAGCTTTGGTAACTGTTTTGGCAGGATTCAAGCTAAGTGGTATGTATAAACGCTTCCCAATCTTGTGAAGCCAGCCTTTTTGAGACATTTTTTGCGGTCAATGCCTATTAGCCACACACCCCAGCGCACATTTTTGAGGGGCACCTCGAGCTCTTAGCTGGAAACTTGTACCCACTCCAGGCTTCACTTCCTTTCTTGTGCTCAGATTTCTGTCCCCTCCCCCCCCCCCCAAACGCAATCTTTTAATCTGTGATAATTTCTACTTGTTGCGGGTGAGTGTGCAGTCAACCCAAATAACCAAGTTTTTGTCAGGTCGCGTCTGAATCCACAGCAATCTAGAGTAGACATTCAACACTTAAGGTATCTTTTCAGTGCCACACCATAATATTAATTTGTTATGATATTAAATGTAGATACCTGGTGCAGAATCCCTTTTAAAACATGATTTTTGACTAGTGCAAGAAGTTAATAAATTGATGGTGTTTCTTATTTTCATTTTTTTCTTTACAGAGGGCCAGATCCTTCACTGGGCAGTTGGTAATGGATACACTCGGTTTTCTAAAATTCTTTTACAGTGTGGTGTGTACGTTGATGCTCCAGGCCTCCTAAGGGAGACTCCTCTTCACCTGGCAGCAAGAAACGGATTCAAGGATCTTGTAGATGTGTTAATACAAAGTGGAGGTAATGTCAATTCTAGAAACTTCCCAATGCAAGAAACCCCTCTTCATCTGGCTACACAAAATGGCCACCAGCACATTGCAGAATACTTAATACGGCGTGGAAGTCACGTCAACGCCAGAAATTTCCCAATGCAAGAAACCCCTCTTCATCTGGCTACACGACATGGTGACCAGCACATTGCAGAATTCTTAATACAGCATGGAAGTCAAGTCAATGCAAGAAATGTCCCTTGGAAAGAAACTCCTCTTCATTTGGCTGCAGAGAATGGACACAAGCATGTTGCAGAAGTTCTTATTCAGCACGGTGGTGATCTAAATGCCAGGAATAACAAGAAGCAAGTTCCTCTTCATTTGGCAGCACAGAATGGACACAAACACGTTGCAGAAGTTCTTATACAACATGGAAGTGATGTAAATGCGAAAAGTGTTCCATTGGAAGACACACCTCTTCACTTGGCTGCGGAGAACGGACACAAACATGTTGCAGAAGTCTTACTTCAACATGGAAGTGATGTAAGCGCTCGAAATAACCGAAGGCTGATGCTGAATCAATTGTATAGGATGATGCATTTACAAATTATTTTTCATCTGGCTAAACGACTTAGACAACATGGACGATATGGCGACCAGTGCTTTGCAGATTTCTTAAGACAGCATGGAAGTCAAGTCAATACAATAATTGTCCCATGGCAAAACACTCCACTTCACTTGGCAGCAAAGAATGGCCACAGACAAGTCGCAGAAGTTTTGATTTCTCATGGTGGCAATGTCAATGCCAAAAATAACCTAGGGCATGGTCCCCTCCATTTGGCAGCACAGTATGGACGCAAATGCATTGCAGAAGTTCTTATAAAACATGGCAGTGATGTCAACTCTGGATGGCAGACTCCTCTTCAACTGGCAGCACTAAATGGACACAAAGACGTGACAGAAGTTTTACTAAACCATGGAAGTGATGTGAATGCTAGAAGTGTGCAAAGTCGACACACACCCCTTCACTTTGCTGCGGAGAAAGGTCAAATGCAAGTTGCCAAACTGTTAATACAGCATGGAAGTGCTATCACTGCTAGAGATTCCCTTAGGCACTTTACCCCGCTACACTTAGCTGCACAGAATGGACACAAGCAAGTTGCAGAAGTTCTCATACAACACGGAGGTGATGTCAATTCTAGAAGTCGGCAAGAAAACACTCCACTTCACATAGCTTCAGCATCTGGACACAAGGACATTGCAGACCTCTTAATACAACATGGAAGTAATGTCAATGCTTCAAATGTGCCATGGAAAAGCACCCCTCTTCATATGGCTGTAGAGAATGGCCACAAAGAAATTGCAGAACTTTTAATTCAGCATGGTAGTGATGTCAGTGCCAAGAATAACCACAAGTTGACTCGCATTTATGTGGCTGCACGAGATGATCAGAAACATATCATAGAAGTTTTTATACAGCATGGAAGTGATGCTCCTCATATAGCTTTTGAGTATGGACACAAACAGATATCAAAAGTTTTAAATCAATGTGCAGGTTTTTCAACATCTCAGGATGGTGCAAAGGAGAGTGCTTTTGATCTAGCTTCACAGAGTGAACTTCAACTCTTACCAGAAGTGTTAATGCACCATGGTATCAACAAACTGTTTCAAGCTTCTTCCCTCTGTTCTCTCTGTATGCTGACAAAAAAGAGGCAATTTGGACCCAAGCCCTTTAAAGTAATATTAGAAATGCTGAAAAGTCAGTCACGACAAGTCAACCTTACAGATCCTGTCACATGGAATCTTTTGATTGATGTAAGCAGCGAAGCTCGTTTTGGATCAATCAATAGGAAGAGATTTAAGTTGGGCCAAAGTCATTCCGAACGAAGAAACACAGTGCGTTCACTGTTTACAGAAAATCCTTTGAATCGTAACACTGATGAAAAAGGATTTCATTATTCTCAAAGTAATGATCATGACAAAGCAAGCAATACAAAATGTCTTCATCATCAAATCCGTGCACTATGTGGATATAAAACAGACAGATCCATGTATCAGTTAAGTGCCATTGGTGTAGCTGACATCTCCTCAGACTCAAGCATCTTAAATTCTACTGACAGAAGTGTCGTTGAAGCATTGTCATGGCATGGACTTGTTTCTGGTTTCAGAGAAAATTCTGCCCAGGATAGCATCAAAGTGCTGATGAAAAATGAACAAATGAGCTCTTACGACCACCAACACCACATTAAGACGTTACTGCTTGTTGCAATTATTGTTGCGATGGGCTTGGTGATGTGTTTAATTTTATGGTACAAGTGCCAGCTCAGAGTGCGTTTCAACCACCAAATAGGAGGAAAGAAAGAGGGAGATTTCCAATGCAATGAAGACAATTTCCAATGCACTGTGACACACAATAGACGCATACAAGCAAGCATGATAGAGCTGCGAATGGAACGTGTGAGATCCTGGTTGGCCTGTGACCTTGATCAAGAAGAGCCGCTTTCTGTGGATGGTGGAGGTAATTAATGTAATTGTCTGTGTGACCAACATTTCCACAAGCATTTTAGTTAGGAAAAGTCAGCTTGTTAAAATACATGTATTGGTCAATGACCTCACCTCATCAGTAAGTCAAAAAATAAGGATGTGAAATTTTCTTGTCAAAACAAAAAGTCGTAGTGAAGACAGTATTGTTTAAACCTAAGTCAGTCCAAGGCCTGAAATTGCATTGGAACTATTTTGTCTATCTGTGATTTTTCAGTCTGAAATTTTGTAAATAAATGTAAAAATGTTGTCTCGTAAAGCTGTAATCATGTTCCTTTGAAATGTTTTACCTCAAAATTAACTAGTGTGTTTGAACTTTAATTCTTGAATTTGCCTGAAACTTGGAATCTGGAACCCAAAATCTGAAACCTGGAATCCTAAAAGTGAGGAAAATCATGTTTCTTTTCATATATTAAAAGCAAAACATTTTCCAATATAATGTTCTGTGCTTTTTTTATAAGGTAATACTGATGAAATTTTGAACACTGGAAACTATGAAGCAAATGGAGAGCCTGACTTACAGAATCAGGAACAAGGTCATCCAGCTGCTCTGTCTTTTAACAAGGGAAATGTGGCAAGGGCAGATCAACATCAAGACTCAAACGTTTCTGGTTCTTTAACAGATAACATAGACGACAATGGCTCTACCACAGCATCACCTGAAACCTGCCAAGTAGAGGTGAGAGCTTTTATTACCAATGGCAACTGTTTGTCATGAATAGCTGGGTAAGGTATGTATAGGTAGTGGTGATGTACTATAATTGGGTTTATAATTCAACACATTGATACGCTGCCCAAATATGGTCAAAAAGTTATCGATATACGCTATGTCTACGTGACGTATATCCAACGATGGATGTAAATTTCGCATTTTGACAAGAGGATGCAAACATGACGGACCGGCCTCAATATTTTTTCTTCAAACTGTGCTTTGTTATTAATGTGTTGAATTATAAAACTATTATTGTGCTCAAGCTTGCGTGCTATCGCCTTATGTTAGCCGACGAAGTCTATGGCCTCATCAGCTAAGAATTAGGTGATATCACGCCCATTTTCGCGCTATGATAGTTAATTATACGTAAGCCTGTTGGACTGTTAAACATGACTGAGTTCTCATCTTCATGTTGTGTTGAAACCATGCAGTTCACATTGTGTTCAATAAATAAAAAATAAATCAACTTTGTTTAGCGAGGGTGACACTTAACAGTCATGTGACTGACAAACCTGTGACCCTTGAATTCCAGGTCGAATTGGAATTTAGAAACGTTAGTTTTTGAGGGGGGAGGATAAACCGGAGTACCCAAAGAAAAAACTCTTAGAGCGGGGAAGAGAACTAACAACAAACTCAACCCACATGACACCAAGACAGGGAGTCAAACCTGGGCCACACTGGTTGGAGGCGAGCATTCTCACTACTGCGCCATCCCAGTTTGCCCTGTATTATACCATTGGCTCAACAAAAAGTTGTCACTATTAGTGAAAGTGTCCTGACTAGTGAACCAATAGTCTGCTAGTAGACACTTCAAAGGGACAGGAATTTGTTTTAAGCTTGCTTTTAATTATTATCTTAAAACAGGAAGAAAACGTTGCCAAAAGTGATGAACACAAAGAAATATGAACTAAAAAGACAAAATAATGAGCAGAAAGATTTCAAATATCTAGTACCAAAATGGAAAATTATTTTCAAAGATTTAATTTAAAATTCGAATTAATTTCCTTTTGTTTCATAGGTGTCTGATGAATGTAGTAGCATTTCACAGGAAGAATTCACCACAAGTGGAATATCAGAAGGTGACATTGTTCGTACAAAAGGTAAAAAAATGTCTCAACTTTTCAGACTCTCTCCCAGTTGTTATCACTTAGAAGACCATACTTACCTAAGCATTAAAGTTCCTATAACCCTTAAATACATATTTTCAGAATCAACTCTATGCACATTGAATAGTTAAATGGTGAAATAATTCTTGTTTTGAAGGTCGCGTTATTGAGTTATAGAGATTTGAATTTACAAAATGCTAATTAGATGACATCAACTTAAAATGCAAAGTCTACAGCTTGAGGATAATTAATTTGATAAATACTAAAAATAAACTGTGGATAGTCAATTTATATTCGTAAAAAAATTACTTGGACGTGAAAACAAGTGGTTGTATAATAAATGATTCCCGGGTTGATGTAAACTAATTTATTTTAGCATTTTGTAAATTAAAATCTCAATAATGCGACATTCAAAGCAAGAAATATTTCACCATTTAACTGTTCAATGTGCCTAGAGTTGATTCTGAAAATATGTATTTAAGGGTTATAGGCACTTTAATCAATATCAAATTGATCAGAAGATTTAAATTTAAGCCTCATTATATTCAGTCAATTCCTGAAAACTTATCTATTTTTGTCATCACCTATAGGATTGTCTTCTATTCTTATTTCCACTTGATAACTGTTAAGAATATTGTCCATAAAATAAAGAGGGTCTTCTTGCAACTGCTTTCCGAGCAATGGACTATTGAATAACCTTAAAAAAATTGTTTCTTGAGATTTTTGATGAACCACGGTTTTTTAGTATTTGTTTTTCTCATAATTAAGTGTATCTGCCTCCTTATGGTTGTATGTTTTACATCTACCTGAATGTTGTAAAGCGTTATTTGTCTTTTGGTGGGTCCAATAGTAATTTTTTGTTCTGGAAACTGTGGACCAAAGGTTAGTCAATCACAGCTAATTATATTCACTGGCATGTGTAACCCTGTTTAAATAAAGTTCATCAACCCTGTTTAAATAAAGTTCATTTATTATTATTATTATTATTATTATTATTATTACAGCGACCCGGGTAAAACAAAGTTGGTTTATTTCTTAAATTATTCACGAATGTTATTTTTTGTTTGTCTTTTAGAAGAGATAATTTGGCAAGTGAGAAAACTTCTTTCTATAACGGCTCCTGACTTTACTGACTACCAAAAGCAATCTAGAGGAACTGTCATACGTGTATACCCGTCATTGGAAGGGCTAGAACATCCTATAACAGATCTGAATAAACGAATTTTGAAAGGCTTTGAAATGGTGAATAACAGAATGAGACCATTGGCTGGAGGCCGTTTTCCAAGTCCTGTTTATGAGCATTTGAACAAATTGGAAGATGGTGTGCAACCGAGTCAGGTTGTAAAAGGATCCAACAAGTTACAATACCTCAAACTATTTATCATGGCTAGAAAAGGTAATATAAGTACAGTGTAATACAACAATTTCCTGTTAACTCAAACATGGCTGATCACAGACTATTACCTCAAGTTCAAACTTTTTAATTTTTGTTTTTCTGATGCAGTAAATTGCATTGAGACCTTGTGTGTCACAAAAAACATGATAAAAGTGAGTCGTGAGTGAGTGAGAAGCAGCAACTGCAACAGTGAAAGTGACAGCAACAAATTAATTTTGCATTTGCTTTAGTTTTGCATTGCCACACTTTGTGAGTGGCTAAAAAATCTCACGCCACTTTCTCAAGAACCAATGAGAAGTAAAACCAAAACCAATCGTACTTGAATGCGTTTTCCCGCGCTTGACGGCCGCTTCGTGTATTTGCTCATTGGATTGTCTGCCTTTGTTGTGATTGGCCAACGTAATTTCTTTCATTGGTTTTAGTTTTACTACACGCAATTAAAAAATGCTCTTAAAGTATTTCTAACACCATGCAGAATCTATAACCTGCAAATGCAGTCACCTCATTGCTCCTAAACACACGGAAAATACCCCTATGGCGATGAAGGGTGGCTATATTCGCAGGCTATAAAAACTCATACCTTTTCATAAAGTGACCAGTTCAAATTCTAGGTGTTATTTTTGGTGGAAAATTCATGAAATTCTAACGTTTAATTTTTATTTATTTTATTCTGTGATTTAGTCGAAGGTTGGAATTTACAAGCTTGGTTTTCTTGCTAAAAGCAAACTAATTCTTTTTTTGTTTGGCAGTTGTGACTCTTTTCAACGTACATGGGATACATTCCACTTCATCAGTTGATGGTGAAGGTTCAGATTGTAAGTCTTGCAGCATGAAGCAGCTATTCGATGGCCTTAATCAGCTAGTGATCCATAAAGATATCAAGGGTAAGATGATTCAACCACTGGGGTGTGAGCTCCCAACTGAGGGTTACTTTGGCAAAGGCTGTTGTTTGTGGTTGCCACTTTAACTATTCCAGGCTTTGGCTTTACAGAGTCATTTCAAGTATTCATCTCTATTAAAGTATAATGCCCGAGAATACGAAATTATACTTACTCTTCTTCTGAGTCTTGACATCAGTCTTGCAGTGGCAGTTTTCCAAAACTTGTTATCGCTTATTGTTAAGTATCTTTGGTCCATTTCATATAACTACAGCACTGTACTGAATCCTTATGCAGTCTTTTTTTAGACTATCCAATATGTCCTTACAGAAAATGTAGGTCAGCCTACCAGGTAGATCATTCTATATCATCTCAAAATACCGGTGTCAAAGACCTGTGCAAAAGAATATTTTACCATTTCTTTTGCCTTTGTTACTCTAATTTTTAAGTCTTCTATAGCTACTATTTTTAGTAAATTTTTGGCTATGGTTTTGAAATATTATGTATAGTTTAGCAAAATACAGACTGTAAGGACTTTCGTTATTGCTTGAATTTTACGTTGAACAAGGTGTTTTTTGAGTCATTCTCGTTCTGGTTTATTTGAGCAAGGTGGAGTGAGATGAAACTAATGGTTCTTTCCGATTTGTTTTTCAGGTAAAGATGTGTTGCTACATGCTATTGACGAAGATACCAGATGTATCCATCCCATTGCAGATGGGATGGCACAGGCAGGAATTGCACCTCTTGCTACAAAAGGATACATGGCTCCTGAGGTATTCAGATCAGATGTTATCAAACATTTTCTTTATTAGTCTCAGTTCAGGAGCTTTAAGAAATATCCAATTGCAAAGTCATGTTTATTACTATCCTCAGATGTTTGCCACCATACAATGTAAAATATGCTACTTAACAGTACAAAAAGCTATGATAAATTCTTCATTACTTGACAGTTATATTCTCCCCAATCTAGGTAAATGTATGTGAAATTGCCTTTGCAAAATTTACCTAGATTGGGGAGAATATAACTGTCAAATAATGAAGAATTTATTCAATGTAAAGTTACGTAACGTGGCAGGCATTTTTACTCTTCAGTTTTTATTTAGGACCGATTTCTATGCTTTTTGTTCTGTTAAGTAGCATATTTTACATTGTATATATGGTGGCAAACATCTGAGAACAGAAAAAGTTACTGTTCCTTCTTAAAACTGAAAACTTAATTTGGTGTAGAAACAACACAATCAGCGGCATAATAGCTTTCTTTTTCCGCACAATCTGCTCTGAAAATGCCGCATTATTTCTTTTTTTTTCCATCCCCTATCAGAAGTCCTGTTTTAATAGAGTGTTACATTGCATGTATGAATTGTGTGGTACACAGAACCCCAGCAATGAACTATGTATCATACAATTTTTTTTTCAGAGTGGATCGGAGAGAGAATCGGTTGAAAAATATGAAGAACTTCTTCGACGTGCAGGCGCGTTATACTTTGAGCGGCTGTCACGTGAATGTTCGACCAAAAGTGCCTTGCAGGAACAGGTATGTTTCTTCTATAGGTTTAACTGAGTTTCATTGAATCATTATGTATGTGAAATTGCCTTTTCATAATAAGAGTTTTAATAAGTCTGAAAGATAAGTTGTGTTTATGCTTGTATGATCTTTCTTTTCCTTTTCCTTTTACATTGTGCAGGGGCACCCAACGAGGAATGGCATAACATTGTCAATAAATCTAAGAAAAATGCTAGCAATTTAAGTTGTTGCAGAAGTTAGAGTGCAATTGTGACATGTTTAGTACACTACACTGCACTGGTCTGACTCGGGAAAACACTTTCATAATTTACCTAGATTGGGGAGAATATAACGGTCAAATAATGAAGAAATTATTCATTGTAAAGTTGTGTAATTTATTATGGCAGGCATTTTTTCTCTTCAGTTTTTATTTAGGACCGATTTCTATGCTTTTTGTACTAGTAAGTAGCATGTTTTACATGTATGGTGGCAAACATCTGAGGACAGAAAAGTTACTGTTCCTTCTAAAAACTGAAAACTTAATTTGGTGTAGAAACAACACAATATCAGCGGCATAATACCGGTAACTTTCTTTTCCCGCACATTCTGCTCTGAAAATGCCTCATCATTTCTCTTTTTTTTTTTTCATACCCTTTTAGAAGTCCTGTTTTAATAGAGTTACATTGCATGTACAATGTATGAATTGTGTGGTACACAAAACCCCAGCAATGAACTATGTATCATACAATTTTTTTTCAGAGTGGATCCGTCAACATGGCACCAGGTAAAAGTCCTAGAAGAGAATCGGTTGAAAAATATGAAGAACTTCTTCTACATCTAGGCGCGTTACACTTTGATCGGCTGTCACGTGAATGTTCGACCAAAAGTGCCTTGCAGGAACAGGTATGTTTCTTCTATAGGTTTAACTGAGTTTTATTGAATCATTATGTATGTGAAATTGCCTTTTCATAATAAGAGTTGTGTGTGGTAGCAAAGAACTTTCAAACAACTTTTTTTTCAGAGTGGATCCCTTAACGTGGCACCAGGGAGTAGTTCTAGAAGAGATCGGTATTGGTATAAAGAAGATGGAAGTCGAGAGGAGAGGCCAGTCTTTCTGAGAGCAAGTAGTGTTGACGAGACAATTGTGTGGTACACAGAACCCCAGCAAAGAACTTTCAAACAACTTTTTTTTCAGAGTGGATCCATTAACGTGGCACCAGGAAGTAGTTCTAGAAGAGATCGGTATTGGTATAAAGACGACGGAAGTCGAGAGGAGAGGCCAGTCTTTCTGAGAGCAAGTAGTGTTGACGAGACAATTGTGTGGTACACAGAACCCCAGCAAAGAACTTTCAAACAACTTTTTTTTCAGAGTGGATCCATTAACGTGGCACCAGGAATTTGTTCTGGTAGAGATCAATATTGGTATAAAGAAGACGGAAGTCGAGAGGAGAGGCCAGTCTTTCTGAGAGCAAGTAGTGTTGACGAGGTATCTGGCCAAGCACCTGCAATTGTCTGCAAATTTTTAAGCGAGTGGTTTCGAGCTGACGGGTTGTCCGTTCCACGCGAACTCAGCGACAATCTAAAGAAAATCAACGAGGATGTGGCGCATATTTTACGTGATATAGGTGATCGTCTTTCCAACGATACGTCGCTGAATAGTCTGATATCTCAAGTGCAAGTTTCAAAAGACACTACCTTTGATACCTTCCTGCAAGTTGCGGCGCAGATATTTAGTGATGGTGAAGTAAACTGGGGTAGAATAGCAACACTGTTCTACTTTGGCTACAAGTTAGCAGTACAAGTCATCAATGAAATACCGCTCATCAAAATGATCATTCAGTGGGTTGTTCAGTTTATCAAGGACAGGTTTGCAAAGTGGATCTTTGAGCAAGGAGGATGGGTAAGGATTTTTTACTTTTGTCTTTACAGTATCTCCTTGTTGTTAAATAAAATACAGTGAATTCTGTCTAACCTAAAGACGCTTTAATTAATTCAGGTGAAGTGTAACGCATTTTTGCGTGTTGAGAATTATGCAAATCGCGTTGACTCCTTTCTTTTCCCTACAACTGAAAATGCCGAGAGTGTCCAGTGGACGTCAAATGCGAATTAAAAACCTGCTTTCAAATAAACATCCTACTGAAATTCGTGAGAATGATAAAAATAACGTGGAACACAGCCCCTAACGTTACTCCGCAAAACATGATGGTCACGCAGAAATGCGTGACGCTTCACCTGAATTAATTAAAACCGTCTTTGTGCACCTTCAACAGTGCAATCAAAACACAGTCTCAATCGCGTTTTAGGTGAACTTTATTATTTTATTTGACCATGTTGCAATGGTTCAATCAAGACAATGTTGTTCATATTATAAAAGTTTAAAAAAAATCTCCCGGTTTTTAAAATATGTAGAAAAGCGCTAAAGCTACAATATCAAGGACTCAGTCAAAAAACTATGGTTTCCTATAGAAAATCGAATCTCCAAAACTAAAGCTAGAAACGCTTTCAAACTTTCATAACTTCATCTCAAACACTAAACACACATTTTGCCGTTAATTTGAGATTGAGAAATTAAACTTTTATAAGCTTAACTGAGGAACTTATGGATGTGCTCATACACATGCAAAATCGCAAGCTCGAAATGTTTTTCTGATAAACTTAAAATCGGCTCGACAAAAGTTTCTAAGTTTTAGATATTTTGTTTGCCATAGATCATAGTTTATCGTAATAGTTTTGATTTTTCTAGATGCCATCGCAATCGCTCGAAATTTAGACTCAAATGGTTTATCTCCTCAATTTTAAATGCGATTTACAAAATATTTACACTCTTATAAACTTCAAACTAAGTACAATATTTTCTGTAAGTTTCATACTAATTCAATAAAGGAAAGTTAGTTAAACGGTCACTCAAAAATAGTCTGTGCGGCTGCATGGAAACTGGAGGGAAACACCTCAAGTAAGACTTAAAATGGTGACAAAGCCCCTTTAAGTTGACGGATCTCAGTGCCATAATATGGTAGACTATTACTAGTTTAGTAAACTAACATTAACTGTAAGCTGCGCTGATAGAAGTCTACGCGGATGCTACGGCACTACGGGTGACGTAGAGTTATAGGCTTTTACTAACAAAGCATATACTGTGGTTAGTTTACGTAACAAGGGATCGTAGTACCATCATCGCAGTGACTCTTTCATTAGCGTAAGGTATAGCTAACGTCACAATGTACCGTAATATACGCTACGGCACTACGAACCGGTGTAATGTTAACTGGCTATACCCCAGCCAATAAAAGAGAACGATGCTACGATGCTACGTTTCTTTTTTACGTGAAAAATACGCAACCGTAGTGATGTAACATTCCACATGCTTCTATTAGCGTAGACACTAAAAAACTTTCCCATGCAATTACTGCACGACGATACCGTTTAAAACGTTACTAATACTGCTCTAAATAAAGGCCTACACTGTTACGGCACAACGGTTTGTCAGTAAAAACGTTAACTATAGCTTCCCTCATTGAAGTCTATTTGCTAAGGCACTATGACCACTCCAACGTTGACTGTGCAATCTATTGCTATTTCTTCACACTCCGCTTACCTTTCTTATTACATCCTTTTTGAAATCACTGGTGATCCTTGCAATCTGATTGGCTCTCAGCAGTGCGATTTATTCCCAAATTGCACTATTTTTTGCTCCAAATCGCATCTTTTTCTCAGCAGTGCGATTTATTACCGAATCGCTTTTTTTTTTTTGCTCTAAATCGCATCATTTTCTCAATAGTGCGATTTATTCCCGAATCGCACTATTTTTTGCTCTAAATTGCATCTATAAGTCGCATCAATATTGGTACTGACTAAAATCTTGTATTTGGGCAATTAAATTGTGACATTTCAAAATGGATGTTATAAAGTGGTAATTGAACTTCATGTCGTGCAATTTTGGTCTGAAATCATACTTGTGATTTTCAAATCGAACGAGCGCGCAAGAAATCACTCGTATGATTTCAGACCAAATTGCACTCCACTCAGTTCAATTAAATTTCTTGCCGTGAACCATTTAAATCAATATTATGTAAATTATGAAAGGCAAAGGTATACAATATTCTTGAAAAGTCTGCGCTTTCAATTACAGCCAAAATTGTGCCACATTTGATATGAAATTTGGTATTTAAAAAAAATATATTATGCAATAGAGGAAAGTCAACCTGTGACTTGACGGAAGCATTTGCGAGGATGAGGCATAAGTTATTAATTTGTTTCTTGCTCATTGGCAGGCCTAACTTGAAAAACTTTTTCGTATCCTTGTATTGTTAAAAAAAGTAATTTTATCATGCTGTTTTCCTCATAGGAACGTCTGCGTCTGCTTATCAGGAAGTATTGCAGGTAACAATGAACACACTTTTCTCTTGTATGGTTTACCAAAGGATGAAACTGCGTTTCATTTTCACAAGTCTCGTCTTATCTGTGTTTATCTGTGGTGTGGAACTGTGGGCCGCGTGTGATAAAAAAGTACTTAGGTCACGTTGATAATTTTTTTTAAAAAAAGGGATCTTTAGCTTGGTAATTTTAATTGATGTTTTTGTATTAAGGAAATTCTTTTGGTTCAGGACACGGAATTGTGAAATTCTTAATTGTGGGACAAGATTACCGATGCTAGTTGTATTACTGAACTGGATAATCTTCTTTTTCTGAAAAGATGTTGCCTGACATTTTATGAAAGGAACCATAATTATATTCTTTGCTACATCAGGTTTTGCATTGCTACGCTTTGCGTATGACTAAGAAATCTCGTCAATATTCTTTGCTACATCAGGTTTTGCATTGCTACAGTTTGCGTATGACTAAGAAATCTCGTCACACATTTAACCAGTCAGAGTTGAAACAAAAGCCAATGGTCCAATTTCGATATATTAAAATTCAACTTCAAACAAAAGACATCACTACGAGGCTTAGGGGAATAAACCATATAAATCCCTGCTATCATTCCCCTAAGCCTCGTAGTGATGTCTATTGTTTCAAGTTGAATTTTAATATATCGAAATTGGGCTATTGTGGCGTGCTTGCACGCGTTTTGCGCCCTCGATACATTTACTTCGAGTTTTGATTGGTTCATTGGATTGCCTGCATCTGTTGTGATTGGTTCATTGGATTGCCTGCGTCTGTTGTGATTGGTTCATTGGATTGTCTGCGTCTGTTGTGATTGGTTCATTGGATTGCCTGCGTCTGTTGTGATTGGTTCATTGGATTGTCTGTGTCTGTTGTGATTGGTTCATTGGATTGCCTGTGTCTGTTGTGATTGGTTCATTGGATTGCCTGTGTCTGTTGTGATTGGTTCATTGGATTGTCTGTGTCTGTTGTGATTGGTTCATTGGATTGTCTGTGTCTGTTCTGATTGGTTCATTGGATTGTCTGTGTCTGTTGTGATTGGTTCATTGGATTGTCTGTGTCTGTTGTGATTGGTTCATTGGATTGTTTGCGTCTGTTGTGATTGGTTCATTGGATTGCCTGTGTCTGTTGTGATTGGTTCATTGGATTGTCTGTGTCTGTTGTGATTGGTTCATTGGATTGTCCGTGTCTGTTCTGATTGGTTCATTGGATTGTCTGTGTCTGTTGTGATTGGTTCATTGGATTGTCTGTGTCTGTTGTGATTGGTTGATTGGATTGTCTGCGTCTGTTGTGATTGGTTGATTGGATTGTCTGCGTCCGTTCTGATTGGTTGATTGGATTGTCTGCTTCTGTTCTGATTGGTTCATTGGATTGTCTGCTTCTGTTGTGATTGGTTCATTGGATTGTCTGTGTCTGTTGTGATTGGTCAGAGTGATTACTTTGGTTTTGGTTTTACGACACTCAATTCAAAATCGCTCTCAGCATAATTTTTGTTAATAGAAGTATATTAATTAATCTTTTAATGTATGTTGTATATTCATATTGCAATCTAAACACATGTTATTCTGCTGTTTGGAATTGTTTTAATGACCATTATAAGCAGTAGTTTGTTGACAGGTTTGTTTCTGTGCTAAACTATCATTTATTGCTTTGTTTTCACAGGTCTAGAAAGAGAAAAGGAGAAAGTTTAAGCACTGAAACGCGTTTCCATGATCACTGATGCCAACTGCTTCCATTCTGCAACACAATTCTGCAATTTAGTTAGAATGTACAGGATAAATTGACTTTTAGGAGTATTAAAGTAGGAAAATGTTAAACCAGTAAACTATCCACTTAACCCTGGGATGTACGATGTACGAAGGGGGGTAAGGCGGGGGGGGGGGGGGGGGGGAGCTGTTCGGTTTGTCCTTGAGACAAAGTTCTGTCAAAATCGGTTGCTATAGTTACGAAAGGTTACGCCATTCTTGAATAAAAATGCGTGTTTCTCTCCTTTTTTGGTGATGCTACCAAAAAGCAGCAAATTGTTTAATGTTATTATATTTTACGAGTCTAGCTTGAAGAATTTTAATTCCCGTATTTTTTCGATAAATTTGAATTTTGAGTAAAATCTAAGATGGCTGCCAATTTGGATGACGTCACAGGACACAGCAGCACCAAAGACTATCTTTCAAACTTAAAATCTTTCTATAATATTGCAACACAGCCAAAAAACCAAGGGGGGTTACAACCTCCTCTTCCCCCTTGTACCACGTTTGGAATAAGTTGGTTTGTACGTCCGAGGGTTAAGCAAGTCGTATAGCATTATACCAAACCTGTATATTCACAAGGGGACTGCGTGTCATTAGAATTTCCAGCACGAGGAATAGAGTTAAAAAATGACACGTAGCGGAGATTTTTATGGACGGAATTTGAGGAATAGAATTCCTGATAAAGCCCTTCTTAAATCGCCAAAAACTTTACTCTGATGAATAATTAAGGAGTTTTTAAGAATTATGTATCATTAAGGCCTTTCTCTTTGAAGGCGGGGAAGGATGATTCTTTCACTATGACAATTACAAGCTATTCACAATGTTCATTCAGATAATATACTCTGATTGTTTTCGTATTTCCATACCTTCCCTATTTTAAGCGAGATGTAACATTCAGCAATGTCCCTTCCTTTTTATAGAGAAATGTATAGATTATAGAAGTTGTTCCCAGGTCCTTTTTCGAGGAAACGATATTGTCCAAAGTGTGCCTGGTGAAACACAAAGAATAAATGGTGGAATGGAGGGGGTGTGAGTGTTTGAGTGGGGGGGGGGGGGGGGGGGGGGGGGGGGGGGGGGGGTAAAGTAAGAGCCGTGTGCCATTAAATTTATTGTAAATACATGATTATCAGAACGTAGAAGATAATAAATTTAAGTGATTGTTGTAGTACTACGTAGATAGATAAAGACTTTATTTAATGAGGGTGACAGTAACTATGATTACTGATAAACTTGTGGCCCTCAAGTTAAATAAACTACACTGAAATACATTATTTACACTAAAACATTCCTAATTATTATTATTTAGTAACAAGAAAGTAAAAATAGTTAAAACTAGTCATTAAGCATATAAATATTGACAAGCATACTACGAAAAAGTATGAATAAGTTAAAAGACACATCAGCTTATGTCGAATAATCCCTTTGTTTTCTGAGAATTAAAAATTGCATTCCATAATTTAGCCTTAAAAGATTTAACTGATGTCTCCATTTTTAAAGATCGGGGCAGACTGTTCCAATCTTTTACAGTTCTTACAGTGAAGGTGCGTCCACCTTCCGAGATGTTTCTGTAAAGGGGGCACAATAGGGAGAATTAAATGCTCTGTGGCACCGCTAATGCAAATGTCTTTTCTGTGCTTTACCAATCTCTTGTACGACTAATCTTGGAATACGCGGTACCTCGGTGTCTGGTGTCGTATCTCGCCAAGGACATTCATGCACTAGAGAGCGTACAGCTCGAAGAGCATCAAGACTGGCTTTTAATCAACGTAAAGGGGATATGGCCTACTCTATCCGACCGTAGAACTTAGTTGAGTGTTAAAAGATCATGGTTTTTGTTTTTTATCATTTAAAATTTGAAGATATTTTCGAATTTGCAACAATTTCGTCCACGAGAGCCAACCATTCTTATAAACTTTATGTCAAATCTGCGAGACTGAACTGTTTCAAACATTCATTTTTGTTAGGATAGTTAAGCTTTAGAACAATTTACCAAGGGACTTAAACTAGATATCTTGGCAATATTTTGAAGCGTAAAAGCATTACGTTCAAGAGTTATAGGCGAACGAGTATTGGACATTTTTAGTAAAAATGTATGGAGCGGCCATCCTGGTGTCCCACTTAGGAACACCGACATGGCGGTAAAAAATCTAATCTCATAAGATTGGATTTACCATAAGGTCCATTAAATCCGCTTTTAAGCATCTATAATGCAAAAATAACTTTCAACTGTTTTAATTTTCCTTTATTTTCACGGCCCATCTGAAATAGCGGAGAATAGTCCAGTTTCGAATTCGCTATGACCGCTGAATTCAAACACCAATGACACAATGACAATGACACATTGATACAGGGTTAGACTCGACCTGATGTAAAATATTCACAAATACCGGCAGAAGGTGCGTGAAATTTGAAAATTAAACAATAGAGTGTTTTCACTCACGTGGTCTGCAGCTATGCTAATTTATTTGAACAAAACAAAGTGTTTGCATTAGAAAAGAGTTCAATCCCCACAGGATTAGCTTGGGACACCAATATGGCCGCCGTGACGTCATGTGAAAACACTCTATAGACAGAGCTCTGAACAGGTCATCTCGCCTTAATTTGTGAATATTTTACATCAGGTCGAGTCTAACCCTGTATCAAAGTGTCATTGTCATTGTCATTGTGTCAATGTGTCATTGGTGTTTGAATTCAGCGGTCATAGCGAATATTGCGTGACATATTTAAAACCTTTTCAAATCGGGGCGTTCGCGTGAGGCGGCCGGGAGCGATGAGAGGCGGCTGTATTCGCAGGCTGAAGTAAAACATCGTTAAAACATGAAACCTTTTGTCAAGGGTTGTAACACTGGTATCTACATACCATATTAGAAACAGCTTTGTAAGATGTGTAGTTTAGATTTTTGAATTTTTGCGACGCCATGTGCAAACCAAGAATTAAATCTAATATTTTCTCTAGCGGCTTCGCCCGTCGCTGTCGGCCTTTGCTGTCGGCTTTCGGCATGCCTCGACTTCTCGCAAAAGCGCGCCGCGGGAGAACCACTGGCACCCATAGGTACTTTTGAACTGGCTGCGCTTGAAAACAAGCCTGCTTCATACGGGAAAAGAATTCCCACACGGACTCAGTGACCCCGTTCATATACGTTTTAGTAGTCCTAAAAATGTTTATTTAATTGTGACAGGCCCTTCGAAAACTACTGATAGTTTCCGCTTGCCGCAGTTGCAGGGGGAGGTTATTCCAAATGACCGCACCATTGTATCTAAAACTGTTTTTAAGGAAATTAGTGCGAGGCAGTGGGATAGCCAGTTTGCTCTCATTGTCCCTCAAATTATAAGAGATATTTCTTTGAGTGAAAAGAGAGCTAAGATAATTAGGAGCAAGGCCATGTAACGACTTATAGACCACAACGACCACTGACCACTGACCACTGACCACCCCTCATTTTTAGGACTAACGTATATGAGTCCGTGTGGGAAAAAAGATCATCACATGATCAAAATATCAACCACATGATGATTCGGTTTGTATGTCACGTGACGTTGAACTTGCAACGAATGAATCATCAACTAGGTATGCTAATTTAAGTTACAGAAAACTAAGTTTAAGAAATATATTATTTAAAGGCATAATAGAACACTGCGATTTTAAATTCATTCTTCGAAAGTTCTCATCACTTATAGTGCAAGAATTAGTTTAGATAAAAACAATGTTTTAGGTTACCGATCTTTGCAGTCGACTTCCGGTCAAACAAAACTGATCACGTGATGAACTTTTTTCACACCCGGCTTGCACCCGGAGTGAAAAGCGGCTGATTTTCAAGCCACATTCGCAAATTCACGATCAAATTCGAAAGTTTGGGCAGGATTTTAAGCTTCAATCTGCCAACGAAATGAGCTAAAATTTGGCCACATCATACTACGGAGACTACTCTTTCGAATGCTGGGATTTTTTTGTTACAGCTAAAAGGGTAAATGCGTTTTTTTTAAGGCGAACAAATCAGACATAACAACAAAGTTCAACTTGGCATTCATATTTTTTGATAAAAAAGCAAGGCTGATAAACGGTACGGAAACGACTATATTTGTAAAAAATCCAATATTTCGAAAGGCACAGCCTTTCTTCTTCAGGGTCTTACAGATAATAACTCGTAAGGCAAAAAAACGTTAGAATTTAAATTTAAAATGGGGCGGGGGATTAAATATGATACTATGACAGCATAAACTGAAGTGACAAAGTAAATGTAAATAACTAAGCAATATAGAGGTAAGAAAAACATGCAACACAATACCCGGCGTATCCAATCGAACAAAATCGAACCAAAAATCAATCGAACCCAATCGAACACCAATCGTTCGATTGGGTTCGGTAATCGAACAAAATCGAACATCTGTTTTGCTGTGAGTTCGATTTTCGAACCAATCGAACACAATCGAACCAATCGAACACAATCGAACACAATCAAACTCAATCGGATTCGATTTTGTTCGGAATCCATGTCTTGATAAGTAAATCACGCAGGACTAATCATAATCAACTTTTATTGAATGGAATAAATAGAAAAACGTCCAAATATCGAACTGAATGTCAATGTTTAGTAATATATATTTTGTAGCAGAGAACAAAACGACGGTAAAATAATGAAATGCACTTTCGTTTACATTTCTATATTAGAAGGAAGGATATGATTTCTGCCCTGTTTGTCCCCGTTACACTCAAACAGAAGTTGCACTATTTCATTCACTGCAACACAGGCAGTGGTGTTCAATATGTGAAGAATCATTATTAGTAGCCAAAACGCTGCCGCCATCAGTCTGTCCAAGTCCTCGAGGGGCGAGGGCGGCTAAAAGCGACGTTGACAGGAGAAGAGCAATTTCCAGCATGACAACAGTTACATTGGAGGAAGTGCTTACTATTTAATTAACATGGATGACAAAAATAGCAAGTGATAATAATCGAACGTTCGATTGAGTTCGATGGTTGGTTGTTCGGTAATCGAACGTTCGATTGGGTTCGATTGTTCACTGTTCGGTAATCGAACGTTCGATTTTGTTCGATTGACCAAATTTTATTGTGAGTTCGATTTCGTTCGATTACCGAACCCAATCGAACGATTGGTGTTCGATTGGGTTCGATTACCGAACGTTCGATTGGATACGCCGGGACAATACCACAGTAAATATAAGTAATGGAAACTGAGAAAAGATGTCATGTTTCATCTCTTCTATTTAAACCTAAAGGTTCAAGGGTCTAGTTCATTTTAATCAGTTTAAAACGCCCTAAATATCGCATTTAATTTGGACTTTTGTAACATCAACAACCCCCCCCCCCCCTCCCCCCTCCCCCCCCCAGGGAGCCTAGGGAATATTAATGAGGTCCGATGTATCGGGCTGTCAACTTGAGAACCAATAGCATTAAAGATAAACCTTCCCGTGATCTTTCAACTTGCCATGCATAAAAACAATGGTATCTAATGTTATCATTGACTCTGTCTTGAGTTCTGGAGAGATGTTACGCTGCTACCATCTCTCGATCGCCGCGTTATTTTAACTTCTACAGCTGTTAACTTCGATAAATTTAGAAGAGAGCAACTATTTTTAGGTAAGTTGTTCATGTGATAGCAGTTTCAGAATTTCAAAGTTTAAAAATTAAGGAAAACCTACCTCATTTCCACTTCCGGCTTTAAATAGATGCACGACCTGCGATCATTAGAGACAGACATTTTCCATATTTCAGACTGAGAAAACCAAATCTTATTCAACCTGTATCGGAATTTCCAAGTGTGTTTTGCACCTTTTTTTTCTTAAAACGGACGATATATGGCAAAAGGGGCATTTATTCCCCAAAGTTTTCACGGAGAAAAGTAAATACAAGCTATTCACATCAAGTTCGCAAACTTGTACATCAAGCTAGTGAATTAAATATATTTAATACAGCATAAATTTACTTTCTTGCCAAAGAAGGTTTATAAGGTGAGAAAAGACGAATACATTTAAAAATTACCTTGCGCGTGGAAACCCGGAAAGGCGCGATCGAGGAACGTCACATGACATAACAGGATTCGTGTGTGGGTCGATTTCAACGCGTGCAAAAACATTAGCAAGGTGGAAATATAATTGTTTTGTTCTCTTTTACTAATGGACGAAAAGCAGATAGTACGATTCCTTAGGCTGGAAAAGTTTTGCGGCCTTCTGGTTTTGAAGACAACGCAAACCACTATGGTGAATCGTGCCGCTAAATTCAAATTGAGATTTGATGACATGGTGGCCATTTTGAATTGTCATTTGTGGTATAGTTACATGCATAGATGGAGTACACAAGCAGCTTTGATTTAAGAAACCGAACAACTTTATTTGTCAGTTAACGGCTGCAACCAGAATAATGTCTTCAAGATTCAAGCTCGACAGTTAATGGACCAAAATCAAGTTGAATCGTTTTTGGCATGGATGCGCGCAGGATTTGGAGAATTTTGAAGCCTTAGGCGGATTCCATGATGTAAGCTTTCTAAAAGAGGTTAGTGCCCGCCATAATAGCTAAATTTTGCTTACTTAATTTCCATGTTATATCGCCGAATGCCACCAAATATATCATTTTATTGGATAAAAAAAAGATTCACGAGAGAGAAAAAGTGCAGGATTACATTACATGGTAGCCCGAGGGGGGAGGGGGGGGGGGGGGTACTCGGGTATATTTTGGGTGGGTATGTGCCGCCCTGGGGCCCGTTTCTCGAAACTCCCGGTAACTTTTCGGGCCCAAAGCCAAATATTGAAATCAAAATCTAAAGAATAAAAGCGCAGGTCCTAGCGAACAAACCAGTCCATTTTGTTTTGCTAACTGATAGTTTTATCGTATTATATGCAAAACTTTTGAAACCTCGATCTTCAATGAAAATAAAACAGCTTTCCGGGCCCGGTAATTACCGGGTCTTTCGAGAAACGATTTTGCACTCAAAATGATACCCCGTTCTAGAAACAGGTCAATTTTTAATACCCCGTTCTAGAAAAAATGGCTGCTGATTATCTGAAGCTTACGTGCGTTTGAAATATTATACCCTGTTCTAGGAAACGTCTCTAAAATGGATACCCCATTCTAGATCAGGAGTCCCAAAATCACGACCCCATTGGGCAGCACATACCTGTATAGGTATTTTGGGGGGTACCCCCCCCCCCCCCGGCATGGTAGTTTTTTGTTCCTTCAGTAATTTTCAATGCACACATTCACATGACATGGTGAAAATAATATGCCACCCCTGTCAAATCAATTTGATTGCATGTTTGCCAATAGTCCATCATTTGTCTTACAATAATAATATTATTAATGTCAGGGCTGGAAATAATTTTGGGACGTCCACCGGTCAAGATGACCGGCCAAAGAAATTTTAGCTCGGTCATACTCCATTTCTGGCCGGTCAAGTATAACGAATTTAATTTTCCACAAGTACACAATACGACCCCCCTCCAAACACCCCCCCCCCCCAACCAATGGCTAACTCAGTGGTAAACGTTTGTGGTAGCTTTGCTACAGCCATTTACCGTAGCTTTACGGTAGTTTTACCAGCACTAAATTGCGATAACATTACGATGGCTTTGCGATAACTTTACAGTAGTTTACGGCAACTTTATGATATAACGTTACGGAAACTTTACGATAACGGCTTGGTAGCTTTGCGATAACTATACGGTAGCTTTTCATAACTATAACGTTACAGTAACCGTAACTGTTTACGATAACTTTACAGTAGCTTTCATAACTATACGGTAGTTTTACGGGAACTTTACAATAATGTTACGGTACCTTTGCTATAACTTTACGGTAGTTTCGAGGGGAAATTACGGTTAATCTAACGTTATGGTAGCCGCTTTGCGATAATTTTACGGTAGCTTTACGGGTAACTTTAACATAACTCTAGGATAACTTTGCGATATTTATTAAATTCATAGTGCATAGTTAACAACAGCTATTTTATTGTATTTCTAAAGTTTTGAAAGGATCACTATGGATGTGACCGGTCAACATGACCGGCAAGACGAACATTTGACCGGTCAAAGCCCCAATCAGGCCGGACATTGTCCGTTGACCGGCCGTTATTTCCACCCCTGAATGTAGACACTTAAGAATGTAGATCTCGATGTTTTGACTGCTTTATATTGCTGGTCTTCATCAGGCGCCAGGTGAAGTTGCTGATTACTCATCACCATTCTTATCACAATGGTTGGCCATTTCAGAGCATGACCACAAGACCAGCCATAATCCGCTGTTAAAGAGGCTTATATTCACATAAGACTTCACCTCAACATCAAACAGGGTTGATGCCAATGGTCAAGAAACAACAACAGGAGAACAGTACTACAGCGGACCACAAAGAGAACAATCGTGATACTAACAGTGACACGTTATCAGTTTATCTCATCTCATGATGAAGACTTAATTAAGCAATAAGCAGTCAAAATGTCATTCATGATCTGAAGTGACTACATCTTGAGACAAACAACAATACTTTATTATTGTGTCTTACCATGACGAACAATAACCAATAAGTCTATCAATAGTTTAAGCTCAAATAACTTATTATGTCAAATAACTATTATAGATTATATATGTCAAATAAGTCGAATAACTTATTATGTAAAAAAAGTTGCAAATTGAGCCTGTGCATGTCATCTGAGAGAGTCTGTATACTTTTATTTGTTTCAAGGAAGAATCTTGTCACAGTTATGGCCCAGTCAGGTGGTGCCAGAGAAAGGAAATATAAAGATATACCATTTTCCAGAAAAGTCGTTTTACTCAAGAATGACAATGAATGCACATCGTTTTCTGACATGAAGAAAATTGAAAGTAAATCAGAAATTGAGTTTTCATCAAGCATGACTCAAAATGATGTGCAGAAGAAAATTCAAGAGACATTTCCATACTTGGAACATAAGAGGTAAGTTAAGCTTTCAAATACTTTCAAATTTAAGAATAACACCAACCCTATTTATTTGGCTATATATTGAAAGGATTTTTACCCAAATTTAAGCCACAGCTATTTAAATTTTGAGCCAGATAAGCGGCTGTGGTTCGGTAATGTCTACATGATTGAATGCGGATCTTTTAGTTCAATACAGTATGCCAATTTCTGTAATGTTTGAAAATTCATACATTACTCTGACAGATATAACATTGAGGTTCAGGGATGAATAATAAATATCTTTAATTTTGTTTGAATTTAATTCAATTAATATATTGAAATTGCCTTTATTTTATAATTTGATTTTGGTCTGATAGGCACTCTAGGTAATCTAAAGAATTTTTGCTTTACATACATATACCAGGGATCTAGATAATAGCTGGGAACCGGGGAAATTACCCAGCTGTGAACGTCATTTTTCCGGCTGTAAAAGCCAAGTGCAGCCTTAAAAGGACTACTTTTTTCTCTTTTTTACCCGTCTGTCAGTTCTACATTCCCACTTGTTAAAAACTGAATCTACATCCATGCATATACACTGTATTATAGTACTTCAATTTGAGAATATCAATTTCAGAAGTTCAATAAATAAAAGGATTGCCTTGTAGCTGAATGTTTTGGCTGGCATTTTGGGAGCAGGACTAATGTCTTTTGTTTAGGATTTCAAACAATGCAACATGTTGATGAAGGAAAGTTAAGTCAATGAAAAATAAACGTGAATAAAGTGTGCTTTATAAATGCACTTTCAAACATGCTTTTTGTGTTAATGAAAAATGTGTGTGCCTTTTGCACGACTGTGTGTTAGTCACTTATTTCTGAGCTGCAATGTATTTTTCATGATAATCAAGTTGCTTTTACAATTTACATATGTTGAAGTTTGGGGTATAGCTGGTGGGATGGGCTTATACTTGTAGCCAATCGAAACAAATTACTAACTTATTTCTACAATTATTGTAGAACTGAGTTAACTATCCAAAATTAGGTGACTACCTCTGCAGACATGTACTGGTATCTGTCAGTAATGATTATTTATTGTTTAATTTTGTGGTCATGTTCATAATTTTAACAGGGAACAAGATAACTTAGCTTACAGCTGTATGCTCTGTGGTTGAATTTGATGCATTAAGCTTTGAAGTGTAAATTCATGTATACAGGATGGGACTTAATTTACAACTATCTTGGCATGAGCTCGTTGTGCCTATATAATTATGGGAAAACCACAACATACATCTTAGTACTCTTCTGTGCCAAAACAACAAATGAATTACCAGTAGTTGGGATAACACATATATACCCTCCAACTTTTTCCGAGTGACGGGCATGAGAATTTCTTCATGGGAGTGCCAGGATTTTCGAAGGCGACCCGACCAAATCTGAAGAGAACCCGCTTTATTCCAAAGATATCCGAAGATATTCGGAAGAATTCGGAAGTTTCCATGGACTTGATCAGACCTTGACTCTGTAATTGTAATGTTCAGAATGATAAAAACCTACAAAAAAGTGCCATATTTTCTTGAACATAACTATATTTTTAATTGGATCATGCGATCAGTTAAGGCTGATAGCTAAAATCTTTAAGTCAGGCATAAGAAATTGCTCCATAGAAAATTAGTAATAGATATAAAATAAAAAAAACTATAAACATTCTCTTGGGATGCCAAATGACCAATTCTTAGGGGATCCAGAACCTGGACAGGCCTGAAAAGTCAAGACAAAAGGCTATCCCTATCCAGAAACAAATGTATGTTTTCAAATCTTTATTTTATAATATTTACATGTATGATTATAAACAATCTGTTTCTTAGATGAATTTGATCAACACTGCATTCATGAGTGTAAATTACATTTAAGTGTCAACATATGTCTTGTCGTGTCTAGATATTCCTGTGCAGCATTTGTAAAGGTGGATAATGACCATAAAAAGTTTGAGTTTTTTGGATCTCGGCGTGTCTGGAATGGAAAAACAATCAAGAAGCAAATAAAAGGGAAATCAAACCTGTACATTTTGGAAGAAGAGGTAAGAGTTTATTACTGCAATTTCTTTGACATTTCATTGCATTTTAAGTTTCTTAAGATAAAATTACACAATATTTGCAAGTTGTAAGTAAATTAATGGTACAGCTGTACAGTATTGAAACATGCCTTTCTTGGATGCTGTTAGAACTCCTTTTTGAACCTACATGTAGTCATAATCTTTAAGCTTCTTCTTAAGTTTCAGCAAAGAATGTTTATTATAAGCACGACTGGTAGTTGGATATCCATTCTTTATTGACATAGATTTTGGATATATAATTTACATGTATTTTGGATTTTATCTCTTTGTTTCCCTTTTATTTACTGAATTGTTAGAGATTGATAGAGAAGATAAAATAAACATAATTATTGTATTCATTAAACATAGATGTTTCTGTTACAGTGCAGGCACTCGAACCCTACAGAACAGTTAAGGCTAATTGTTTGACATTTTTTTATGCTGTCCAATCAGCAACATCTCTGAAGACAGTGCCCACTATCTTTATTGGACATTTTGAAGCCTTTAGCAACTATAAAGAAACAGCCAAAGCGTCAAGGTCAAGTTGGCACGATGAGGCGCAATGAAGTGCAATGGGCAAAAAACAAAAAACACAGGAGTCTTGAAATGCATGATTGCCAAAACCCTGAATGCAAAAAGAGCAAAAAGAGCCAACGATAGGAAACATACATGCAGGTGCAATGAAATGATACTTTTAGGGAAATGAAAGTTTGAAGGGCTCAGAGCCACCTTAAATTTTTAAATTTAAGTGAAGGTGGCTCTCAGTGAATCACTTCAGACTGAACCATTCATTTAGAGTATAATATTTATTGATTCTTAAACAACATATGATTTACATATATTTGCTTGGATTTTTTCGATAATCCTTGCACCTTACTTTTTCTGTTATTTAGGTGGTGCACTCAACATCTACATGTACAGTCACTACTCATGACAGTAATAGCACAGGTACATTGTAATAGTAAACATGTCATTTTTGTATAATTTATGATTTTATTTTGTTTAAAATGGCAAATTATTTCTGAATCAATTTATGTAATGCCAGCATACATGTAAGTACATGATTGGATTGTGTTGTTTCACTGATAAGTGACAGTGTTTTCAAATAAATAATGTCAAAATCAGATCTCACAAGTTGAAATTAAACAATTAGTGAGAATTGCCCCCCCCCCCAGAAAATTTTGACAAATTTAATTTTCTGTGATTCAGAGCAACAATATGCCCTTACAGTACCGATTACATTTTCTGTTCACTTCATATTTTGAAAATATAAGTACTTGTTACTTACCTTACGAAGTTTCAACTCAAAACTCGTACGGGAAGTGCCATTATTTTAACTTTACATTTCGAATTCAGCTTGCCGCCATTACTCAATTAAAAAATGACCGGGACCGAACCCTGAGAGTTGGATCGAGTTGGCCTAAATGTAATGTTCCAATACCCAACAACTAATGAGTCCACAGATATTAGTTAAAATCGTTGTTTGTTTTTAATAGCACATCTTATTCTCTCGTCATGCAGCCCAACAACAACAACTTAAGTAATCACGTTCCATAGTCACGTGACAATCACGGTCACGGTGTACAACAGTGTACATGTACAACAGTGTACATGTACAACAGTATGATTCAAATTTATGTGGTGAATAACGGTGCTAGAATTCTTATCTCCACTTCAGTCAATCAATTCAAGGCAAATTATAAATCATTTAAGTTTACATTTCAAGTTTCCTTCTCACATTACTAAAAAACATAAAATATACTCAAAGTTGTAGAACAACAGGACCACCGCTACAGTTGATTTGATTACGATAAGCATCCCACAAAATCAAAATCTTTAGCCTTAGTTTGTTATAGTTAAACAATGCCATATCTGTTCAACAGAAATTAGTCACTGTTTATTTAGTTAACCAAGCATTGCCCCCGGGGCATTGCCATGTCTATTTGGCCTGTGGTGTTCAAAAGTGCTTTCTTCCTTCCTGTGGCTGCAGTTTTTGTCGCACCACAGTGAATTCGCGGAAAACAAAATAGTGTCAAGCAATTCAAGGTTTCACCACATTTCTTTTCACTAATACCTTTAATTGGTACTGCACGTAGCTATAAATTAAAGATTCTCAATTTTCCCTTTTTTTTTCCTCATTTGTGAGAGGAGACAATTTAAAAGTGCCCATAACCAATTTTTTTTTCTCACCTGAATCGAAATGTCACCCAAGGAACTTCTGCAAAAATATTTAATTTACAATATTTGACTTATCTTCAAAGTCCAATATTTTTGTGACCTGCTCACCTCGCTGATTTAGGTTGGCAAGCTCATATTGTGATGTACATTCAGGAATGCGAGTTAATGTTTGGCAATGTCATTGATAGAAGAAAGCATTTTTAGTGAATTGGAAAGTGACAATAATGAAGAACTAAACAGTCGAAATCTTTCAACCATATGTTTTAGCTATTAACACCCACTGTACCAGCTTGTTACAGCGACGAACTTCCAAGTCTGAATTGATAGTTATGTGTTTCTTAATGCAGTCCATACAGCTCCTTTGCAGATCGAGAGAGGACTAAAGCGAATTGTGAGCCAAAATGGTGGCAATTTTGAAAGTTTTATAACATTACAGTCAAAGCTCCCGCAAGCGGACACCCTCAAGAAGCAGAAAAAGTGTCTGCAACTGGAGCTGCAGGCCACTTACAGGAAAGATTCTTGTAAGGGGAGAATTCAAACAAGGTTTTTTCAAGGAGGGCATAAGTAGAGCTGTCCGCTTACGGGAATGTGTGAATTAGTACAGAGTTTGTATGAGCTAGAGTTCAAATGGAGTTTCGTAAAGGTGACCATAAGTAAGAGCTGTCTGTTTACGGGAATGTATGAAGTACAGAGTTTGTATGAACTAGAGTTCAAACGTAGTTTCATAAAGGTGGCCATAAGTAGAGCTGTTCGCTTACGGGAATGTGTGAAGTACAGAGTTTGCAGTCATAAGCTAGAGTTCAAATAGAGTTTTGTAAAGGTGACCAAAAGTAAGAGCTGTCCGTTTACGGGAATGTGTGAAGTACAGAGTTTGTATGGTTTAGAGTTCAAATGGAGTTTCGTAAAGGTGGCCGTAAGTACAGCTGTCCACTTATGGGAATGTGTAAAATAAAGAGTTTGTAAGAGCTAGAGTTCAAACGGGGTTTCGTAAAGGTGGCCGTAAGTAGAGCTGTCCGCTTCTGAGAGTGTCCGCTCAGAGAGCTTCGACTGTATTTAACAAATCACCTTTTGTGAAAATTGCAATTTTTTTTGTAGAAAGTCCTTGGGTGACATTTTGATTCAGTTGAGAAAATAAAAAAAAGTTGGGTTATGGGCACTTAAATAGTTGGCATGGTATTAAAACTAAATACTATATCAGAGGCAGGTACAAAAGTCGGAACGGATCAACTCGGATTGGATCGGACCGGGTCCAGTCCAGGTCGGATCAACTCGGATCGACTCGGATCAGAAAAAAAATGAAATAAAAAATAAAAATTTGTAGGTTAAAATTACTCTCAGAAATAAGCCAAATCAAGTAAGGTTTGCAACAATTAGAGCTCTGTGGCATTCACCCGCCATTTTGTTTACTAGTGCCAGTTCCTCTCTTATCAGGGGCCCGTTTCTCGAAACTCCTGGTAACTTTTCGGACCCGAAGCCAAATATTGAAATCAAAATCTAAAGAATAAAAGTGCGGGTCCTAGCAAACAAACCAGTCCATTTTGTTTTGGTAACTGACTGTTTCATTGTATTATCTGCAAAACTATTGAAACCTCAATCTTCAATGAAAATAAAACAGCTTTCCAGGCCCGGTAATTACCGGGTCTTTCGAGAAATGGCCCCCAGGTTACGAACTCATGGTCTTGTTACACGCTCCATCGATCGATCCACCCCTGGCTGTAAAAAGAAATGAACATTCTGAGTTACAGATTCTATAATTTTCTTGAAATTAAGCATTTTCATTGAGAAAGATGGCATAGATTTTACCTTCCTTGCCTTAAGATGGGGCCACGTGATGTTTATATGATCAATCGATGGAGCGTGTAACAAAACCACGAGTCCGTGACCTGATCCGAGAGGAACTGGCACTAGTAAACAAAATGGCAGGTGAATGCTATGGAGAACGCCACGGAGCTCTAAACAATGCAAACTTCTTGATTTGGCCGATTTCTGAGAGGAATTTTAACCTACAATTGGGTAAAATTTTTATTTTTTCTCATTTCATTTTTTTATGGTCTGGGTCGATCCGAGTTGATCCGACCCGGACTGGATCCGGTCCGATCCGATCCGAGTTGATATGTTCTGACTTTTGTACCTGCCTCTGTATCAGTGTACTACATAAATGTAATAAGTCGTGCACTTTAATTGTAAACTGCGCCTGTGTTTTACCGATCATCACATACAATTTCAGCTGAACCCACTGACCAGGCAAAATGCACTCCATGATTGCTATGGTATTAGTAACATGTAATAAACCATTAACAGGATGGTGGATATCAGGCAATTGCTGCAACACTAGAGAGTCCTAGCATGTGATTATGGGTGGGGACTTTTACATTTTCCTTTAAGGTTACAGTGTACCTTCAGATTGAAAATTTATTGAAATTTTTTTTTTGCGTTAAAATAACGTTTACCGAATGAACTTTCATCCAAAAAAAAAAATCGAAAAATAGTGAAAATTGACGGAGAAATGATGGTATAACTTTTGTGGGCAGAGTTTGTTTATTAAGCGATATGTTTTTTTAAGCGCAGTTTTCTCAAAGTTAATTTTTCGCTTGTTGGGGACACTTAAGGGTGGCGAATGGTACCTTCAAAATCGTGGGTCTCGGAAAATTTTGGTCCGGTCTCGAAATCTCGGCAGTTTTTGTTTTAAGTCTCAAAGTCTCGTTTGGCTGGTGTTTTTTCTATCTCGAAGTCTCGGATTTTTTTCCTCGAGGTCTCGGAGTCTCGGATACTTTTGTCAAGCATTCTCATTCTTCATCCTTGTTTGTTGTTTGATAGGTGAATCGGATATTTTAAGCAATAAGTCTCGGGCTCGTTTTTTTTCCCGCATTGGTTCTCGGGCTCGGATTTTGTAACGTAGCTGCGGTCTCGGTCTCGGATTCTGAAACAAGGGTCTCGGCGTCTCGGCGAGTCTCGGATTTACCATTCGCCACCCCTACTTTAAAGAGCTACAACTCAAAGGAAATTTGCCGGATTTTTCTTAAATTTGGACAGAAGCTAGATTAACATATAATCAACAAAAACGTGTCGGCGAATTTCTTAATTCCGAAAACTTTTTCGTCAAGAGGCATTTCCGTGCGATCATTCCAATTTTTTTTCTCCCCTTTTCAGATATATTCTGTAACTTTTCATTGCAATTGAATATGGGAAATCGCCGACACGTTTTTTTAGCGCTTCGTGTCCGGAAACCTGACAACAAATCAAATTAGCAAACTATAATAATCGCTTCGAGTTATAGCGTTTTAAAGATGATTCAGACGTTCGAATTTAGATGTCGTAATAAATTCGACAATTCATTTTATTACCAAATGGTTTCCATATTTAGATAGCCAGCTCTATAAGCTTTAATTTGATATCTGGGTTTAGGTATATTACATGTAAGTGTAATCTTAAGACGCTAGAGCTGTTATACTGGAGACACCCCCGAAGGTACACTGTAACCTTAATTTTTAACATTAAAACACTTAAAAAATTTAAGTTAGAATTTTGTTTTAATCATGTATATAAAGAAGAAAAACAGTGTTGACTTCACATCATATAATTATCACCAAGGTATCTGACCACCTGTAGGGCAATGTTAATTTGACGCGACCGCTTATCCGAGCTACACAGTCATTATATTGATTTTAGTATCATCATGGTAGAACATTTAATAACATCAAGTCTGCCTTCCTTAAGGGGCTGATACATTACTATCTTAATTTTGTTTTATCGACAATAAATTAATTAAAAAATATAAAATAAACATTCACATTATTGAGATTATAGAACTTTGTGGTTGTGATATCCGCAATTTAAATAAAGAATAAATTATTTTGAAACCATAATAAAAAAGCTTAAGTTGAACTGCAGAAGTAAACTGGTACATGTCAAAGGCAACTGTCACATTATTGTCATCATGATTAAGTAGCCCAAAAATAATTAAACTTTACTAATAACGTCGATACCTGCTCCTATTATTTTCTTTAGAAAGTGAAGACAGTCATGCTGACGTAAGACCTAACTCAAGTGCTAGCGACACAGGATTTGATGAAGGCATGGATATTGATCATGGTGAGAATGACACAAATTATAATTATTATTATAATAACTGTCATCTTGGATTTTTGTAACATTCACTTACAGTTACTGTGAAAATAATAATACATGTACATGTAGACGTACATACAGCCTATGAAACCCTCATGACTGTGTGCTGGAGAAAAATTCAGGGAGTTATTGTCAGTAGTACAATTTTATTCTTTGGTTCAAAGTTTTTTGAACTGGTATATTTTTTTGGAACCAGTTTATTGTTTTCAAACCGGTTTAAAATTTTTGAACTGGTTTGTTTATCAACTGTCTAAAAAGGGATTTTATTTATGGGGTGTGGTTTAAAAAATAGGGGCTTGGTGTTTTTTGGGGGGTCTAAAAAGAATACACACAAAAAAAAATAAAACGCCCTCCCCACCCATATCCTTTCTGTGCACCCCCCTCACCTCACTTACCCTCTCCCCTCCCCTCTCCCCTCACCTCAAATTTTAAACTGGTTTGAAAAAAATAAACTGGTTAATAAATTTTAAACCAAAGATTAATTTTGAACCACAACAGAGTAATCAGGCGAGTAATTTGAAATTTGCCGAGTGCATAGCGCGAGGATGATTTGGAATTACCAGCATGATAACCCCTGAATTGTACGACACAAAATGCAATAATATTACTATTAAATCTCATCAATAACTAAATTCGAGATTTAACAACATTGTTAAAACTTGTTGAAGACTGGAAGTCTGCTCTAGATAACAAGGCTACTGTGGGAGTCTTATCAACTGATACTAGTAAAGCATTTGACTCTCTTCTTCCACCATTACTGACAAGTAAACTAAAGGCTTATAACTTTTCAGACAAGGCTCTTAAGCTGGTAAGATCTTATTTTGAAAATAGACAAGGAAGAGTCAAAATAAAAGATGCCTTACACTTGATGATAGCACCAATAGAGCCTACTAATTTTATGAAACTCTTGGGCATCATTATAGACGATCAATTGAATTTTACTCAACACGTCAAATCAATTGCGGTTAAAGCAGGAAGACTTGTACGTGTTATAATGAGCCTAAGAAATCTCATTCCAGAGAAAGTCAAACTTCAGCTATATCGTTCAGCAATTCTTCCACATTTAACTTACTGCTCAGTTGTATGGCATTATTTTTATTAAAGCTTTTGATACACAAAAGCTAGAGAGGATCCAAGAAAAGGCTCTTAGGGCTATTTACCGTGACAAAGTTTCAAGTTACGAGGAACTGCTGGCTACCGCTGGTCTGCCAACATTGTTCAACCGAAGACTTCACGATATTGCCATTTTAATGTTTAAAGTTAAGAACAAGCTGTACCCACAATATTTATATATTACCGATCTTTTTAAAAGACAACAAAGCAACCATAATCTGAGAAACGCTGACTTTATTTTACCAAGATTTAACACAGCTGTAACTTACAGAAAACATTCAGTGACGTATTTGGGTCCAAAATTATGGGCCAGAATACCAAATAAGGTTAAATCAAATAGTTTAGACTTTTGAAAATTACATTAGAAACAGTGATTTAAGTATTTTAACTGACGTACTGGGCTGTGGCTGCAAATGTCATCTGTGTTCGACTTAAATATTATTAATTAACTATTATCTTATTATTTTATATATTTTATATATTTTATATCATTTTATTATTATTTTTTAGGGAAATTTTAACTACATGTATCCTGTAAATAGCTATTATCTTAATTTATCCTGTACATAGTTTTGATTTATTGTAACTTCTTTTAGGTGTCCCCAATTAGCAGTAGTGCTAAATTTTATTGACACATTAATAAAGTTATTATTATTATTTTCTGTTAAGCTGGATAAATCATTTTAAAAAGTTAATAATATAAATAATAATCATAATCTTTATTTATATATATGCTACAAAATGGATCAGTGGATACAAAAGTAACAACTGGTATAAACCCATGTGTAGTCAAATAAAATAACTATGCTATAAAATTAATACTTAATAACTTTGTTAGAAATATAAAATCAATGAAACTAATTTCAAAAATGTCGTGATTTTATTACTGGTAATTAACCCTTCTGACAGCTCAGCAACATGAATATTGGAGAAGTGGACAGACTGACATCATGAGTGGCAATACTGAAACTCTAGATGACATTTATGGAGAGGCATTATTGGTAATTTTGTTTTGCTTAATTTATTTAATGGTTATGAGGAAGTTGTAGAAATAATATATTGAGGTTTATACAACTGTAATACTTCAATCACATTTATTGACATTCCCCAGAGAAGCTTTTCATTCATAAGTTGAATGTCTTCTTCACGGGTCATTTAATGTAAACATTTGGCCTGATTCAGGTTCTGATTACAGTGCTGTACCCGACAATCTTTTTTACAAGTTAGCCAATCAGAGAGCGCAAATTCAATTGATTGGCACACCTCGTAAAGTTGAGCACGATGGAATGTAATCTTGATGCTTTGTGTTTATTACATTGGGGTGTAAAATTAGTTACAAAATAGAAAGATTTTATTCACTTTATTGCTTCACACATATCCGCAGTGGCAATAATGATTATAATAATTAGCTGGCGATATCATGGAAACTTGTAAAAAAGTTTGTTGTGTGCTCACGGTAAAGCACGTTGTACTGTTAGGTAAAAAAGAATGCAAATAGTTTTTTATTTCCTTGTTTTTGGCATAAACAAACTAAACTTTGACGACTTTTTTGTTCAAATTAATTTTGCCAAGTCTAATTCCACCCATGTAAACCATCCTTATAAGGTATTTGCTATTGCCTGCAAAGTGCTATCCCTTTTAGTTATTCTTTTCCTATCCCAATCATATGTGACTGGAATAGCCAGGATCTGTTGTTGGGGCCAGGAGTCTGGACCAGTTCAGGAGAGGGCTTAGGCGTTTCTTTGACATGTGCTACATGTAGTTGCTTAACCAATGTTGGGGGGGGGGGGGGGGGGCATTGGAGTTCGTTCTTGGGCAGGTTTGGGTTCTTGGCTTTGGCATTACACATTGGCTTATACTTTAGTTATCCATAATTTTTAATGGTATTGTATACTTTGTACATAGATTTTGAATTCAAGATGTTTTTGTAATTTTACTTTCGCCTTATCATCTTGAATAAAATGATATATGTTATGTTATGTTATGTTATGTTTTGTTACGTTATGTTCTGTTCTGTTCTGTTAACACCCTGCCAGTTGTTCGGTATCTTTTAATTAGCACTGGACATGATACGTACACTGTATTACATACATAAATGTACATAAACTTTATTTACTTTATTTACTCCAACTTCAGAGTAGCTTACAAATTAAGCTAAAAATTTTATTTAATTAATTGTTTTCAAGAACAGAAAAGATAATAAAACTTAGTATAAAATATTGTCTAAAATATAAACCATACCATACAATATCTAATATATTAACATACAACATATACTTACTTAGAAGGTTACATACATAGAAGGTTATTTTGTTATTCTTTTTTACCTTAGTCAAATATTTGTTGTAGTGGATCCTACAATGTTGCAGTCCACAGCTCCTACACATGATCAAGTGTATGAGTGCAACTTACAGAAAACTCTAATTTTCATTTGTATACTTAATTACTAGCTTCCACATCTCACATCTACAAAATTGCATTTGGCTTGGCCCTGAATAGGCACTGAAAACAGATCATTATGTCATAAATACGACTTTGAGTTTCTTGTATAAATAACATTTAGTTATTGTGTTACAGTGTAAGATATCTCATATGGGTGAAGTTGTTGACTACCAACAAGGTGAATTCTCTAATTTTTTTTGGATAAGTACTTTATTTGCAACACGAAAATACTACTTACAATATGGTTACTTACAATATGATTACTTACAATACCATACTCTACTTACAATACAATACTTATATTACTTATAATACATCACTAACCTTACTTTGGTTGTATCATTTTAATTAGTAGCTTACATAATTAACTTATAACTAACTATTTGTTGCACAAAAAAAATCACAAATATAATACTGTTATCCAATATTTTGTTAGTGAAACTTTTAATTGCTTTAGAATGTAACCTCAATCAATACAGAGACCTAAATGTCTTTATGTCTGCTTGTTCAACAGACAGCACAGATGTCACCATGTCAGCAGCACATGAAGCTCAAGTAAATGTGACTGCTTTATATATAACCAGTGGCAACAAATTCTTGTTAAGATGTGATTTATGTGATTCCGGACGTGGGCCTCCCGGGATTTTTTCTTTCAAGGTGACAGGGTAGGGGAAGCCTATAACTCCATTTGAAACCCAACTAAGGATCAAATTCATGATACACGACCGTAGTCAACTTAGCGAGTGACAAGGGAGGATCCACAAGGGATACAGGCTATTTATAAGTATATGAGAGAACCCCTAACCCTGCACACCCCAAATAATCATATTTTTTCTGAATAAATGTTTGAAAGAAAATTTGGCCTGAGTGGGATTTGAACCCACGTCCTCCTGCATACTAGTTAGGCGTGATAATTAACCACTACACCATTAGGACGACCATGCTGGCAACATGGCAATCTAAGATGTGATTTATGTGATTCCGGACGTGGGCCTCCCGGGATTTTTTGATTATTTGGGGTGTGCAGGGTTAGGGGTTCTCTCATATACTGTTCATATATATAAATAGCCTGTATCCCTTGTGGATCCTCCCTTGTCACTCGCTAAGTTGACTTCGGTCGTGTATCATGAATTTGATCCTTAGTTGGGTTTCAAATGGAGTTATAGGCTTCCCCTACCCTGTCACCTTGAAAGAAAAAATCCCGGGAGGCCCACGTCCGGAATCACATAAATCACATCTTAGATTGCCATGTTGCCAGCATGGTTGTCCTGATGGTGTAGTGGTTATCACACCTGACTAGTATGCAGGAGGACGTGGGTTCAAATCCCACTCAGGGCAAATTTTCATTCAAACATTTATTCAGTAAAAATACGATTATTTGGGATGTGCAGGGTTAGGGGTTCTCTCATATACTGTTCATATATATATATTATATATATTGGTATAGATTTATTTTAAGCCAGTGTTGTGCTGTTGGAAACCTGGTCAGAGTCCTCGCGTCTTTATTGTTATGTTTTTGAGTTGATTAACCATTATAATGCCTTTTTGGTTCCTTTTGTAGGGAAAACAAATATGGATTGAAATTTCAATTGGCTTGATTTTTCAAAATCTGTTCGTGATAGCCAAATAATCTTTTATAATGAGGCCGATGTTGTTCTAATGGGCAGACAATTTGGCACAATTTTGAAATCATTAAATAGTTAAAATGGTAATGTATACATTCTCGCCACACATGAGTAGGTGACTGTTTTCAGTCCCTTGATCCTCCCCTTCAGGAAAGAAAAACATGAATCCAATATACCAGTGTAATTATTATTATTATTATTATTATTATTATCATTAACATAATTGTATGAATTTGAGATCTGTGTTGACTTTTTTTTTACTTTATTTGTCTGTGATATACATTTTACTATTCTAAAGAAACCATTTGATTTCTTTAGAATAGTAAAATGTATATCACAGACAAATAATTAGTGTATGCAGCTGCTCCGATTACAATTTTTGCCACTGGATTGCTGTAAATGGACATCAATTTAGGCTCCCCCCCCAAAAAAAAATCAGTAATCAACCTGATTTTTTTTAGGGGGGGGGGGAGCCTAAATTGATGTCCATTTACAGCAATCCAGTGGCAAAAATTGTAATCGGAGCAGCTGCATACACTAAAATTGGACATGTCTATGGCATAAACTTTAATGCAGTAATTAATTTCCCCTTTGTCTGTCAGGTTTCTGGTGAATATAGTAGAACTTCAATGGAAGAGTTAGCGGCAAATAGAACATCAGAAGGTGACTTTGTTGTTTCAGAAGGTTACCAATGTTATAGTTTTTTCAATGTTCAAAATATAATGAAAATGTGTCTGTGAGTGATCATTAATCATGTAATTTTCTCCTTGACCCTCTTTTTGTTGTTGGATGACCATACTGAGCATTGTATGAAACATCAGTCCTGACAGTAGCAATTACAGTTATACATGCATGTTTTTTGTAATATATATAGATAGGCTGAGCCTAACAGCAAAGCTTACTGAACTGAAAGCTGACGATAAGCTTAACTAAGGTGAAAGGTCGGAAGCACAATAATTAAGATTGAAGACCTGGCTATTTTTCAATTTAAGCAATTCTCAAAAACAGTATTGTGCGACCATCTGCACAGTACATTTAGACTGTCATACGAGCGGAGCCCTCTGCACAGTACATTTAGACTGTCATATGAGCCCGTGAGTTAACTCTGCGTGACGTCGTACATGCCCGCAAAACATTCCGCTATGAGTATGGAGCTCCGCCATTGGGCTTTCAGCCCGCAAGAGCTCTGTAATCAAGAAGTAGACAAGACAAGATGATTTATTCAACTCAGCTCAGTTTTACATGACATATAGGTAAAATTTACATACTTTTAGGCAACTAAACACAAGTACAGCTAAGGAAAAAAAGAAAAATGTAACAAAAATAGAGAGTGAGTTGGGATCATCCAAATAGCAATTAAAGCTAATCTAGTGGATGACCCCAGCCTACAATAAAATACAGTTACAGACAATTAAGAATAGATTTTTTTTTTATAAAAAGTATTTCTTCACACGCTAAGGTAGATAATTAAATAGCATAACAATTAAGCATGGAGTTCTTCAGGGTTTTACGAAATATTCTTTAGTGGGTTTAGAATCCCGTCCAGTGGCGTTTTGAAGTCCTCTAGAGGAAAACTGCGTAGCTGTTTAATGGTAGCTGGACCATGTGCGTCTATCGCGTTACTGGCACAACCATCACGTTGAGCTGCGAGGCTTGCCCTTTTCTCCTCTATTTCTTTCAAAAGGGTTGCCTTCCTTTTCTGTTTGGCCAATTGCTCTTCTTCGAAGCGCAGTTGGGACAGTTCAGTCTCAAGTGCATCAATCTCGTCATCATCGGTCCGCTGGTCGGCGGTGTTAAGAGTCTCCTTTCTTGGGGAACTTTTGCTTTGCCCTTCACAAAACTTGCTAGGTATTCCCCATTCATGTTGGCTGAGGGGTTCGCTGCATCCCGCGCACTTTGCGATACGTCTTGTCTTTTCGCCAGAATTTGTGGATTCCATTTTAAAGCAAATTTAAGAAAATAGCTTGAAAACAGTAAATGAATAAAGCACTGCGTTGCTGTAGCTGAGTATAAGATAATGTGAACAAAATCTAATTAATGTGGCTTATATTGCTTGGCGGCTGTCTTTGCGGTAAGCTACGCCCTTCCCGCCACATGGAAGGATGCGGTTTGCCTGCGCCCAATGTGACCGGTCAGTTCAAAGTCTAGATTCATATTAATAGGATTAATATTCACAATAGATTTTTTTTTATAAAAAGTATTTCTTCACACGCTAAGGTAGATAATTAAATAGCATAACAATTAAGCATGGAGTTCTTCAGGGGTTTACGAAATATTCTTAAAGAATTTGAATTAGTTATATTTGTAGGCAAGGAATTCCAAAGGCGAGGACCAGTGAATTTTAGGGAACGTAAGCCATATTGTAAAAGTACACTTACACATTAGAAACAAATTATGACTAGACATCAAAGAGTACACGTAGAGAACTAATTATTAATTAATTTTATAAGTGGAGCAATTTTATAAATGTTTATGTCAAGTTCCAATAATTGTTTTTGAAATAATTAATAGCAAACTTGTGGATTATTACCTATTAAGTTCACCTTTTGATAATTTATTTTGGAGATTGACACAAACTGCACAACTTAGAATTTAGTTTCATGACAACAAAGACAATTTTGTTTGACAATTAAAATAAATGGTCAATAGTTAAAAGACAGAACTTGATAAATTATTTATTTACAAACTGATCTCTTGTCATTAATTTATTATTATTTACCTATGACAATTCAGAGGACTTGTCCCAGAACCACAGGATCGATGCAGATCTGCCACTTGAAGTTACCATGGATCCACCAAGAGTACCTTTGCAGGTATGATGTTGTTTGGGAGGACATTCAATATTATCTTCTTTTGCAGTGCTAGCCTACTAATTGATCATAATTTTGCCTTCCCCTTCTCTTCGGTTTTTTAAAACTAGAAGTGCTGAATACTTCCCATGCCAAATTTTAAGTTCAAATTCCAATGGGAGTCCAGTTATTTTAAATGTAAAGTTCAGCTTCAGCTTGCTGCCATCACTTGATTCAAATTGCCAAAACGATTGAATTACATCATTTGACGTCATCCAATCAGCACAAAAAAGACTTCTTTCCGGAATCTGCTTCATTGTGTGGGAAGACTGATCAGCATAGACAAGGCCCGTTTTTAATATTAGTGGTGCTAGCCAACTTGTGATTAGCATGGCATGTTCTGCAATAAAAAATCCTGAGATATTACTTCTGACTTTTGAATCAAATGGAGATTAGGTTATAATTCATAAACACCACAAGCCCATTGTACTTAAATGCACTAATTATGCAAATTATAATTCTGAAAGCTGATGCGTTGCACCTGCTGCTTATGCTAAGAATGTGGATTGGAAATGCATACCTCCTGAATACGAAGCTCAACCTGCACTTTGAAAAATATTATGTATATTTAGGAAAGGCCATTGTTAATTAAACCTTCACCCAGATGATCATTATCATTAATTGCAGTAATGTAATATTACCTGAGGTTGGTAGCCTCGATTAAAATGATTATATTTTGACAGGGCTGGGACCTCCACAAATTTGACTTCCAGCCAGTGCTGCCACCTAGGGTCCAGTCAGGATCTGCCGCTTATGGAGATTTAGGGACTGGGGTATTGAGAAAGCTTGATAACTTTCTGATTGGATGGCGGATTCCACGTATGTGTAAAAATGTTGCTACTTTAACAGGAATTCAATCTTACTAGATAACAGACAGTCCAAAGTCCAGTCCCTGGCTATTTAGATTGTCACATACTAATTTTGTAATACAAAATATACAAAATTCTTTTTTTAAGCTCTAGTTTGAAATAATGTCTTGAGAAGTATGTTCACAGATCCATATATACCTTGCGAGTAGAGGTACATGTAATTTCTTTGCCCTATGTACTAGCCTGCGAAAAGTCACCTGCAGACAGCTGCTTGATTTTGAATTGTGCATGCACAGGTTTCGTCACACCTGTCGTCACTTCCTGTGTTGACTGTTGTGTAAAAACTATATTTATATTAGTGTTTATATACAGCACTGCCAGAAAGAAACATGAACATAAGTGACATAAAAGTTATAATAAAATACTCTGGGTTTAATCATACACTGAAAAAAAAAATAAGCCCAGGCATGGTTTGAAGTTTGGTCACTACTTTTTATAAGTATTTTGTGGTGATGCCAAAATTCAGTGGTGTGACTGTTTTGTTCTGTGTTTAGTTTAGAGAAAATGTCTCCTGCTTGGGATCTGACAACCTTTCTAAATGAACGGGTGGGTGGAAAAACTAACTTTAGCTTATCAATTTTCTTCATTTCGCTCCAAAATTGCCATTTTTCGTATGCGAACTTGTTTTTGTGTGGTAACATTGCCTTGTATTTTTTTCACTGGTTTTCGCTTAGTTTTCAAGAAGTAACGTATGCAAAAACCCAAATATCGGAATGCTTGCAGCTACTTGCGTCGCTTCAATGATTCCATTGTTTGGAGAAACAAAAGGGTCTTGTTTTGCAAAAGAAGCCCCTAGGAAATACTGCAACCTTCGCCAATACTCTTGGGACACTAACGAAATAACTCTGCAACATAACACATTCCCCCTTCCCCCTCCCCCTGGTACAATTCTGACGTCACAGCTACAGAATCGTTTTGACGGCAATTCACATACACCTTATTCCAAAATGGCGGGCAATTTATTATTCTTTTGTATGCATTTCAATTAGCCCTCTTTGCCTCATTGTCGCGTGAGCATTCTGTTGTATTTTGCACATGCTGACGAGGCAACAAGGGCTAATTAACATACATATAAAAGAATAATAAATTGGCCACCATTTTGGAATAAGATGTGTTAGTCTGGGGAGGGGTGAGTGAATGAAATAGGATGTGATAACAACATTCACGATCTTTTTCTGAGTTCTATATAGGACCCATATAAGCAAAGTGTATTTTTGTTTCAGCAAGTGTCAGAAGAAGTATTGGCTAGGGCTGTGGGGTTTTTGCATTACGTTATTTATCGAAAACGAAGCGAAAACCAGCGAAAAAAATGCTGGGCAATGTTTACCACACAAAAGCAAGTCCACACGAGAAGAAAAGGCAATTTTAGAGCAAAATGAAAAAAAATGCCCAATCATACACTTACATGTATGTAGTTTTTCCATCCACCCCTTCAAATGATAAAAAATAATGTCAAGGTTGGATAGCAAACGATCATTTAGCCTGCAATGCAGGCGTTTATTAAATGATGGGGCGAAATTTCGAGGACGTGCGCGCGAGGGGAGAAACGGAGAGGAAACGCCTGCAGCGGAGACCCTATTTTTCCATTTACGCCCCCAATTTAATTACGTGACAGCGCTGTATCAACTGTCAAAAAAATAGATTGACATGAAACCGCAACTACGCCCCCAATTTAATTACGTGACAGCGCTGTATTAATAACAATAAGCAATAACAGCTTCCGTGCAGATCTATAAACTTTATAGTGACTACAGTAAAAAAGCTTAATAAATATTACAGTTTCGATTTTTATCCAAGCTAATTTATAGCACATGCATTAGCTCAGCTATTTATTCATCCTTTTAGTCAAGTGACTGCACAGGAAATTTAAAAAGCGGTCAAATGGAATAAAAAATACGATATAAACAAAGGAAAATCGATAAATAAATACACCTTAGGATCGAACCTTAAAAGTTCTCCAAAGGAAGCATGGAACACGTTTCCTTGACATTTATTGTTCGAAGCATCAGACCTAAAAAAAATAAGCTTTAGGTTTATAGTTGAATAAAGCAAACGATGCAAATTTGAATAAGTGGCGAACACGCTTACCTCTGCCCCGTCCACGTTTCAACTGTGTGACTTTCGTCGACAATAAACCCTGTCAAATTTTCGTTGAACAAAGAATCTTGATATTTCAGGGAGTTGGTGAATCTCTTGTCCAACGCGGCTTCAGTTAACGCGTACACGATGTGGTATTTTCCTAGTTCATCCAAACAGTCCAGTTTTTCGTTTAAATCACATGCTGTCATTTCCATTGAATTAACCTCCACTACTTGATCGTGAATTATGCTTTGTAGAGGGGAAACAACCGCAATACAAGCGAAGCCTGTTCCTCCTTGTCGTCTTCTTCGCACCCCAACCATGAGCACAAAGAGCTGGAAAATCAGACTTTTTCCAAATCCAGTTGGCAATACTGCCATCACATCTTTTCCCTCAAAAAGATGGCGCAATGCTTTTTGTTGTTCTGGCTTCAGAGTATACGACATCCCTTTGAACTCAACCCTGTCAAAACTTCGTGCAAGTACGATTCAAATAATTCTTCTGACATGTCATCTGTTTCTGATAACACGCTGCACGTGTTTTTTGTTTACAAGATTCGAATTTCCATTGATTGACAGATTATGCATGAAGGTGACAGAATAAATTCCCAAGGGGCGCTCTAAGCCAATGGGACTTTAACGCTCTCTCGGAGAGCGTAAAAGACGGAAAACTAGGGTCACCGCTGCAGGCGTTTTCTCCCCTCCGCGTGTTCCCCTCGCGCGCGCGTCCTCGAAGTTTCGTCCCATCATTTAACAAACGCGTGCATTGCAGGCTAACGATCATTGTAATTTCTTTTTTAAATTGCAGCTAAAAAAGAGCCAGGTTGGGTTCTTGTTAAACTGTATTCACAGTCTAATGAATATTTGGGGGAAGCAAGATTATTCTATTTCAATGAAGAAGAAGAATGGGTTAAAAAAGTAGCTCGGGACGAAAAGCTACTGCGAGATCTCTTTAAAACGTTGGCGATCAGTTATGGAACCAAAGCTGAAGACAGTAAAAGTGAAACACAAAATTCTGGAAATCTTGGTAAGTTTAGTTTATAAAACAACTGCTAATTGATTACTTATACCTGGATGTTTAGTGTTACTGGTATTAATCAAAGGGCTCTTAAAGCCATCTCGTTAATGCGTTGGAACATGAGGTTAAAAAAAGAAGAATCTAAAATAAATATAAAATAAATATGGTAAAGATGGCGTTGTAGAATCAGACATTATGTAGAAAATGCGAGGCGCAGTAGTCAACTGGATATGGTTCTTGGCAGAATAGAGAAGATTGAGAGAACTTGGTTTGAAAATTCGTGTTGGTGCAAGTCAAAAAAAGTTATGACTAACAAAGAATCACAAGTGTGAATGTAAATAATTTTGATGTTAGTGAAGTGAAAGTGAAAGACTTTTCCCGCCTTGCTAGCTAATTGACGATGAAAATGTGTTGTTGGTTCAATTTACACAGTGCATTTTCAGTTATTCATTGTCTATTTTCTGTTGGGATATTTGACAATGGAAAAGACTTTCTAAATCAAATACAATAGATTGCCGCAATTTCAAAACAATTAAAAGCCCACAAACCTATCAAGTGATCGATAATACGTCACGGGCAATGACTTTATATCTGATCAGATGACACATTAATATTAATTATCAAAATATCAATTGACACAACAAATGGTGACTGAATCTTTAATATTCTTTAAAGTAAGGCCAGGTTCAAACATTGAACTTCACATGTGCCGAATCTAATGGAAGGAGGCCGTAACAACATGTCATTTCTCTAGAGCTGCCTTTCCCCATGCCAGGACAATTTGAGCTATGTTTAGCAGACATCGCGCCATCAGCCATTTCTTTTTCAACTCTCCAGCAGTATTCGAAAATAGAACGAAAGTCAAAATTTATGGTATTTTGCTGTTCCTACTCTTGCATAATGAAACGGAAAGTTATGTAGTTAGCTAAAGTATCAAGTCTGCTGTTTTATATAGTTTGACGTGAAAAATGGCGGGAAATGGTGATCACGTGGTCATTTTTCGGTCACGTCTGCTATGGACGCACTTATATAGAAAATATTGGGTCTGGAGCGGATAAACAGGGCACCACTCCTGGCGGTCACTTTTTTAGTTTCCCTTAGATCGAAATGAGGTTCATGACAGGCCTGCACCGACTCCGCTATGTGGTTTTGCGGTTGCGATGCATTTATATTAGCTTTCAAAGTTTGGCTGTTATGAGTATGTCGTTAAGTGATTTACGTCTTGTATGATGTGTTAGGCGGCGTTTTGTAAATAGTTTTCAGGACTGGTTGGTTTTGAACGAAACTCCATTTTTCATCAGTATTTGTTTAAGGTTTTTCAGTCGTGGGTGAAATGTTGTGACAAAAGGCAATAGGGACTTTAAGATACAGGAACGCGGACGCCTTGAAGAACGCCATGGTCGAAAAGGGCCTGGGTCGAGTGTACGGTGTTCGCGGCCGGAAAACTAAGTTAAGAATGTGTTGTGTCTGTGAGCGACAACGCGAAGTTTCCTCCAGTCATGCCTTCATTTAAAGAAACTCGAGAAGCGTTTATACTTACAAGTCATGTAAGCGGTTTTATCACCGATCTGGAGTTCATTCTGCTTTACGAAGAAAACACGTCCGATAATTTGGATTTTCCTTACGATGAATATCCGAGATTTCATTTGCAGGACAAGAATGAAGCCGAGTGCAAAGCTAACTTTAGGGTGGAAAAGTCATATTTTCCGACGAGTAGATGCACTTGACATTCCTGCCGTCTTCGCATGTCAACAAGGAACGGTTTGCGAGGGTACAGAAGGCCTCTTATGTTAAAAATATTAATCTAAAACAAATTTAATAAATATATTCTGTATATTGTCATTTGTGCTGGTTTTATTTCTACACGAAATACAAAGAAATTCAAAATATACTCTTAAATGAAGCAGAAATACACAAAACAAAACAAAACAAAAACAAAGAAAATGATTGCTGAAGAATTTTTCGAGTGACAAACAAACTCAAGACTTCCACGCACTTGGGCTTTGAGCACGCCATCGATATCCTCTGAGCTTTGCTGGAAATGCTTGTTTACCTTAGAGTAAAAGCGCCCAAGTTCAGTTTTTTCACTAACACTACTAAAAGAAATGTTCAAAGTTTCGAAAAACTTAAATAGTGTTAAATGAAAGGTCGAAAGAACCCATAAAAGACCATAAGAATACTCACGTTTTACCAGAAACGCGAAACTTCTTTGTGTCACGTCCGTCGCGAGCAAGAACGCGACAGATTGGGCTTTTTGGCATGCGCAGTGAACTTCAAAAGTTCATTATTACTTCCGGTCGTCTCTGGCGGCGTCTGCGTTCCTGTATCTTAAAGTCCCTATTATTATCTCGCGTGTTTTTTTCGTTTTGTTTTCATGCCAATTGCGTTCCGGCAAAAGTGAAATTCAGAATACCAGTGCATTAAGGAGGGTGCTAATGGGGTTAACAGTTAACTGACAATTGCCCAAAAATATAGTAGTTAACTGATAAATGAAAAGTTACCGTATTTTCTCTATTCAATGCCCCCGGCGTTTATTTCAAACTTGGCCTTGTGGACCCGGCGTTTCTTTGTATCAGCAGTTTTTTCTCGCCCGCCATTTTTTAAGAAAGGGTTATTATTCGTTTTTCTTGGCAGCCTTGTACCTTGCCCTTAAATCTTAAGTTTATTATACCACAAACAAACGTTTGAGGAGCTTACTTGCAACTTCCTCTATTATACCCGGCGTTTATTCGGGGCCCGGCGTTTAATCGAGAAAATACGGTAACAGTTAAGTGACATTCTATTAATTATACTAAATTAACGATTGTTGTTGTTAATAAAAGCAACATAGTTTTTTCCTAACAGCAAAGCTATTTTGTGACTTTTACCTGCCTCGCTGCGTGACCAGGTGACATATTAACCGATATTATATGCGAAAGGTACCAGGGTCGTAGAGCGTTGACCTTGATCTCCGTGATGGCATCGAGTGGCGTGGTCAAAGTTATTCTGAGTTTTTATCGAGATGATGACAAAGGATCGGCATTCGAATGACACATAAGTCGCATACCGTTTGACATGACAAAGCACAATTCAATGGACATATAATCAAACAATAAACGGAAAGTTTGGACTCGGTGAGTTTGATTTAAAGTTGTTCGACGGGAAAGCTGTTACAAAGGCTCAGTTGGAAATGGAGCTACCTTTTCTAATGGGAAGTGCGACAAGTGAGATACATGTTGTGTATTTTGTTTCGTCATTTTGTCCTAGCACGCGAACGCGGGTTGACCCCGGGGTTGACCACACGAGCCCTTTTCAGTGTTAGATTAAATGAGTAAGATTTCTGATTACACTAAAACCTGTATTAAGCAGACTCCAAAGTAAGTGGACACACCGTATTTTATTGGAAACAAGCATCAGTGAGTTTCGATTTTTTCCTTCCCATACTCTCTGTGTACGATCCTGTATCAAACAGACATATTACTGACGATCCTTATTACGGTTTTGGAAGCTATCTTGACAGGTGAGAAATTATGTTTTTTGTATGAGAATCTAATGTCGAATAATTTTTGTAAAGCGGCTGTTCTAAAAAAATATATAAACTAGAGCTACACGGCAAAGAGTTCTACTGACAAATTTTGGGGGCCTGTTGCTTGTTTTAGTTTTCCATACAGTTCTCTGTCTCTGTTTTATGTAAACAAAACAAGGCTTATGTCACGCAAAATTCATTGAGAGGGAAGGGGTGCGTTGTCGCGAACGCCTCTGTTTGGCACAAGAAGTCCATGACAATTCTCAAGTAAGAATGATTTAATCACAAAATCCCTAGATCTTTAGTCACAATGTTCACCAATTTCACATGGCCTGTAAAGTAACCTTATCTCAACTTTGCAAATTTAAAAGCCTTACTGATATACGTAATTTCCTACTTGTCAAGCTAAATCACTTGATAAGATCAATGAATGAAAATATTGAAATGAACCGATTTCCGACAGCGTGACCCAGTTAAAAAAGAAAAACATAAAACTTTCTTATACAAGCGCATGGGTATAGGCTACCAGTGTAGCCTCTTGTTAACTGACAATTGGCCGAAAAAATAGTAGTTAACTGACAATTGGGTACCCCCATTAGCACCCTCATTTAGCAGTGCTAGATTAATTTGTCGTGTGTTTGGCCTTGTTTACAAAATGGTAAAGTAAGCTCACAGTAGCTGTCGAGAAAAAGCTGCGCCGGGTTTACAGCTCTTCACGGGCAAATTCACCGCGAGAAACAACTTCAAGCATCACGCTTCAGTGAATGTTCTGACACCTATAGAACGAATTGAGTTCCATTGTAATAATCTAATGGATAGTATCAATTATATATCCGGAAAAAATCCTCCCGTTTTCCAATATTTAACGCTATATGTTTATGTTTATTTATTTTTTTTGGTAATTTCTAAGTTTTTCAGGTTTGGAATTGTGAAATGTAATACCCTAATCAGCCTGAAGATTATTTTCGGGGGGGGGGGGGGGGAGGGGGGGGGGGGTTGATCTGGTCATTTCACGAAGAGAAATCTAGAACCGGAAAGAGTTACGAGATTAACATCGGAACGGATAGATTGCCGTCCAAAATGGTGGCGCTGTTCAGATGTGTGTTACTTTTCCTTTATACCCTCTTAAAGTTAGATGTTCCCAATGTTTACGTATTTTTCTACGAAAGAGACGATAACTTAATTTGTAATAGGAACGAAATTAAAAAAGCCCGTCAAGGTTGTTGAAAGGAGGTGTCGCAGAAGATTTCTGTCAGTTTTTAGAATTTTCAGTCAGTTCAGTTGCAGCCTGTTGGTAAACGAACTTGAAATGTTTACCCGTATACAGACTTCTATTTTATGAGAGGGGTGAATGCAGCGATCTGTTTTTGGTCGTATCGTAAGTGTCTCAGCAAAGGCTGTAATTTTAGCTTGTATTCGCTACGCTTTATAGCTGCGTGGAGCTCGCTAAAACCTTCGTTGGCATTTTTGACAGTCTAGCGACTGCTACGTTTAAGCCTAGCTTTTTCAGCTGCAAGTCAGTAGAAGGTAAGTCTTCTGAAAACCTATTAAGAAAAATTTAATACAGTGCACCAAGGATATAGATAAGTACAGTTTTAAGGGGTTGCAACGGTTAAATTCCTCTTCATAAATATTTCAATACTATTTATCTTTTGAATTAAGAGTAAACTAAATAGGTATTGAGTCCATCCATTTGAATTAATGATTTCAACTGATTTTTAAAGGCCTTAATTATTATATTGTCTACGAACTTCTCATTGCGTTAAAACCACACGGCTAGGCCTTGCACGCTCAGCTTATTACAAGTGCACGACTTATCGTCGTACATCTTTTTCCAGTTGAATTCCGGTTATGCAAAAATTGATTAAACTCGAACCCTTCGTAGAACTCGAAGTTTACGCTAACTGTAACAAAAATCGATTACATTGAAATGGCATTATTTGGCAAGAGAATAGACCAAAATCTTGTAAAATTTTAAACTTTCCCGGAAATTTCTTTCACAGTGTGGCGCGTATAAGCAACTGATCTTGAAAATCCACCGGCATAAAACCATCCGAGCCAAATGAACAAGCATTTGAGAATGCAATGAAATTTATCGGAACTTGAATATAAAATTTGAACTCATTTGAGTCAGAACAGCGAATTGATAATAATTATGTTTCGTTTCTTGATAGATCATGGCAGGTAGGTTCATACTTGCGTGAGAGCACTAGAATAATTCAGGAAATAACGCTTTTCCACTTATGCTGATAAGCGTTCATGTTTAAAATTCTAAGCCGCCACCCGCTTAAACTGTGATCAGTTTAATTTTTATCTGCAACGACAGTGAGCTTTACTGCCACTGTAATCACTTTGTGGTCGTCGAAGAATTGCAAATAAAACCAGAAATTTTAGCTGTCTCCGCGACCCGCAAAAATTTCCTCCCGCAAAACAAATTCAGTCGGACAATCCGCAAAAATTTCCTTGTGCACGGTAGCTAAATCAACAAAACTATGACGTCTTTCCCATACTATTGCATAATCAAACCGTAATAGCAATGTTTCAAAAATAGAACAAACGCAACTTTTGCTCTGCCATATCGCTCATATTAAAACACAAACTTTCCCGTCCCATTTAACTTTCTTAAAACGTCGCCATTCGTAAAAATACACCGTGAAATTCTCAAACTGCGTTTGCCAAAAAACGCATTTGACCTATTTTTACCCTTTTAAAGCAGCTTTAATGGCTTTACGACAAATGATTGAAGCTGATAGGTAACGTGAGATATCGAAACTTAAGAAGAACTTAATGCCTTTGCGGTAACGTAATGTGAGATATGACAAGTTCATGACAAGTTCTGACATCCCAATACCCTAGGGAAATTAACAATAGGTCCGGGGGTGCTCCCCAAAAATTTTAGGTGCAGTATGTGACGCCCTTCTTGAAATCGTAACCAGTTTAATCAACCATATCTTCAATGCCCTAATATAGCTTCTATAAAGAAGAAGGAAGAAACCCCCCCGGACAAAAGTCCACAAAATTTTATTAACAACTTTTGTCCCTTTTTTCGTGACTGATTCCGAAATCTCGCTTAATGCGCATGCGCATTAACGAGATAAAAACTTGAGAGTTGTCATCACACTCAACAAGAACCATGAAACCCCTCAATACAACAGACCTACATGACCGTACCATGTTATTATGACAACCTTGTTATTACGACCACCCTTTTATGCCGCAACAAAAGCCCAGTCATTTTCTCATGTAAAAATTTCGTGACTTATATTTATATTATTATACGTGTTTATCATTTTCCTTTCTGTACGGCATGATTCATTTTTGTATACATTGTTTCACATACAGGAAAACAATTTAGCCCGTTCATGGTTGTATTAACAAGGTTTCACTGTAGATACATATGTTAAGAAAAAAGATCACGCAATATTTTTCAACCATTACAAGTCTTTTTCAGTTGTAGTGAGAAGAACAATTTGTAAGATCTATGAAACAATGAAGATTACAAGTTTTACAGGAATTGTAATGTAAAGGCAAAAACATGTCAAAACTATTACTACAGAGTAAGTCATAAGAATTGTGATAAGTGTTAACTATCACTAAATGCTGCCATTGCACCAGATTCTACTGATTAAAGCTGCTATTGTGCGAAGCATCTTCTAATATAAGATGCTATACACCTAATTCAATAAAGTTTGCTTTGGTCATTGGTAATTGGGCATTGGGAAGCTATTGTTTGGCGGTCACTCAAGCAAAGCATTGCATTGTGTTCTGTATGCCCAATTACCAATGACCAAAGCAACCTTTATTGAATTAGGTGTATAAGATCTAAGTTTCAACTGCACTGCTACCATAGAATAGACGAACTGTTAAGGCCTATTTACACCCTGCGATTTGTCGTGCCGATTTGTCGGCCCCGAGAAATCGTGAAGCAAATCGGCGCGTGTAAATGGCGACCCGATGCGCGCGCGATTTCAGTCCGACATGTCGGCCGATTCGGAAAAAATCTGTGATCGCTTCACAAATTTTCGCGTGTCGGGCCCGATTTTAAGAACGAAAACGCAATCTGGACAAGAAATCACGCAAAACAAATTATATCTGCAGTATTTTAATTAACAACAACCTAAATAACCTATTGGATATCATTTGTTTTTCAAGAAGTTCTTAGCAGAAAAGTTTTGAAATAAAAAAAAGTTCATGTACAATGCTTGCACTGTACAAAGAGCGCGCGCACGATTTGTCGTGGCCGACAAATCGGCCCGATAAATCGCAGCGTGTAAATAGGCCTTTAATCAACAGTATTGTGGCCAAAAGAAATCCTTGTTTCTTCTCGATTAATTTCATATATATATATATATTTTAATGTGATAAAAAAAAGGTCGGTCATAGCAAATCCACTAATAAGGTTTATAACATTAGCATGTAACCCGACATCCAACAATCGTTTGTCATCTTTCTTGTGTCACCAGAAGGTAAGCACTCAGGATCTACCAGACCACTTCAGGTGTTGCAGCTCTTGGTTTATGCTGCTGCAGAATGTGGTGCTCAACAATGTATTAAAATAATACTTAACTCGTCGGCTGGAAGAGGAGTCTTTGATGTTTACAAGGATAGTTCACAATTACCGGAGGTTATTGCTAGGAAACATGGCCATGAAGAGATTGCACATTACCTAGAAGACATAACTACAAGGTAATCTTTTTCTTTAATCTTTAATCATTATTTATACAAGGTAAAAATCACCAAGTACAAAAAAATTCCTACACTTTGGCAAGTTACCTGTTAATAAGCATCCAATTTATTTTATTCCTGGATGGAGAGAAAGACTTTTATATACTTTTATGTAGGTCACTATGAAAACAAAATTACACAACTCCAAATACATACACTAGATAATCATAATTAAGAAAATAAGTGACATTTAAACCTAAAAATAAGTTTTTGACCTAATTAGAACATCTACCGTTTGGAATGGAAATGTGTAAAATAATGCTATGGCTTTAGTATTAATTTTAATAAATTATAGCAGAATGGAAAGAAAGAGTTCAGTTTTACAAATGCCTTAAAATTTTACAATTTTATGTAGTTTTCCAATATCATTATTTTTTCACTGTACAGATTCGGTAACGAAAAGACAATTTGCCCAGAAGGGTCCCAGACAATTGATTGGGCAGAACTTGTGGCAGCTGCCGAAGCTTCACAAGAACAGCGTAAGCCAAGTAATTGTTTTTTTTTTATTCGTTGTGTTTTCATGTGGGGTGTTGTATTGTCTTTTTTGTCATCTGAGTGGCTTGAAAGTACTCCTGTATAGGAAAAGAACAGTTTTGTATGAATATCTTTATAACTGGCTTCCTGCTTCTTGCTTAAGCAAATCAGTGACGAGTAAAACACCAAGCTGAAGCAAAAACTGGACACTGATTCTCTCTCTTTAACAAACAGGTTATGCTGAAAATCACCAAGTTGAGAGTGATGAGACCAGCGACACAGAATATTTTGGGGATGCTGAGACATCTTCTAAAGATTCATCACGGTTATCACAGTCAGGTTCTGAGGATGGCGATTCAGAAATATCGTTTGAAGGTAATAACAAAATAGTAAACTTTTGTTATTCCACTGGATACTTTTCCTGTTCCCCAGCGATGTTTTCTTCAGCTAGAGCATTGCAACTTTCTCCAGCTGCGTATGGCATGATTTTATATAAGTGTAATACGCTTGTATATTTTGCATGTTTTTTTTGCCTTATATGGTAAAATGATGCAACAGTGGGATATTAAATAAATGTAAAGAATACATCTTTTTAGCTGTAGTATCCCCGTACACACACTTTTAGATTGAGTTATACATAAACGTAAAGGCTGGGCAGAAAAAAAATTGAATAATAATGTGGTGATCCAGGTAAACCATCTGGCTTATTCAAATCGGATCATTACAGTTTTGCTGAGTTTACCCTTAAAAACTAAAACAATACCCATTATAAAAATTGTATCAACAGGAAAAAGTCTCCAAAGTTAAAGTACAGTGTTTAACACGCCTGTCTGACTGGCACGTGAGTTTGCATAATTGTTGATAAAAAAGGCAAATTGGTAGGATTTTTTTGGTTCGCGAGCACATGAAAATGACAATTCAGTTTGTAGGTACACAAACCCAATAAACGAAAAAAGCGAAAAGTGAGTAAATTGCCGAAAAGTATCTACCGATTTTATTATTGCTTTGTCAAATGGGACTAAGCTACGTGTATGTGTATATTATGCCTAGTATTGCGAAACAAAACTCTTGAAAACAGCAAAAAGATCAGGTATATTTTATTTGGAAGACTGTTCAATAACTAGATAGAGCCACCTTTAGCTCTGTTGAGCTCAGTTTAACGGTGCAAGTTTCATGCTTTGCAAATTACACATGAAATAAATCTTGGCTTGCACATGACGTCATAAAAATTAAAAAATCGAAACTTTACAACCTAAGGCTGTTTCTAACATGGTATGTTATACAAGTGTTACAAACCTTCATAAAAAGTTTCAGGTTTTAACAATGTTTTGCTTCCGATTTGTGAAGAATTTAAATGTGTCACGCAGTTTGTCACGCTATTTCAAATAAGCTGTGAAAATAAAACAATTGAACCAGTTGAAAGTTATTTTTGCATTAATTTATAGATGCTTATAAGCCGATATAATGTAACTTATAGTGAATCCAATCTGTTGTGATGAGATTTTTTGCGTAATTTTGGCCGCCATGTTGGTGCACCAAAGTGGTACACCAAGATGGCCGCTCCATACCTTTTTACCAAAAATGTTTAATACTCATTCGCCTATAACTCTTAAACAAAATGCTCTGTCGCTTCAAAATTTGGCATTAAGCATATTATATTATTGACATTATTCCTTTATCCTAAATTTCATCAACGATTCTTCATAATCGCTGTGTTTTTAAGCCAACCGTACATTTTCGCACTTGAGACCGAATTCATTGAGATGATTTAGAATTAAGAGTTATTTTGTGTAGAGTTCTTGCAGGAATAAACAGTAAAGATTTATCGATCATGTTGATAAACATATTGTAAGTTTATCTTAAATTTTATCGCCGATTCTTCTCAATACCTGTCAGCTGAGTTTTTAATAGCAGTCATCACTGCTTGTTTTAAATTGTACAATGTACGTGTGCATGTATAGGAAGGTAACTGCTTCCTTGTCCTTGCTCATTTGTTGTTGTTCTTTTTTATCCATATAGAAAAGAAGGTAGAGACACATGGTTACCTGACTGAGGACTGTAATGCACAGAAAGAGAATGTTACCAAGAGGCAAACTTCACATCTCATATTTCACAGACCTGTTACATCCTTAAGTGGTTGCCTGTCAATGTCTTTTACCAACGAAGGAGAGTTTCCGAGCAAGCAATTAAATGGCAAAGGAAGACGCAACACAAACAACCCTACTTTAGAAGAAAAATGTTTCTTCCAGATGATTGAGCATTTTTATCGAGAAGTGCATGATCTACAACAGATGAAAAGCGTCCATCATCCCAGCATTTCTTTCCTTCTGACTATAGCCACCGAACGCATACCACATCATTTAAGCACAATGTATGAAAGGTGGAGAATCCAATTACAGTTTAATCGGGAGTCAGGAGAAAATATCGCGCACCGGCTTTCAGTGTTGTTCCATAAGATGGATCTTGGCTCAGCTGACGGTCGTTTGGCAATCAGTTTGACACAGCCAGATGTTGTGGGGGAAAGCAATTTTGTTCAAGGTGATGGCAAATTGAGTGTCCTATTTTTCTGATGCCTTCCTATGACAATATGTGTGTGTGTCATTCTAACAAAAGAGTAGCTACACTGTACAATTTTCTAAGGAGTCAGGAATCAATGCAACAAATGTTTTACTGTTGTGTTACTGTACATGCTGTATAGCGAATAGGTGGTAGCACTTCTGATGGCAGCGAGTGTAGTATTAAGATAGATTACAGTTTCAATGCAGGATTTTCTAAGGCAATCTAATTAAGTTTTCGTTACCATTATCCACAGATCTCGAGCCGTCGTACGTTGATGATGGTTTATCTACACCAAACGATGACGATTCGCCAATAAAAGGGAAAGCGCTTGATTACCCAAAAAAGCATCGTTCTACAACCTCTGATGCTTGGGTGCTGACTGGCATTTACCGCCCAACAAGGAAGATCTTGTTTGTTTATGTACGTTTTTTATAGCTCTTCTTAGTGTAGTGATGTGTTTTTTAGACAATGCTGCAATATTACGAGAAAAAAAATATCTGCGAGTTCCTTCTCATTTGACAACGATTGAGGTGGAAAAAATTCAATTAAGCACAAGATTTAACGACACTTTCTTGTATTCGTCTGCTTGAATTGACTGATTTACCTTTGCACGACCAACGTTTCCAAATTTCCAATTGTCTTGAAATCTGTGGGCCACAGGTTTTGTCAGTCGCAAGTCGTTACTCAAGGTCGATGTTTTTTTCTTGACAGTGATTTGTTGTTTCACCCCTGTGCCTATTAAAGAAGTATGATATTGGCGTGGTAACTAATTAGCTGTATCATCCTTAGAACTTGCTTCTTCTTTTAGAAAACAGAGCAAAGGAATTAATTTTTTTAATGTAAGAAGTAAGTCACTACTGACTTACTTCTTATTCAATAGGAATATCAGTCGCAGATAGAACAGATATATCACAAAATATGACACGTTTGTTTCTTTTTTTTATTGATTTCCACTCAAAGATTACATGAATGCACGCACACATACACACAAGATAAGTACAATAACTAAAAATAAGAACAAAAAAACAACATTGCATAATAATGCCCGGCATAGTAAATCGAACTCAATCGAACTGAATCGAACTCAATCCGGATTGAGTTCGATTGAGTTCGGCAATCGAACGAAATCGAACACCGGACTTTCAGTGAGTTCGATTTCCGAACAAATCGAACTCAATCAAACTCAATCCATCTGATTGTGTTCGACTGAGTTCGGAAACCGAACTCAATCGAACACAATTAAATGGATTGCGTTCGATTGGCTCTGGTAAACCTATACAAAGCAAGCCCAAAGCGGAGCCCAAAGCAAGCCCATCAAAGCAGGTTTTGCTTGTGCTTTTTTACAATTTATTCAATAACAGAAACCCCATTTATAAACTGTCCACGGCAGTTAAGAGAACAGAACAGAACAGGCGAACAAAACAGAGCAAAGCTATCATTATTCCCGCGGGCGTATTCCGAAATTGTTGTACCCTTTCATTTTTCGCTAACTTACAATTGCGGCAAGACAACTCGAAGGGTTACTTTTATGCAAAAATACAATGACGTCAAATCGGCATTCCTGATAGCTTTTTACTTCGCAATTGAAGCTTACAATCCACAGCGCATCTGAAGCCATTTCTGCGGAATTTCTTCGTTTACGAAAAACACGTGCGCTACACTCCAGGCTGAAGTAACTCGAGCTTCCAAGATCTGGTTATGGATTTTCAACCCCGGTTTTACACAATTCACGAGTTCGAAAGGAACGTTCGATTGGGTTCGATTGATTTTTTTTCTTTTCGGTGAGTTCGATTTCGTTCGATTGCCGAACTCAATCGAACTCAATCCATGAATTGAGTTCGATTGAGTTCGATTGAAATTTAGTTCGATTGGGTGATTTACTATGCCGGGAATAATGACAGAAACAAAAAAATAAAATTTTTAAATTTTAAGGCTGCAGACAGAAGCGACGCTTTGCCTCCTGAGTCGTGGTTTGAAGACGAAGATTGCGAGTTGTTTACAGAGTGCTGGAAGTGGCAGCGATGCGGAAACAATTCATTCAAGTTCATAGAAAGATTAAAGGGAATGCAAGAATGTCCAGGTACTGTAATATGGTCAAGCTCTTTCTTGCTACAATTTAATTTCCGGCAATACATCCATACATTTTATAAACCTTCAACAGAACACGAACATGTACTTTGAAAACCTAGTTTTCCAGCTGGAACTTGTTTTACCCCTTCACACTCAATTGTGCCCAGAACAAACACGAACCCCCCAGGATTTTTGGAAGTTAAAAAACAATTAATGTGCCAAAAAAAATTAATGTGCAACAATCAGTCTTGAAATCTGATGCTCACTGAGTGCCTTTTTTACAACCTTGAATAGTCTGTAGTAGTTGTAGTCGTGCAGGGACGGCAGAGAAATGGACCAAAATGCAGAGTTGTTGTTTTGCTTACTAAACATATTGCTGTTTTGACGTTTTCGTTGCCGTCGCCGTCGCCGTCGTCGTCCTTAATGTCTACTTTTTGACAGGGGGTAGCTTTGCTCGGCCAATTTGTCCCCCCCCCCCCCCACAGTTATTTTAGCCTTGTTACGGGCCTGTCTAATAAATATTATAATCATTTTCGTTGTCACCACCTCATAGCCAAAGGAGACCAGGCCAACAAAATATTTTGTTGTTGTTGTTTATTATGCAGAAATTTTAAGTTGTTTCTTTAACACAGTTTCTTTTCCATGGGATGTGCTGGGCTTCCTTTACAAACTTAAAAGGTAAAATAACAGAGATGAGGGAAGCCCTGTACATCGATTGCGAAAAGACCTGTGTTAACTAACAACTGATCTGACATGTTAATTGAATTTTTTCACTCTTATTCTTTTTTGTTTGTTGTATATTCTGTCACTTTATTTGTAATGCCTCAGTTTTGTTCTCTCCCAAATACATTTTCTTGAACTTAATTTTTGCACTTGCACGGTTCTTTTTTGAATTCAAATTTATCTATGAAATTTTATCTATGTAACTGACGATGGTCGTTGAAAGGAACGAGACAAGTTTTAAAACATCAAGTGTATTGTCATTTTCTTAAAACATTGTCCAGTCTGCTTTTATTCAGCTCTTTCGACAATATTTTTTATTTTTCGCGTTTTTTTTCCTTTTACAGAGTTAGAGCAATCACATCTGGATCCTTCAACTTTAGACCCACACATCACTTATGTAAGTTTGCTGGAATTCGTATTCCCGGATCGATTAAAGAAATTTCAAGTAATAAAAATGACAGAAACCATCTTACTCACTTTATACGAAGTTTACTCAGTTCTTAATAGTGTCATAGCTATTTTTACTTTTATTAAGGTGGCCGAACACAGTTTTGATAGGTTGTGAGTACATGTCATTCGTTAGGGCATTATGTGAGAAAGGTTGCAGCTTAGAAGCTGAAACTTGGCAAAAGGAAAATAACTTGATAGAAGATTTTAATTAACGGCTAAAATTTGCGCTTTGGACTGTTTCCATGTCAACGTGGATGATTGAAAACAACCCTAAAATTTAAGTTTTATAACGTTTACGTAAAATCCAGTCATTAGATTTTCTTATGAACTTGTACACAGCTTACAATAAATAATTCTTATTGTTTAAAATTGGCTTGACCAAATTTTAACCAACGGTTTTTTGAATATTCAAGAACATGCTGCCCAGTCAATATTGATCGTGTCACAGAATTCCTTTGTTAGACTTGTGTTTTAAAGTTCTCATTTTTGAAATGCTATAAAAATAATTATTTCATGAAATTTTAATGAGTGGATTTTGAGAAATTGTCGTTTGTGTATATTGTTTACAAAACTGAGCTGTCTCACATTCTTTCTAAAAACCCGCGCCGTCACACAAATTGCCGCTGACCGCCCGCGAAACTGTGTTCGGCCACCTTAAAAGTGAGGATTTAACCCCTTTGACTCCTAAACGCACGCTCCAGGGGTATCAACTTTGTACTATGACGTTATTGACTTTTTCGACACGTGGTGAATCTGCCTTCTTTCTTTAATATTTCTTAGATATCTCTGTATTAACATTTACAAAGATACAGAGCGATTTTACATTTATTACGCATTCAGAAAATTTATAGGTTGTAATGTACAGATTGTCTCGTAGCGCGAGCGCGTAAAATCACGACAACTAAAGATTCTCAAACCACCCATACTGATACCTTAACGCCCTATCCAGTAGGAAAAATGCCCCCATTGAGACATATGTTATTTGCTGGATAAGGAGTAATCTAGAATAACGTTTTTAGTCTGGACTAACGGGGTCTGATCTTTACTTTAGATTTTGCGTCATGTAAACGCGGATAAGCTGACGCAGTATGAAGGCTGCCAATACCCTGGTTGGATATATCCAATGCTGTATCATTGCTGGACACACGATCCCGTTAAGAGGACACCTTTCATCGCCATGGTTGACAATGACTTAGTAAGGTCAGTCATGTTACTATGAGCAAGAATTGTTTCGTTTCTTGCAAATGTTTTGAGAAATGTTTGTTGCGTCATACAGTGTACTCGGCAATTTTTCCCGCAACTTAACATTGTATCGCAACAAATGGCAAAACACGTTTTATTAAACGTTTTCTAGCGTAAAACCGCCTTATTGGACCTGGCTGAACTAGAAAACATTGTTGCGGACGCAAGAGTTTCCAGTTTAGCCGCGCGAGAAACGTATGTTGCGGACACAAATCTTGCTTTCAAGACGCAAATTTTGCTTCCCAAATGTTGCTTCCTTAGGATTTGAATTCCTCAGAGTAACCGAAATTTGTCTATGACTATTAAAAATATGCGCACTTATTAATCAATTTAGAAGCGATCGATCTTATTAGTATTAGTATTAGCTATATTTTTTTTTCGAAAGATTTGGGATTACAATAAAACCTGTATCAAGCGGACCCCATATTAAGCGGACACCCTCTATTTAGCGGACACCAGCTGCTTGGGTCCCTAAATTTTCTTCCCATACTTGCTGTACAACGGACCTGTATTCAGCGGACCCTATTAAGGGGACACTAGCGTGAGTCCCGAGGGTGTCCGCTTAATACAGGGTTCACTGTATATAGGAAAGTAGCCTGCAATGCAGGCGTTTTAATGAAACAACTCGTAAATATTTTTCAGGCGGTGATATTGCGAGATTGTTTGAAGAGCACTTTGAAGGCTTTTTGTCTTCATGTATTAGTCAAACATTCCCATTTCAAAGTTTCATTGACAGGCTGACGTACCTTGACTGGCAAAAGCTCAGGATGGCTGAGTTCTCTAATTCTAGCGATTTGAATATTGTCTAATCTCTCCAGTTTTTTCATATTTAAATATTTGTTTTCCTTTTAAAGGAATCTGATGACATCCTGGATAATGACTTCAGGGTTAAGCAATAGCAATGAAGGTAAACAACCAGAGTTGGATATCTGTCCCCCACAGAATACCTGTCATGTGACAAATGGAAAAAAAAGTCACAGGAAATTCGACTGCTTTGTTCGCAAACTCAATGAAAACCAAATAGCTGAAAAAGTCTGCAATGAAAACCTTCAACCGAACGACGAAGATGACCTACTCAACGAACTGTACAGTGGCGACAGAATTCTGTGCTCTAAAAAATATTCCAGTGATCATAAGTTTACGGATGTTCATAAAAAAGGTGGATTTTGCATTTGTGCTGACTTGAAAAATAGCCTTGATAACGGTCTGTCGAAAAACACGTCATTGAATACACTCACTCTCAACATCCACAACTCAGGTTACATGGGTAGAATATGGCCATACGATCTGGCTTACGGTCTGTCGAATAACACGTCATTGACTACACTCAATCTCAGCATCAACGACTCTGGTGTGAGGGGTGCAGCCTGGGGACGCGGTCCGGCTGATTGTCTGTCGAAAAACACGTCACTGACTACACTCACTCTCAGTATCAACGACCCTGGTGACATGAGTGGATGGTGGGCAAAAAATCTGGCTGACGGTCTGTCGGAAAACACGTCATTGACTACACTCACTCTCAGTATCAACGACTCTGATGTGATGAGTGGATTGTGGGCATACGGTCTGGCTGACGGTCTGTCGAAAAACACGTCATTGACTACACTCACTCTCAGTATCAACGACTCTGGTGTGATGAGTGAATGGTGGGCAGACGATCTGGCTGACGGTCTGTCGAAAAACACGTCATTGACTACATTCACTCTCAACATCAAATCTGGTGACATGACTGGAGGCTGGGCATACGATCTGGCTGACGGTCTGTCGAAAAACACGTCATTGACAACACTCACTGTCAACATCAACGTCCAAAAAAGCATGAATAAATCTTGGAAAAAAAATCTGGCTAAAAGGTTTGCAAGAAGCAAGTCTTTATCCTCCGTTACGCTGAACGTTAACAACCAAGTAGACCTGACTGACTCTTGGGGAGTAGGTCTGGCCAAAAGAAAAGAAACCAAACTACCCAACGAAGAGCTACTTGTAGACGAACGATGGAAAAAGAAAGATCTCAAGCCAGGTGGCAATCTTGGGCGAAGCGCGCGCTGCAGCTCAAGAGAGAAACCGTCGGAAGGAGAATGTGAATGCCTTACATGTACATGCAGCTTGGCGCGAAGAGGACTGGTGACAGGACAGGTGACAAGTGCGACCGAATATATCGTGAACGCCGAAAACATTCTTGCAACGATCAAGAAACCGGCCACAAAAAGGGCCTTCCGAAAGTCACAGAATAGCTTTATCTAAAATCTGACTTGATGATAGTTATTCCAGTCGCACTGGGTTTTCTTTTTCTGTTCAGTTTCCATAGTTTTTTACACTGGGATATTTCTTGACCAATGTAACAATTGTACGCATTCATTTTCTCAGTTCAATTTTATTTCGAAATCAAGAATGAAGAAATGTTTTCTTTAAACAAAGACATTTTTAAAGTCTGTTACATATATTTTAATATTTGGCTGTACATATTCTTAGGTTTAATAGAGGCGGCATCTGTTGAGGCCGATAGAACAGGGCATACGGCCCAATTGTGCACTAGAAGATATGGAAAATGATGTTCACTCATGTATGGACCGCGTTACGCGAAAAGGGCCCGGACGACATATTTTTTCGACTTTGAGTTTTAGCTTTTTTGCCCACTTCAATTCAATCCCTAAATAATATGATGGAAGTGAAAAATGTCCGGAAATAAAAAATTCAAACCGTAAAAATCGCGCCTTGAATGCACATACCGCAAGGCTTCCGCCATTTTGAGCAGCTGATTTAAATGCAAATTACTCGAAATCACGTGTCATGTCGTCCGGGCCCTTTTTGCTAACGCGGCCCAAATAATACATGAAGTTTGAACAATGAAAATCATAAGCGTGACGGCAGATTTTAGTGTTTTCATCAGGTTTCCAAACACCTCGATGTTGGTTAAAAAAAACTCGGTTGCACTTCTTTTTTTGCAAGCCAATTCTCAGTGTTTGAAAATCTTAATGAAACACTTTTTCTTGTGTTTGATTTATTACATGATGTATACTTAACGTGGGAAACATTAGTTTAATTAGTTATTTTTAGGTGTGCGGCCACAAGTAGAAGAGGAGACTTACCCCGTCAGTTACAGTAGTACATTATCCTCCCTGCTTACTCATTAGCATTAAGTATTGGGTAGTGACCCCTGACGAGCAAAGCTCGAAAGGGTATGCCATAAGAGCTAAGAGCAGCAGGGGGGAGTGGTGGGTGGGGTGCTTCGTTCACTTTGAGCAACGTTCGCAGCAACTGACACTCCTAATTAAATATGCTTGGTTTATATAATGCTAAGTGACGTCACAGGAATGCTAATGATCTATGAATAGTACATTATCCTCCCTGCTTACTCATTAGCATTAAGTATTGGGTAGTGACCCCTGACAGCGCTTCTTCACCGGATGTGCCGTTAATAAGCATCCCCACATCCTCATATACCTCCCATACCTCATTCCTTCAACGTACCCATACCTTATCCGAATAGCCAATCCCTCTATCTCATTACTAATAGATCTTTATTCTTGATATACCTAAACCCTACCACTAGAGTTTACACACAAATTTAAATGAATTTCGCAACATTAAACTCAGGTTTTAATAATAGTCTAGAACGCCTGGGTGAAATGTGTTAAAGAGTTTTGTTTCTGGTAAGCTTCACTTAAATCCAAAGCGAGGCAAGCCAAAATATCGCTTATTCCTCCCGGAGCCATCACTTGGTTCATCTTAAGATAATGTTTAGCAGTTTCCGCGGTCTTCTAGCCAACATGGGCCATAATAGACTCTAATGGTACACCTGCTAGCGCAAGGGAAACAGCACAACCACTGCGCATGCCATGCAGAGTCACTCGCCGGTTGCTGAAAGGCCCAGGGAGGTGTTGGGCATAGAAAGACAAACGGGCCTGAGCCGCCGTAGAGTCGAACAACAGATCTGTAACGTCACAAGTTCTATTCGTTGCTCTAAAGAGAAAAACCTTGTCTGATAGGAACATGGGGCAAGTCACACAGTTTTATATGAGTTTCGGGAGAGTTCCCCTATAACAAATGAGAAAACCGAGGGTAAGACCAACGAGGGAGACAGAATTAAGCCCAGGGAAAATGACAGCCATAGCCCGCTAAAGCGAGCTCAAGGGCATGCCATACAAGGCAAAGCGCTTGTGGAGTCAATTCCCGTCACTTAAGTCAGTCTAGAGAAACCGAACTGGGACAGAAAAAAGATTCTATGAGACAAAATAACCAAACAATTACAATCTGAGGCAATCCTTTATTTTGCTAACACGGTCATTTAACCAACAGCATGTAGCTATACAATAACTCTAGTTCTAGAAGCGTCTGTTCGGGCATCCACGAGCATAATGAACCGTCTGGCCACAGGACCAACACCTAGTCGGGGGGTGAGGCCGTCCCCCTCCCCTCTGTGGTACGGTGAAGGGGGCCGCGACCGACCAGAGATGGCACCCCTAAGAGCATTGGCCTCTTTAGGTGACTTTTGAATCGCCTTAGCCACTTCCGCCTCCTCTTTAGACGCTATTAACTTGATATTCTGCAAATTGCCATCGGTAATCAGAGGACGGCACTGGCGCAGCACTATCCCAAAGCGGTTCGCCCTTGCATCTGCCTTTTCCCTGGCTGTATCGACTAAGTTTTCCAAAAAACACAGCTGCTTTTGTTTTTAGGTCTAGAGCCCATTGTTGGGTTGTTTGTTCTATTGTTCTCCGAACCAATGGTGTGAGACCTTACGAGAGCTGCTACATGACCCAGGCTAGTGTAGCAGCTCTCCGAAACCTCTGTTTTCATTGGCCCTGTAAAACACAGCTGCTTTTGTTTTTAGGTCTAGAGCCCATTGTTGGGTTGTTTGTTCTATTGTTCTCCGAACCAATGGTGTGAGACCTTACGAGAGCTGCTACATGACCCTTTATTGGATCCTTCACGATCTATATCTTATCCACTAGACCCTTCTCGACCCAATCCCGTTTATTGGGTCCTTCTCGGTCTATGTCTAACCACCAGACCCTTCTCGATCCAATCCCGCTATTGGATCCTTCGCAGTCTATTTATTTTATATGCTAGGCCCTACACGATCCTTTTCCGAAGATTGGCGATCTCTGCAGTCTTAACGTGCAGATTTTGCTATCTAAACTGCCCGGGACCCCAGGGACTCGACAAAAGAACAACATTAAATACCGGCCAAGCCCCTTGGGACCAACACGGAATCAGGCCCCGCTAATCTGCATAACAAATTAACCTGATATGAAAACGTGCAATAACCAGACAAATAAAAAGGAAAATAAACAGGTAAAATAAAATAAGACGAATGCTGTGTATGAGCAATAGGCGAACCGGAGAAAGATACCACGTCACCGAAAAACACAAGCGTCCTTGAGCATAAAACGTAAAACAATGAAGCGAAAAAAAAAGGACTCGAAATGACGAACGCTCGGACGCGCGAATTATGCAATAACACGCCCGTACAACAGCAGCGGAAAATGTCCATACTAAAAAGGTTACCTAAAAGATTCTTTCCCCGGTTCCTGCGAAGAACTGGCTGCAACTGTTGCCGGCGTGGTATGCTCTGACGGCGGTAAAGCGTTCCCAACAGCCGCGGCTGGCGCAGAAACAGGTGAAGACGCAGAAACTGGAATTTGAGCTGCCGGACCCGGCTGTAAGGCAGCAACAACCGAGTCCTTTTGCTGGCCATCGACGGTCGGGAGCGGCATTGGAAGGTTGTGCTTCGCTCTGACTTTGAGCAACGTTCGCAGCAACAGACACTCCTAATTACTTCTGCTTGTTTTATATAATGCTAAGTGACGTCACAGAAATGCTAATGAACTATGAATAGTTAATCAACGACAGTTCGAACGTCACGCCACAGCGTAGCTTCAGCTTAATCGGATGCTAATCACAAAACATAATTATATGCTAAGCATTATTATATGCTAATCATAATTATATGCCAAGCATTATTATATGCTAATCATAATTATATGCTAATCATAATTATATTTCAGTATAAAAATAAAGAAAATCCATTTGCGTCAAATAAATTTTAGGAAATGTTCGTGCTTAACCAATCAGAATAGCAGAAGACAATAGCTAATAATTTTGCTTATTTGATGAAGTTCCCCAAATACAATATCTTTTAAAAACTGCATATTGTGCGATTGGGTCTCATATTACTTGAAACCTTAAAAAGAAAAATAGACAAAATGCACCTTAAACCTTAACTTTTTAGCAGTTTTTGAGTCTAGGCCAATGAGATCATTAGTTGTAACAATGAAAAAAGTTGACATTCCATCATGCATTGTCGTTCAGTACTTTCCTTCTTATGCGGATCATTACTTAATAATTTTGACTTGTTATTAAAATTTTAATGTCATATATTTTTTCAGATGCAGGGCCCCTATGGGCCACCCTACTGGGGCGGATCCTGGAATTTCTGAAAGGGGGGGGGGGGGGGTCCGGGTACATGTTCCCGGAAAATGTTTCCGATTTTACCCTCTGAAACGCTATTTCCGGCATTCCCGAGAGTCGAAACGTGTTTGTTAAGTATAAAGCTTGACAATCAGTCAATTGGTGGGAGTGAAACAACTACGTATAAAACAATTTTATTCTATCATTTTTATGAACCACAAGGGAGACACAGGTCTGAAAGGGGGAGCGGACCCCCGACCCTCCCCCTGGATCCGCCACTGCCCTGTTAAAATAAAGTTTTACTTCATTTCACTTCACCTCACCTCACCTCACCTCACTTCACTTCACAAAATTGCAAATTGTATTTTCAAAATTGGATACATTTATGATAAATATAGTATCCTTAGTATGCTGTCACATTTGGTTCGAGCAATTGAGGGAAAATTCAGTTGAGAATTACATGTAAATGAAATACGCAGGCTGTAAAATTTGCAAAATGTAATACTAACGCAAAATGTAATAACTTTTCTAACGCAAAATGTAATAACAATTATGTCTATTACATGAAAAATAGAGTGCGAAATGCGGGAACAATTTCATGCAATCAGTGCAGTGACTTGAAGAGAAATCACTTGAAACATTGTAAAGATGACCGAACATCACCTCAGGTATTCTGAACATCCCGAGGCTACAGCAGATTATCCGAAGCCTTCCGAAGTACTTAACAGAAGATTATCTGAAGGTCATCCGAGGTACTCCGCATACTGCTACACTTTGGTGCTCATTATGTCGGGAGTTCAAGGAAATATCAAACTTGCTCCTCGTACATTGTAATGTTGAGTTATATATGCAGTGCATGAGAACAGTCGAGAAGTGCATGTGTGCTATGAAGACTCGCTAGAATGAGATGTGGTATTTGATTTTCTTACTCGTTTATCCGTTCTTTAGATGAAAAGTTCAAAATTCAGTTGAAACTCGATCCAAGAGCACTTTCTTTTTGTATGTATCGTTCCGGTGGGAAATCAAATGGAACGGTTCTTCCCGCTAGAAATTTTCAGCCGTAGGACCGTTTTATTTCATTTCGCACCGGAACGACCGCTTTTTGATGGTCAATAGTCAAAGCACCCCATTGAGATCCTCTTAAACGTACCATGTTTGCGCGAAGTCACAGTACCGAAGGGACTACGTATGCGGCCTTTTCCTTGCATCGATCGGATGAACTAATTTTCGTACAATGTATGTCTCGCTTTCTAGCTCAATCTTGTTCCTCCACATTTACTTATTATAGCTGTATTATTTACTGATGAAAAAGGATATCTCAGTTAATTTTATATCCTTCTGTTTCTATCCACTTATGCTGGACAAGAATGCATCAGTCACAGTAAAACACTTTCGTACTTTGACTTCGTCTGAGTCTGATAGCATCAAATAATATGCAACTGAAGTGTTATTACATTTTGCGTTAGAAAAGTTATTACATTTTGCGTTAACCACTTTATTATATTTTGCGTCGATGTTATTACATTTTGCGTTAGTATTACATTTTGCGGTGAGTATTACATTTTGCGGCGTAACAATTCACTGTTTTATAAACTTAATTTTGAGTCAGTCAAGAAGTGAATACATCATTCGCCATACCGAAGATTTTATACAGGGTATCAAAAAGAAAGTTGCGCTGCCAGTGCCTGAACATTTTACGAGACCAAACCACAACCTCAGCGACATGATGGTAGCAGTGATTAAAGCGAATCTAGGTGACCAGATCAGGAGAAAACGCGAAGAAATGCGGTTCATTTTCAATTACAAGACTTTGGCGCCGAGTGGTTTAAACCAAGACTTTGGCTTTTTATAATTAACTCGTATGCTAGCCTTGCTAGCCTTCTTTGGCACGCGTGAATTTGAATTTTTTGAATTTTCGCACACGCTAGCAACGAACACATTTTTACTACTGATGAAGGCAGCATTGCCGGAACGTCTAGTTTCATTTTTAACACTTTTTACAGCGTTAAACTTAACACTTTTTGACACTCTTTACAACCCCATCTTATTTCTATTAACGAATTGAAGGAAAAAAGAAATCTTTGGAAAATCGTCAATCAAAATCAGTATTTTTTTTTTTTTTTTATGAAAGTTTTATCTCAAAGATGTCTAGCAAACCAACTGCTCAGAAGAAATATGACGAATTTTTCAACACGCAAACCTTTCATTACAAAATATTAAACATGATTTTGTGTACAAATGAAATGCTTTTTAGGTTTAAAAAGTCGATTCCCCTTTATGTGATTTTTATGGAAAAGAGTTGGAGACTTTAGAACACCTTTTCTTTTGTACGAAAGTGCGTACTTTTTGGAATGACTAAAATGATCTACTTATTTCGTTGAACATACTGCAAGCGTAAGATCTTTTAATATCAAGGATATTCTAATCGGGATCTTAGGCCCAAATATTAATATAAGCATTCTAGTCAACTACATTATCCTTGAAGGTAAATACTATATATACCGTTGCAAATTAAATAAAAGCTCTTTATCTTTAAGACTGTTAGGCGATAAATTCAAGAAACTTTTCAAACAGAACGTTTTATTGCGAGAAAAAAAAAACCATACTCCACTTTCACAAAAAAAATGAAAACCTCTTCTCCTATTAACAGAAAAGAAGCTTTTATCGACACCTAAGTTATTATATTACTATTATATATTTGTTTTTATATGTAATGTAGCTTTATGTTGTTTTATGTAGCTATATGTAGTGTACCTATATGTATCTGCGATACAAACCTGTAAAAGAAGAAAAAAAAAATACCCAAAAAAGGTTGGGGGAAAAATTCACCCGGTGAATGGGCTGTAAACGTTTATATAAAAGGCTTGCGCAGTGCATTTGAGGACGGCCTTTTTTTATACCCGTTCCAACGAAATTGCGGAGTTAAGAACACACAGCACGGTAAATGTTCTTCTAAATATGTATAGTTTCGCTGCTTTGTCAACGGAAATTTTAATAAAGTCGGCAACCTGTATCGAACGTCTTTTCTAAGTACGTTATTTCTAAAATTGCGACCCAAAACATTCGACTCTGAAGGAAAACCTGTGACGATTTACTGAGGTGACGCCGCTAAAATTTAACTTATGTCAACAATGGATCTGTTCCTCAAGTGAAAATATACCCTTGTGTTTTTCTACCGAACTGCGTATATGTGACATTTAAAATTATGACACATATAATATCTTGGAAACCAGTCCTAAAATATGACTTTTAGTTTGGAACGAAGGATACAAAAATATACAGAGAGAAGCGCACCTAATCTCGTAGCCAGATCTCCCAACCACACGAGTTATATCCGGATACGAGATTAAAGGACACCATTATTTGTGACCTTGAAATGAATTTGTTAATTTTCATACTGAAAACTTTCTCGGAAATCTTTTTAGGGGCTGTTCAGGGGCTGTGTACGGCAAGGTCATGTGACAGCTTTGACTCAATACGTAAGGCCAAAGAAGCTTTCTTAATTTCAAAAGGCAGGTCACTTGTACCTCATGGCCTCAACATTTGCGAAGAAACATACTAATTATTCATTTTCGTATTAGTTTCCTTTCATTGTTTTCTGTATATTTTTCGTTATCAGCTAGTTTTATTTCTGTCTATCATTGTTATTTTTCTAGGTGGAGCCCTACGTATTTCCGTTGTTACGTAAACGTGTCACCTATATATATAAATATATATATATATATATATATATATATATATATATATATATTATCGTATCTTATCCTATACGATAAAACTGAAGAAAAGATACGATAACACTGACTAAGCTCACAAAAACAACTTTTTCTCGGTCTAGAATAACTAGTATGACTAATTTCCGATTAAAATACACCTGTTGCGTATCGAAAATCTTCTTTTGAAAAGTTTTATTCAGATATCCATTAGTTTATGTTTAAAAGAAAAACGCGTACCATTAGCGCATCGCGGAGCAGTCGTCGATGAAATTCAAAGATATCAATACGACTGAATTTGAGCACGTTTTATAAACGTTTCTCCAAAACTAAAGAGAACACAAAGAAAAAGTCAATCACAAATTGATGTCAACATAAATTCCCATCAAAATGTAATTTATTTTACCTTTAAGTCCCTCGGCTGCTTGGAAATTCTTTAAAACTCCGCTTCTTCGATTCTGACCTCCTGAGAAGAAATATTTATCCCTTAAAGCTCTTCTTTTTTCACTATAGCGGCTTCTGAGTATTCTTTAAAGCTTTCTTTTTCCATTTTGAATATTTTAAATGAGTGTTATTACTCCAATAAGACGAAAACCAAGCACGTTTTACGCGCATGTGTTCGCATGTTGGCTGTCGGACGCGCCCGCGAGCTAACCCTGCGCGACGGACGCGCCCGCGAAACATTCCGCTAGCCATGACCATGAAAAATGACGGGCATGGTTCTGTGAGTATGGAGCTCCGCAAGCGGGCCGAAGGCCCGCGAGAGCTCCGCTATTAAAATATATTCCACTGACCCGAATCCGCAATTTTGTCCGCATTGAATTAATTTCGGCTGACGTCTAAATTAGTTCAGCCGGGATTAATGAATTTGAAGCGCCACTCAAAGTTTCCAGTAGCCACGCAGCTCTTTAGAACCTCTAATTTCATTGGACCTGTATACCACGCAGCTCTATTGTTTTTAGGTCTAGGTGCTATTGTTAGCCATTGTTGTGTTGTTTGTTCTATTGTTTTCTCAGCTAATCAGAGAAGACCTTGTAAGAGCTGCGTACCGCCCCAAAGTTTCAACTGTCTGCCCGATCTTCACAAGTCAAAATGTCATATTTTTCAAGCGAATAAAAATAACTTGAAATAAATCGAATTTACAAGAAGCATATCATAAATTCATTAATGTTGTCGATTTCTCAGATATGCTTGGAAAAAAAAAACAATATATAAGATTTGTCAACTTTGCTTGAAAAAAGGGCAAATATCAATTACGTCTACTTGCCTTATAAGAAAGGTGGAGGGGAGATGGAGTCAATAACTGGGGCGGACTGGAAAAGGCGGCGGCGGAGTGTAAATATTCAGTAGAGCCTGAATTTTTTTTTTCTTTTTTCTCTCGGGACATATATGTCTTCTTTTTGCGACACAAGGAGAGGTGGCGGGCCCCCCGGGCACCTCCCCTAAATCCGACACTTGTCATGTCCGCACGTTATCATTGAAGATTCCCGTTAAGTTGTGTTGAAGATACTCCACGATACAGCCTGTTTTCAGAGCTTTCTCGATTCTTTGCAGTTTTACAGACGGATCGTTTTCAATTTACAAATTGAACTTTGTTTTGTCTACTGACTCTAATTTTAGTTGCCGGTTTTAATTTAAAATCCTGCTTGGTATAAGCATATTTACTCTGACAACAGATCGACTGAACACCTGCCCACATGAACAATGTAAGTTAATTGCAAAGCAGCTGGATTGTCACAACAATTTATGTTATTGCTGCAGAATCTTTATGTGTTAGTTCATTTTTCAGTTTTTGATAAGAGGAATGTCTCATATCGCGCGAAAAACCCGAATTGCGTTTTTATATTTATGATTTACAGTCTCCTTCACAAAGACGCTATCTAAAGACAACCGGTAATTTATTTTTTACATGTTATTGAAAAGAATATGTAATTGCCACACAAAGACAAGGATTATAAGGCATCGGTTTCGCGGAAGTGCTGCCAATGCAAGAAAATTAAAGGTAAGTCGCACAAATTTGCTGTAAATTTGGATTTAAATGTTTGAATTATTTCAACTGAACAACACCGCAGAAAAGTATTGTTTGAAAGTTTTTACTTATTAATTGGTTACGCTTTATGATTTCATCCACAGAGTCAAATATTAGAACCATCTTAGGCCCGGTTCAAACGTCGAACTTCACATGTGCCGAATCTAATGCAAATGTGCGGCGTAAATAATGCAAATGTGCGGCGCAAATGTGCAAATGGCGGCGTAAATATTTTGTTTTTATACAAAATGGCGGGGCGTTTATCCCAAGTACGATTTACATTTTCTCGCATATAAAATTTTGTTTTAAGCCTGGGAGGACGTTAAATGGAAGTCAAAATACGTTGTTGGGTTCGTGTTTTTGACTGGATGATAAGTAGTAATAAATAACGAATGCTTGCCTTTTTGAATTTCTCTCCCGCTTCCCGGACTCGAAGAGATACCGCTTCCCGCCCTTTCTTCTCCCGTCTCCCATACTCCTCCCGCCCCTGTTCTCCCGGGCTCCCGCCCCCTGTCCCCCCCCACTTAACAAGTTCTTCGTATCAGCAATAGCAATAGTCGTGCCCAGTTTCATGTCAATTTATTATATTGCTTTCAGCATTTTCAAATTTTTTGCGGTGCAGTTGAGCGTCTCAATCTGCGAAACAAAAAGAAGTATTTTTCTTTCACTCCTCCCTTTGAAAAGTCTACGGTAGACTTTTGAAAGCGAACATACAAATGAGAAATCTTTTGAATCTTTGAACTGAACAGAAACAATAATTATGAAGAAAATTTATAAGCTGTATTTGAAGAATTTCTTAAAAGTGCAAATTCAGTCACCATGGTGCACTAAAGTGGTACACCATAATGACCGACGCTTACAGAGTTCTCTAATAACACTCTTTTTAGAACATTTTACAATTATCTTAGATTGCACAACAGTGAATGATGGTGAAGAGGATGATGACAATAATTATGACGGAAATATGATGAAATTATATATGTGAACTTGGTTATATATGAAAGGAAAGAAGTGACGAACGCAGATATTCAAGCTGATAGAGCGATTTTCAATTGAGTCTCGAAAGTAATTTAGTGATTGCTTTGGTTTTGCATTGCTACGGTTTGTGATTGGCTAAAAAATCTCGCGCCACTTTCTCAACTAATCAGAAGTAAAACCAAAACCAATCGCGATCGTGACTTGCTCGCACGCGTTTTCCCGCGCTTGGCGTCGGCTACATGTATTTTCTTCGCGTTCTGATTGGTTCATTGGATTGTCTCCGTCTGTTGTGATTGGTCAGAGCGATAACTTTGGTTTTGCTTTTACGACTCTCAATTGAAATCTGCTCTATTAAACACGAGTTTCGTCATAATAGCGTTTCTATGGCAACTGAGTCGACTAGGTCTACACATATAAAGCTACTGGATGACAATTTGAAAGAAACAAGTTGCGAGAGACCTGGAACTATTCTAGTCCCCTGAGAATCGCTCGTCTCTATTAGCTCACGAAGCCTCGCAAGACGATGGTGGGGGAAGTTAGTATAAAAACTGAACCTTTGACAGTTCCTTGGTGTTGCGAAAAAAGTTGCGATAACCAAATGACTTAATACGAAGGATTCAAAAGACAATAAACAGCACCCACCCCCCAAAATAACTAACCAACAATAGTTTTCGCAACACTAAGAAATACCCGAAGGTTTGCTGTACGGTGGCCTTCGAAAAGTGAAAATTCAAACTCGAATGTCGAAAATTCAAAATTTTAAAAGCGAAAGTCTATTTCCAAAGTGAACAGTTCAAAGTCGAAAATTCGATATTTCAAAGTAGAGAGTCAACTCCGAATTCGCGGTTTCGAAAGCTCAGTTCGCAACTCTCTATTTCCACTTTGACCACCACTACACCACAGGGAAATCTACAGAGATAGTGGGTGAAATAGATAGACTATTTATTTATTACATCACTAAGATCGCGATTCCTCGCTGGTGAAACATATTTTCACCGTATATTAGATCGTGTTTTTATACGTTTATTTCCTAAAATTGGACCTGATCGCTGACGCAAACTTAACAAATGTTCAAACAAATGTCAAACATGGTCGAATTATTAATATCCCCTTCAAGATTTAAAAAGTCTTTATCATAACTGAAAATGTCATCTTATTAAGCGGAAAAAAGTGAAATAAATTGCAGGAAGCATGTATGAAATTCACGAGTGCTTTCAATTTCTCTCATATATCTGAATTATATATTGATTAAAAAAAATATGTAAATCATATACAATTTGTCAACTTTGCTTGGGAAACAACTATCAATTTATCTACTTTCCGCTCGTGAAGATCAACTTCCATTGTCGCTATTTTCGACATAAAAGACTAAAAATGTATGTGAAATTCATTCTTTTGCAGTTGTCAACCTGGTCGCAAAAGTTTGTTTCTGTTTCTGTTAGATAGTGTTTTATAATTTTAAATCCTGCTGGGACTGATGTATATAATAAACGTAGCTAATTAATTGTCTCTGACGATCGATTACAAAACACCTGTTCACATGTTAATTGCATCATATCGTGTGAAAAACTGAATTTCATTTTTAAATTTTTGCAGTCTTCATCGCAAACACGAGATTTAAATCGATGATTTGTTTTGTTACATACCACTGAAAAGAAAATGTAGCTGAGAAAAGAGGAGTTCCAAACATTCACTGAAAAGCTGCTAATACAAGGAAAGGTAAGTTGCACAAATTTTTGCTTCTAAGCGGCGTTTGTTTACATCGTCACACTAAATCTTTTCATAAACTGAATGAAAAATTAGAATCGCTTTGTGTAGCATAATTCAAAGCACCACGGGAAGGTTCTGCTCAATAGCTTTCATTTGAACGATCACATTTCAGGGTTTCACAATACACACACACGAGTCAAAAGTTACACTGACCCACCACGAACAGTACAGTACGAAAAGTACAGCTCGGTAACTTTCGTTTGAATGGTCATGCTTTCGGATCTCAAAAGTGTGCAACATAATAAACAGCCCCACAGTAACGTACTGCTCGATAAGAATTAAAAATTAGAACAATATTAAGTGCATACATGGCTCAAAGATATGGAGAAAATTTCACTACAAGTGCTTCTTTAAAAAACAAATGTTCGGCGTCATCCAGGCTGACATTTTGACATCCGTACGAAAATTGTTCTTTTCAAACAAGCGTTAATGTGTTTACAGTTTTTGGAATAAGCTTTGTAGACTAGTATTTTTATTCCAGTTTTTTTTTTTTCGTTTTTAGCAAGTGTCGGATCAAAATGTTTTAAAGTTGGCTGCCCAAAACTTGGCAACGGCTCGCAGTTAGTACTAATTTTGTGATAATTTTTTGATGGCAATTTCCATAGCATATGATCATGTATTTAATGAAAGGCGAAATAACATCACTGTCAATACAAGGTGTAACATTTTAAGCATGATTATGACCATAACAAGTTTAGATCGTAAATATATTATTTGGGCAGTGCAAGCTTTCATATTCTTCTAGTTTCGCGAATCATCTTTCCCACCTGCACGTACCAACTCAATATAAATATTTGGCAAAACGCTTTCGTCCGAAAAGGAGTTTTAAGATGCCTATTCAAAACTTACAGAATTGCGATAAAAAAAATCACGACATTTTGTTTTATACTAATTTACTAAAACAAGTAAATACTAAAAGTTATATGCTAGGATGGTAAATTAAGGTGTTCACTGATTAGAAATCGCTGACAAATGTAAGTTCGCACGAAAACGACAGACAGAATGTATTTAAACTAAGCCGAAATTTATTTTTGTGATACAAACAACCCAGTGTACCTTTAATTTTTAGTCCTTAACGTAAAGACTGACTTGAAGCGCAAAGACAAGTTCTCAAAATACGATGTATTTGAAGGTTTACAGTCGTATCGATTCGACTAGTTTATAATTCAGTAAAACGCGATAACAAATTCCGGTTTGGTATTAATAATAATTATTGCGACTGTAGTGCAGACTTTGTGTCTAGTGTTAATTGCCTACGCAGGTACCCCATTATGGCATATCGTTACTGCATTGATGAAGGTTGAATCTGGCTCAAGTGCGCAAAGTGCTTATGGGAGTCTGGGAGATGCCTACAAAGTGCTTATGGATACAATATTGCGGGCAAGGCATGCCGGGAATTCTTGGCCCGCACTTAAATCATATTAAAATTCAGGAGCATTAAAAACCAGATTCCGATTCTAAAATGTTTATGGAATTATAGAGAGTTTAAAACTACACATCTGGGCCAAATTGTGAAGCGTAAGAGCATTTCGTTCAAGATTTGTAAGCGAACTAGTATTAGACATTTTTCGTAAAATGTATGGAGCGGCCATCTTGATGTCCCACTTAGCGACACAAACAAACACGACGGTACAAAATTCTTTATTACACCAAAAATCTCATCACAAAAATTGAATTTATTATAAGTCGGCTTATAAGCATCTATAATGCAAAAACAACTTTCAACTGGTTCAATTTTGTTTAGTTTCGCGACTTATCTAAAATAGCGTGACGAAATGCGTGACACATTTAAAACCTTTACAAGTCGGAAGCAAAACATCGTTAAAAGATCTTAAAACCTGAAACTTTTTGTGAAGGATTGTAACACCGGTATCCATACACCATATTAGAAACAGCTTTGTAGGTTGTATAGTTTAGATTTTTGAAGTTTTATGACGTCATTTGCACACTAAATTAAGAAATGTTTTGTTTTATGTACTCACAGGGAAATAATTACACGTATTTCTATTCAGTCTGAAATGACATCAAGCTTTGGGATTTTGTTGTTCGTTTGCGGAGCACTTCTTTCAAGTACAACCTCAACAAATAACATTCAATTTGAAACACCTCTCATGTACATCTACAACATCTTCACTGAGAATGCTGCCTTAATAAAGCACAACATTCGTTCTGTGAGTGTATCCAGCCCATTGGAGTGTTTCCGCCATTGCGCGAAAACGTGTGGCTGCGTAGCGTTTCAAGTGACTGGGACGAGTTGTGAATTGTTGGATAAAGATAAAGATGATGCGGGCGCGGACCTGGTTACTAGACAAGGAACTATTTTATACACCATGCAACAATCTGGTATAAAGGTGAGTCCATGTTTGCATAAGTGGTGGATCTAAAAGAACCGGACTATACCCCTGTTCCTCTCCGCCCCAGCCTCGGTTATTCCATACATACATACAAAAAAAAAATAACCCTTTGTGTTAAATGATTTGATAAGTCCATGAATAAATAGTGTTTCCTTATTTAAAATTGATTTACATAAATATACGGCATTTATTTCTAGGCGAACAAGAGCTGTTTAAACGGATGCTGTAAATCTCAACCATGTCTGAATGGAGGAAGGTGCGTGGAAAGATGCAATGACACCAAAGAACAGTACACCTGCGCATGCCCAGAACATTTCGAGGGAAAGCGATGTGAGATGTTTTACCCAGACCCAGAAGTCAAATCGTGCCAAGCTATCAGAATGATTAAGCGAGGATCTCATTCAGGCGTTTACAACCTTGTTATAAGCGATAATAAGACTGCCAAGACATACTGTGACTTTAGTTCCGAGGCAGGAAAGGCTTGGACCCTCATAGAATCCTTCTCGCTGGCAAACAAGAAGTTTTACAAGGACAAACCGTTTTATCACGATTTCCCGCGCAACGAGAACAATTTCACCTGGCACGACTTCAGAGTGTCTTACCAAGCTTTGGTCAACATCCGTGATAATTCGACGCACTGGCGCGTGACATGCAACTTCCCATCAGGCCTCAGTTACACCGACTACGCACGCGCATCACTCAAAGACACCGACCTGCTAATTTTTGTAAATCAAGACAAATGCCGGAGATATGAATTGGTTTCAGTTCGAGGAATAAACTGCACGGATTGTACCGGAATGTTGGTTCAAAGGGATAATCAGCATATGCACACAGATTCTTACTGGAGCGGTATAAATGGCTGTGAATGGGATCCAGGTAAGGGCGCAAAAAATGGCGAAGATAATTTTGGTTTCTACGCCGTCACTAATCCACAGCATAAGTGCACAGAAAACGCATCGTCCACTACACAATGGTGGCTTGGATCCGAACAGTAGATTGCAACTGACTTGAGGCTTGAATATAATAGAAATTCCAAACGAAGTGAGAAACGAGACAGTAATCAAAGGCTCCTGTGAGCTAACTCGTGAATACAAAACACTGTTGTTATAAAGTAAGTAATAGTCAAGATAGGCCTTTAAGCTACCGTATCCAAGCCCGAAAAAGCCTGAAAAAAATCAGGGCTTTTCAACGGGAATCGAACCCGTGATCTTTGCGTTACCGGTGCGATGCTCTACCAACTGAGCTATCAAAGCCACATGTTAGGAGCAGGTCAAATGTGAGTTCATGTGCAATTTGCAAATGCAACAACACGAGGACGAAGTAGACTCGACCCAAGTCTAAGTCTAAGTTCACTTGACTATTACTTATTTTATTTACGATGTTACTGAGACAACAAATGTTTACTGAACTTAGACTTGGGTCGAGTCTACTTCGTCCTCGTGTAGTTGCATTTGCAAATTGCACATGAACTCACATTTGACCTGCTCCGAACATGTGGCTTTGATATCTCAGTTGGTAGAGCATCGCACCGATAACGCGAACGCATCGCACCGGTTCGATTCCCGCTGAAAAGCCCTGATTTTTTTCAGGCTTTTTCGGGCTTGGATACAGTAGCTTAAAGGCCTCACTTGACTATTACTTACTTTATTTACGATGCTACTGAGACAACATATGTTTGCTGTTGTTATACTTACGAGAGTAATTTGTAAAAGTTCCAATAAAGCAAATTTTGTTTCGAAAACGACGAATTAAAAGAAACCATGTTATTAAAAATGTGGTTGTTGTTCATCGTGGTGTGTAAAACTGAGGTGAACGTTTGTTCATTTGTCTCACGATGGAGTCGCTTTGAGATGTTGATCGCGAGGTTTCGACTGCTATTACTGCTAGTCTTGATCAGGCGACGAGGACAGGTCGATTGATTACGTGTCGTTTTATGTAGCACGTTGGTTCGTTGCTATTGGTGCATTTTGATCCACCCTGATCTCGTGCGATGATCCAACAACCGTGTTATTGTTTTAAAAGAAACAAATTGCGAGAAAAGACACACCAATTTAATTTGTGCATCCTTATAAACGTGTTATTATAGACCTTTTTACTTATACTGTAACCTTACTGATTTTCCCTCTTGGGCATCCAATAATGACCATAAAAGTAATTGTTACTGAAGGAATATATTAATTTCAATGGTTATTATGGGTTTCCCAGAGGGCAAAATCAATATGACTGCCGTATCGGTAAAACATCTTTTGTGAACCGTTCATGTAATAATGTTCATAGTCTCACTCGTTTTTTTCTTCTTGCACATAGCTCGTAATCTATCTTATTTTTACCCAGTTTGTAGTCCAGTGGCGGAACCAGGGCAGGGGGCCCCGCCCACAACCCCCCCCCCCGCTTATCTCGTAAAAAATTCCTCCCCCACCCTTATACGCTCCGCCCCCGCCCCCATGTGATAGAATCTGGATATTTAATTTCACAACAGCAGTAACTGACTTAAAGGGAACCTCCATTGTAATTCTTATAAGACATAAACGTTAAATTGTTGTAAATAAAATATAAATTTCGATTCTTTTAATAACAAATGGAATAATGTTTTTCAGTGAACAAGAAAATATGAATATTGCCTATTTTCGCCTTTAAATTTCCCGCGCGCCGCCATTTTGAATTTTTTAACGTCATGTGGTTGCCGCTATTGTTAAAAAACAAGGTTCTTTTGTATGCAACAATTAGGCAACTGTATGACGTCATAAATATTCAAAATGGTGACGCGCGGGAAATTTAACAGCGAAAATAGACGATATTCATATCAATTGTTTTTGTACACTAAAATTATATTTGCACTTGTTTTTAAAATAGTCTAATTTAAGACTTCATTTCCAACAATTTAACGTCAATTTGTTATAACTATGGAGGTTTCCTTTAAGGTTACAGTGTACCTTCAGATCGAAAATTTATCGAAAATTTTTTTTTGGCGTCAAAATAAAGTTTACAGAATGAACTTTCATTCAAAAAAAAATTATCGAAAAATAGTGAAAATTGACGGAGAAATGACGGTATAACTTTTGTGGGCGGAGTTTGTTTATGAAGCGATATGTTTTTTTAAGCGCTGTTTTCTCAAAGTTAATTTTTCGCTTGCTAGGGTCACTTTAAAGAGCTACAACTCAAAGGGAATTTGTTCGATTTTCCTCAAATTTGGACAGAAGCTAGGCTAACATATAATCAACAAAAACTTGTCGGCGAATTTCTTAATTCCGAAAACTTTTTCGTCAAGATCCATTTCCGTGCGATCATTCCAATTTTTTTTCTCCCTTTTTCGAAAATATTCTGTAACTTTTCGCTGCAATTGAATATGGGAAATCGCCGACACGTTTTTTTAGCGCTTTGTGTCCGGAAATCCGAGAACAAATCAAATTAGCAAAATACAATAATCGCTTTGAGTTATAGCGTTTTAAAGCTGATTCGGACGTTCGAATTTCGACGTCGTAAAAAATTCGACAATTCATTTTATTTCCAAATGGTTTCCATATTTAGATAGCCAGCTCTATAAGCTTTAATTTGATATCTGGGTTTGGGTATATTAAGTGTAATCTAATTAAAGATGCTAGAGCTGTTATACTGGAGACACCCCCGAAGGTACACTGTAACCTTAATAGTTGCGGATCCCCTCTGTTACCTTGTCCTGGTAACATTTGTAAATTGTAAATCTACTTTAAGTTCTTAACCTTATTTAACTTTATTTGTAAACACATTTCTATTCATTTTATTTCGATGATGTGCCTCTTAAAGACCTTTGTACTTTATTTCCATTTCCTTTCCTTTAGATTAATGCAAGCTTATTTATGGTTTTTATGCTTAAACTTAAAATTTATGTACGTTTATTACATGGTAAAAGTAATAAAATAAAACAAAAACAATTGCTTGTCCCCAGAGCCATTCGTCTTTCTTAGCTGATGGAACCTCGGCACGACATTGGTAGGGCACGTAACAGTTTGTCACAAGGCAACGCCACGGATAATGTTACTTGAAAAAAAAAAGCACATTCGCACTCATTTAAACTACTTTGCAATAGGCCATTTGCACGATGACGTCATTTGACTACTACTACCAGAATTCATTTCGTTTTTCCTTTCTTATTTAAATTTTGTAATCCCAGTGCGGTTAAAATAACAATGGCCCTAATTTGCACTACAAAACAAAAAACTGAAGGATTCTGGTAGTAGTAGTCAAATGACGTCATCGTGCAAATGGCCTATTGTTCCAATTTGTTTGATTTGTCTAATGTGACTGTATCAAGGAGCTGAATTCGTAGGGATGGTTTTCAAGCTCAAACAGAGAAAGAAAATTAATCGTCGTGTGTTCACGTTCTCCACCAATAGTTTGATCATTTGACGTTATTGTTTGCAGAGAACGGCAACGAAATGTACCAAAATGTAAAACGCACGTGCAGAGGCATTATTTGCCTTCGTTTAACTTATTTTTGTCCCGTTTTCGCTGCCGTCGCCGTTTTGGTTGCTTAAGCTCCCTGACTAGCATAACGCGCCAAAAAGAAGAAACCTTCCAGCGACATTTAGTTATGAAACAGCACGCACGAGAAAACTCGCAATCCCAACAAACATTGAAACATATGTTCAATCTGTTTGAAATTAAGAACCCCTTCGAGGTTTTAAAAACTTGTGCTCATAACTAATTATTACACAACACGCACGAGAAAACTCGCAATCCCAACAAACATGGAAACATATGTTCCACCTGTTTGAAATAGCCCTTATGCGTGTTTACGTCAGACTAGCTAATTTCACCCCCAAGCCTCGCTTTCGAAGTTAAAACCTGTGACAATGTCTTCAATGTATTCTCAAAGGAGCAAAATTGAAAAGAATACCCACTCAAAAACAACGTGAACTTGTCAAAGGTTTGCAAGGAATTTCGTGTAAACGAGGCTCGGTGGTGAATTTTGAGCTGATGACGTCATCACGCATAAGACCTATTAAGAACCCCTTCAAGGTTTTGAAAACCTGTATTCATAACTGATTATAATTATCACGCAGCGCGCACGAGAAAACTCGCAAACCCAATAAAAGTTGAAACACATGTTGAACCTGTTTTGAAAACCTGTATTCATAACTGATTATAATTATCACGCAGCGCGCACGAGAAAACTCGTATACCCAACAAAAGTTGAAACTTATGTTGAACCTGTTTTGAAAGCCTGTATTATTAATATTATCAAGCGGGAACAAAAGTGAAATTATTGAACTTGTAGGAGGCATGTATAAAGTCAATTACCACTGTCAATTTCTCGGTTCATATGCATTTTAATGCATATACTTAAAAGTATATGTTGACAAAATAATATAAAACAAATTGTACCATTCGTCAATTTTGCTTGAAAAACGAGTATTAATTTGTTCGCTTTCCGTTCGTGAAAAACTAAACAGTTTGCCAAATCGTGCATCCTTATCTATCTCAAATGCAATTCTGCTCGTAGTCTCACCAAGCGTTTTCTCCGGTCACCGTTTAATTTCCAGTTTTATTGTTCTTTAATGTTATGTAAGGTGTTAATTGTGTTTAAAATCTGCAAAAACACATGTCAGTTTTCCACTGACACTGTGTATGACACATAACACCACGAAATTAAGGAATACTAATCAGGCCTTTTGTCAAGTTTTGGTCGTGCTTCCAGCAAATTGTAAGAATCAAGGTCAAATGTGGCGAGTATAACGTTGCATTTAAATTAAATTGAATAGAAATTAAATGCTTGAGAGATTCGTTCTTTAAAGAAACAGAAGACGGTTAACAGTTGGCTAATGAAACAGCAAAACGGACTTCATCTGTTTCTTACAAGAGACTTCTGGTACTGAGGAAGTCGAAATAGTTGGATCATTCAGTGGAAGGGTAAGTTGTTTCTGTTACAAGGGTTTGAGCGCAGTAGATGTGTTCATTTTTAATTAGAAACTGTTTACTGAATTTAATCTTCAATCTCGTGCAAGATAATTTTTCTTTCTTTCTGAACATCTATGCTTCCAATAAAACAAATGAACAAACGCTCTTTTTTTAATAAACGATGGATGAATTGGAAAAAACGGATATAAATTATGCTTGTAAGGTCATAATTTGCAGAGATTTCAATGTCATGCTTCACACCGAGTTTGATGGATTCGGTGGCAAATGATAGCTGAAATCCATAAAGCAGAACGAAAATATTTGTCTTTTGCACGGTTTGGTTGACATTTGAAGAATCAGAAAACCGGAAATAAAACGTTTCTCTTGGAGACAGAAAACACCGTTAATTCAAAGAAGACTCAATTTTTGGTTAGCTGATAACACACTGCAAGAGGAAATTGATTAGGTTTATGTTATTCCTTCTATTATCATTCTGCAATCGTCAGACATACCTACGAGGTATGTTTAGGAAATTGCTTGGAATGGCGTTTGTACTGTTTTTCCAGGTCATTTTAAGGTGATATGTTACACGGGAAGATTCGCAACGACAACTTTTTGCGTTACGAGTTTTTGAATCAGCTTCAAAAACTTGCAACATGTTGCCGCAACAAAAAAATTGCGTTAAAAATCGTCCTAGTGCTGTAAATACGGTGTCAACTTTTAACGCAACAATGTTGTATGAAACTCGTCTCGTGTAACATCACCTTTAGTGCCTTTAACCCTTTCACTCCCAAGAGTGCCAAACATCAAAATTCAAGAAAAAATTCCAAATTTCATTTTGTAAAACCTTGAAAAACAAATGGTACCATGCAAAAGTACTTCTAAAGAGGTTTCATTTGAATGGTCACACCATAGGTTTTCGTCCACAGAATCAAAAGTTAGAACTACACTACATATCTTCATAATTGACTCTGGGAGTGAAAGGCCGTACTTTGTGAAAGCTAATACAGTTTATCTATTCGGTTCTTTTAGCTAAATATTTCAGCGGCAAAAAAATTTAGAGACAGGACTCCTACTCCGCAAATTTACTTCTTGATTTCTCCTTTCAGAAAATCCTAGTTGACCTTATTTTGTACCCAAAACGACATTTTTATCCCCCCGCAAACAAAAGGCGTTGAATTTTCCGATGTTACGAGTCTACGGCGACATTTTAGTAGACACTAGTTTTAGGTCTAATTAATTCCAATTTTATATAAGACGACTAACTCCTTCCCAACAGCTTTTTCACCGAAACAGTTATTGGGTGTTCCTTACAGATACCATGTTAAAATTCGACCGGATACTTTGTCTCAGTATAGCAAAAGTAAAGCAAAGGAATGAAACGTCAAAATGAAAGATTTGGAGTAAAGTCAGGATAGTTCCACATATTATGCGACCAGGACTGACCCGTTAACAGAAAATCTAAATATATGCATGAAGTATATAAATATATATTACACAAGGAGTAATAAAACGTTCAAGGGCCAGGTGGAATGAACAAAGAGAAAAAACAATGGGAATTTTTTTTGTTAATTTAGAGAGCTCTAGAAGGTAATAAAAGTGAAATCCACTGAGAAAATGTTCACAAAGGACCAATCATTGACAACGAATCGCAAAGTAATTATGGAAGAACATAAAAGGAAACTTTTTCAAGTTAATTAAAGAAATAAAAACGCGCCGAGTGCATTAATGAGTTACATAAGCACGCGGCAATTGTTAAGAACACTCGAGAAGTGCAGAGAAGCACGAGCCAAAAGCGAGTGCTTCTCGCACTTCTTGAGTGTTCTTAAAAATTTCCAAGTGCTTATATAACTCAATAATGCACGAGGAACAAGTTTTTTTTATTTCTTTTATAAAATAAAAACGGTTATAATGAACCTTACGTCACGCGCGTGCTTTATCGAGTTATAATGAACTCGGTTTAACCAATCATAGCACGCGCATTTCCTTGAGCTTTTTATAATCGAGCATACAACACATGGAAATCATTTAACAGATGTATTTATTGAAAACACATTCATGGGCCATGGCTTTTGAAAAAGTTGACTGGTGGCGAATGTTTTTAGATGCTTTGAATAGTGGTCAAAAGAATAATACACCGGTGATGACGGCCTAACAGTGAATTTCTACTTAGTCCTTTGGCCAATTCTTGAAAAACATTTGGCAGACTGTTTCAATAACCCAATTTTCTGTTGGACTTTCAAAATCCTTTTATGGTGAAAAGTAGTGAAAAAAATTGGAAATATTAGTAAAATTGTTCATTTATTCATTCATGAAATGTTAGTTTAGCTTTAATTTGAATGGTCACACTTGAAGAGAACCTGCAGTCCTAGTGCGCATGCTTAGACTTCGTTGGCATTTTTTGTTTTGATTTTGGCGATACGTTACAATCTGTGACTACTTACATGACGCAAATTTCAAGTTTTATCAGAAGCTGAATGTCCGCCAATATGGATGGGAAAGCTTGCGACAGTAAGCTTCTATTCTACTGTCGATGAGTTCAAAAGAAGCGGTGCTGAAGCATGAAGCAATTAAAGATCGGGCGGTTAAAGATAACATCACCGGCGGCACGTTCAACGGATGTTTTCCGCAAAGTGGAAGGTAAAATGACATTCCATCCGGGGGGGGGGGGGGGGTACTTAACGAAGTTTTGTACGGGAATGCTCCGCCCCGAGGTCCAAACCCTTACCCTTTTTATTATTCGACTGTGACGTCATTTTACCTTATAAGGGAAAGAGAACAAGCAAAATATCCGAGCGTATTACACAGTAGATTGCCGTATTACACCTCAGTATCCCGGTATAAAAAGAACTTCAGTCGAATAATAAATCCCTTATTCGATGGTTTAACAGATAATACGTGCGGACATTTTACTCATCGAACCCCGCAGTTAAACCATCGAATAAGGTGTATATATACCGTTTTTGACAGAAAAGGTAACCTGTTCATATACCTTTCACTGAAAATGGTAATCCTTTCATATGGCCTTCACGTGCGTCTGTTTGATATATTTTGAAAGGCCCTTTTTATAATACTTAAATGGCAGTTTTCCTTACCCTTTTTTATGCGTCAACTTCAACTTTAATGTTTTCGCTACCCTTTCTTATTCTTCGTGAAATCCCTACCCTTTTCACATACTTCAACTCGTGAAATCCCGACCCTTTCATATTCCTCCAGCCTAAAAAAGGTACCCCTTTCGGGCGGAGCATCCCCGTATAGCCCATGTAGGGAGTACCCCCCCCCCCCCGCGATTCCATCGTGTGAGTCTCACAAAAAAACAGTGCATGCGCAGAAGGGACTGCAGGGTACCTATAAGTATTTCATCTACAGACTCAAGCGTTAGAACCACCTTGTGCACCATTCTATTTGCATGGCAAAATAAAATGTATCTGTACAAATAAATTAAGAAACATTTTTTTTTATATACGCACAGGGAAATCATTACACGTATTTCTATTCAGTCTGAAATGACATCAAGCTTTGGGATTTTGTTGTTCGTTTGCGGAGCACTTCTTTCAAGTACAACCTCAACAAATAACATTCAATTTGAAACACCTCTTATGTACATCTACAACATCTTTACTGAGAATGCTGCCTTAATAAAGCACATCATTCGTTCTGTGAGTGTATCCAGCCCACTGGAGTGTTTCCGCCATTGCGCGAAAACGTGTGGCTGCGTAGCGTTTCAATTGACTGGGACGAGTTGTGAACTGTTGGATACCGATAAAGATGACGCGGCAGCGGACCTGGTGACCAGACAAGGAACTCTTTTATACACCATGCAACAATCTGGTATAAAGGTGAGACCATGTGGGACCAGACCATCCCTCATCCCCTCCCCCTCCTAGTCAAATTCAAATTATTACCAAATTCAGGGTAATCGGCTCCTACCAAATAATAAAGTGAAGATGAAAAGAGATGAAGTAAGCGAAAGTCACACTAGAAACCAAGTGGTTGCTAAGTTTAAACGTGTTACAATTCTTCTAAATCTGTGAAACGTTTTTTGATTTCAAGGAATCTAATCCTAGATTTTTGTGGAATTTATGAGCAATTCAAATACAAGTGGAATTCATTCCAAATCTGCGTCTTTTACTGAGTGAAATGAATATAGTGCTATTGCGGACTTCACAGAAGATTCCCAATAAGACATGTTTCTTGAACGTGATGTGTGATTCTGTGTTCTAAATTAAAAGATACGGCGCTTATTTTTAGGTAAACACGAGCTGTTTAAACGGATGCTGTAAATCACAGCCATGTCTGAATGGAGGAAAGTGCGTGGAAAAATGCAATGACATCAAGGAACAGTACTCCTGCGCATGCCCAGAAAATACCCAGGGAAAGCGATGTGAGATGTTTTACCCAGGCCCAGAAGTCAAATCGTGCCAAGCTATCAGAATGATTAAGCGAGGATCTCATTCAGGCGCTTATAACCTTGTTATAAGCGATAATAAGACCGTAAAGACGTACTGTGACTTTAGTTCCGAGGCAGGAAACGCTTGGACTCTCATAGAATCCTTCTCGCTGGCAAACAAGGAGTTTTACAAGAACAAACCGTTTTATCACGATTTCCCGCGAAACGAGAACAATTTCACCTGGCACGACTTCAGAGTGTCTTACGAAGCTTTGGTCAACATCCGGGATAACTCGACGCACTGGCGCGTGACATGCGACTTCCCATCAGGCCTCAGTTACACCGACTACGCACGCGCGTCACTCAAAGACACTGACCTGCTGACCTTCGCCAATCAAGACAATTGCCAGAGATATGAATTTGTTTCAGTTCGAGGAATAAACTGCACAGATTGTACTGGAATGTTGGTTCAAAGGGATAATCAGCATATGCACACAGATTCTTACTGGAGCGGTATAAATGGCTGTGAATGGGATCCAAGAAAGGATGCAGAAGTGGGTGAAGATAATTTTGGTTTGTACGCTGATACTAATCCACAGCATAAGTGCACAGAAAACTCATTGTCCACTACACAATGGTGGATTGGATCCGATCTGTGAATCGCAAATGTCAGTTTAATTTGCCGTTAACGAATTTTGCGAAAGAAGTTGTTGCAAGACATCTTGTAGCCAAACAACGCCTTAGACCAATAACTGTAGCAGCAATTCGTGTTTTGTTTTGCAAAAAATTTAAGATGAACAAAAAAGTGTTATCGGTCGCTAATTTTGGAAATGTTGCTTCAACTCAAAAAGCCCAGGGTGAGGAGAGGGGGGGGGGGGGGGGGGGGGGGGTAATCAACAAAGTTTTGTACCGTTTTTCACAGAAAAGATAACCCTTTTATATACCTTTCATAGGAAATGGTACTCCTTTCATACATCTACAGAACAAACAATGCTTCTCTTTACTATACCCCTGAAATAAACTTATGGAACGATATCCACGAAAAAACATCAAACGTTACCACTATTGATGTTAACCAAACAATAACATGCGTCTGTTGAAAGGCCCTTTTTATATACCTAAATGGCAGTTTTCCCCACCCTTTTCTAGACTTCAACTCGTGAAATCCCTGCCCTTTTATATACCTCCAGCCTCAAAAGGTACCCCTATCGGGTGGAGCATCCCCTTATAGTGAAACAAAAGAAATCACCTTTGAAATCACTTCAGAGGTCCTGATCTTTATCAATCCCATAAGCACCTGTCACGGTGTCGCAATTTTGTCTCAAGGAACTCATTAAAATGCTAAAATTGGAAGTTGCAAGGGGTGACAGGCCGCACAAACAATCCCGTTGCGAAACTTACTTGACACCAAAGGAGGATTTTTCAGATATCTCATGACGCCTAGCGCGTAGTAATCGATCCTGGTGTGTCAAATTTCCACATTCCTCATTTTTTTTACACTCCGCACTCCGCACCCCGCATATTACAAACAACCTTCTCTATCAGATTTCGTGGGTAACCCCTATGTAGTACGCGTGTTTTGAAATGTGTTTTTTAAAGTTGAAATTTTGAAGTTTGGTGTGATGGAGGGCCTTCGTCATGGTCCACGCGCTGTTCTCCGATAAAGCAAACTTTTATTTGGCTCCTCAACACTTACTCAAAAGTGGATAAATTTACCAAACTAAACTGACTGCTGCTGTTTACCGTAAACAAACACCGAGGTCGTAATGCATTAGCCCGCCGAAATCGCGTCTCGTCCGGAAAAAACTGCGACTTGTCATGCCAAAAAAGTATTTTGGAAGCGGCATCGGGATGACATGTTCGAAGCAAGCGGGATGGCGGGATGAAAGAAAAAAATTGTGGCGGGAAGCGGGATTGGGAAACCCTATTTTAGACCCTCTTAGTTGCATGTCACTAGCAGTGTGATTAGGACATTTTCTCTTCTCTCCTAATAACACTGCTAACGACATGCAACTAATCCCCATTGAAAAAATTTCGCAGTGAGATTAGAACATTTTCTCTCCTCTCTATCCTAATCACTTTAAACTAGTGATTTAATCGGTTTAACAAGTGGAAATATAATATAGAAGCAGAGACCGATACAACGTAGGTAGGATTTTAGAAGGTGTAGTACATTTCGGCTGGCCAAACTAGCCTTCCTGATTTCAGAAACTAATCCCCATTAAAAAATTGATTTTTTTCAATGGGGGATTAGTTGCATGTCGCGATTAGAAAATTTTCCCTCCTCTCCTAATCACAATGTAATCACTTTAAAATTGTCCTTGAATACGTGCGCTAAGAGCAAAAACATATTTCTAGCGGTGATTCCTTGAAGAGAGAAAAAAACAATGAGTTGCTAGCGACTATTCCACAAGACATAATGAACTTGAAAAAATTTAATCAATTTTCATCCCAACCATCTACAGCCAGAGACAATAATTGATACTCACTTTCAATGCCCTGTGTTAGGGGAGAATTCCACAATTCTTCGTATCGACAAAAAATTATGTAAAATAGGACTTCCAGCAGTAATAAACCTTTCAAGAAATTATCTTTCGTAGAAAAACCTGAACAATAATATTCTTAATGATGTACTTTTCAACAACCTATAAATTCTTCCATAACACCTGCGCCAGAAATTGTTGTCGACACTGGGCCATTATTTCCAGGCCTTTCGCTCATGAATTTTTTTTTCGTTTTTCAAAACAACGCTATGATAGGTGACGCTAAAACAGTTGATATTGTCCTTTGAGAAAATTAAAATTGAGATCAAAGGGGAACGATCGCCTGGATACTATGACTACTTGCAACAGAATAGGTTAACACCTTCATGTTTTAAGCACTAGCATGTTGATGACATAGCAAAAAAATGTACAGGAACGGTTTCAATGTTAAATTTGCTCTCCAACACACTTTTAGGGAGGACTTCTACGGTTCGAAGGTAGGTCCCTTATATTAGTGTTCATGTTTCTTTAGCATAAACACACATGAAATGTTTTCGAGCCCAATACCCTATTCACACCAACGCTTAAACATATTTAAATGTTGTTTAGTGACCTTTGTTTTGTTTTAATGAGCAATTTATGGCGCGAAAAGTCCGTCGATGGAGCAAAACGCCTAAGAGAGAGGAAGATTCAAAATGAGAAGTTCAAGCAAGTAACTGTGGACGACAATCCTGATGGTATACATTGAATTAAACTAGTGATTTAATCGGTTTAACAAGTGAAAATATAATATAGAAGCAGAGACCGATACAACGTAGGTAGAATTTTAGAAGGTGTAGTATATTTCGGCTGGCCAAACTAGCCTTCTTGATTTCAGAAACTAATCGCCCCATTAAAAAAAATAATTTTTTTCAATGGGGGGTTAGTTGCATGTCGCGATTAGAACATTTTCTCTCCTCTCCTAATCACTTTGAAATTATCCTTGAACACGTGCGCTAAGATCAAAAATATAGATCAAGCCGTGATTCCTTAAAGGGAGAAAAAACCAAATGAGTTGCTAGCGATTATTTCGAAAGACACAATGAACTTGAAAATCAATTTTCTTCCCGACCATCTACATGTACAGCCAAAGACACTAAATGATACTCACTTTCAATGCCCTGCGTTAGGGGAGAATTCGACAATTCTTCGTATCGACAAAGAAAATGTAAAGTAGGACTTCTAGTACTAATAAACTCTTCAAGAAATTATCTTTCATAGAAAAACCTGAACAATAATTAAGTTTCACCTTAACGAACAGTATTATCCATACGAAGAATTGTATAATTTTTCCATAACACCTGCGCCAGAAATTGTTGTCGACACTGCAAGGGCCATTATTATCAGGCCTTTCTCTCATATATTCTTTTCTTCGCTTTTTAAAACGGCGCTAAAAAGTTGACGCTAAACAAGGTGATATTGTCCTTTAAGAAAATTAAAATTGCGATCAAAGAGGAACGATCGCCTAGATACTACGACTACTTGCAACAGATAGGTTAATATCTCCATCTTTTAGCAATCTTTTAAAGTAGAGCATCCAGCAAAAAAATGTGCAGGAACGGTTTCAATGTTAAATTTGCCCTCCAACACACTTTTAGGGAGGACTTCCACGGTTCAAAGGTAGGTCCCTTATATTAGTGTTTTATATTATATATTTTTTAAGCAATCAGCAACAGGCAAAGCTTATGTTAGGTATATAATAAAAGTAAATATGAATTATAATTCTTTGATTGTGTTGTTGGTGGTTAGGTCATCCTAGTTCCAATTCTAGCAGTGTGGCGGCTAATAGTGGGTCTTTACTGCTTGGCATGGTGGATATATAATTTGATTTCTTATCCGGATGGGACGTTTTTCATTTTTCTCACCCACTGGGCCAATACAGCTTCCACTACCTTTTTCCTCATTGGAGCTGCTCTGTCAATCACGACATGGGTGCAGGTAAGTGCGATAGATAGGAGGTGCGATGTATATCATCTGATAATTGCTGTACAACTGTTTCGAGAAAGGTTCAGTGTTATATATTGGGCAGCCAAGGAGGAATGCACAGGGAAACCAACGAGGAATGCACAGGGAACCCAAGGAGGAATGTTTAGGAAAACGCGTTGAATGGTGCTGTACTGTTTTTCCATATCATTTTAGTGCCTTTAAAGGAAACTATGTGAAAGCTAATACAGTTTGAGCTTTTCGGTTCAGTTGAATATTTCAGCTCCTTTCACCTTTCCGAATTTAATCCTTCCTCTGAAAACCTTTGAAAGGCGTTAAATTTTCCGATGTTACGAACGTTTGAAGCAAAACGTTAACTTCAGTTTTAAATCGAATTCCTCGCGAATCGGGGTTTTGAAATCTGTCGCGTGTGGATCGCTTGAGGGCGGTGGAATCTCGGGCTTCCTTTATCATGATATATATCGGGTTAGTGTCCAGCAGTTGCCTAGCAACAAAACCACAACAAAGTTCCAATTGATGTTATCCAGTTTGACGAGCGCCTGGGAACGAGAATTTGTTAACTCCGAATTTCGGGGCCATTGTGGCCATGCAACCTAACCTCGCCAGTTAAACCAGAAATTCCACTGATCCCTCCTCCGTCGCTAAAGTTTTCTGCGGTACACCATGCCCCAAGCTTCGCGAGGTTCTGCGAGACACGTTTTTCTAGCTCAATTGACGATTACCAAAATTCGAGGAAAATCCTAAATTTCATTTTGTAATGGTACCATGTAAAAGTACTGCCGAAGAGGTTTCATTTGAATGGTCACACCATAGGATTTCATCCACAGACTCAAAAGTTAGAACAAATGGTACAATGCAAAAGTACTGCTGAAGAGGTTTCATTTGAATGGTCACACCATAGGATTTCGTCCACAGACTCAAGATTAAGAACAACATTACATGTCTAGTCCATAATTGTCTTTGGGAGTGAAAGAGTTAACCTTTTGCTGAATACTTGCACTACACAGCAATGCAGAGGCCGTGCACAAGACCAGAACAACCAGCCGATGTATGAGCGACTAGACGACGAAGAATGTCAGGAAGATACCGAAGTTACAGACACCCTGGCTTGGTATCACAAGGCATTCTGGGTCATTTACAACATTGCTGCTAATGTGTCATGCGCAATCACCGTGTTCTACTACGCATTCTTCTATTTCCATGAGAGAAAAGGAACGCCAAAAGATGGCTACGTGAACGACTTCACCAAACATCTGTTTGTGACGGTCTTTCTCCTCCTGGAAACTGGCATCAGTGGTATTCCAGTGTTGATCTCCCATGTCATTTATCCATTTGTCTTTACCGGCTCCTATTTGGCGTTTACTGTCATCTTTTGGCTCCTTGAAGGGGTGAATCACAAGGGAAAGGAACAGATTTATGAAGCAGTGGAGTACGGTACAACTCCAGCAGCGTACGTCGCTCTTGGAGCATTTCTGTTCGCCTGTGTTCAGTTAGTATTGCATGTTATTTTGTTTGCAATTTGTAAGCTGCGACATCGATTTCGCAAAAAGGAAAGGCTGAATTGAAATAACAACCAAATTTAAAACCAAAAATGTCAAGTTTCGTAATATATATAGTGTCGGAGAAGGCGATAAATGCAGGAAAATGTGAAAGTAACGCTCTGCAAACAAGTGCCGGGAACCGGGCATTTTGTAATCACGACGCATAGAAACTGGTTTCAAACTAATTTAAAAAAACACTGAAGTGGGAAACACGAAACAATAAGAAGTAAGAAAAAATGCTTTTACCCTTAACAGAAAACAGAACACTTGCGGCAGAATTCTTTTAAATGAAGTTTGGAGTTTCTGAAGAAACTGAAGTGCTACGTCTGTAGGGGAGTGAAAGACGATAATGTGATTTTATGAACTGAGTTGGTAAGGTAAATTGGCCACCGTAAAAAAGGTTAAAAAAGCTGAAGTTTCTAGCGCTAGCTCTTCGCCCGAGCGAATAAAAGGCCCGCCTTCACCCAAAATGCTGTGCGCGCCGTGATCACTTTCTGTGCTGAATTTCGTGTAACACGAGATTCATGCTTGAATGCGTGCAACCAATCAGATCATGAATATGAACAATGGAGCATTTCAAAACAAAAACAAACGGCCGCAACGTCTTTTGGGTGAAGGTGGGCCTTTAAGGAATTGTGGGTTGTGTTATATGTCGGACGGTGGAGCTATGCTATTGGTGGAAACGTGATCACGTGAAAACAAGAATAATTAACTAGTTGAATGAAAAGCATTCGTTGATTCCGTGGGGATTAAAAGGACACTGTCCCGGCCGAAATAACAAAATTTCGCTTTCTTTATTTTAATTATATTGTCAACTGCTACCAAATATACAGCTATACAATCCAGACTCGCTATTTTCCAGAAACTCGTTCACGATCATATTCTAAGATGCCAGGGGTCAGTAAAAATGCTGTACTGCCCGCCGTACCGATTTTTAAATCTCATTTGCCAGTAAACCTTGTCCAGAATAAATTCTTCACGCAACTGATCAGTTTCGCGGAAAACGATATCCTATTCTAGACCAAAAATCTCTGATAACTATACCCTATCCTAGACCATACCCTTCACAGCGGCACATACCTATATAGTTCACATATGGGAGTACCCCGGGGGTTAAGTGCAGGATTGCAAGGATGGAAGTGTATTACAGTTCATCAAATTTGATTTCTCGACAGGCGGTCAAGAAATCAAACATGATTGCCATTCTTGTGGAATTTTCTCCCTTTAGTTGATTTTTCTTGGCGTTGATCGCTTTTAGCGATTTTTTCTTCCTATTTCAAGATAATATAGTAAGCTTAAAGCAAGCTCCTGGCCATAATGACCATAATCCTACCCGTGAAGGAGGTTTGGATATCCGATCCTTATTTGCATAGATTTTGGCGATTTTATTCCTTCGTTTCCTCCGCATTGAGTGATCAGTTTGAGAAGCTATATCAAACACTCGAAAGAGTGTTTCATCAGATATCCAAACACCTCGAAGTGGGTTAAAAACTCTGTTGTACGTGATATAATTATCATAAAGTGTCGCAACGTTTGCTTTTGATTTGTCCAAGAATTATTAATGGCTTGAGAAGCTATATCATTGGCTATATCAAACACGCGAAAGAGTGTGTCATCAGGTATCCAAACACCTTGAAGTGGGTTAAAAAAACCTCGGCTACGCCTCGTATTTTCAACCCACTTCTCGGTGTTTAGATATCCTGATGAAACACTCTTCCTCGTGTTTGATATATTACATGAAAACACGGTATTTCAGCCGGGACTGTCCCTATAAGAGTGTGCCAATTTGGAAGATGAATTTTTGCCCTGGATTTTTGCGGCTCTATGTTACCCTGGTGTAAGATCGTCATGTGTTGTTTAGAATGATTGAGGAGATTAAAAACTATGATTAGTACCATTAGTTTTTCAATATTTTACAAAATGAAATTGGGATTTTTCTTTAATTTTTTCTTTGGCACTCTTGGGAGTCTAGTTAAGGGTTAAGAAAGAAAGGATAGACCACCTCTTATTTTTTCTCAAGTTATGTTTTTACTTCAGCTTGTACAGAAAAACCGTTGATGCTTCTGGAAACTGCACCTCATACACAAACGCGCACTTCTTGTTAGAATCAGTGCCGAACAAAAATTACGTTTAAAAACATCAAAAGTGACCCTTTACCATTATTTCTACTTCAATTTACAATACGAGGTTTAATTACAGCTTAAGGATAATCAATTTGAGATTGAAATTTTGAAATTTTGAAATTTGAGATTGAAATTGAAATTTTGTCAATTGATTCGTAAAAAAATTACTTGGAGGTGAAAACAGGTAGTTGTATAATAAATGAGTTCTAAATAGACGTCATCTTATCAGCATTTTGTAAAATCAAATCTTTATAACTCACTAAATCAAGAAATATTTCTCTTTGCCAAATCGTTGTGAAAGACGATGCAAAAGAATACGGTGATCAACTGTATCGAAAGCTGCTGAAAGGTCTAAGAGCAGCAATATCTTGCAAGAGTTATTGTCAATGGCCCGGATTAGATCATCCTGAACTTTAATCAATGCCGTTTCTGTACTGTGATATTGTTTATAGGCGGACTGATAAATCTCATTTAAGTCGTTATCTTCAACCCTTACTGCTTTTTAGTTACAGGCGTGAACTGCCGGAATAAAACCTTGCTGTTTTCCAAGCACGCATCAGGGAAAAGCTCCTGCAGTTAGTTTAATCTCCTGAGATCAAGATCTGCTCTTATCAGCAAATTTATTTGCGAGATCTTTGGGGGAATTGCTACCGAAAAGCAGCGTAAAGATATGAAACGATTTGAAAGTAGATCTTTTCTAAATGGAACTGGGATCATGCCTTCTTTAAACATTTCATTGTTCTTTGCAACATGATTTCTTGACTGGGAAATTTTTTAATTACTTTCACTAAAAATGCCTCTAACCCTTAATTATAAATGCATATTTTCAGAATCAACTCTGTGTACGTTGAACAGTGAAATAGTGGATCATGCACTTGAGTGGTTCAGATCATACTTGTCCGATCGTTTTCAGACTGTGAAAATAAATGGTGGCGTGTCTTTTAGTCCGCGTGAGCTGCATTATGGTGTACCCCAGGGTAGTGTCGTTGGACCTATTTTATTCTTGTTTTATACCTTACCACTGAGTGATATTTAATATGAGACACCATAAAGTCAAGTCCCATCTGTATGCCGATGATGACAGTTGTATCTCTCCTTTGAATCCTCTGCGGACCTGGCAAAATCAGTGATAGAAGATTGTGTGCGAGATATCGATGTTTGAATGACAACAACAACAACAACAACTTTATTTGGTCATACAGGTCATGAGAAGGCAGCCAAAGGCTGATGTGGACCTGCCTACATTACAATCTAATAAAACTAGAATACATTAATATAATAAGATTTAAAAATTTAAGCTAAAAAATATTAGTTAAATTATGGATAGAAACAATGCTTCGTCATAGAATTAAAAAAATGAAATTGAAAATAACGAAAGTCAGCGTTCTTATTCGTTATCAGACATGACTTCTTATCAAAGCTCATTTTTTTTTCTAGGAGTTCTAGATCTTTTTGGATCTTTTGCTTAAAACTTGCGTGACTAGATAATTGTTTGTAGGATTTTGGTAGCATGTTCATACATTGGAATCTCTCATGATAACATATAGAGTAATTATAATGTAGTACAGTAAGTTTATCCACTCTTCTTAACTTATAATGTCACTGATCGTCTTTGTGAAACAGATCACAGTCAAATAGGCTTAGAATCTAAACTGTGATTGAGTACATCAATGAAATTAATTTACGTTTGTACACATTACTTAAAGGCTGCCAGTGAATATGCTTTGATGCTTCCACATTATTATCTGTTATATTACTTGTTATATTATCTATTATCTATTATATTACAATTACTTGAACATCGATGGGAAGGACGGTCTTATTCGCAAAAATATTTATATAACTCAGTCTTAAACTTTGGTAATGCAGCAGTCTGGTAACGCAGTAATTTCTCTAATATGCTGCGGATTGAAAAGTGGTCTGACCAGGTTTTGTATTCATTTTGATAAGATGTAGGAGAGTGTTATCATGCAGACTTCTACTGTGCGTATTGCGGTGCGTATTGTGGTTTTAAGGTCGATTATAAAATTATGTTCACAACAAACTGAACAAGAAGTTGTTCACAGCTTCGACACGTGGCGTCTTTACCCTCTTCCAGGCGTTCAGTTAGTGGGGCGTAAAAGAAAAATCGGGCGCAGGAGAAAAAAACCGAGGGGAGGCTGTCCCGAGTGTTCGGTGTCCGCTGACGGTAACTTAATTTTGGGACTTTTGGGTGCCCGCTTAATACAGGTTTAACTGTTATCGCTGATTTTCAATTTAATCCGACTTTCACCGTGGGTGTAGGTCACGTATTTTTAATTCGCAAAATTTCTTTCAAATAACAGGAAATAAAGCTCTTCAGTGTCAATGGATTAGTTATTTTGGAGAGAATATTAAACCGGTAGCGGTGACGCACGCCCGGGAGATACAAACATTCAGTTGTACAGGATAAGGGAGGATAATAAATAAAAAAACGATGATAAATGTTTAGCTCGGTAATGAATGAGAAAGATATAAATGTAAGTTCATCGTGTCACGAGCGTGAGGCAAAAAAAAAATATATGAGTGCTCGCTCACCGATTAGTTGCTTTTACCACTGAGCTACGAGATCGAGACTTGTGGCAAGAACTAGGCCATACTGGGTTCATGTATGACATGCGATGCGTCCTTGCTTACCGTCTTCTAGGATCATCACAGGTGTCTGAATTTCAAGATCCCGTGTGGCATTTCATTTTCACGATCCTGCAAAAAATTACTCTACTGTCGAAATTATATACAAATATCATTTTTACACGTAATGTAAAATCGTGTTGGTACACATTTACTTAAAACTTTCCCTTTTGTAATTGTAATAGACCAATAGAGTGACACTGGTTAACGTGTTTTACATCTACAAGTTGTTTCACCTGTATTTCAAATATGAAACTATAAATATGTTGTTATTCCAATTGAACGCGACTATGAAAACGCAAACCGCAAAGATTAATTACCCGCAAGAAAAAAACAGTCTTTCTCGATAGCAAAATTAGTTCCCGCAAAGCGCAAACACGCACGGTAGACTGGAGAAGGTGAATAATTAAAATGATTTATGAAAGTAAGTGCTACGGAATGGAACGTGACCTTCTGAAAATAAGCGGCACAACAGCCGTACTACTGTGAACTGCTTTTTGATTAAGTCACCGGACTTTTATATTGCTTTTACTGCGCCTTTCAATAACATGCGGAATTTGAAATTCAAATTTCCACCGACAGTTGCGTTTTACACTGCCGTCAGTCATCTTAGCTTACCTCTCAGGAAACAGATCTTCACATTAATGAGGTCAAAAGGTCACGTCCGTGCATTATGATTGGTAGATTTCGATCCATTTTGTTTGTTTCTTTTTTACATGGTCCGTTGGCTTTCGTATTAATTATGATTGACGGCAGGGAATAACGCAACTGTTGGTGGAGATTTGAATTTCAAATTCCGCATGTTATTGAAAGGCGCAGTAAATGGCCTATCTGTCAGAAGGCAAAAGGGGTTTGTTTTGAAAATTTTCAATTCATGCCGTGATATGAAACCCACGTGAACCGGATGCAAATTTAATTGTGCACGTGAAATTAAAGCGGAAATACGTATGAAGTCCATGAAGGGGTGTATCGTGTAACGGTCTGTGACTTTACTGATCACGAACAGAAATTTTCACACAGACTGCTTTATTCCTGTTTACGGAAATCTGAACGGCGGTAGTAAATTAAGCTATTATTCTCTTTACGCCTACGATCTTTTTTTTTCTTCGCCTGCTCAAGGTCGAAAAATTAGCAAGGGGCACGCATGCATTCACGGAGCTCTTTTTTTTTTTAAAAATAGTTTCAGCGCCTCGCAAGCTCTGACTTGTGAGTGATACTCCATATTCATTTAAGAAATATATTGGTTTTCATCGCCAAGTCGAGGGAGTAATATTCCACATTCAATCACCGAAATGCTTCAGTGATTCTTACTGCGAGATCTGTCTTACCTTTCAGTAGGGATCAAAGTACGGTCATTTCAAATGACCGAGCGACAAATATCTAAGGCTTGCGGGTTTTTAGCCTGCGAGTAACTCACTTGGGGGGAGGGGAAGGGGGAGGGGGGAGGCTCTCTTCTTTTTTCTCCTCCCTCTTTCCCCACTACAAGAGAGCTTGCTCGCTGGGTAGCAGGTTTTCAAGAGAAACATACTTTTCGCTAGTTAGTTTTTGACGCTGGAGCTTGTGTTTTCAAATTGAACTACTCTGAATATGAATAAATGAAAATCATATATTTGAACTGCGGATAAACATGAGTGAAATTTGTGATCCTCGCAGTGTGCTCTCAACTTAAGCAGTTCAAAAAGCAACCTGATAAAAATTCAGGCTTGAACTGATCCTTTTGATTAAATTCGCCTCAAAATAGCTAAAAGTAGAGCAAATTTCAAATCGAAATCTAAAATCCGTAGAATTATCCCTCCATTAAAAAGGACATATATAGCTACATAACACGCGCGTTTAGGTAATAGGCATACGAAGGCGCGAAATAGTCTGTTCCAGACTGTGTGGCAGGAGAAAAGCTGAAACCGGCGCACGAATGAGTGGAGAAAACGATGGGAGATCAGACAGGGAAGAGGGGACGTCTCGTTCTATTTCGCGCCCATTCATATCCCCCTCCGTTAGCACTCGCAATATTTATTTTTCGCGCGCCGCCTATCTTCCGCCCGGGGGGGGGGGGGGGGGGTATCCCATATGTGAGCTATATAGGGATGTGCCGCTGTGAAGGGTATGGTTTCATGCAGTTTAGTCTGGGATAGGGTATAGTAATCAGAGATTTTTGGTCTGGAACAGGGTATCATTTTCCACGAAACTGATCAGTTGCGTGAAGAAATTTAGTCTAGACAAGGTTTACTGGCAAATGGCATTTAAAAATCTGTACGGCGGGCAGTACGGCATTTTTACTGACCCCTGTTAACTAATAACTGTGATAGTGAACGAGCCTCTGGAAAATAGCGAGTCTGGAATAGGTCTAGGATAGGGTAGGGTTTTTCGGTGTTTAGTCTAGAATAGGGTGGCAAAATGCAGCAAAAATGGTCTAGTATAGGTTAACGGTCTCAGAGTCCCAGCGGCACACCCCCACCCAAACATTCGCATAGTACCCCCGGGATAAATTGTACAGTATTTCAATGAATCAGTTCTGAATATGAAGAAAGAAATATAGGCGAAGTTCTACAGATTTTCTCATTACATCAGACATGTTTGCTACTATAAAAAGGAAAAAAAACTTCTGTATATACGTTTTTATTTAGCTCATTGTTAACATGGCAAACAAAGACGTTCTTATAACTTTTGTAAAACTGCAAGGACCACTTGAACAAACAGTAGCAAAATGTAGCTGGATCTTTGTGCAGATCAGGATCAGCAATGAACTAAATAAAAAACTTTAACATGCAATGCTGATCAGACAGCAAATTCGTTCGATTTCTTTTAATAATATTTGCCCGATATTTCGGTTAGACAAAACTAACCTTCATCAGGGGCTAGGAAAGCTAAGTGAAGATGAAAACAAATGGTTACAATATTTAAAAAGGGCTAAGATAAAATGCTGACACACGATAGGCTAATAAACAAGTAACGGTTGAAAACTAGAAACGGCTAGTGCTGGTAATAACAATAAATATGTGGAAGATTAAATTTCGTCGCGTCTGTTCATTCCATTGGGTTCGAGTGTATTAGCCTGCATGACAGGCGCTTTATGAGCCAAACGGGGCGAGCGAAGCTGTCATGCAGGCTACGAGTGTATTGGCTTTAGTGATTAAATATGATTCTCTCGCATTCATTCTTAACTACATTTCACCCTGGGTACGTTCTTAGTATGTTTTAAAAATTCTGGCCAATCTTAGCCTCAACGTTGTTACAAAAAAGGTTCTTGTATTCAAAAAAGAGCCAGTGTAATTGAGGTAACAGTCCTGGCGATCAAGAGATTTTGTCAGGACACGTTTTTGATATAGTTTTATTGTACTAGTATAATAACGGTTAATTATCAAAACTGAAGCATTATTTTTCCGTATATGCCTGCAAAACCCGCTCGAGCCCCCGTGAACTTGAGCACCTGTGGGGCAGGATCAGTATTTCCTTTGATACAAATATGTTTTTGTGTTTTTTTTTTTAACATGACACTAAAAATAGGCAACATTGGCCCTAATGTCACGTACTCTAGCCTCCCGGCCGACAGGGGCGTTTGTTGTTTTGTTCTGAATGAGTGAGTATTGAATTAGTTTATAGCCAATATAAAAACCAAGACATTAATCTTATTTACAATAAACGACGAAGTTAGAGCAATTTTTGGAAAGTTCTGTTGTAAGCCTTTGACAAATTTGCTAATTTTATTACTAAAAGCGTACAAATAAGTTTCTAGCATTGCATGTTGAAGCCCAGAAAACGCAGCCGGAAAGACGTAAGGGACATCAAATGAGGCCAGTGTAGTGCTGACGTCACAATAAAGTGGTTTAGGAACAAAAATAGCTCTCTTGGGAATTATAATGCATGACTGAATTCAATTTCTTAGTGTAATTATTTAAAGCTCGGTGGCTACTTCGTTTTTATTCAGTTCATCTTTGGATACAGTTAGGTAAGTATGCTTACTGGATTCAGTGGCAAACATAATGCAGACTGTTTTTAACATTTTTATGTTTTATTTTTTCATTTTCTTAAGACGCTCTGAATCAATTCTTCAAGGTTGGTTCAACGACTTTCTAGCAGGTATAGAATTTCTTTTATTCGGTTCAAATGCACAGTTCAAAGTGTTTGTAATTTTGTTGTAAAAGTTCTTATTCAAAAGCACATATATATACCTGGATTTTTGAAAACGATATCGCTCCAAGTAAGCGTTTGTGAGCGTTCTTGGCCTTGTTTTTAATATAAAGATATAAAATATAATAGGCTGTTGCTAGTCTTTTTTTCGCTCGCTCTTGCTCCCTTTTCCTCTTCTCTCTCTTCTCTGTCATTTTCGGGCTGATCGGGCTCATAAAAACCCTTGTTTGGGCTAGTTGCAGTGAAATTGCGTAAATTTTCGTTGAACACGTTTTGAAAAATTCAGGTATATATACAAGTATATCAATATCAATTTTCGTTTACTTGACAATTGTATTTTAGATATACTTTCAACGTACGCTATATTTTAATTTTTAACTTGTACATCTCATTGTTCAGTTTGTTTTGTCCGAATATTACCAAGTGGGCTTTATACCTTGTGAAATGATATATATGAAATAAATCATATATGAACTGCGGAAATGAAATCAAATGAAGAATGATCCTCACTCCTTTCACGGGCCATATGAACCTACAATTGACCTGCTCCCAACGTCAGTGGCTTCATAGCTCAGTTGGTAGAGCATCGCACCGGTATCGCGAGGTCACGGGTTCGAACCCCGTTGAAGTCCTGAATTTTTTTTCAGGCTTCTTTTCGCAATTGCTTAAATTGCGTTCACAACTGCGAGGATCATTCTTCATTTGATTTATATACCCTGCAGCCCAAATGATTGACGGTTAAAGTTAAAAACAAAAAATATGTTGTAGCTTCCGTCTCAAGTAATAGTTTAATATCTGATAATACATCTTAGATTTTATTGATAAGGGCCGATAGGCTGAATTGATTTCTGCATGTGGGCTAAATCGGATTTTTGATGGGGTTGCAATGGTTGTTTATCGGGCGGATTTAGACCAATTTCTCGAAAAAGCCCCAAAGTGTCGAAGCCGCACCAGGTTCCAAAGGGCTGAATCGGTATTTTGGGGCTGAAACAGTTCTTTTCAATTTACAGTGTAGAATAAAGACGACGCAAGCTGATACCAAGTAACAAGTAAGTACCCGAACTTAACTAAAATAAACCCTAAAAATCGACGATAAAGATCATAGAACGCTTAAAACTTTGCAAGGTTAAATTACTTCTTTGGGATTGGTGAATATGTAAATGAATATGTAAATAACGACAACAAATGTCATACATCAACTATATTCAGTTGAAGTCGAATTGAAGTGTAGCTCGTGTAACTAATCTCTTCGAGCAAAAATAACAAAATAACAAGACAAAAAGTAAATTTACATAAAGTAAATATTACACCGAATATTTGAGGGAGCGAATATGGCATAGTTTTATAGCGACGTATCTAGTAAATGAATGTTTATGAAGACCATAAGTTGTAGTAAGCTGCTCAGGGGAAGGGGGACAGAATATGATTGCCAAGTAAGTTTCATGCCAGAACGAAACTGTAACTCGTATCTTTCCTGTTCTTCGGGAAATTAGTTAAAAATAGGTTTTTGTAAAGTAAAATAAGGAAATGGGTTTACGAAGAGCCAAGGTCATTAAGGAAAAATCTCAAGTATTATTTCGTTTGTTCAAAACCTCCAGTTTGTCAGAATTGCGCCGGAGAACCGCAAAAATGCTATACCACAGAACAATAATGAAAGTATAGTAGAATATTAAAAAGACCTGTGAATTTAAGAAGTCTGTCCTTTGAAATTCACAACTATGATAAAATATTGCAAATTACGAAACACGGTAATGGATTTACTTCCACGGTTGAAAATAACATTATCTTTTTACGAGGCCTTGTGATTAAAACCTTTATATTGCATTTTTTTACTTATTCTTTGCCAAGTGTTAGTGCCCATGTTTTGGCTTGGGCTATATTTTCTTGTGTTCAACAATTGCAAAACATTTTGTCTGATTAAAAGCCGCTGAATTGACACTGATCTCGTAGAAAACTTTGCTTGTGTTGATTCCGGAGACGGAGTGCCCATTCCCGGCTATTAAAGTAGGTCATTTTTCACGTAAAAGTGCAGGCGAGTTCCTGTTCGAGAATCACCTGATATGAAAACTAAATTGGTTTTACGTATTACGGCAAGCACGCATTCATAGTTCATATATTTTAACTTTTTATCATCACAGATCACAGAAAATAAATTAAAAAAAAAAAACGATCATGTTTCGTGCGAAACCCCATTTCAATAACACGGAAGTATTTTGAACATGATTGGGTGACTGAGCGAAACAAAACAAAATAGACTTTACCTTGGCAGTATGTATCGGTGTATTGTTGTACCCCCGGGCTGTGCGTGTCTTTAGCTAACGACTATTAAAAGCGGTAGCCACAATCTTGGACAATACCTGAATGAAATATTAATTAAGACAACTCCTCCCCCCATTTCCGACCCGGATGAAAAAAAAAAAGAAAGAAAAATCGCGCGTTTTGGTTTTAGCGCGACTCATCATTGATTTGGGGTAGGGTTGCTTTTATTTATCTTTTTATTCTGTCCGAGATTGTAGCTTCACTCTTCAATTCAGACAAAGAATTAAAACCGGCTCTTCATTCTGCCGAGAAGTAAAGATCACGATAAATTATAATATATCAAAACTGTCAAACTATGATTTGTGACCGACACGCATCATGCAATTTTGGCGCCAAAACGTAGCTTTTTCTTAAACACAAATTATGGGACGAAATAATATATTATAAGCTTTCCTAACCTTTGAAACTGCTGCCAGGCCGTTTTTACACTTTCATGACTTATTTAAGGCGGTTTTTTAAACTGATAAATATTCATAGTTAACCAATTTTATATTATTTATAATTCATTTACCACAATCACTGAAGCCGTATGGCATGGCATGGCGGTGTTGTCAATGCTGGCTTAAAAGCCATTATAAAATGGACTGTTTTATTTATTTTGGCCGGTTCAGTGCTCTTATATTTCGATCCGATTCCTCAATCAAATGATAAAATAATAATTTTGGCAACGAACCTGAGAGAGCGGCAGAAACCGAGCATGGAAAAGACCATTGCTTGAACGCGCGAGATATCCACGCGAGATATCCACGGCTTGAAGTCCTTTGATCTCCCGGCACGGACTTGGCGCAAAAATCTCAGTTGCCATAGAAATATATTTTGATCGGGCTAATGTCTTATTTTATGTTACACGCAATCGTTTCGAAAATAAAATGTTAAATATGCACGAGCTAAGAACCAACTATCGAGCCAACTATCGAGCCAACTATCGAGAAAAAAGGTTTTTGACGACACTAAGCTTTCTTTTCATGACTATTGAAACCTCATGGTGTACCGGTATGTCTTCATTTCTTTTCTTGCTTCCAGTGGCACTAAAATTCGATGTATGTCGTCAATGCCGGTAAATACTTGCCATCGAGTGTTTTACACTGTAGTCATTATTTAATGCTAAGTGAGAGCGCGTACGGTTGACAAAGGTAAAAAAACCCGTGAAAATTGAAAGCGTGGACGGGAAAACGTAGAGTCTGAACGAAAGAGAATATTTGATACCCTGAAAAAATGCAACGAAGAGTGGTTAAAATGCATGTATAAAAGTTGAAAAACATGGCGTCAAGCGAAATTCGTTGCAGGCTAAGAAGAGGCTTGCAGCGACTCGCGGAATCGAGTTTTGAGGTGGAGAATATGGGAAGAGTAAACTCCGCATCGAACAGGGACGCTTGCCTGCACAACAGGCGCTTTTGTGCGCGGAGCGCGAGGCACGAAAGGGAAAGAGATGTTCAAAACTCAGCGCGTGAAGACTCGCTTGTTTCGCGAAAAAACAATTCGTGACAGTGACCTTTTAAATAAACGCCCCTGGCTTTCAGGCGAGAAAATAACGTATCCACAAATTCGAAGTTTCTTAAAGTTTTATTAAAACAAGAAGATAGAGAGCCGAAGCTAGCAGCATTCTGTTTATATTTCAAAGCGGAGTGGGACATGTGATATTAATTAGGGCTTCCCTGGCAAACGTTGTCATGCGAAAAACGTTGCTGTTGTTTATGTGCCCATCAATGTTGAACTGTGTTGCTGTGTCAGTGGGGGAGTGACCAAGGGCTAGCGCTCGAAACTTCAGGTTTATTAAACCTTTTCACGGTGGCCAATTTACCTTATCAACGATAAAACAGAATTTTCGTGTATCAAAGGGTGGGGATTATGGTATTTTCGTTACAAAATTTTCAAAGTTCCACTTCCCGCAGGGGACGTGATACGATTGGTAAAAAATATATCCAAATTTGCTGACTAACATGGGGCATGTGCAGGTGATACCGCCCAAACAACAATGCTACAGTAATTGGTAGTGGGAGCAACTGCAACAGCCTATAGAGCTGTGTGATAATTTCCATTGAAATTAGAGGTTCTAAAGAGCTGCATAGTATCATAATAATTAAAAGCCTTTTTCCGTGACAAGCTTTCAGTCTTTTCACTGTGGGCGACGATTGCCCTGGGGCAGGCTGATTTAATTTTTCCGCCTCTTTAGTCAATAAGCTTTTTTTAATGATATGCACCGATACAAAGCGCATTGAGTGAAGAAGACTAAAGCAGGTATGTTTACAATTTTTGTTCTTTTATATGCCCGGTTGTTTTAGTAAATGATTAATTGTGAACAACAGTTAGGCTACTAGCAAGATGATCCATTGCTCTGATTTTTATATAAGCCATTTTTTGGAATTGGAGTAATAGTGCTGTCCATATGAAAATGAATCTTCAGTCGCTTTCTCTAAATTGGTTTTATGCACCCGGCTGGCTTGGCACGGCAATGTTCTTTCAACCCGATATGACCCCCCCCCCCCTCCCGAAAAAAAAATAGTGTCTGTTCACAGAGGCTAAATTACCTGTCGTTTACGCGGTTTATCTCACTTTTGATATTTAGAGAACAGATCTCTGGAGCCAGAGTGCATTACAGCACAATCGAATAAAATCCTTAAGCGAAATATATCATCTCTGGTGGGTTCCTCAGCAGGCGAAAGCTGAGCCATGGAGATAGCACGTGGGGACTGTCCCGCCGAAATAGCGAAATTGCCTTTACTTTCCATGTTACGTTAAATGCCACCAATATATATGAATGAAAAAGATTCTTTAGAGCAAAACAGATGCAGCAGTTTGGAGAAAAAAGTGTAGGATTACCATGATGAAAGTGGCTAACGTTTTGATTTCGAATTCGGCATCAGGCGGTCAAGAAATCCAAGTTTCTATTCTGGTGGAATTGTGAGTTGTTTCGTCGTTATTTTGCATGTCTAGTTCGTATTTCTTTGCGTTCATCACTTTTGGCGATTTTTTCTTCATAGTAATTTAAGATTATGAAGCAAGCTTCAACCAAGCTCCTGGCCATAATCATGAAAATACGCGTGATTTCTGTGATTTCAGACGGGACACGCGAACACGCGCACCACGAAATTGCGTCCAATATTACGCTTACAAACGAATCTTCTTACAACGAAGCTTTGATCTCGAAGAAACGGTCAGAATTCACAACAACTCTACTTCAGTGATATTGACAATGTGATTATACGAGCAACTTAGAACTTAGTAATAAGCCAAAGGTTTACCCAGTTCTTTTGCAATAAATTTCTTGAAAACTTGAACGGATGTTGAGACCGTTTGAGCGGCTGCTTCACAACTTCCTTTTTCTGTTTCAACATTTCATCAACCTTCGCTCGAAAAACGTGACACGGTTGTTGAACGATCGACATCTTGGTGGAGATCTTGCCTCGTATCGAGAATGAATTTTTAAAAATTTATGATGAAATGTAAATTATTAGCTGTTGAAATGCTAGGATCAGTAACTATCAGTTATTTTCCCAGCGGTTAGCATCAGTAGCATGACTTGTGAGATAGTGTTTCTTCGTCATGGATAATTAAAGATCCAAGTATTTTTGAGACTGTCATTGTCTCTGTTATTTTCAGCTACTTAGAGTTCTATATTCTGTATCTATAAGTGGTGTCTTAGAACAGGGCGGTGTTCCTCCGCTGTTCGTCCAGCTTGACATGGGCTCACTATGAGCGTGAGTTATTGCTGCTGTTTTTTTTGTGCCTGGTAATTGTCTGTCAGTTTTGGGGGGTGTATGGTGGGCGGTAGAGCCAGAACAACACGCCAGTTAGTGACTGACCATTTTACTTATGAGGGGAGGGAGGGAGAAGGGCTGTTAGGAATAAGAAATATATATATCCTGCAAGCCAACTAAAGGCAAACATATCCCGAGAACAGACATGACCACCCCCCCCCCCCCTTCTTCCCACCTTCCCAGAAATCTTATGGTTCACCCCGTCGGTTCTCTTGCGTGCCTCGCGCTCCTCTAAGAATTTTTAAACATCCGGTTATCTCTGGCACGTGCACGGGGGCCGATAGCACCACTTGAAAACAAGTACTTGAAAGGGCATTCTGTTCGCAGGAAGCCAATTCTTCCCTCCATCGTCTGAGTGATTTGATTGGAGTGTATCACTTAGTTAAAAAAGTCTCGCCCTTTTCTTGCTGTTTTCAATAATACGAAGCTCTTTTTGTGAACTCGTTAACGGCGAACGGTCTCAAGGAGGAAACAAGGACAAGCAGGTAAGTGAATTGGAGGAGGCTGTTTTCGCAGGATATTAAGTTTTGCAGCGTACACAGCATTCTTAAAACAATTCTTTCTCTTCCTCGTCAGGTTACGACAGCATCTACATCTAAAATTCTTCCAAATTGATGTCGTTTGTTTTGGTGCTAATCTAACCGATCTAGCGCACTGAGTTAGAGCTTTGAACAGTAAACACATTTTAGTTACAATCAACAACATGTTCACTCCATTAAAAGCAGAGGACGGCTTTTTATGTAATAGATGCCGTAGGTTGAGTTCCGAAGCTCTTGATTCCTAATAGAGTGAGTTCCGTCAACTTTAGCGTGCAATCACAGTATGAATAAAACAGGCGAAGCAAAGTGAAGCACGGTCCATACACTTATCAAGGTAATGAATTGGAAAAGAAAAATGAAAAGATTGTTTGCTTGAGTACCCGATAAACCGACCTAAATACATACAGATAACTGATGCGTGAACAATGAAATACGGCATTTGCTCGGAGACTAATAAAATAAGCTGCTTGTCAGCAACGAAGAGCAGCCATATTTGCAGATTGTACACCGTACCACTCGAACTATCAAACTAGTTACTTTTTATGCTTTTTATCCACTGAATATAGCTTCGGCGTTTACATAACAATAAAGTTCAAGATCAAGCAGATCAAGTTCAAGTTCAAGGATCACTACACATACACTTGCGAATCTTTGTTTACAATCTTGATTGCCTCCTCAAAATTAGTAGAATATGCGCCTCATTCTCTTACCTAGCTACAAAAAATTCTAACAAGCTCTTTCAACTTTTGAAGTCAATTTTTATTTAGCCCGCAGCCTCTTAAATTCGCGTGCTGAAGAAACAAAATGTAAACAATCAGCAAAGATTAGCCTATTGAGGGATATTGGACTGTTGACTACATGTGTACTCCGCGAGTCACGACACTCTCGATTCTGAAAATCGTTGACTCACCCCTGCGGATGTTTTGCCATCGGGAGGCCGATCTCTTACGTTTTCTCCACGTAACTTTTCTACAGGGCCAGAGGTCCAAAGATTTTTATGCCCTTGCTCACCAAAAAGGCATAAATAAAAATCAAATTGTTGAGATTCCTATAGCTACCTGTCAGTTATAATATAAAGGGCCGATTACATGACGAATTTCAGCCGGGGCTGACATTTCGGCCCGTTTTAGCCGGGCTGATATTTTAGTGCGATTACATGGTGAGTTCAATTTCAGCCCGTGCTGAAAATTTCAGTTTGTGCAGGAAACGTCTCAACAAATTGGCGCCTAAAATAAAATTTGTGGAAATTGACGCTTAAGATTTTATATTTCAAACAAACCGTTGATTCTGTTGATTATTACACTGCAGACATTTCCTGGCAAGGCCTACACGAAATGTTTCGTGGTGAAATGAAATTTACTTTATGAATTAGCTCCATTCTGCCTGTAGTAAGTCACGTATCGGAATAAATTTACAATTTCATCATAATCCGTTTAATCCTTTTTTCCTTTTAAGCTGACATCTGTGAAGTCATGCTTTTTTTTTCAACAAAACAGAAAGAAATCCCTATGATTTCCCAAAGCAAAGCCACTTTTTAGCCGACAGACAAACGTTTGGGAAGTGATGTTGAATGTTTGCATGTATTTGACCGCGTACAAAAAATACCTAATACAAACGCGCTAACAGACCAATTACGGTGGGGGATTAATAGTTTGAAAGCGTGCGTGACTATTTTGGAATATATAGGAATAAAATATAAGCATTTTTCGCAGTTCAAGATCACGCGACGGCATCCCTCGTTTAATATCTTCCTCGTTACTGCTTATCTTCTCTACAACCGAATTATTTTGATTTTAAGCATGTAATTTAAATGCAATTTTAAAAATTCATGACTGATGTCGGCTTTTCGCCTTTTGTTAAGATTTGCTGTAATCAATAATAATACGGATGCTTCTTTATATATCCGTATGTTGATACGTGTAGAATGTCATTGTTCTAAATTATTAGGTACTTTGCGGTATTTGTCGTATTTTAATCGCTTTCGTGTTGTTAAACAATTGACCTTTAATATTGCCCCTGTATTTATGGTCTAGCTATCAATAATCGAGATGCCCATTTTTGATTCTTCAGTCTCAGCTAGCGTTGATGACATTCAGTGTGAAAATGATTTGTTCGTGTTTCACTGCAGAGTGATTTAAGAGAACAGGTAAAAAAAAGTCGCAGACAAATGAATATCACTATATCAACATGCCGCAAATAGTTTTAACGCTCCACTGACTGATGCATATTAATAAATAAATCTCATAAATCTCATTAAAGCACATGGAAGGTGTGTTTTAACTGTTAACGCCGTGTTCGGTCACGACACCGAAATTTAAACTGAAAAGAGCTTAAGGTAAGTATTTTTTTTATCTAATCAGAGTATCAAAAAAATGCAGAAAGAAAAGCTATTTTTAAAGTAGCTATCACAGGTTTTAAAACTATGCATTTACAGTCATAAGCATAAGCCGGGAAGTATGACAGCGCTTATGCACAGTGAAAACGGGCCCGACATAAGCATAAGCATAAGCATAAGCATAAGAACAAGCACAAGCACAAGGATCAATCGTATGCTCATATGCATGTCCACGTTCGTTTACACTTGACGCAAATATGCAAATTCTTATGCCGCTTGTGAAAACCGGACTTCAGTAATTCTTGACTCTCGTATATATTGCTTTGTTGTATCAACCTGCCAACTGAAACTTGTTTATATTTAAGATACCACAAACATTTATTCTCATCTATATATTCAGTCACTTCATCCTTAAAGCAAAATCACTTTCGGTCACTTAAGCGTAATTATTAGGTATCGCGTAATTGTTAGGTATCATGATCAAGAAGGCGAAAAATAGCCAGCAACGCATGTGAAACACTTAGCTGAACTATTTACAATTCCACTGTTTCAGCTTTGCGTTTTATGGAACTGATTTTAGAGCCAGTATGTCTAAAAGATTTCAATAATCTCTAAGTATTCTAAAGTTCAAGATGTACGTTTGGTTCAGTGCAAAAATGAGTGGAGTTGAAACCACCCAAAATATTGAGTAAAACATTGTTCCACAATGACAACCAATAGTGACTCAACAGTGCGAGGACAGTTACTCGTTTTTGAGTAAAGAGTAAATTGAACTCAAAATACAGAATAAAACCACTCAAGCGAATTGCATCCACAATGAGTAAATGACAGCTTACTCATTATATAGTGTAAAATCACTTAAAATCGACGATACTGTTTATTTTGAGTAAAGGACTGGGAAACCCCGGAGTTCTTGGCTAGAGATACGTGTATTTAAAGCATGCATCGCATAGACCAATATCACGCTAGCATGGCACAAAAATATATTTAGTTTATTGGGGAAAAGAGCCCAGCATCAAATTCAGCATATCGATATTAGTAAAATTACAAAGTTTTGTAAAGATTGCTAGCAAACTGACGAAGATATGAAATTTGAAACTGAGCATTTTTACAAAGAAATGTATGGTGGACATTTACATTTACATTTACATTTACATGTATTAGGTCGGTAAAAACCGTTAGGTTATCACACCAACCGTAAAAAAAAAAAAAAATAAAAAAAAAATAAATGAATAAAAATAAGTAAATGAATAAAATACAGATATATCAATATATAAAATAATTGTATAAATAGATTGCCCGTTCAGCCTTGTTTTCGTGTTTTTCCCATACATTTCTTTGTAAAAATTAGGCCAGAGTACTAAGTTTTAAGAGTTGATATCTCCCTCAGTGTACGAGCAATCTTTATGAAACTTTACACTTTTACCTATTCTAGCACACAACTGATTTATCTTGCTGTGTCACGTGATATCGATTGAATTCTGCGGAAGTTTCCGTCAACTTCGGGCACAGTAAAGGATCTGTAACTAACAGTACACGGTTGCATTTTGGCTTTCAGTTTGGGCTCTATCATGTCGTTGTCGCATTAAATGTTCTACGTAGTATCAGCCTTGCTCTATACTTATTAAAAGCAACGCTGGGAGTAGGCGGTTCAGTTGTAATAATTTCAAATCAAGACCAAGATTTGTCTGGTGCGGCCTTATGTTGAAATCATCCTCGTCACGACAAGCTGGGATTCAAGCCGGGATTCAAGCCGACTTGTCTTTAAATTATGCTTCTAGTGTTTCTAGTAGACTGAATGTCTTGAGCTGCAGATGGCCAGGATAGAAAAGGATTGGAATTTGAATACTTTGTTATGGGCTGACTGTTTCAAGTTTATCGCCTTGTGATTTGGATAACAGTCACGCTAAAACTCTTATTATGGTTGATTCTCTCAGTGTTCTGAAAGCATTTCATGCAAAAGTACTACTGAAGAGGTTTCATTTGAATGGTCACACCATAGGATTTCGTCCACCGACTCAAAAGTTAGAACTACATTACATGTCTCCATAGGAGCGAAAGGGTTAAACCTTAATTTGGGGCAGTTTTAACGCAAGGCCGTCAAAATCCCCATACAATTTCCCCTTCAATCCCGCGTGGCCCACCGCGATCAAACGTCCGAGGCGTTTTTCGTTTTATTTAGTGGAATTTTATCATATTAAATGGAAATATGTGCAAGGACATATAAAAAAATACGTTGACGGTACTATCTTTTAATTTCTCTCAAAATGATGAGCTTTTTTCCGTTGAAAACTGACAAAACTCTTATGTTGGCAAATGGCGCCGACATTTCTGCAGTTCACAGTTTTTAAACGCTTAGAACTTTTTTGGTAAACTTTCAAAACGTTTGGTAAATTGACAGTGTATTGTAGTATTGGCAATATATTAAACTTTAAACAGTGAAAATGACAACCTTAACTTTTAAGTACTTTGCTTAATTTTTGCAAATTTCTCTCGTTTGACCGCGGTTAACCCGCGTGGGAACCCAAACGGAGCATGTTCTCAGGAAAAAAAACAACTTGAAAACAAAACAATTATTCAAACATAATGTATGCAAAATGAATTGTTTGTTGAACTGCGGATTAAACATACCCTGCAGTTAATGTACTCAAATAATCTAATATGAAGCAATGCTCGTGTACGCCAGTCAATGAATAACCGAGTACTTGAAAGCATTACATTTAAAGAGCACTGCTGTATCGTTTTTTTGTTTTTGTGAAATAATGCTATTTCTATAAGTGAAACAAACAAACAAAAAAACATTTTGGCACACTGCTTAACGGAGCCGTCAACGTACCAGTAGGTGGTAGTTAATGATCTCAAAGGAGACAAAGGAGATAACGATATTTTAAAAATGCCTTCACATTGCGATAAATCATAGGCCTAAAATAGTTCGTTGGTGGGCGAAATCTAAAAAAACCGTCCATGTTATTGTTTTTGCCCACTGCTGTTTTCTTCAAAGGGAATAAGCGCAGATGATTTGATCTGTGGTCTGAGGGTATCGTACATTATCTGAGCAAATAAGCATTTGAACATTAATACTGTTTTAACATAGTAAACGTTTTAAGTAAAGAGGTCGTCATAATTCAAAATATTCATTGTATCTAAAGCGAAGTGGAAAAGCTATTTTTAACTAGTACTATTCCTAATGTTTTCTTTGGTCTTGCTCGTTTGGAAGTTAAACAGCTCTCTTTAGACAACTGTTGCGGAATGTCTCTTGCTGTAAATTATGATAGTTTTCCAATTGTGTCCTGTTATAAACACGTGTCAAATTAAAGAGTTAACGTTTATTAGTTATATGTTTTTTTCTTAAAGCCTCTAGAGTCTAATGGCAAGTAACCACATTAATGGCCGAGCACCGCCAGCGAAACCTGGTGAAGAGGATATACCATTGATTCCTTTGAGTCAGAGCCAGCGAGCCAAACACTTGAGTCAGCTGTCTCTCCAATCACAAGGGAGCGATATATTAGATGCAGCATACGGGGATATAGAGAATGGAGGCGTATCGGTAAGCTTAGCAACAGTAACCCACTGGAAAGCGTTCTTTAACTAATTTTTAAAGGCGCGAAACAGCGGGTGAAACGTAGCCTGCAAAGTAGGTGTATTTGGGGGCGAACGAGCGCTGGCATGAGTTAAGGCGGGACTAAACCTAAATTTGAATGAAATTTAAGAGGTTTAAAGAAGGGATAGAAGAAAGAAAATGATTTTTTGAACACTAACAGACAGTTGATACCCACGCATAGAGCACCCAAGGTTGCTAGTGGACTATTTTACTGTTCAACTATTAATTATTAACTACAATTTTTAATTTTAAAACTTCATTAAATCTTTAATATTATTTATTTCTCTAAATTTTACAACTCCTTCGAGAAAAACTATTTCCTCCCAAAGATACCTAAAAACCACCCAAAAACTTACAAGACAACCTGTAACTTGGATTCATGAGATAAGAATAGAGTTTTTGGATTGCTTGAAACGTGAACGAGATATTGCCATTAAAGCTATGTCAAGTGGCGGAAATTAAAAGGGCGTTCAGGTTGAGTCTCGCCTTATACCCCGGACTGAGGCGAGTCAAAAGACACGACCAAGGATGTAGGAGTCCGGGTGGAAGGTGATGGAGTGGGGGAGGTGAGAGGAAGGAAAATACGCGTTTTTTTCTTTCTCTTCCCCGCCCCCTCCCCACCCTTTTCGCTAATCTCCCAGCCGGCCGAGGTTTTGTAAACCAAACTGGCGACCAAACATTAAATTCAGCACTCGCCCACAAAAAAAGAAACGTCCACACTGCAGGCTACAGTCGAGCGTTACAAGTAGGCACCATTTCTTGTTTCAGGTTCTTTAACGCAGACTTGTATCACTAGAAAAGAAATCGTTAACGCTCCTGAAACAAGAACACATTTCAATAAATAGCGTGGAATTAATTAAGGTGGCTGAACACAGTTTCACATTACCTATGCGTCATTCATTGTCATTTTATGGGCGCCAAAAATTGGTGAGGCATACGATTAAGCAATAAGCTATATATTTTTGTTGAGCTTTTAGGGTGTTGTCATGGCAACACGGTGGATTGTAAATCAGTCTGCAATATTTGGTTTCGTTTATTTTCAGAAAATCTAGTCGTTAGATTTTGTCCATCATTTGTCTCCAGTAAAGTCGTAAAAATATTCGCATGTTAACACTGGTCTCATGTAATTTTAACAGACGGATCTTCCGTAATTTGTGGTTTAATATGTTTGCGTTTTGTAAAAATCTCCTCTGTTAGATTTCAAATTTCTGATGGCAGGTGAGTTCGGCATATTCGGAACTATTATTGTGCCAAATTTCATGAAATTCTAACGAGTGGTTCCTTAGAAATCAGCACATTTCCGAGGAAAGTCGCTAAAATATCCAGTCACAATTGTTTGGTCAACTGCGCATGCGTTGCATTTGACTGGGTTCTTTATCCAAAGACAAAAACGACCAAAAAGGCAGTGTATTTCTTCAATGGTTCTATAAATTATCTATTGATTCAACAAACATTTTTACGAACAACAAATTGTTTGATTTTAAGACGAAAAACAACACTTTCGCGATCCACGCTGAGCAAAATAAAATGATCGCTGAATAGGCGCCACGTTTGTTTTTCTCAAAACTTTGCACGTGCTGACTCACGTAAGCAGCTGAAATTGAAGAGCGCGTGCAAACTGTGTTCAGTCACCTTAAGCCGGCATATGTAGTGGTTAACAGCTATCGTTTGAAAAGTTATTCAGTCCTTAAAGCTTTTGTCGTTATTCCTCAGAAAATTTCTTTTAAAATTCGGTTTTACATTCAAAGTAAAATACTCCACATTCTTTTCACTTTGCTTACAAAAAAATTGGAGGGAATTTCGCATGGGTGGAGCGTTTGACCGCTGTCGAGTCATAACCAATTAGTGAAAACTTGACGGATTTATAACTGGCCAATCAGGAGCAAAACCAGATACAATGGCTTTGCTGTACGCACTTTTATCCGCGCTTGATACTGGTCTGACTGGTTGCGTTTTCCCGCGCTTGATACCGGTCTGGCCGGTTGCGTTTTCCCGCGCTTGATACCGGTCTGACCGGTTGCGTTTTCCCGCGCTTGATACCGGTCTGACAATTTGCAAGTCTTTTTGTCGAAATCTGATGACTGATTAATTTATTCTGTTTCTATTTGATGAGACTTATTGTCAGCCAGTATTAGCAGCACGAGCAACAGTATTAATTGAACTTGTTTTCTATAGCCAGCTGAAGATGGAGACAAATTACACCTGGCTTGTTGGTCTGGAGACGTGACAGCAGTTAAGAACATGATAAGCAATAACTCTGGTAATGACTGATGTTCTTGTTAACTTTTTTTCTCGGCCACAAACAAACAAACAAACATTGCCACTAAAAACAAACAAACAAACAAACAAACAAACAAACAACAAACAAACAAACAAACAACAAACAAACAAACAAACATTGCCACTTAAAATTACTGTTCGATACCTTTCATTTGATTGGTCACAATTCAGGATTTCATGTATTAAGAAGAACGTTGTACATGTTGTTCAGAATAATAAACAGCACGACAGTAACGTACTGCTAAGTAGCATTCATTTGACTGGTCACACTTTAGGATTTTATCCACAGACTCAAAAGTTGGAACCACCTTGTACAACATGATAAACAGCACCACAGGAAAGTACTGCTCAGTAGCTTTCAATTGAATGGTCACACTGTAGGATTCCATCCACAGATTCAAAAGTTAGAACTGCCTTGCACAGCATAATAAATAGCACCACGTTAACGTGCCTAATTGAGTCTTAAACTTAATTCCTCTGTTTTGCTATACCTACGGCTCGTTTTATTTATTCCTCAGTTCTTTTGTCGGCCCTTGCTGTACTTCTTTGCGTGCTTAATAACTCAACAAAGCACGCTAAAGGATTTTTTAAGGCAAACAACAACAGCAAAAAACCGCTAAAAGAATCCGATTGGTGCGTTCAAGTTTGATTTAACCTAAATGCCTGTTATTGGTTATTAGGCATAGATTTGAATGAACTGGACAAGTCTGGACGTACTGCTCTTCATAACGCCATCCTGGGACGTCACGTGAACATTGTGGAGGTGCTCCTAGAGGCTGGGGCCGACGCATCTATTCTGGATCGGAGCCAAGATGCACCGCTTCACACTGCGGTCAGGACTGGGAACGAGAGCCTTGTTGAGGTTTGTGTTCGTGGTTTTCCATACGAAGAAAGCTATAGATGGTTTTCACGTTTCGTCACGGCGGCCATGTTGGTGAACTTCTTTTGTTATGTACACCAACATGGCCACCATGGCCTTTGTCATTTGAGTCCCACAGGACTGAAGGTCACGCGAGTGAAAACTATCTATAGACAACAAGAGGCACACATTATTATCTCGCGGAATGGTCAATACCTCACGCATGCGCAGTGCCAAATTATCAGCTGGCTGTGCCATTATAAATAGTCCAAACAAGGGCCAAACCACCGTCCACGGCTGCCAATGGCTGCCAATCCACGGGTTATATGGCTGTGCGCATGTTTACCCCTTTCACTCCCAGAGTCAATTATGGAGACATGCAGTGTAGTACTAACTTTTGAGTCTGTCGACGAAATCCTATGGTGTGACCATTCAAATAAACCTCTTCAGCAGTACTTTTGCAGGGTACCATTTCTTTTTCAATTATCAAAAATGGTTCAAAACATTATCGAAAAACTCCCATGCAACTCTCGTCAAACGAAGGAAAAATCTTGTGTATTGGAAATATGTATGTAAATTCGATTTGATAAGGATCGTTGAAAGTAAATGACAGCGCACGCCAGTTATCTGGGCTTTAACATCAAGCCCTTCAATTATCATTATAAATTATTTGTTTTCCCGAAAAAGTGCTTTTTATTTTTCAGGCCTTTCTCCGTCACGAGAATTGTGATGCAAACATTACAGGAAAAGGATCACAGACTGCGCTTCATATTGCCGCAAAGAGGGATAAAGTGTCGATCTGCAAAATCTTGGTTAGTGGCAAACTCACAAATTAAAAGTTCTTCTTTTTACGGAAGTTTACAATACTGTTAATACAACCTTTTTATGAATATGACATAGCCGGAGATCTGAAGGGGTTATGACTTGTTAAAGGAAAGGGTTTGAATGAAAGAAATACACTGGTTTCTCTAACACCAGGCGTGCGTTTCTTGAAAGTCCCAGAAACTTTTCGATCCCGAAAAGTTATGTTATGTGAAAGATGTTTACCAACAAAGATTCGTTGATTTTGAAAGCTAGGAATTAAAATCTAACGTTTACTACACGAGCAAGACTGGTTTGCTGGCAAAAAATTTCAACGCTATTCGTTAGAAACTGAATTTTAAAACTGATAGCTCTAGGGCCCGAAAAGGTTTTGGTACTTTCGAGAAACGCACGCCAGGGAAGGGGCGCACTCCGCAGAAGGGGGAGAGTTCCAGGGGTTCCGGAACCCTCCTTTTTCGAGAAAAAAAAATGAAGAATTGAGAACACTGAGAATCCATGCAAAAAATCGAGAAACGAGCAGACTCTTTCAATGTGATAAAGGGGAAACGGGAATTTGGTGGTATGGAAGTTGACATGTACTGTAAGTGAACTGTGACTGATTTCGGATGAGATGGAACTCCCCTTTGCAAAAAGGGGTAGACTCAATCGAAATTGGGATTGGGAGAATGGGAGTTATAGCGCAAGATCTATTAAATGTCTGCCTGAGAGCAATGTACACACTTGAGTGTTGTCTCGTTAATATATAAGAGTCTTACGTCTTTCAATATGATCGCGGTCAAACGAGAGAAATTTGCAAAAGTTAAGCAAAGTACAAAAGTTAAGGTTGTCATTTTCACTGTTTAAAGTTTAATATATTGCCAATACACTGTCAATTTACGAAACGTTTTGAAAGTTTACTAACAAGTTCTAAGCGTTTAAAAACTGTGAACTGCAGAATTGTCGGCGCCATTTGCCAACATAATTTTGATCAGGCGCAAAGAGTTTTAGTCAGTTTTCAACTGTAAAAAGCTCATCATTTTAAGAAAAATTAAAAGATAGTAACATCAACTAATTTTTTTATTCATCCTTGCCCATATTTTCGTTTAATATTAAATAAAATCTCACTAAATAAAACGAAAAACGCCTCGGACGTTTGACCGCGGTGGACATTAGACCACCATGTGAAAAAGCGTTTGACAGCTAGTACTCATATAAATGTTTTCCGAGTATTGGTTGAAAAAAAAAAAAAACAAAAACAAAACCAAAAACCGGAAGAAACGAAAGATACAAAACAATTATGTTTCTTTAGGTTGAGCATGGTGCCTCCCCGGACTGCTGCGATGACGAAAAGATGACACCACTGACACGAGCCGTGGAGCAAGGAGCCTGCAATGCTGCGGAGTTTTTCTTTGAAGATGGTCAGCAGCTTTTTAAACTTTGAAGATTAAGACGTATTATTTAAAAGTTTTGACGGCTCAGCAGTTCACGTTTCCTCACTTCTTGAAACACCTTAAACTCAACTGGCTAGCTAACGAGCTAGCGAACCACCAAAAACATATAACTTCCTCGTTCTATAAGTTACTCATTGTAGAGCTAGACTCGTATTTCTTGTTTCTAGACACGATTTTGGATCATTTTGGAACACTTCTTGAAAAGTGGGGTTATTCCCCACCCCGAGCATGTAACACTAAAATATTTATTTATTTATTTATTTATTTATTTATCCAGGGGCATCCAATTTATCGCAAAAATCTAATTTTATCGCAAAAATCATTTTGCGAGGTAAAGATGGATTAGAAAGTTTTGCTTTAAGCTTCAACAACAACAACAACAACAATTTATTTACAAATAATAATAAAACAAATTATATTAGCAACCCGCAAATAACTAAAGTTAATCGTGGCGGGTTGCTACACACTAAACAATTACAGGAGCTTACTATAAAATAATTGACAGATAACAATAAATACGAAAATAAGGAATGGATAATTTATGATTAGTTACTGTAACAACAACAAATAAATCAATCAATAATAGAAATAAAAATGAATATGAAGTCGTATGATCCAACAACATTTCAATATTTTAACATATGTTTTTATTCTTAGCTAAAACAAGACAGAAGGATATGATGAAGGATGTACTTAGTAATGTGGATTCCGTAGGCACTACCCTTCTTCACTTAGCAGTCGATAGTGGAAGTCCAGCCGTAAGCAATCGTTCTGAACGATTTCGTGTATTTATTTCATTATATCTTGTGATTCATTCGCTTGACGTTTCCACTTTGTTTTATGCAGGCAGTGGAACTCTGTCTTAACAATGGAGCTATTATTCTACAACCAAAGGTAAGTGACAAGGAGACCATAACCCGGAGTGATCTGCACTACAAAGGTTGTTGTTGTTGACTGGAGTTTGAACCCAGGAGTATCAGTAGTTTATCAAACGTGATTTTCCGGATGGGTGAAGTCCTTAGGAATATTTTTGCGACTGATGTGTAAAATTATAGGAGTGTCAGATCGTCCGGGCTAGAGTAGTCCGTTAACCCTAATACGTCTGGGCCCCACCTCAGGCTAAATAGAAATAGAACTGTTCTTGGTGACTGATGTTTTAAACCAAGGCTTATTAATATTAATGCTCTGCTGTCTAGTATTATCTGTATAATCGTATAAAAAAAACCTCTTGGGGATGGCCATATTTCGCGACACTTTATTTTCGCGATTTTGTTAAATTTGTAGAAACTGAGTCATTTTTTTTTCGAGATTTCGTCGATATATCAATCATTAAATACCTTTGCTATTTGACTTACGTATACATTTTTGTAGTTAATTTGTATTTCCCTTATGCTCATAATCATGGCACACCAGTTGGTAAAAACCTGCAAGCCCGGGGAAGGGGGGGGGGGGGGGGAGGGGGGAGAGGACTCCCCTATAAAAATGACGGGGGTGCTCGTCGGAAAATTTTGAAAAACACCCTAAAAGGTACCAGAATCTCGTTTGGTTGGTGTGGCTCAAATGAACACAAGGTATAGTCATATTTTTTCCAGCTCAATACTCTAAAAGGTACCGCGATAATTCTAACCATAGTCATTTTGGATTTCAGCACCCTAAGAAATACCAATCAACAAATTTTGATCCCTAGAAGGTACGACGAGCACCCCGGTCATTTTCATATCGGACGCCCCCCCCCCCCCCGGGCCTGCAAGGTATAATGTCTAATGGTGCAGAGGAGATTGACTATGAGGACGACGAAGACATTGAATAAGTGGACTCAGAACGATTATTAAAGGGCCAATATTTCACTTAAACGTATATGTATGGTAACTTAATTTTCGCGCATGCAAATTTTCGCGACATCAAATTTTCGCGACTTTCTAAACAATCGCGAAAATCGCTAAATTAAGTGTCGAGAAAATTAAGTATAATAATGCATACCATATCAGAATTTCCTTACCAGGATTATTGTACCAGCTTAACTGGTGGCTTAACCACCTTTAACAATTTATTTAGGAGAATGACAGAAGCACTGCATTTCATTCTGCCTGCGCCGCTGGAGCCCTGGATATTGTTAAGCTCTTTGTGTCTAAAGATTCCAAAATTTGCGAAATTACTCTGATTGACGCACAAGGCTTGACACCACTGCACCTGGCTGCCCTCAACAATCATCCAGATGTCGTAAAGTATCTCTTACAAAAGGTAAATGCCTTATGCGATTCATTTAACTGGGCCACTTTCGTTCACGGTCCCTTGCATTCTCGTTTTCATTCTTGTCAGATCGTTCCCAATCCCCCGCTAGCTTCCTTCAACTCATCCAATATCATCCTTCGCCATGTTATCCTTGAGTAAAATATCCGCGCGTAATATTTGTCAAGCCTAAAAAATAAATGATTTATTATTCGACTGTTGAAATGCCTAATTTTTAAGAACCTTTCCCTCAGTAACTTCTTAATTTAGCCATCATTGTTTGTCCAATGTTTCACCCTCGTCCTAAGCGCGCGTACTTACAATTTAAGTTCGCTCTATTCCTAACTGAACCTATCAAACCAGTATACTATAGTCTAATATGCTGGTATATTTTGCGCGTTCTCTTGTCCTTATACAATTAAATGACGTTATAGTCAAATATTAAGAAGACTAACGATCTTCTGTTAGCCACTTGTTAATAATTTCTGAAATCATTTTAGGGCGCCTCAGTGGAAATCCGTGACAAATTACGCCGCACCCCTCTCTTCTTAGCAGCTGAACGTGGTGGAACAGACAGTGTTAAGCTGTTGATAAATAATGGCGCTGACGTTACAGTCAAAGATGCAGATTTGCGATCTTGTGTCAGAGTTGCTGTGGGGAAAACAGCGACTATGGAGGTGTTGTTACAGGTAACCAATAAACGATAATATCGAGACCGAGTTTTACATGAGCTGATAGTTCACGAGTTAACTATCGCTCATTTACCCTTTCACTCCCAGAGTCAATTATGGAGACATGCAGTGTTGTTCTAACTTTTGAGTCTGTAGACGAAATCCTATGGTGTGACCATTCAAATGAAACCTCTTCAGCAGTACTTTTGCATGGTACCATTTGTTCTAACTTTTGAGTCTGTAGACGAAATCCTATGGTGTGACCATTCAAATGAAACCTCTTCAGCAGTACTTTGCATGGTACCATTTGTTCTAACTTTTGAGTCTGTTGATGAAATCCTATGGTGTAGCCATTCAAATGAAACCTCTTCAGCAGTACTTTTGCATAGTACCATTTGTTCTAACTTTTGAGTCTGTTGATGAAATCCTATGGTGTGACCATTCAAATGAAACCTCTTCGGCAGTACTTTTGCATGGTACCATTTGTTCTAACTTTTGAGTCTGTTGATGAAATCCTATGGTGTGACCATTCAAATGAAACCTCTTTGGCAGTACTTTTGCATGGTACCATTTGTTGTTCAGTATTTTACAAAATGAGATTTGGGATTTTTCTTGAATTTTGATGTTTGGCACTCTTGGGAGTTTAAGGATTATAAAAGGGGCTGTCACCATTTTTGGTGTTACTTTAAAAAGTCAAAACTGAAGATAGAGTTATATTAGTGGAAACCCACAAATAATGGTTCAGTTTTGTTTTAAATTATTCTACTAGTGCTCTAAGAGTAACAATAAGTGTCTTGGGCTGCAGATGGCCAGGATGGAAATGGATTGCATCTTGAAAAAATTGGGTCAATTATGCTACTAATGTTTCTAGTGAACTAAATGTGTTGAGCTGCAGTTGGCCAGGATAGAAAAGGTTGCAATTTGAATACTTTGTTATGTGCTGATTGTTTCAAGTTTATCGCCTGGTGTCTCGGACTGAAACTCGCTAAAACTCTTGGTTTTTTTTTTCCGAAAATACACTTGATGTTGATGAAGATGATTGCATGTACTGAAATATAAAACGAAAATGTTGTAATTCCAATTGAACGTGACTTCCTTTACATCGCAAAAAATAATTCCCAGCTAGAAAAAGCAGTCTTTCCCAATCGCAAAAATTATTTCCCGCGAAACACAAAAAAACGTCCATCCCCAAAATTAATCTCACGCAAAAACTTAGTTCCACACAGTAAGTATCTTAAGCAAAATCTTAAAATTTTTATAGATGATAAAACCTAGAAATCAAGCCGAAATCTAACAAAACATTTAACCAGGGAAATATTTTTTGCACAGAGACGCGAGGCCTTACCGCTAATAACGGACAAGGACATCACCGGGTTCGCCCCAGTTCATTATGCTGCAAAGTACGGTCATCTTCAGGTAAAAATACTAAATTATATAATGAATTGCTTATAAACAGTCTAAAACAAGAACAGAAACTGACAAATTTATTGAAACCAACCATATCCTCAATGCCCTAATATAGCTTCTATAAAGAAGAAAGAAGAACCCCCCCCGGACAAAAGTCCACAAAATTTTGTTAACAACTTTTGTCCCGTTTTTCGTCGACTGATTCCGAAATCTCGTTTAATGCGCATGCGCATTAACGTGATAAAAACTGGAAATAATAAATAAAGGTTACTCAACGAAAGTTGTTATGAGTATTACCGCTGGGTATTTTAACGAGACAGTTTTTATTTTTTTCAAGCCTCTAGGCCTAATGAATTGTTTATAATATAACAATGATCTTCCCCCTAGTTTGAGTTTTTGAAAGTGTTTTTCCCAGCGCGCTTGGACTTGTCTTAACTGGGTGTCAGTAAAACGCGGGGTCGGGGCCGGGGTCGGGGTGGGATTAGGTCTAGGATTAGGTATGGGATTAGACATAATGTTAGGATTATTTAATCCCATACCTAATCCTAGACCTAATCCCCCCCCCGACCCCGGCCGCGCGTTTTACTGACACCCGTCTTAACTTGTCTTATTGTTCGACATGGCATTGTAGAGTTCAAATACGCGTCAAACGAAGTACAAATATGACCCTGGCCATTATTAAAAGGCTGGAAAAGGCGTTAAAAAATAAAGACTTACTCGTTAAATACTCAGCCATATTACAAAATTTCACGATGAATAACCCCTATACAATGTATATTCGCAATCTAAAATGGTGTGTAGTATAATAAATGACATTAATAAATATATCTTATTGACCAAGCGCGAGGGCCATACTTTACAACTGCAATTGCAATTACAATTGGAAGCACAGTTTTAATATCAAGACAGCAATACAGTCACTCCCAAATTTGCACCTGCAATTTACAACTGCAATATATATAGCTTTTCATCATATCCCCATTCCCATCATATCCCCATTCCCATAATAGCCTCATTCCTACGTACCCCAGTGTCATCACTATCCCAAATTTACACCGATATGCTTAAAACTAAATGTGATATTAGAAGCACAGTTTTTAACATCGAGACAGAAATATAGTCACCCCCAAATTTATACCTGTAATATCAAGTCAGCAATACAGTCACCCCCGAATTTTCACAAACTTTTATATTTGAAATTTTTGAACCCAACAGGACATCTTACTGTTTATGAAGCGAAACAAATACGCGACGTTTGTGACGTCAGATGCCGAGGACACAGCTCTTCACGGTGCCGCCAAGTAAGAGGAACTAATTTCGTACCCAGTTTTCCCTCTTTTTTAGTTTAAACAAGAGCGAGGAAATAATAATTTTGCACTAAAAGAAATAGAAAAGAAATGCAAGTACAAAGACCTACAAGCAGTTGCAAAAAGGTTGAGACACTTTCCAAAAAAATGTTCATTCCGTATAAAAGCGACTGCGTAACACAAATCAAATCAATGCCATGTGCTTCTGGCCCCCCTCCCCCTTTCAATGTTGATGACTGTCAGTTTGAATGGCATTTTTGATCTGGTACAACATTGATAAGGAGGGAGGGGGTGGGGACTTGCTGAAAACCATGTTGGCCTCGAAATATGCACTACAGTACAAAATGTCTCAACTCTTTTTGCAATTGCTTGTAGAACTAGAAATACAGAGAATGTGGCAAATAAAAACCGAAGTGATCCCTGTGGATGTTGGTGCGCTTGGTACAATATAAAAAAAGAGATGGTAGAAAACATCAAGAAAGTATCAGAGAGCCACTGTAACAGAGACTCAAAAGATCAGCATGATGTGCTCTGCACGAATCCTCAGGAAGGTGCTTAGTGTATGAACAGAATGAATGACTTCAGTGACTGATGCCCCAGGTGCATGGTTTGCAGTCGGCTGATGCACAAAAAGAACACCAGCAAAGACTGTGACGGAAAAGATAATAATAATAATAATAATAATAATAATAACTTTATTTCCGGGTACTGACAAACTGGTGGCCCTCAATTAAAATCAAAACTTCATCAATAAAATAGAGTAAAAAGCTATAAGAAAACTATATATACAACACAGAGATATCCAAAAATGGTTTAAACCTACATACTGTTCTTTTTTAAAAGCTTTAAAAAAGTTTTTAAAAAAAGTGGATTGAAAGTTGCCCATTGGGAAAAAAATTGCTCCTTATACTTTAATCTAGTGCAAATGTTTTTAACTAATGGAATGAACAGTTAATCAAAGAAAAAAGAAAAAACAATTAATTGTAACTTAACCAGCGCGCATTTTTTCTCGCTTGGTGGTTGTTTTCATGTTTTTGTTTTCTAGAATTGATTGGTTGATTTCATTGTATGAGTTTGATATGATTGGCTAGATGTAGTAACTATACAAAAAGCGCCTTAAAAAATCTAAGGATAATCTCAAAAACATTTGCAAACCTTTCGATAACTTTTAAAAATCTTCGATTGATCTTCGGGCAGTTTTTGGAAGTTTCGGAAGTTTTTGGGAAGTCTTTGGAACTCTTCGACGATGCTCAGAATTCGGAAAACCGCGATCGACCTTATAGTGATCTTTGGGAAATTGAAATTACTTATAATTATCAATTGTTATATATGATACTATTACATTATTTTTATTTGTTATTAATTACTTATAAGCCAATCAGAATAAATCAATTTCATCGTTTTGTTTTTAGATATGGCTGGCTAGAAATAGTCGACGCGTTGCTGTCTGGCCGCAATATTCGATCTATTAACGTTAAAAACAACCAGGGAAAGACAGCTTTGCATTTTGCATGCGCAGAAGGACATGACCGCGTCGTTGAACATTTACTCAAGCTTGGTGCGACTGTGCAAAGGTAGGCTGGTAGATTGAGGTCCCTGTTTCTTTCTTTGTTGAAAGTCACTCCGAGTTTTACGAGTTTTTACGAGTTTTAGTTGTGATTATAATGCATAAGGTTTTTTAAATTTTTTTATAGTTATTGTATGTATCGTAAAAAGGGTTGTTGTCCACGGTAGGTAGGTAGTTGCCCACGGCTCACTGGAAGACTACTTTTGTAATGAATGTGATCCCGTGTTTTAAATAAAAGATGATGACGATGATGATGATGATAAAATGACACAAGTTTATATGACAAGTTAAAGTACTCATGTTATTCTCTCAAATAATGTACTGAAGAAAACACAAACAAATACTTGCTTCGAATTATTCGAGCTATTAAAAAATGCCCAGCTATTGACCAAAAAGACCCTTTATTTATTTATTCATTAATAATATACATGAAAGAATTACTCAATTCTGATTGGCTAAGAGCAGTGCAGTTCAAGTGTAACACCAGTGCAAAAAGTGTAACGCCGATTTCAGTTAACACGAAAGCATTTTTTACTCATGCGAAGCGGCATGAGGTAAGGTTTCCGCTCCGTTTTTCTTGTTATTTTGATTTTTTGTGTTACGATTTTGCATGCAAATTTATGCACGCATATTTTAAATTGTGCACTTCCGGTTTACACTTACTGTTTAGTGACTTCCGGCTATTCTCACTTCCGGTAAAACAGCGTTACTTAAGTGTCACGACAGTGACTTCTACAACCCTTGTTCACGTTAGGTATATATAAGACTTAGAAGAATCACTGGCTTCATTGTGGTACAGCATTTATTGACAAAACATTCAACAGTAAACAAAGTGGTATGCAGGAACGATGACTGAATGAAATGAGTAACTCTTCTCCATGTCGGACATCTTCTTATCATGTTTAAAGTATATCATAAAACTTTCTTACGCATGCGCATGAGTGTAAGCTGCTTGCAGCCTCTTGTTGATTTTTAAAAAGATACCAAATCCCAGTGACATTTCAGCTTTGAAGCCGCTTCCTAAGACTTGTACAAGAACGGTTTGGACACAGCCGACTTAATAATCAGTGTATCAACAAAAATTTCAATAAAGATTTTACTTCGATATCGTTAGGTATAGAGAGAATTTCAATTGAGTGTGTAAAGTTCTCAACGATTTCTTTGGTTTTGAATAATAATGCGCTTTGAAATTGTCATAACTTGCTCAATCAATCATTAGTAAAAGCCTTTATTTTTTTCCTGGTGTAACCTTAGTGATCATAACGACAGAACAGCCCTTCATGTTGCCGCCATGAGAGGATCTAAGCGATGTGTGGAGTGTATGTTGCAGCATCAACCTCAGTGCATCAATCTTTTTGACAAAAATCAGGTTTGTCACTGAACCAAACAATAATTTATGTCTTTACGTGCAATGTAAATTAAAGGGGCAATGTCGCAAATATTTTCCTGTTTTAGGTCAAGACCAACTGCCTAAATATGCGACCAACTACCTAAATATGCGACCAACTACCTAAATATGCGACCAACTACCTAAATATGCGACCAACTACCTAAATATGCTACCAACTATCTAAATATGCGACCGATTACCTAAATATGCGACCAACTACCTAAATATACGACCAACTACTTTTAATCTTACAAGAAAGGAAAGGAAGGAAGAAGAAAGAATAATTAGATTTTATCGACTACTTTCAGAGTTGTTTTGATACGTTTTAGGGTATTAAGTCAGAAAACTATGTTGACAGAAACAACTTTTCAGAAAGATTTGGTACATTTTTAGGGGAAAGCATTTAATTGAGCCACATCCACTAAGCGGTTTTCTGGTACCTTGGGTTCCTTTCAAATAAACTGTTTTTATTTCCTTTTTAGAACACTGCTTTGCATTTGGCTGCCATACATGGCCATCCAGATGTGGTCTCCTGTTTGTTGTCTTCTGGTGAACAAGAGATCCTTATGAACAAAAAGAATCAAAATGCGCTGGACGTGGCTATGGAGGCGGATATGAAATCTTCGTTACTGGCTATTGCTAGCCACAAGAGGTAGGTAAAGATTGAAACAGAAAAAAGGTGTTTCTTGGTGTTGCGGAAGCTATTGTTGGTTAGCTTTTATGTTGTGTTGTGGGTATTGTTCAGTGTCTTTTGAATCTTTTGTTTTACGTCAAGTCATTTGGTGATCACATCATCCGCAACACCAAGAAACACTACCAGAAAAATAAACAAGACATGCTAATTTCTTTTGGATTATTTCAGAACCCAGGTCCCTAATTCTGGACCCGTCTCTGTGAATAATTACCTCTCCTTGTGTACTAATCGTCTCATGCCTGGTCTATGTTAAGCTTATTATATCCTGCTCATGGACGTAACACCTCACATGCGCATCACGTGATCAATGCATACTACAGTTGAATCCCGAACCCTCAATAACTCGAACCTCTCGCTTAAACTCGAACCAAACTTTTTTCCCTGGCTAAAGATTGTATGCATGGTGTTTTCTTGTTTTTCTTTTTGTTTTTGTTTTTTGTTTTTTTTTTTCGAGATTTTTATACCTTCCTATTGTATTTTTCTAATATAACCATCGAAAACTAGCAGGTGTTTATATTCGATGCAGACATTTGGATCAGTTCTTGTTTTACAAATACGCTAAAGTACGGAGTAACAAATTTCTTGGTTTATTCTATCCATTCAATCATTTATTGTCGTCTTTCCTGTAGGTGGCGAGAGGTGCTGACGTCATGCGCCGCAGGCCATATGGCGCAGATGCAAGCGCTCGTCCAAAAATTTCCTGAAGTTGCTGTGGTAACACAATCACTTTCTTCCACCCTATAACATATGTATTTCACATCATACGTTACAAGCAACGATGAACTCAACATGTGATTGTGTGCTTGATGTTCATTGTACCTTTTGGGTTGAAATGCGATCTTAGTATCACTGAAGTGTCTATAGTTGCAGCTATTACTGCAAAATTTTAGTTAAAAAAGCAAGGCAAATAAGCACGAAGGCGCTTCCTAAGACTTGTACAAGAACGGTTTGGACACAGCCGACTTATTTGTAATAATCAGAGTATCAATAAATATTTCAATAAAGGGCTTTCTTTGATATTGTTAGGTATAGCGAGGATTTCAATTGAATTTTAAAAGTACTCAACGATGTCTGTGGTTTTGAATAATAATACGCTTTGCGATTGTCATAACTTGCTCAACCAATCATTAGTAAAAGCCGAAACCAATTATTTCTTAATTCAGAACGCGTTTTGCTGGACTTGACGTCTGCTACATGTTTTGGTTCGTTGCAATTGCAAACCGCTCTCTAAATAGAATGAGACAAGAGGTACAAAAAAATCGAGATTTTGCCGCCTTTGAGAGGCTTCCTTCTTCCCCTCCCTTGTCGACGTTACTACATATTTGCGCTTTCATTAGAAGATGTCCTCATGTAGCTCGCACAATTCAAAAAAAATGTTCTATCTCATAACCACGTATTATTTTGTTCAATTTTCTAGCGATTTATGGATCAGTGCATGACCAAAGAAGGAAATCCTGATGCTGAAGATTACTCAGTTAGTGTTTAGATTCAATCATAAACAGCTTTTTATTGAGCTTTTGAGATTTATTGACGAGTTTCTTGCTTTTATTATATCTCTCGTGTTTTTCTTTTTTCAGATAACGTACGATTTTTCCTTGATCCAAGGGACTGTGACACCAGATCAAGATTATTTGATGGTGCTAAAGGTAGCAGTTTTTATGATTTAAAGCTGATGTTTTTCAACAAATGAGAATTCAAACATGTCTTAAGAAAAACGCTTTTTCGACTAAGTTTCTGACTGGGGTTAGTTTCTAGAGAAACTGTGGTGCTGCGTCGGTGGGGGTGAAGCACAAGAATTTGGTTTTATCGACTGAGTCGATAAGGTAAATTAGCCACCGTAAAAAGATTCGAGAAAGCTGACGTTTCGAGCGCTAGCCCTTCGTCGGAGCGAATCACGCTCGAATCTTTTTACGGTGGCTAATTTACCTTATCGACTCAGTCGATAAAACCAAATTCTTAAGTTTCTGACTGTCTGATTGACTGACTGATTGACTGACTAATTGACTTTCTGACTGTCTGACTGATTGACTGACTGACTGACTGACTGACTGACCGACTGATTGACTGACTGACTGACTTACTGATTGATTGACTGACCGACTGATTGACTGATTGACCGGCTGACTGGCTGGCTGACTGACTGGCTGACTGGCTGACTGACCAACTCGCTGACTGACTGACTTACTGATTGACCGACTGATTGACTGACTGACTGATTGACATACTGATTGACTGAGTGACCTATTGATTGACCGACTGACTGACTGGCTGACTGGCTGACTGGCTGACTGACTGACTGACCGACTGATTGACTGATTGACTGACTGACTGGCTGGCTTACTGACTAACTGGCTGACTGACTGACTTACTGATTGACTGACTGACTGACTTACTGACTGGCTTACTGACTAACTGGCTAACTGACTGGCTGACTGGCTGACTGACTGACTGACTGACTGTCTGACTGACTGTCTGACTGACTGTCTGACTGACTGACTTACTGACTAACTGACTGACTGACTAACTGACTGTGACTGGCTGGCTGACTGACTGGCTGACTGACTAACTGACTTACTGACTGACTGGCTGATTGACTTACTGACTGACTGACTGACTGACTTACTGACTAACTGACTGACTGACTAACTGGCTGGCTGACTGACTAACTGAGTGACTGAGTGACTGGCTGACGACTGACTGACTGACTTGCTGATTGTCTGACTGACTGACTTACTGACTGAATGACTGACTGGCTTACTGACTTACTGACTGGCTGGCTGGCTGACTGACTGACTGACTGACTGTCTGACTCACTGACTGACTGACTTACTGACTAACTGACTGACCTACATGTACTTACTGACTTGCTGATTGTCTGACTGACTGACTGACTGACTGGCTGGCTGAGTGACTTACTAGCTAAATGACTGACTGATTGGCTGTCTGACTGGTTTGCAGACCGACTGCCTGACTAACTGGCTGACTGGCTTACTGACTGACTGACTAACTGGCTGATTACTTGTCCACTAACTGGCTGATGAATGGAAGAAGGAAGGAATTAACGATCAATGAAGCGACTGATAAATGTTTTGGCTGATCGATTAATAAATTGATACCTCAAAAGTTTGGGTGATCGATTGATCGGTTGATTTGATTGATTGATCGATCGATCGATTGGTGAGTCGATTGATTGGTTGATTGATTGATGAGTGAATGGGTGAGTGAGTGAGTGAGTGATTAGGTAAGGATCATTCATCCCCATATACTTATATTATCTTCTTATCACAGACAATGTTAGAGCATCGTCGACTTAGCTGCCTGACTCACCCTGTTTCTTATATCATTATGAACACTAAATGGTAAGTTTTATCATAGTCTATAAACTTGTCAGATTTAGTTGAGTCTCTGAGAAATATTTGAACCTACAATGTTCGTATAACCGGTAACGAGAGGTGTACTTACGATTGGAAGGTTCACGTTCGAATCATTTGGTCGGAAACCGTTTTATTTTTGTTTTCTTTGACAAATCCCTTTCCACCGCAGGTGGAATATTATCTAGGGAAAGTGAATGTTCCTAGTCGCTTTATGTTACAGAGATTGGAGGTCCACCGCGGTCAAACGTCCGAGGCATTTTTCGTTTTATTTAGTGGGATTTTATTTAATATTAAATGGAAATATTGGTAAGGATGTATAAAAAAAATTAGTTGATGTTACTATGTTTTAATTTTTCTCAAAATGATGAGCTTTTTCCGTAGAAAACGGACCAAAACTCTTTGCGCCTGATCAAAATTATGTTGGCAAATGGCGTCGACAATTTTGCAGTTCACAGTTTTTAAACGCTTAGAACCTTTTTGGTAAACTTTTAAAACGTTTGGTAAATTGACAGTGTATTGGCAATACATTAAACTTTAAACAGTGAAAATGACAACCTTAACTTTTAACTAATACTTTGCTTAACTTTTGCAAATTTCTCTCGTTTGACCGCGGTTAAGAATGGAGGTACCCCCTGGTGCGGTAATTATATAGATACATTATTGGCGCGTGGAGGTGCGGTGGTATAGTGGTTCACATGTCGGACTTTCAACCAGAGGGTCGGTCGTTCGAGCCTGGTCTCTGCCGTCGTGTTGTTTCCTTAGACCAGAATCTTTGCTCTACGCTGTCTCTCTGCACCTAGGTGTATAAATGGGTACCGGCGAAATTAATGCTGGGGGGTAACCTTGTGATGGACTAGCATCCCATCCAGGGGGGAGTAGTAATACTCTCAGTCGCTTCATGCTACCGAAACCCGGTTAAGCTCCGGCAGTTGTGAGCCATCAGGCTTGTAAAGACTTTACCTTTACATTGTTGGCAGGTAACCCAAACATCGGAGCTACAAATAAAAGAGTTTCGTTAAAACACAAATAGATCAATAATCATAAAGATTTGGTTTTAAATAGACATTTCACAGTACTCTATTTCCCGTCTGATCGCCGAAGACAATCGTTGAGTTAGTTAAGCCGCCATGTTAGAAGTCACGAAGCGCTCAAACTGGGGGAAGTACAAATCTCCTCGCCCACGTTGTATTTCCTTTTCCCTGCCTTCAGAGCAGTTTAACAATCTCCCCACTTTTAGTGCACGTGGCTTTCAATATGGCGACCGCGATTGAACTGGGAGAACACACCCAACAGGAAATAGGAAACTTATGAACAAGTCTAGGTTTTAAATTTCAGGACTCTTTTTTTAAACTTTTAGCACTCGTAAATTTAATTTTGGGAAAAAAATAACGTTACACATTCCAGGACCGAAAATTTCGAGAGGCTGTCCCTAAAGAATGAAAAAGGCGCATAGAAAGCTGATTTGGAACCTAAGCATCTCACACGCGAGGTATTATTATCCATAGCGGTTCAAGAAACTGATCCAAGGCTGTTGCGTTAGTACACCATACGTACATATGCCATGACCATGCAAAATGAATCACGTGGTATTCCCTCGAGCGGCTCTTCAGTGCGCGCAAGAGCTTCGCTAATAAGTGACTAGATTTGTAGAGAAACCTTTTAACAGTCTTTATCATGTTTTCCGACCTCACCCTCTCAGGATGATGTTTGGATGGAAAACATTGACCCTCAACCTGATTCTGTATCTCTTCTTCGTGATACCGCTGACGGTGGTTGCTCTCGAAGCTCGGGCTAATGAAAAACTGCTGTGTGGCATTAATGAAACGTTGACAAGAAAGGTAATCTTAATCAGAATTACTATCATTACAGTGTACTCTGGAATAAGGAAATTTTGAAAATACTGATAAATATGAATATGAATGAATATGTACATACAGTAGTATGACAAACACTATAAGCAATAATACAAAAATATGCGTCTTAGGAACAGCTGAGCATCGGAGATATTAACGGATCTGAGATTATGTTCATGGTTGATATCATTGGGATGTTTCAAATTGCCATAACAGTTGCCTGCGCACAGACTTCTCCTATGTCCTTTCCTTCACGCGAAGCAAAGGAGGCTAAAAAGGGCAACAGTTTGGCCTCATAAAATAATTATCGTTTTTTTTTTATCATCCTTATTTCTTGCAGGAGTACATAGAATTCGACGTCCCGTGCAACATATCCAACTCGGTATTAATATATATTATATTGTGTTTTTATATATGATTCTTACTCTAGCCACTCCACGGGAATTGTACGCTTTCTAATGTGGGAAACATTGGAAGTAAAACTTGCGTCCGGGAAACAGCAATGTGTTCTATTTTCTTTGCTTCCGTGACATAATGTTAGCAACAGGTCTAAAGTAGAAAAAGCAAAACCATGTAGTTTGGTCTGAAATAGTTGGTTGGATGAATGAGAAAAAAGACATAGAGTGCTTTCTTTCTTTAATTTTGAGTTAGGTTTCACACCCCTCTCCTCCTCTCCACACATAGTTTGCATAGTTTAGTTTAAAAATGTGTAAGGGTTTCAAGGGGTCTTTCAATATTCGGGCCGAACACCTCACGGTTACCAAAGAAGGGACACCCCTCCGGGCTAAATAACGACAACATACAAGACTACATATATTGCTTTGCCGTGATGTAACCTTGGACACAAAACAATTTCTTTTAAGTAAATAACCTCCTTAATTAATGTTACCTTTTTCATTAACAGGTCACCCAGGGTCTTCAAGTTTGGGTTATGATAATCACAATATTTCACCTGATAAAGGAAATACTTCAGTTTAAAACACAGGTTGGTTCCGTCAAACGGCTTACTTCTTCCCTGATTGAAACAAAAAACCTTTGTTGCAGAAAACACACTTAAGCAATAGTACGACTAGGAACGCTACAAGGCTGATCAAATTAGAATAAACGCGCTAATGTTTAAAAAAGCAAGTTGTAGAAAATCTTTCTGGGTCTTAATTTAAATCCTACTTCTTACCTTTCCCCCTTTTTATCTCGTTAATGCGCATGCGCATTAAGCGAGATTTCGAAATTACGAGATAAAAAAGGGGCAAAAGCTGTTAACAAATTTTTGTGGACTTTTTTCCGGGGGGGGAGTTTCTTCTTTCTTCTTCATAGAAGCTATATTAGGGCATTGAGGATATGGTTGGTTAAAGCGGTTAGGATTTCAAGAAGGGCGTCACATACCGTCACTAAAATATTTGAGGAACACCCCCGGTCCTATTGTTAATTTCCCTAGGGTATTGGGATGTCAGAACTTGTGATGAACTTGTCATATTTCACATTACGTCACCGCAAAGATATTAAAGTTCTTAGTTTCGATATCTCACGTTACGTATCAATATATCAAATTTTCAATCATTTGTCGTAAAGCCATTCAAGCTGCTTTCGAGAATGGTAAAAATAGGTCAAATACGTTTTCTTGGGAAACGTAGTTTGAGAATTTCACGGTCTATTTTTACGAATGGAGACGTTATTGGATGGGAAAGTTTGTGTTTTAATATGAGCGATATGGCAGAGCAAAATAGCATGAACTTTGCGTTTGTATGCAATAGTATGGGAAAGACGTCATAGTTTTATTGGTTTAGCTACCGTGCACAAGGAAATTTTGACTGAATTTGTTTTGCGGGAGGAAATTTTTGTGCGCGATCGGGACAGCTTAAATTTCTGCTGGGAGGAAATGTTTGCGGATTTCTGGTCAAGTATAAATAAAATCCAAGGCATCGGTATTAAATAATTTCACTTCCTGACCGGAGGTTTTTATAGTTCTCCTAGTTATATGGTTGCTGTTCTGGCGCCAATATGAACATAAACAACCAGAAAACTAGTGAGTGAATTATTGTACGTTGTTGTAAAAATGTATCAGTATTATGATAACAGTCTCTGGTTCTTTTGAGGACGTGTGTGGAGTTGAATCGGGAATACAGATGACTGTTGTGCCGGTCGCCTCGGAGTTATGATAGCAATATATTCACTGTTGAAAAGTTCTTGTTAAGCCGATATACATCATTAAAACAAGTAATTTTTTCTGCGCGAGTATATTTCTGCGGTGGAAAATTTAATACAAAATAAAGTAATACTGCATAATAATGCAACAACGGACAACCTTGCCTGTATCTCCGGCAGATCAGAAAAAGGTTTTGAAAAATACTGCGGTCAGGAATCCCGCATGTTTGATTACTTTAGTACAAATGTTATAATTTGAGAAATTGGGGCGCTAAGTTTCATGATGTCACTTTCCGGGAAACTTGATTAAAGTGTACAGCTATCATGATGGAGATTCAAATATTTAAAACCGTATGTAATGATGCTGTACTTCTGACAATGGAGATACTGCCTAACTCCGAGAAACACATTACACTTACACGCGAAATAAACTCTGAGGAGCTATTGCAAGATCCCACTATTCCAATATATGACTATCGCATAAGACTTGGATCTTAATAGAATATTTTACGAAATTTTACTGCGGTCGTGACCCCGGGGGTCGTCAAGAAGACACTGTCAACACTACATTATGTTATCTTTGTGGAATGTCCGGTTTCCGGAAGATAATAAAAGAACAGGAATGAGCGAATCTCAAAACTGTAAAAATGAAATTAACGTTGGAAAAATATATATTTGCTCAATTCTTTCTTTGAGGAATAGAGGAATTCTAAGGATATGCACTTTTTTGTCTTGACTTCCTGACTGAATTTAAGTCTTAAAATAGCAATGAATATGCGTGAACGGACTCTGATCGATCAATGACAGACATTGTAGCGACCATAGGTCATGGATCAGTTCTTTTCTTCTTTAAAATCTCCGTAAAATTCTTAGATGTTTATATGTTTTTTTTATATATAAAGATCTTCAAACGCGGATAAGCGTAAACATTTATCCGATGCGTTGTGGCACACATCAAAGATTTAAATTGGATGATCCCACAGGCAGATGATCGGGATGTGAGTGACATCAAGTTACAGATTCGAAGCCAGTGCACTGAAATATACTAGGTAATAATACGATTTGTCACGGAATTGATAAGCGATAGAAAAATCGAAAATATTACACACTACACATTACACAAAGTCTTCTCACCTTTACTTTATTGTCTCTTGATGTATCCTGACCGGTTTAAATGCATTTTTACAACTTTTGTCACTCGCCCCACTATCCACTATAAAAGAAGGGAAGGCTGGAGACCTCTGAGCGAACCCTCGCCACGCGAAAGCCAATAAATTCTAAACAATTCAACTCAAGCTCCCCGAATTGCCACCAGTGAGGCCGCAGGTTAAATGTCTACCCGTGCGATTCGTGCTAGCTTCCAAATTCCCTTTCACGGTCTCTAAAAGGGCTCCGTTTTGGAGCGATTCTGGCCATCTTTTTGTACCACGAAATTCGAATACTAAAGCTTAGCGACCGCGTCACAGAGACAAAATGACATTCACCCGAGGGGGGGGTCGTTACTTTTGCCCTCGCGCAAATTGACACCGTCGGGGGAGCCGGTGCGTGTAATTCGAACGGAAACCACACGCGTGACCTGTCACTTTTTTGTCTTTATTTGATAAAGTGCAATTTTTCATCAAGATAAAACGAAAAGTCTCTTTTTAAAATAAAAATGCTCGAAGGAAAATTATTAAGCTTGTTAAAACCAATTTGCGCCAAAAAATCAAAAATCAAAGGTCACGGATATGTATGTGTATACCGGGAGTCTAGGGTGTACTCTAACTGCACGTCCGATCCAAGAGAGAGGAAGATAGGGGCCTTGGGAACGAGGTTGGTAGACGTTTCAATAACAAATTGATCATTACATGTAAAAGACCGTTGGCCGTCGGGTGTTGATATGAACGATATGGTCAATAATGTTTAATTTTATTGGTAAATTGCACAACCTTCTAAAGTCGCTGTCGTAATTTGTCGTATTTTTGAAGCGGAATCGAGCCGCTTCTCGCTGTTCAGAACGTCTCATGTCGGCAATTTTCGGGGCCACGTCGCTTGTCGTTTTTACCAAGGCTTCTTTAAGCCGAGATGTTTTGAAAACAGCTTCGGCTATAAAAGGAAACGAAATCTAATCACCAGCTCTATTCCCACAAGAGACACCATTCTGCCCGAAGGTACACAATTTTTTAGTTGACGGAAAAAGCGACAAGTAAAATATTTTCATTTGCCTTTTTTACAATAGTCTAACTTAGTGAAGTATTTAGATAAAACATTCCTTTTTTACTGAAGTCTTTTTACTGAACTTATTCACATGCACAAAGTTCTTGTTTTGTCTCATACATCCACATATACACTGCACATATTAATTGGCTGTTTAAAAACATTGCTAGTAAATCAATTTAAATCCCAAATGAAAATCGTTGCAATATGTTTTAGTTTTGTTTAAATATCAATAAATAAAGATAGTAAATATTTTTTAACCTTCGAACATCTTTCCCAAATTTCGATTGATAGGAAAATCGCCATTGTAGTGCCATACAAGTCATTGCTACTAAAATACTGTAACTGATACAAAACATAGAAAATTAACTAAGTAAAAGGGCTCTCTAAAGATAGATTGAATCTAAGTAGTTTTGCCACCCCCATCCCTCCTCATAATTTCCCCCCGTAGCAACCAAATTGGCCTCGGCTCATTACTCGTGGCGAAGCACACGAGTTGTAAATCCGGCGTTGACTTTTCTTGTTTTTCTTTTTTTCGTGTCACATTAGCGCATGCAAATTTATGCACGCATATTTAAGTCTATATCGACGACTATATGGCTTTCGGCCATGAGATACATACCGTAAAATCTCTCCGTGTGTGTACTCGAGAAGCAAGATAAAGAACTACTGCGTACAACTGCACACTTTCAAGACAATTCAAGGCGTTCATGGATGGATAGGCCGTTTAATATTGTGTTCGCTGCTTATTCCTGTGGGATTTTTGCTCTGGCAAGTTCTGTGTTTTGTATATTAAACTTGCCATTTGCTTAGGACGCTTAGCGATCAAGCTCCGGGTCGAGTTTAAGTGTCAGCTACTGAATCTAGTGAATGCAGTGTGGTCTTACTTTTAAACCCGTGTATACGTGAAAGCATGATGAACAGGCTATCGGCAAGGGTGTTTAAATAAAATTCACTCTCTCACTCACTCACTCGCTCCTTCCATCAGCTGTAAACTTAGTGAGCAAATGCTTTGTTACGAACACGTTTCGTAACAGGAATTCAACGTGAATCCAACGATAACAATAATTAATTTGATGTAAACGAATATAGACAACAATAAGGTTACAGATGTTTCGCATTTGGAGTTTTTAGTGCAACATTAAAATCGATCTAAAAGGATTTTGCAACCTAAACACGCGTTCTGATGCGTATCTAGATTAAAATAATAAAATTTAGTCCGTAGGCAGTATGTGCTCTTGGACAGCGCAGTGATTGAGTTTGTGGCTCAGTCCCGGACGGCTCGAGTTCGATTCTCCAGAGAGTCCTTTTTTTTTTTTTCTTTTCTTTTTTTTGCTTTTTTCGAACTGGACATTATGAAAGTGATGTACTTTATTTTTCGTTCGTCAAAAATCCTTACGTTTTATTAAAAAAAATATATATCGAACTGTGTCAGTGTGAAAACGTAAGCGTACGGCAATATTGCGTTACGCGTTAGCATTTTTTCTTCTCGGGTTGGCTCTTAGGAGCCTTTGATTAGACATAATTTCAAGCTTATGTTTCTCTGTAAAAGCACTCAAATCACTTGGCAATCAATGCTGCAATAAGTTAAAGGCGCCACGAGTTCAAGCTGTGTATAGCTTCTTGTTCGCTTAATATAATCAAGTTGAAGTTTCCCCTCAGCTGTAAAATGAAGACTATTTTGAACAAAATAAATACGCTAAATTAACATGAAAATTATTTACATTCATACTCGTGATTATTTTGTTGCTCATGACTTTTATTGAAATAGAGCCCTTAAGTCCTCTATGACTGCAATGTCTAACTCTTCGATTAGACCTACAGGTATTTTCAATCTTTCAACTTCAATAAACCATTTAGCAGCTTTACACATATTACCTATCACGTCTTTACTACATTTACCTATCAAAGGCACCCAACTTTTCCAATTCTTGTTGTTGTTGTTGTTTTTATCTCGTTAATGCGCATGCGCATTAAGCGAGATTTCGAAATTACGAGATAAAAAAGGGGCAAAAGCTGTTAACAAATTTTTGTGGACTTTTTTCCGGGGGGGGGGAGTTTCTTCTTTCTTCTTCATAGAAGCTATATTAGGGCATTGAGGATATGGTTGGTTAAAGCGGTTAGGATTTCAAGAAGGGCGTCACATACCGTCACTAAAATATTTGAGGAACACCCCCGGTCCTATTGTTAATTTCCCTAGGGTATTGGGATGTCAGAACTTGTGATGAACTTGTCATATTTCACATTACGTCACCGCAAAGATATTAAAGTTCTTAGTTTCGATATCTCACGTTACGTATCAATATATCAAATTTTCAATCATTTGTCGTAAAGCCATTCAAGCTGCTTTCGAGAATGGTAAAAATAGGTCAAATACGTTTTCTTGGGAAACGTAGTTTGAGAATTTCACGGTCTATTTTTACGAATGGAGACGTTATTGGATGGGAAAGTTTGTGTTTTAATATGAGCGATATGGCAGAGCAAAATAGCATGAACTTTGCGTTTGTATGCAATAGTATGGGAAAGACGTCATAGTTTTATTGGTTTAGCTACCGTGCACAAGGAAATTTTGACTGAATTTGTTTTGCGGGAGGAAATTTTTGTGCGCGATCGGGACAGCTTAAATTTCTGCTGGGAGGAAATGTTTGCGGATTTCTGGTCAAGTATAAATAAAATCCAAGGCATCGGTATTAAATAATTTCACTTCCTGACCGGAGGTTTTTATAGTTCTCCTAGTTATATGGTTGCTGTTCTGGCGCCAATATGAACATAAACAACCAGAAAACTAGTGAGTGAATTATTGTACGTTGTTGTAAAAATGTATCAGTATTATGATAACAGTCTCTGGTTCTTTTGAGGACGTGTGTGGAGTTGAATCGGGAATACAGATGACTGTTGTGCCGGTCGCCTCGGAGTTATGATAGCAATATATTCACTGTTGAAAAGTTCTTGTTAAGCCGATATACATCATTAAAACAAGTAATTTTTTCTGCGCGAGTATATTTCTGCGGTGGAAAATTTAATACAAAATAAAGTAATACTGCATAATAATGCAACAACGGACAACCTTGCCTGTATCTCCGGCAGATCAGAAAAAGGTTTTGAAAAATACTGCGGTCAGGAATCCCGCATGTTTGATTACTTTAGTACAAATGTTATAATTTGAGAAATTGGGGCGCTAAGTTTCATGATGTCACTTTCCGGGAAACTTGATTAAAGTGTACAGCTATCATGATGGAGATTCAAATATTTAAAACCGTATGTAATGATGCTGTACTTCTGACAATGGAGATACTGCCTAACTCCGAGAAACACATTACACTTACACGCGAAATAAACTCTGAGGAGCTATTGCAAGATCCCACTATTCCAATATATGACTATCGCATAAGACTTGGATCTTAATAGAATATTTTACGAAATTTTACTGCGGTCGTGACCCCGGGGGTCGTCAAGAAGACACTGTCAACACTACATTATGTTATCTTTGTGGAATGTCCGGTTTCCGGAAGATAATAAAAGAACAGGAATGAGCGAATCTCAAAACTGTAAAAATGAAATTAACGTTGGAAAAATATATATTTGCTCAATTCTTTCTTTGAGGAATAGAGGAATTCTAAGGATATGCACTTTTTTGTCTTGACTTCCTGACTGAATTTAAGTCTTAAAATAGCAATGAATATGCGTGAACGGACTCTGATCGATCAATGACAGACATTGTAGCGACCATAGGTCATGGATCAGTTCTTTTCTTCTTTAAAATCTCCGTAAAATTCTTAGATGTTTATATGTTTTTTTTATATATAAAGATCTTCAAACGCGGATAAGCGTAAACATTTATCCGATGCGTTGTGGCACACATCAAAGATTTAAATTGGATGATCCCACAGGCAGATGATCGGGATGTGAGTGACATCAAGTTACAGATTCGAAGCCAGTGCACTGAAATATACTAGGTAATAATACGATTTGTCACGGAATTGATAAGCGATAGAAAAATCGAAAATATTACACACTACACATTACACAAAGTCTTCTCACCTTTACTTTATTGTCTCTTGATGTATCCTGACCGGTTTAAATGCATTTTTACAACTTTTGTCACTCGCCCCACTATCCACTATAAAAGAAGGGAAGGCTGGAGACCTCTGAGCGAACCCTCGCCACGCGAAAGCCAATAAATTCTAAACAATTCAACTCAAGCTCCCCGAATTGCCACCAGTGAGGCCGCAGGTTAAATGTCTACCCGTGCGATTCGTGCTAGCTTCCAAATTCCCTTTCACGGTCTCTAAAAGGGCTCCGTTTTGGAGCGATTCTGGCCATCTTTTTGTACCACGAAATTCGAATACTAAAGCTTAGCGACCGCGTCACAGAGACAAAATGACATTCACCCGAGGGGGGGGGGGGTCGTTACTTTTGCCCTCGCGCAAATTGACACCGTCGGGGGAGCCGGTGCGTGTAATTCGAACGGAAACCACACGCGTGACCTGTCACTTTTTTGTCTTTATTTGATAAAGTGCAATTTTTCATCAAGATAAAACGAAAAGTCTCTTTTTAAAATAAAAATGCTCGAAGGAAAATTATTAAGCTTGTTAAAACCAATTTGCGCCAAAAAATCAAAAATCAAAGGTCACGGATATGTATGTGTATACCGGGAGTCTAGGGTGTACTCTAACTGCACGTCCGATCCAAGAGAGAGGAAGATAGGGGCCTTGGGAACGAGGTTGGTAGACGTTTCAATAACAAATTGATCATTACATGTAAAAGACCGTTGGCCGTCGGGTGTTGATATGAACGATATGGTCAATAATGTTTAATTTTATTGGTAAATTGCACAACCTTCTAAAGTCGCTGTCGTAATTTGTCGTATTTTTGAAGCGGAATCGAGCCGCTTCTCGCTGTTCAGAACGTCTCATGTCGGCAATTTTCGGGGCCACGTCGCTTGTCGTTTTTACCAAGGCTTCTTTAAGCCGAGATGTTTTGAAAACAGCTTCGGCTATAAAAGGAAACGAAATCTAATCACCAGCTCTATTCCCACAAGAGACACCATTCTGCCCGAAGGTACACAATTTTTTAGTTGACGGAAAAAGCGACAAGTAAAATATTTTCATTTGCCTTTTTTACAATAGTCTAACTTAGTGAAGTATTTAGATAAAACATTCCTTTTTTACTGAAGTCTTTTTACTGAACTTATTCACATGCACAAAGTTCTTGTTTTGTCTCATACATCCACATATACACTGCACATATTAATTGGCTGTTTAAAAACATTGCTAGTAAATCAATTTAAATCCCAAATGAAAATCGTTGCAATATGTTTTAGTTTTGTTTAAATATCAATAAATAAAGATAGTAAATATTTTTTAACCTTCGAACATCTTTCCCAAATTTCGATTGATAGGAAAATCGCCATTGTAGTGCCATACAAGTCATTGCTACTAAAATACTGTAACTGATACAAAACATAGAAAATTAACTAAGTAAAAGGGCTCTCTAAAGATAGATTGAATCTAAGTAGTTTTGCCACCCCCATCCCTCCTCATAATTTCCCCCCGTAGCAACCAAATTGGCCTCGGCTCATTACTCGTGGCGAAGCACACGAGTTGTAAATCCGGCGTTGACTTTTCTTGTTTTTCTTTTTTTCGTGTCACATTAGCGCATGCAAATTTATGCACGCATATTTAAGTCTATATCGACGACTATATGGCTTTCGGCCATGAGATACATACCGTAAAATCTCTCCGTGTGTGTACTCGAGAAGCAAGATAAAGAACTACTGCGTACAACTGCACACTTTCAAGACAATTCAAGGCGTTCATGGATGGATAGGCCGTTTAATATTGTGTTCGCTGCTTATTCCTGTGGGATTTTTGCTCTGGCAAGTTCTGTGTTTTGTATATTAAACTTGCCATTTGCTTAGGACGCTTAGCGATCAAGCTCCGGGTCGAGTTTAAGTGTCAGCTACTGAATCTAGTGAATGCAGTGTGGTCTTACTTTTAAACCCGTGTATACGTGAAAGCATGATGAACAGGCTATCGGCAAGGGTGTTTAAATAAAATTCACTCTCTCACTCACTCACTCGCTCCTTCCATCAGCTGTAAACTTAGTGAGCAAATGCTTTGTTACGAACACGTTTCGTAACAGGAATTCAACGTGAATCCAACGATAACAATAATTAATTTGATGTAAACGAATATAGACAACAATAAGGTTACAGATGTTTCGCATTTGGAGTTTTTAGTGCAACATTAAAATCGATCTAAAAGGATTTTGCAACCTAAACACGCGTTCTGATGCGTATCTAGATTAAAATAATAAAATTTAGTCCGTAGGCAGTATGTGCTCTTGGACAGCGCAGTGATTGAGTTTGTGGCTCAGTCCCGGACGGCTCGAGTTCGATTCTCCAGAGAGTCCTTTTTTTTTTTTCTTTTCTTTTTTTTGCTTTTTTCGAACTGGACATTATGAAAGTGATGTACTTTATTTTTCGTTCGTCAAAAATCCTTACGTTTTATTAAAAAAAATATATATCGAACTGTGTCAGTGTGAAAACGTAAGCGTACGGCAATATTGCGTTACGCGTTAGCATTTTTTCTTCTCGGGTTGGCTCTTAGGAGCCTTTGATTAGACATAATTTCAAGCTTATGTTTCTCTGTAAAAGCACTCAAATCACTTGGCAATCAATGCTGCAATAAGTTAAAGGCGCCACGAGTTCAAGCTGTGTACAGCTTCTTGTTCGCTTAATATAATCAAGTTGAAGTTTCCCCTCAGCTGTAAAATGAAGACTATTTTGAACAAAATAAATACGCTAAATTAACATGAAAATTATTTACATTCATACTCGTGATTATTTTGTTGCTCATGACTTTTATTGAAATAGAGCCCTTAAGTCCTCTATGACTGCAATGTCTAACTCTTCGATTAGACCTACAGGTATTTTCAATCTTTCAACTTCAATAAACCATTTAGCAGCTTTACACATATTACCTATCACGTCTTTACTACATTTACCTATCAAAGGCACCCAACTTTTCCAATTCTTGTTGTTGTTGTTGTTTTTTATTAATTAACCTTACATTCTCTCGCATTAACGAGATGGCTTTAAGAGCCCTTTGATTTATTAATTAACCTTACATTCTCTCGCATTAACGAGATGGCTTTAAGAGCCCTTTGATTTAAGTCGGAGTGAAAAAACGTTTGTTGTTGAGAGATAGCACATTCTTTGTTTTTGTTGTTGTTGTTGTCAAGCATATCCCACTTATATTGTACGAAAGGTTCTCTCTTCAACCTCATGCGCATGCGCAGGTTTCGGTTAAATAGATCTCAAGACCTAACAGTATTTTGAAAATTTGTTTTTTTTAACACAATTGCCGGTAATCTCGCAATTTGATTGGTCGATGCGGGTGGTAAGTAAGAGTGCAGACAACGGTGCTGACGCTAACATCGCGCAATTTCTAAATATTGTGGAAAAAACAGATTTCCACCGGTTTTCCGTGGTATGGACTCTTGTTTACCACGATTTACGTCAACACATGGTCAAAATTTGTTGCTGACTCACTCGGCTGCGCCTCGTGAGTCCACAACATTTTGACCATGTGATGACGTAACTCGTGGTAAATAAGGGTCCACACCACGGAAAACCGGTGGAAATCTGCTAATTCGAGCGCTGGTGCTTTGTCAGACGAAAAGCTAGCGCTTCAGAGAAACGTCAGCTTTTATTTTTTTTACGGTGATCAATTTACAATGTACCTAATCAACTCAGTTGTTAAAACCAGATTTTCATGTTTTACTCCCCCACTAACGCACCACCACAGTTTCTTAGAAACAAATCCCTTTATTCATCTACTAATAGGGCAGTTTTCAATTGAGTATCGTAAAACCAAAACCAAAGTAATTACTCTGACCAATCACAGCAGTCGTAAACAATCCAATGTGAAGCAATCAGAGCTCGAGGCAATTACATGTCGGCGGCGCCAAGCGCGGGAAAACGCGTGCGAGCAAGTCACGATTGGTTTTGGTTTTACTTCTGATTGGTCGAGAAAGTGGCGCGAGATTTTTTAGCCAATCACAAAGCTTAGCAATGCAAAACCAAAGCAATTGTGTAATTACTTTCGACACTCAATTGAAAACTGCTCTGTATTCGTTTGCTACTATTAACTGGTCTTATTTATCATATAACAGAGATTCAAATACCTTCTTCAAATGTCCAATTGGTTGGAGTGGACTGGTTATGGTTTTGCATTGTTTTATGTTCTCCCGCCGTGTGACTGTAAGCTGGGATTGAAGCAGGAAATTGGTGCAATTGCTTTGTTCTTTGGATGGATGAACCTCATTCTGTTCCTCAGAAGGTAAAAATCGCTGTTCTGAAGATTACATTAGTAAAGTCGGTCATGCAACCTTGTCTTACGTCTGTTGTTCTAGTCTCGAAGTGTGTCGGACGTACGCATGAGGTTGGATTGGGTCTCACCAGTTGAATGTTAGCTACAGCATTTATCACGACCGACTTTCATGTACATATGCAGTGATATAAATGCACACAGAATTTCGTTTTTGTCGTTGGATTTTGGATATCGAATTTTAAACTGGAGGACGATTTTTTTTTATTGGTTCAACCGACATAAAAATGTACGCCTGGGTCTACCTCCGCTGTTTCATTTAGTCAGGAGCGCCCAAACTTGAAGAAAACCGCCCCGAAACTGCTCGGAGTACTGGTTCTATACAAGACATATTTCCCAGTCAAGGGTTGGTCTATAAATGAGTACGAGGTATGGCAGAGTTTGGAAAACCTAACAAAATTCTGGAGAATACCTTTTGATGAACAAACATCCTGTTAAAAATACAGCCTTACTTCATCATCCCATCTTTGTATACTTTCAGGTTGTCATCGTATGGTCAATACATTATAATGTTGCAAACGATGTTCATCACGCTTTTCAAGGTTGGTCCTTAGTTTCTTTTATCACTTTTAATCACAGTTGTGTTTAACCCTTGACTCCCAAGACTGCCAAAGATCAAAATTCAAGGCATCTTCCATGTTTTATTTTTTAAAATATTGAAAAACAAATGGTACTATGCAAAAGTACTGCTGAAGAGGTTTTATTTGAATGGTCACACCATAGGATTTCATCAACAGACTCAAAAGTTAGAACAAATGGTACCATGCAAAAGTACTGCTGAAGAGGTTTCATTTGAATGGTCATACCATAGGATTTCATCAACAGACTCAAAAGTTAGAACAAATGGTACCATGCAAAAGTACTGCTGAAGAGGTTTCATTTGAATGGTCACACCATAGGATTTCATCAACAGACTCAAAAGTTAGAACAAATGGTACCATGCAAAAGTACTGCTGAAGAGGTTTCATTTGAATGGTCACAACATAGGATTTCGTCAGTAAACTCAAAAGTTAGAACTTCACTACGTGTCTCCATAATTGACTCTGAGAGTGCAAAGGTTAAAAACTGGCAAAAAATGTGAAATAATACAACGCATGAAATAAAATCGAACAGCTTCAGCGTACATTTGAATAGTCACACCAGGAAAGAACTGCTCAATGGCTTCGTTTTACAATTCAAGACAAGACGGAATACAGTGTCTGACAAAAAATTTTCAAATCACCCCGTACAGCACAATAAAACCGCACCACAGGACAGTACTGCTCAGTAACTTGTATATCATCACAAACAGCTACAGTCGCCACAGCAGCTTTCATTTAAGTGGTAGTACTTTAATTTAGGATTGCATAATTTAATAGAATTACAAGCCAAGACAAGCATCAGTATCACATAGATAACTTTAATTCTTTTACTGTCTAAATGCATTTTTATTTATAAAGCGCGTAAAATGCCATTGTTTTTTTAGATCCTGGTGCTGTTTTTCTTGTTCATCATGGCATTTAGCACCACGTTTTACCTCCTTATGGACGAGCAAAAGGTGAAATTCTCTTTCTTGATTAACACTTTTCATATAAAGTTATTTATTCCTGTGGATTCGAGTTTCTTTTATTGAAATTTCAGGAGCCGTACGCTAGCTTTCCATACTCCATGATGACGATCTTTGTGATGACGCTTGGCGAACTCAACTATTCGGACATGTTTTTGCCGTGGAGTAATCTGGAATATTCTACACTCACCAATATTCTGTTTGTCTTGTTTGTGCTTGGAATGCCAATCATTCTCATGAATATGCTGGTTAGTATGACGTCACTGCTTTATAGATAACTCACTTCAAACTTTCCTGAAACGAGTCAGTTTGATCCCACTCGACCAGCGCTTGTAGGTTAATTTCACTGCAGATTATAGCATCATTCGCTGTCTATGATTTGCCCATGATAAGAAAATGATGAAAGAAGTTCGAAGATCTTATTTTCTGTTCGGCTGTTTATAATTTGAGGAGTGCCATTTCAATCTAAATTGTTTTTTACACGGACGAGCTTGTTTTGTTATTAGAGTGGATCACAACGTGCGACTTCTTATAGCCGGCGAATATGCTTTGGGAGCACACCAGAGTTGATGAGAGTGCATGATATTCGAACGATATTTTTGGTCAAACAAAAGAGAGTTTGTTCTTAATTTCCAATGAAAATCCCAGCAAATTTATATTCTTTAAGAGCGCACGAGAGTAGATGGGATTTCATGAAAGTTAGCGATCACACCAAGAAGAGAATTTAATCTCTGATCGATTGTGAAATATTGAGAATCCTGATATAAACTCTTTGAGAGCGCATGAGAGTTTCAGATCAAATGGGGGAGCTTGCCGCCGCATTTACGCTTTCTCGTTCTTGTTTTTGTTCTTATTGGCCTATTTTCATATTGCTATCATGATTCGCTGACGAAGGGCAGCGCTCTAAACGCCAGCTTTTGAATCTCTTTACGGTAATCAATTAACCTTAGAATTCAACACGTTGATACACTGCCCAAATATGGTCAAAAGGTATCAATATACGCTATGTCTAGATGGCGTATATCCAACGATGGAGGTAAATTTAGTATTTTGACAAGAGAATACAAAAATGACGGACCGGCCTCGAATTTTTTTCTTCAAACGGTGCTTTGTTATCAATGTGTTAAATTATAAAACTATTATTGCGCTCAAGCTTGCGTGATATCGCCTAATTTTAGAATTATGCTATATCACGCGCGCTTTCGCGCTATAATAGTAAATTATTAACCCAGCTGATAAAACCAAATTTTCATTGTAGGTTGGTCTTGCAGTGGGAGATATTGACAAGATTCAAGCTCACGCTGCAATGGATCGTTACATTATGCAGGTATATAACATTCACATATAACAGAAATACAAATATACCTTGCAAGATGCTTAATGTTCATAGATATACCATATACCAATCCAGACTAAGAAACTATCATTCAGGAATGCTAATCTTGGAATCGATTTTATGAGTTTTCAAAAAGGTGTAGGGCCAAATTTGTTAAATCAATATCAGCAAAGTCGCCTTTACAGGACAAACTTGATTTCAGGAACTCACGTTGGCAAACTTCAGAAAGTTGCCAAACTCGTCAGTTTTTTTTTTTGAAGACAAACCTCAGGTACCCCACACAAACTGTATGACCGTTCGTGTTTAAAATTTAGAGGAAATGTATTGGAATATCGAAACGTCCAGAAACCTTAACCTCGTTCCGTGACCGGGACACCTAATGTGGTGAGAGCTCGTGCTCTTTTTGGTTCTTGGAAAGTGAACAACGTGTGTTTGACAAACGTTTACACGTCAAATGCGAGTTTTAATAACAACTCAAAAGAGTTGGTGATCAAAAAGATTGATTTGTCAACTGTTGATGTCACATTCATACACACACCAACTTAAGTTTGTAAACATAAATTTGTCTTGTGAAGGCGGCTTGTACACTTGTAGAACGTGGTGAAGAATGACAAAGTCATAGACTGCTAGCAGTCCCTCCCTGGATAGTCGAGATGGCGGTGATTGGCGATCAAGCGACAGCCGGGGATAGCGAAAGTAATGTGAGCCGAGAGGGGGCCGAGAGAGGGGTGGGAAGAGGTCCACTCGCTCCAGTCTCGTCGAGCCTGTTTTCGTGATCAGCTTGCCGCTCGGCTGACTGAAAAGGGATCGCAAGCAGTCTGACAAAGTCATAAATACCGACACAACTTTATGCTACAAAACCAAAGATAAGCCCAGGCTTGATGAAGCAGCAGGGTTTCTGATCTAAAAGACAAAGAGATTTTGAGTTTGTTTGCTTTTCAGGTGGAGTTGGTGTTGGATATGGAGGAAACAATTCCTACTTGGCTCGCTAAACGAGCTCATATTACAAAACATGTCGAGTACCCAAATAAAGATTCATCCAAGGTATTTAACTCTAACTAAGTCTTTATCTTTTTAGTTTGGTTTATTGCAATTATTTTGCTCTAGCAGCAGATAACATCGGCGAGACATTTAATTTGTAAATGATTCCTCATTACAGTGGTATAATACTTCTTGAAGAACATGAATGAGTAATATTCAGTCTTTACACGATAAAGCGGAGGTATTATTGTAATTTGACTTTGCATCTACTTTTGAGCACTTAACTAAAACTGTTTCGCTACCGTCCCTTTACTGAAACACTAGCAGACGTCTTTGGGTGCGTACAATAAAAACAAAAACATTTCCAGAATTAAAAAAAAGCAAAGTGTTTGTTAATTTGTCATCTATTTTTAGTTCTACGAACGGATTTTAGGATTCAGCGCTCCTGGAGACGAAGAAGAGGAAAATGAAACTTCCGCTGACCTCCCCCCTGAATTTCACCCCCTGTTGAAGAGAATGGAAGAGCAGGAGAATAGGTACGAACATGCGTCATGTGGAGCTAAGCTGTTTTGATTTGAAAACCTGCACCAATCGTGATTTAGCGCATATTCCAGCACTTGGCATCAGTTTTCCCTCGTGCGGTGCCGGTTGTACTCCCGCGTTTGGCACTGTTACATGTTTTTACACGTTTATTTTTTCCCTTTATTCTCGCAAATGTTTTCCAATATTGTAGGCAAGACGCCCACTTTGATATTTAACTGTCGTCTTTTGTATTTTTAATAAAACATGATTCTGTGAATTCACTGAGCGGTCCGTATAGGAATATTCGGACCGCTCAGGGAACGAATCAGAATGATCCTTTTTATCATGGACCAGTTCAGTTTTAAGGGTTGCTTCTGCATGTCCCGGAGCACATATTACGTAAAACAAAAGGAACAAAGAACGACAATAATACAAATGCAAAACAAGACCAACAATACAATACTTTATCGTAGACCAGTTCAGTCAATAATAAGGGTTGCTTCTGCATGTCCCGGAGCACATATTACGTAAAACAAAAGGAACAAAGAACGACTATAATACAAATGCAAAACAAGACCAACAATACAATACTTTATCGTAGACCAGTTCAGTCAATAATAAGGGTTGCTTCTGCATGTCCCGGAGCACATATTACGTAAAACAAAAGGAACAAAGAACGACAATAATACAAATGCAAAACAAGACCAACAATACAATACTTTATCGTAGACCAGTTCAGTCAATAATAAGGGTTGCTTCTGCATGTCCCGGAGCACATATTACGTAAAACAAAAGGAACAAAGAACGACAATAATACAAATGCAAAACAAGACCAACAATACAATACTTTATCGTAGACCAGTTCAGTCAATAATAAGGGTTGCTTCTGCATGTCCCGGAGCACATATTACGTAAAACAAAAGGAACAAAGAACGACAATAATACAAATGCAAAACAAGACCAACAATACAATACTTTATCGTAGACCAGTTCAGTCAATAATAAGGGTTGCTTCTGCATGTCCCGGAGCACATATTACGTAAAACAAAAGGAACAAAGAACGACTATAATACAAATGCAAAACAAGACCAACAATACAATACTTTATCGTAGACCAGTTCAGTCAATAATAAGGGCTGCTTCTGCATGTACCGGAGCACATATTACGTAAAACAAAAGGAACAAAGAACGACAATAATACAAATGCAAAACAAGACCAACAATACAATACTTTATCGTAGACCAGTTCAGTCAATAATAAGGGTTGCTTCTGCATGTACCGGAGCACATATTACATAAAACAAAAGGAACAAAGAACGACAATAATACAAATTCAAAACAAGACCAACAATACAATATCTCACAAACAATAGAAGATCATGGGTACCGGTACATGCAGCAAGACCCATAATAGGGAAGATGTCAATGATGTCACCAATTGTTATTAATGTGCCAACCAGAGCCTTATTGGCTGCAGAAACAATGGGTTCTTTTGTTCCAGTGGTTGGTACATTTGAATAACAAAAAGAATGTTTGTAAGATATCATCCCTATAGGACGTATTTTTGCAGGCCAGAAAGGAGATAAAGAAGAACTAGAAAATATATATTATTTTTATGGGACTTCATATTCAAATAATAAAATTGTACTTCCAGTGAAAACGGCCTGACATAGTCATAACTTTGCTTTTTTGGGACAAAATGCATGGATATAGAACCCCAAGACCATAGCCCCAGTCATACCAAGGGTAAGACACACAAAACCAAAGTCCACTAGTGAAAACGGTCTAACATAGTCATAACTTTGCTTTGTTTGGGACAAAATGCATAAATATAGAACCCCAAGACCATAGACCCAGTTATACCAAGGGTAAGACACACAAAACCAAAGTCCACTAGTGAAAACGGCCTAACATAGTCATAACTTTGCTTTGTTTGGGACAAAATGCATAGATATAGAACCCCAAGACCATAGCCCCAGTTATACCAAGGGTAAGACACAAAACCAAAGCCCACTATAATGCGCTCCATTTTTGTCTTATAAGCATAAGCGCAAGCGCAAGCATAAGGATCAATCTTATGCTAATGTAAATATTCGTTTTCACTTGACGCAATAGATGGTTTTCACTCACGTGACCTTCAGTCCTGTGGGACTCAAATGACAAAGGCCATGGCGGCCATGTTGGTACATAACAAAAGAAGTTCATTAAAATTCTTTTGTAGTTGTACACCAATATGGCCGCCGTGACGTAACGTGAAAACCATCTGTTCTTATGCTTGGCTTCCGCTTATGTCGCTAGTGAAAACCAAGCTTTAGACAATGGTTTTATTGACTTAATGATTGATTGATTTCTCAATTTATTGTTGTTTCAATTTTGCATTTCAGAATCAATGGGATATATGACCTGTTGAAGGAACAGTCATCACTACTTAAGTCCATGGATCAGGCCCGCAAGACAGTTGTACAGGGCTATTGACACATTTAACACATTTTTGTATGCTGTTGCTTTTTTACACCAGTTATTGTTATAATTGTTCTTTATTCATGTTTTCTCTATAACCTTGAAGTTATCCTCTTGTAATTGTCAATATATATTGTATATTTTTTAATATATTCAAATGTAACGGTTATTGCAACAGAACGGAAGATGACAGAAGCTTCTGTCGCAGCTTTCTAATCATTCTGACTCCACTAAGACGAGACATTCAATGTGAAATGAGTTTATTGAGGATGAGCCAGTCAGTCATCTGACGGATGTATCGTGCTTACATATTCTTTACATTCTCCTGGCCTTGTAAATTAGATTTTAATTTACATTAAATTACAGAAAATTGTGCCACGCCAGATACGAAAAACCACTAAAAACCACCCTTTCGAAGTGGCCAAAAATTGTGGAAACGTATACCCCTCCCTATAAAAGTGCAGTGGCACTGGATCTCGGAGGCAGAGGTACAACTGACAAATGATAACATTTCCAAATACTTTTGCTATGATACAGTATCAAACCTATTTGAAAGACTGAAACTTAATCGAAAAAATAAAAAGAAAAGAGATAACGTTGCAGAAGACTGACCGACGTAGAATGAAACATTTCTCCCGCCAAAAGCATAAATAGTCCTGAACTGTCCCATGAGGACACGCGAGCCTCTATGCCGTGCCGTCAGAATAATAATTTCTGCCTAATTCGTTCCTACGTCACTCAGTCGTCAGAAATTACATTTATGAAAGTCGTATCTTTCTTAAGTAACAATGCGTGTAAGAACTAGGCAATGCTCTATTGTTCCGCGGCATTTCGCTTTCCCCACATAAGATTGTTTAGGTGTTTCTTACTGAGAATACAACAACCTATGGACATGTTTTTTTTAAATAAAATGTACTGGAACTTTATTTTAAAGTGATGTTTCTTTTGTGCTACAAGATTTCATCCAATCGTAAAACTCCAAAACTGCAATGACCAAGAAAGGCTTCTAATTTTACATGTTTTCCACATTGAATTTTGATTGTATTAGAAACTCAGAATAGTTTTCACTAAACTAGAGAGAAATAAATGCACTGCCTGGTTAAGTTATGGTAGATTTTCACGTTTTAGCCAATGAGGTGGACGGTTTCAACAATATCACAATTAATTCACACATTTCTGCATTTCTTGCCGTTGGTTGCCTGGTTCTTACTAGGACAATTACTTAAACATCACTACTTATTGGCTGTGTTTTCACGAGGCGGTTTTTCTCGCTTAACATTCCTGTAGATATATTTTCTTTTGTTAAGACAATAGAAAATTAGAACACAAAAGAACGACAATACAATGCCCTTCTTTGTTGTTTAATTGCCGACAAGCTTAAGCGACCTGGTTTGCTCGCTCGTGAAAACACGGCCATTGTTACCTTATTGTTCTTGTTCTTGTTACCTCTACAATTTATGTTGAACCGACCGTGACCGTGCACATCTTTTGTTTTTTGATCACACCCTATGACTGAATAACTTAATAGTACCATTTCTATTGGTCAGTTGCTCGAACAAAAGATCAACATCTATCGTGTTGTGCACGGTCAAGGCCGAAAAACGATAGCAAAAAGATCGAACAAAGACAATTCTCAGGTTTCACAAATAGTCTCTCGATTAACTATGTTTAAATGTTACAGCTGCAGTTTTGAGTGGTTTTCAATAGCCCATTTCCGAATTACTCTTTAGCCTCCTCATGGGCGGATCCAGAAATTTTATAAAGAGAGGATCGTAAAATTTTTCATGAGAGACAATAGGCGCGTCAGCGCCCACTTGACGCGCTTGCAGGCGCCTTTCTAGAGGGGTCTTGGGGACATGCCCCCCCCCCCCCCCCCCGCGGAAATTTTGATAATTTAAGAGGGATTTTCTCTAAGGGTCACCTATCACATGCAAAATAATTTTTTTTCAAAATCCTCAAAATTGGCACGATTAAAGGTCCTTGGGCACTGAATCTATCGCTATATGTTTGAGTCCGATCACAATTTTATTTTAGGCAAACGGCGCCAAAATGTAAAATTTGACGTCATTTCCGGTTTTTAAAGGTCACTTGTGTGGTCTCCAAACACTGCTCAAAATCGCTTTAGCGTGGTGATATTTTTGCAAATAAATTTGCCAGCCTAAATCTAGACATAATAACGACTTTTCAACGGTAAAGATTTTAAGAGAAAATTTAAAGCATAATATTTTACAGAATTTTCAATAATTAGTACGGTTTTAGCACGATTTGCGTATGTCATGTTAAAACGCCTATATCGCCACTGGTACATGGCCTAGCTAAAAACTAGTCCACGTGCAGCAAAAGCTATACCTATAGATTAGTTTTATGAAATAAAATTTTGGGGCAATTCATAAACAAATGGTGGAGAGCGATGAATGTGACCTCAATGTCCAGCCATATTTCATATCAATTTACAAGGCAATATGTATACAATTTACTGATAAACTCACCGTAAAACAGCCTCTGTTTGCTTTTTATTCGTAAACAAACTTCCCCAAGCCATAATAGAATGATTTAATTCCATTTTGAGCTTATACAATCCAATAAAATGTCTTGAAAGAGCATCGAAGCATTCACGATCGGCCCTGTGACAAGTCCGTTCATCGCCGTGCGAGCGTGACAGGCACCGTGACAAGTTTTACTTTGTCCCAGGTCACCAGCTCTGTAAAAGGTCACCAATTCTGTAAAATATTATGCTTTAAATTTTCTCTTAAAATCTTTACCGTTGAAAAGTCGTTATTATGTCTAGATTTAGGCTGGCAAATTTATTTGCAAAAATATCACCACGCTAAAGCGATTTTGAGCAGTGTTTGGAGACCACACAAGTGACCTTTAAAAACCGGAAATGACGTCAAATTTTACATTTTGGCGCCGTTTGCCTAAAATAAAATTCTGATCGGACTCAAAGATATAGCGATAGATTCAGTGCCCAAGGACCTTTAATCGTGCCAATTTTGAGGATTTTGAAAAAAAATTATTTTGCATGTGATAGGTGACCCTTAGGGAAAATCCCTCTTAAGTCCTCTGAAATACAATCTGGTGCATTCTGGGCGCTCAAATTTAGCAAATGCCAGGATCAGATATTGAACAAGAAATATAGAAATGTTTAATTAAATGCAAATGTGGTTGTTGTCAAACATGACTTGAATCAACTCGAACTTTTTTTACAAACGAAGTCCAAGTAACTGGAGTGGTATGGGATCATGAATATGGATGTAGGTCTTATTTGCATGTGAAACAAAACTGACATCCACATGACTGGTTTTGCCCTTGGCCTCGGTTTGAAAAAGAGGCTAAGAGCAACTCGGAAATGAGCTACTACAATAGGCACTGGCCATCACAATAGGAACTGACAGTCCAATCAACCAATCAAAACTATACAAATAACCGACGCCAAGCTTACTTCTGATTGGGTGGGAAAGCGGCGCGAATATTTTTAACTAATCGTACACCATAGTAATGCAAAACCAAAGCAAATGCGAACAAATTTCGACACTAAGTGAAAAACCCACTTTAAACTATATTATTAGTGTAGAATTACCCAATTTTAGGTTTATCAGGGATCAGTGACATGTTAAGATTAGCAAAAATTGTCAGCTTGGATTGGTGCATTCAATGGTAACCACACAGTCTCGTTCCCAGTCGTCCTCGGCGCAAAATGTAATGTGACGTCACCCACCGAGCTCTCTTCGCACGGTAAGCTCGTTAAGGCCTGGGAACGAGGCTGGTAATCACGTAGAATGTTTTCAAAACTATTTGCAGGAAATATTTTACCCATAACTTCGTAAAAGCAGCAAATAAACTTATATTGGCAACGTTTTAAAAAGAAATACCACGCTTTTCAGTCTGTGAAACGTGTTTGGGATGTTTCTACATGTACGTCCATCATTACTTGTACAGAAGTTGAGATAGTGAAGACTTTATAGATTTTGTGAAGTGTAGAACAAACTTTAAAGTCAGTGTTTATAAAACAAAGAATTATATAGATATTATTGACATTTGATTGGACTTAAAGCCACGTTTGGAAGGTCACGATGCAATAACTAGGCAGCTTTCGTAAAATATTGTCAAACTTAGCAAAAATTTAGAAAAAGAATTTCTGAGTAAAATTTATGCCTTTTTGTTTTTATGAATGCCCTTAGCGTCAAGCGAACGCGGTTAAATATACCAAAAGGCGCCCTCGCAAAGGAGTTGGTGAGTTAAGGGCTAGATCATTCTATGTAATAAATAACAGTTGTTTACCACAAAACCAAGGTATTTGTCGTGACTTTATTAATTGGGGCTTGGGACTTGAAGTTAACAGGTAAGGGTAGGTGTTGAATAGAGCAGTATTTTGATAGAACTAAAATCTGCAAAGGACCGCAAACGATAATGCTGTAAACGATACGTACGATCTACGAAAGACCTTATCAGCCAAAAAATGAACAAACATAAACGACAAACTGCAAGGCTGATCTGACTACGTAAAAAGGTAGATTTGAATGCGTTTGAATGTTAACATTGGCTTGCCATGTACATTCGACTATCTGTCGGTGTTCCAAAAATCATTTCCTTTCTCCTATCCCTTCTTAACACCTCTTAACATTTCATTAAAATTCAGGTAAAACCCCGTCTTAAGTACAGACCACATTCAAAAATGGCCAAAAATGATTTTCATCCCCACAAGAATGATTTTTAAGGAGAATCTAATTTCATGTAACTTAAAGAGATTATAGCGGAGCACTTGCCAGGCCGAAGGCCTGGCTGCGCAGCTCCATACTCATAGAACCTATGCCGTGATTTTTCATGGTCATGGCTAGCGGAATGTATCGCGGGCGCGTGTTTGCCCGCCCGCCCGCCCGCCGTGTTGGAACAACATCCGGGATCTTGAAAGCAAGGCTTTGTTTTTCGCGCGGCCACACAGCCGTGAGCTCGGTAAACACTTTAGTTGTTTTGTTGTGTCTAGCGGAGAATTAAAGTCGTTATTTTCCTGCATTTTTTCGCGGTTTGCTACTCAAGACAGGGATACTAATTAAGGTATACTCAGAAGCCGCTTTAGTGGAAAAAGACGAGCTTTCAGGGATAAAATCTTGCTTCGAGGAACTTCATGTATTACGTTTTTATCAATGCGGGAGATGTTTGTTTTCTACGGATTTCAGAACCAGAAGCGGAGATTTGAATTTCCAAGCAAGCGAGGGACTTAAAAGTAAAACAGATTACAGTTTTCGATGAGAATTTATGTTGATATCAATCTGTGAGTGACTTTTTAGTAGCGTTATTGTTAGTTTTGGAGAATTGATTTTCAAACGTGCTTAAATTCAGTTGTATCGATCTCTTGAATTTCATCGAAGAAAGCTTAAACTCGATGAGCTATAATTTAATGGTACGCGTTTTGCTTTTAAACGTAAACTAATGGAGATTTGAATAATTTTTTTCGAAAGAAGATTGTGTTGTCCATTTTATGTGTTTGTTCATTCATTAAATCGATTGAAAAGCGATTTTATGTAAACAAAACAAGACTTTGATTTTATAGTACAGTTCCATCTTCACTCGCATCGCCTTATGCAAATATGTTTGTGCATTATGCAAATATGTTTGTTCAATTCAGTTTCTCGGGCAATTTTTGACAAACATAAACTGTATTTTATTCGGAAACTAGTGGTACTAGTTATTCTAGACAGAGAAAAGTTGTTTTTGTGAACTTTTGTACGGTCTATAAAAATGTACTGTGCAGACGGTCGCGTAATACTGTTTTTGAGAATTGCTAAAATTGAAAATAGCCCGTTCGTCAATCTTAATTCTTGTGCTTCCAACCTTTCACCTTAGTTAAGTTTCACCTTAGTTAAGTTTCACCTTAGTTAAGCTTGCTCAAATTTTCTTAGACCATATGCATCGGAAGGGGGTGCGGGCTTCCAAAAAGTGCAAGATAAAAATTGAAAAACATCATAGGCTCCCATCTACATAAATTATGAACTCTCCCCCATGTATCCTGAAGTGGCGGATTTTGCCGCCATCTTGGTTTTTCTTATCCTAGCGTGACTTATCCTTGACCTCGTTCTAATGACGGTATGATGTTTTGACCAGAAATTTGTTTATGACGCGTGATCATTTTTTTTAAGCGCTTTTTTCTCAAAGTGACCTTTTGGCTTTTAGGGCTTTTAGGGGACACTTTAAAGAGCAAATTTGGACAGTAGGTAGGTTAGCATACAATAAATTAAAAAACTGAAAAGACGTGTCTGGAAATTTTGAATTTCTGAAAAATGTTTCGTTTAGAGCCATTCCCGCGCGATAACTCTAATTATGGGGAAACAGACAAATGGGCAAAATATAATAATAGCTTTTAAAAGCTGATTAAGACGCCCGTATTTAGAATTCGTAAAAATTAAAATCGACAATTCATTCTCTTGAAAAGTGTAATTAGATAGACAGCTCTATATGCTCTTATACTCTTACACCGAAATAGCTATGAGGCTGAAATTTTCTGACTTTTCCTAGAATTTATCTTGGGACATTTTGATATCCACAACATGTCAGTGTGATTAACCATGTTGCCATGGCAACCAGTTTTTGACACATAGGTTTTCAAAATATTAAAATATGGTGAATTTTTTATTTTAAGATCTTGTTTTTTGACTTATAGTGCATTTTCTTATTAGAATAGTTTTTTCTTGGGACTAGTTCTTGAAAGACATCAAAAATTTTTAACATCAAATATTTTGGGGGGAGGGGTAGGTAAATTTTTGCTCACTTTTACTTATAGAGAAAAATGTTGTACTATTTATTAAATAACGCTTTTAAGTTCATTGTTTGGATAACAGACAATAGTTTGATACGTGTTTTATACATTCTGATCCTTTTTTCTTTTAGATATTTTTTAAATTTTAATTTAAACGAATAAAAAGGAAATCCAAGATGGCGGATCCAAGATGGCGGATCCAAGATGGCGGACAATAATTTCAAAATTATAGTTTTATCGCCTTTTTTTGCCTTTTCTCGCTTTACAAGTGTGTCCTTGTTTGTATTTATTATGTTTTAATATTAAAGAGATGATTTTACAGTTATATTTTATATTTTAAGTATCTGGATGGAAAAATATCAAAGAAACGTCGGAAAAACAAAAATTACGTCACTGTGACGTCATAATTGGGTGTGGCAGGTCAAAACTGGGTGTGAGGTTTCCTTGTATGGAGATGAACATTGTGTGAAAATTTCATGGTCCCAGCCTTACTGGTTCCAGAGATATGAAGGGGGGGTCCGAGGAGCCCCCCCCCCCCCCCAGTCACAGATTGCCTAAAAAAGCCCAGTCTGAATAGGGTTAATAAGGTATCTTTAAAGTAACCTCGAGATGCTAGAGCTGTTACACTGGAGATATCCCCAAAGATATGTTGTAACCCCAAAGGTACATTAGCAGGTACCTAATGCATAAGGCCCACATTCGTGATCTTAGTTGATCTTATCCCGTACCTTGCCCTTTCAAGTTCAAACTCCAAGCCCCACACAATAAATTTACAATCAGCAACTGAATTGTGTCAACAACTCTTTATTTATTACTTAGCATGCTATTGTCATTAAGGTTACAGAGTACCTTCAGATCGAAAATTTGTCGAATTTTTTTTTTTTGGCGTCAAAATAAAGTTTACAGAATGAACTTTCATCCAAAAAAAAAAAATATATCGAAAAATAGTGACAATTGACGGAGAAATGACGGTATAACTTTTGTGGGCGGAGTTTGTTAATGAAGCGATATGTTTTTTTAAGCGCTGTTTTCTCAAAGTTAATTTTTCGCTTGTTGGGGACACTTTAAAGAGCTACAACTCAAAGGGAATTTGTTCGATTCTACTCAAATTAGGACAAAAGCTAGGCTAACATATAATCAACAAAAACATGTCGGCGAATTTCTTATTTCCGAAAACGTTTTCGTCAAGAGCCATTTCCGTGCGATCATTCCAATTTTTTTCTCCCTTTTTCGAAAATATTCTGTAACTTTTCACTGCAATTGAATATGGGAAATCGCCGACACCTGTTTTTAGCGCTTCGTGTCCGAAAACCCGAGAACAAAACAAATTAGCAAAATACAATAATCGCTTTGAGTTATAGCGTTTTGAAGCTGATTTGGACGTTCGAATTTAGACGTCGTAAAAAATTCTACAATTCATTTTATTACCAAATGGTTTCCATATTTAGATAGCCAGCTCTATAAGCTTTAAATGGATATCTGGGTTCAGGTATATTAAGCAGCTTATATCACAGATTAACTTTATCATTTTAAAATAAATGGCAAAAAACATTGTGGGCAAAAATTAAAGTTGTTTTTCTTCCTAATTTTACGATGTTATTTTGATCGCTGTTGATTAACAAATCAGAAAGCTCTGATCTTCTCTACTGAAAAAACCTTTGCGAGTGCACCTTTAGGGTCTACTTGACGCTTAACCGCTAGTTCAGTTTCATTCTCAAAAACACAAGGGCCAAATTTTACTTTGAAATTTGTTATCAAAGTTGTTGCTCAGTTTGACAATATTATACGAAAGCTGCATACTAATTACGTTGCAAGTTTCCAAACGTGGCTTTAAGGTGGCTGAAAACAGTTTTACTGTACCTATGCGTCATTCATTGTCATTTTAAAACTACTAACACATGAGCGCCCAAAATTGGTGAGGCATACGATTAAGCAACAAGCTATATATTTTGATATTTTTGTTGGCTTTTAGGGTGTTGCCATGGCAACACGGTGGATTGTAAATCAGCCTGCAATTTTTGGTTTCGTTTATTTTCAGAAAATCTAGTCGTTAGATTTTGTCCATCATTTGTCTCCAGTAAACTCGTAAAAATATTCGCATGTTAACACTGATCTCATGCAATTTTAACAGAGGGATCTCCCGTAAAATTGTGTTTTCATATGTTTGCGATTTGTAAAAATCTACTCTGTTAGATTTCATATTTCTGATGGCAGGTGAGTTCAGCATATTCGGAACTATTATTGTGCCAAATTTCGTGAAATTCTAACGAGTGGTTTCGTAGAAATCAGCACATTTCCGAGGAAAGTCGCTAAAATATCCAGTCACAATTTTTTGGTCAACTGCGCATGCGTTGCATTTGACTGAGTTCTCGATCCAAAGACAAAAACGACCAAAAAGGAAGTGCATTTCTTCAATGGTTCTATAAATTATCTATTAATTCAATAAACATTTTTACGAACAACAAATTGTTTGATTTTAAGACGAAAAACGACACTTTCGCGATCCACGCTTAGCAAAATAAACTCTGCACGTGCAGACTCACTTAAGCAGCTGAAATTGAAGAGCGCGTGCAAACTGTGTTCGGCCACCTTAAGTCCAAGCAAATGTCTCCTATATTTATGTACGTCACTGTTTTATAAACACCGACGATTAAGTTATAATCACGGACTTTTATCCTTAATTAGTTCTATACTTTATAGAATCTATATAATCTTTACTATCTCTACTTTTTGTAACATATGATGGACGTAGAGACATCCGAAACACGTTTCATAGACTCAAAAGCGTGTTTTTCAAAGCGTTGTCTAGTTTAATTTCTGCTTTTACGAAGTTATGGAACAATTTGAATTAAACATGCTGAGTTTTGAAAATTTCTACATTGTTACCATTGAACGTACCAGCTCTAGCTTTCCTTTTTTTTTTTTACTAATTTTCATACTCTGATAAACCTAGAATTTGGCAATTCTTCACCAATAAAATACTTGAAGTTTGATGTGGGTTTTCCATTTATTGCCGCATTTGCTTTGGTTATGCTATATATGATTGGTTAGATATATTTGCGCCACTTTTCAAACCAATCAGATGTAAGATTGGCGTCGTTTTTGTATAGTTTTGATTGGTTTACAGGATTGCCAGCGTCTATTGTGATTGGCACAGATTTGGTTTTACGACACTAAATCGAAAACCATTCTAAACTGTCGGCAACAGCTTCAAATGGAAAAACGTCTTGTGCTTTCCTCAGGCAGGCGCCTGATCCCGGACTTGAGTAGTGAGGACTGTTCCTTTAACAGATCATATATCCCATTGATTCTGAAATGTAAATTGAAACAACAATAAATAACCGAGACATCAATAAATCATTAAGACAATAAAACCATCGTTTAAATGACAAGGTTGGAGGTTGGGCTTGGGGCTAATAACCCACTCCCGTAAAAATTAGATTGAGGAAAGGAAAGAGAAGCACAGGACTACCAAAAAGGATGAAAAACAAGCAGCTGGATGAAAGTCTGGGCGACTGTTAGAGCTCTAGCAGCAAATTGAAGTGGATGGATGATGATGATGATGATGATGATGAACTTTATGCATGTGTCAATGTATTTAGCTAGCGCTAATTGGGGACACAACATAAAGATACAATAAATAATGAATAGTATGATAAATAAAAGTTAAGAAATAAGAAAGCTATAAAAGAAGCTATAGTATAATCCAATATATATTATATATACATTTACAATATTCTAAAATAATAAAAAACAATTCTCAGAACACGGGCACAACTTAAGAGGTACAGGAGAACGTTTAAGCTCTATGTGCCTTATGGCACAGAGAGATAAGCATAAGTAAGTAAGTAGTAGTATTATTTGAATACTACGTCCCGCCAAAATAATAGACATTTTCTAGTTCTACTTTATCTGCTTTGTGGCCAGCAAAAATAATAGGAAGTTAATTAAAGAAAAATGATCTTGAATGAACAATTCTGCCATGATTATTGCAAAGCAAAAACCAAAATAATCAAACCTGACCAATCACAACAAAACAAACTGAAATGGCGCAACCAACCAACAAAAGCAAAAACCTGCAACCGGTGTCAAGCGCGGGAGAACATACATCAGGTGCCAAGGGTACGTGACCTATGACCGGCACAACGCACGGGAAAACATGAAACTGATACTAAGCGCGGGAAACGCACCCTAACACTGTATTGGTTTTCAAGCCAATAGTCAGTTAGTTAGGCTCTGCATGACGCATGCTCGTACCTTTTCTCCTGCTCTTCCGTTCTCTTCAACAGGAGGTGAAATTCAGGGGGGAGGTCAGGGGAAGTCTCATCTTCTTTTTTGCCGTCTCCAGGCTCGCTGAATCCAAGAATCCATTCGCTCAACTAAAAAAGACACCTTGTTTTTGATTCTGACAATGTTTGTTGTGTTTATTGCACACACACAAAGGTGTCTGCTAGTACAATTATACCTCCACTTTATCATGTAACTACTGAATATTAACCATTCATGTTCTTCAGGAAGTATTACACTATAAAATGGAAGCATTTACAAGAACACGACTTTCTGATTTTCCTACTTTGAGGTGTTATCTACTGCTGGCCAAACAATTGCAATGAACCAAACTAAAAAGGTGAGGACTTAGTTAGAGTTAAATACCTTGGATATACATTGGGTGCAACATGGATGTACTCTATTTGGGTACTCGACATGTTTTGCAATATGACCTTGTTTAGCTAGCTTTTCAGGACTTCTTTCCTCCATATCTAACACCAACTCCACCTGGAAAGCAAACAAATCTATTTCAGTCTTAAAAGTTTTTCAAACACACTTTGTTCACTTTACAAAGAACCAAAGCGAGCACTTCTTATCACTTGTGCCGGTCTTAGTGGAACGACATTGAGGTTTCTAGAAGTTTGTCTTGTGAAAACACCTTGATGAGTTTAGAAATTTTTGAAGTTCAGTTGCCAACTTGAGTTTGCCGACTTTAGTTTGTCGTGTGAAGGCGGTTAAACTATCTTAATTCTTAAATATGTCACGACATGATATCGATTTACGATTTGGCCCCGCATTCAAAAGGGTCATTCTGGTAAATCAAAAAAGCAATTCTGGCTATTTAGTATTAGCATTCCTGGATAATAATTTCTTCGTCTGACTCGGAAAGGAATTGTTAAGATAATTGTAATATTAGGCAAAAGAATATCATGACTTGTATTTCTGTTCTATGCAGCTGTTATACCTGCATAACGTAACGATCTATTGCAGCGTTAACTTGAATCTTGTCAATATCTCCCACTGCAAGACCAACCTACAATGAAAATTTGGTTTTATCAACTGGTTTGATAAGATAAATTGACTACGGTAAAGAGAATCAAAAGCTGACGTTTCTAGTGCTGGCCTTAGAAATCGTCAGAATGTATCCTACATGTAGAATGGTGCAATAAAGCAAACAAATAACAAAAACAACAAAGAAAAAGGGTGAATGTGACGGTGCGAGCTCCCTGAATTTACCTGAAACTCTCGTGCGCTCTCAAAGTGTTTATATCAGGGTTCTTAATTTTTCAACTTTTCCCCTTGGTGTGACCGCTAACTTTCAAGAAATTTGAGATTTTTATTGGAGTGTCAAGAAGAACCTCTCTTTTATTTGACCTAAACTATCATGTTTTTCATCTACTCTGGTGTGCTCCCAAAAACATCCAACCACGATAAGAAAACAAGTTCGTTTGTGATTGAGGTTTCAAAATCATGGGTCTATAACCTGTAGTGAAATCATCTCGGAAGCGTTTTTGTGTGTACTGCTCATGTGCGCGTAGACACTTTGCTATCGATGGTGTAACCGGAAGTTTGTTAAAATTTAGCAGCGTGCAGTAGACACATGGCCTATTTCCTACAAGCACTGGTCAAGTGGGATTAAACTGACTCTTTCCCAGAGGAGTTTGTAGTGAGGTATTTCTTGTGTAGTGACGTCATACTAACCAGCATATTCATGAGAATGATTGGCATTACAAGCACAAGCAAGGCAAACATGATATTGGTGAGGGTAGCATATTCTAGCTTGCTCCACGGCAAAAACAAGTCAGCATAGTTGAGTTCGCCAAGAGCCATAACAAAGATCGTCATCATGGAGTTGGAAAAGGTAGCGTACTGCCCCTGAAATTTAAATAAAAGAAAATCGAAACCAAATGAATAAATAACCTTATCTGAAAAATGTAGATTAAGAAATAGAATCTCACCGTTGCCTCGTCTATGAGCAAATAAAACGTAGTGCTAAATGCCATGATGAACAAGAAAAACAACAGCAGTACCTGAAAAAAAGAACATGTCATTTCACGCACTTGGAACAGAATAAATTAATGAGACACTAATTCCTGTTTCAGTTACACCTTTCTCTTTCCTAAACAAAAATGAGTCGTGAAGTTGAGTCTGTGGACGAAATCCTGAAATTTAACAATTCAAATGAAAGCTATTGTGCTACCCTGTAGCATTGTTTGTTATGAAGTACCATTTGAATAAAACTATAGAGCATACAGTTCTGCAGTACTGCTCAAGTGTGACCAATCAAACTAAAGCTTTCAAGCAGTGTTTTTCTGTGGTGCTGTTTATTATGCTGTACAAGGTGGTTCTAACTCTTGAGTCTGTGGATGAAATCCTAAAGTATGACCATCCATATGAAAGCTTTTGAGGAGTACTGTTTATTACGCTGTACGAGGTAGTTCTGACTTTTGACTCTGTGGATGAAATCGGCTAGTACTTTCCTAAAGTGGCGGCTGTTTGTTATGATGCTCAAGCTTGTCCTAAAGTGTGAGTATTCAAATGAACGCTGGAGCTGTTTGCGTCGTAGTATTAAATTTTTTATCACTTTTTAACCTTTTCATTCTCAGAGTCAATTATGGAGAATAGTAGTGCAGTTCTAACTTTTGAGTCTGTTAACCCTTTCACTCCCAGAGTCAATTATGGAGACATGTAGTGTAGTACTAACTTTTGAGTCTGTTTAATCCTTTCACTCCCAGAGTCAATTATGGAGACATGTAGTGTAGTACTAACTTGAGTCTGTTTAACCCTTTCACTCCCAGAGTCAATTATGGAGACATGTAGTGTAGTACTAACTTTTGAGTCTGTTTAACCCTTTCACTCCCAGAGTCAATTATGGAGACATGTAGTGTAGTACTAACTTTTAAGTCTGTTTAATCCTTTCACTCCCAGAGTCAATTATGGAGACATGTAGTGTAGTGCTAACTTTTGAGTCTGTTAACCCTTTCACTCCTAGAGTCAATTATGGAGACATGTAGTGTAGTACTAACTTTTGAGTCTGTTTAACCCTTTCACTCCTAGAGTCAATTATGGAGACATGTAGAGTAGTACTAACTTTTGAGTCTGTTAACCCTTTCACTCCCAGAGTCAATTATGAAGACATGTAGTGTAGTACTAACTTTTGAGTCTGTTTAACCCTTTCACTCCTAGAGTCAATTATGGAGACATGTAGTGTAGTACTAACTTTTGAGTCTGTTTAATCCTTTCACTCCCAGAGTCAATTATGGAGAATAGTAGTGTAGTACTAACTTTTGAGTCTGCCGATGAAACTCTATGGTCCTGATGGTGTGACCATTCAAATGAAACCTCTTCAACAGTACTTTTGCATAGTGCTTTTTGATTTTAGTTACGACATGAAATTTGAGATTTTTCTTGAATTTTGATCTTTGGCACTTTTGGGAGTCAAAGGGATTAACACAACTGTGATTAAAGTGATAAAGGAAACTAACGACCAACCTTGCAAAGCGTGATGAACATCGTTGTCAGCATTATAATGTATTGACCATACCGTGACCACCTGACAATGAACAAAGATGTGACGATAAGGTAAGGCTGTATGATTGTTCTACAGCACTTCATTAGATCTTGCCGAAATATCGCCATACTCTGTACCCATTTATAGACCAACCATCGAGTTTAGGGGGCGGTTGCATGTAGTTTGGCCGCCCCTGGCTAAGTGAAAAAGAGGATGTTAACTCAGGTGTACGTTTTTACGTCGTTTGCGCCAATTTGGGGTGATAGGGATGTGCGAATGAAACCAAACTTCATACCGAAAAAATCCTTTGGGTAAAAACTAGACTCCGAAAAATCCCAACGAACAAAATCTGATCCTAACGAAATCCCACATATTTTTTTTTGTATCTGTAAAGACCCAGATGCTAGTACATAAAACGCCCGTCTTCGTTTATTTATGTAAACATCTGTCACAAGCTTTATTCAGATATATGTAGTTGTCATTATTACATTTAGCAGAAACAAAATCATAAACGGTGTCGTTTAATCTAAACGCAAAAAATCCCTGCCAGAATCTCTCTATCACTAAAAAAAACGAATACTGGGCAAAACGTTAAACCCAAAACATCCCAAGGACCGCAAATTTGAAAATCCTCAAAATACCTTCGCACCTTCCCGTCAGTTCTAAAAACGGCTCCCCCCCTAGAGCCTTTGTATTCATGTCAAATGCCAAATATATTTATCCATACAAGGAAAATAATACGGAGTCTGCAAGAAAATTCCCCATTGGAATACGGGAACAGGGCTTTAGATCCGAAATGCTAGGATGAAAACGAAATCCTCAGCGTATAGTTCAAAATGTACGTTTATATGACTATATATATCACAATTAATTGATCACCGGAAATAAATTTTAGTTAATCAACAACTCTTGTTTGAGCTTTGTACTCTGTCCAGTGATTCTCACGTGCATTCTTGCGTGACCCGAACCCCATGAGCTTTTCATTGTTGAATTACCAATCACATTGAACTCTGTCAGGCCTCTAAGCTCGCATTTCATGTGCTACGTGCAGTCTTTTCTTCACGAGCAAACGACAAGATCTCGTAAATTTTCCTAACAAATTTTTCTTTGACCACGGCAAAAGTTCATTCAGCTCCAGACAACAAGCTCATAAACGTTCTTTGACAGCTGACTGCAGGAGAAGAACAGAAAGGGGAAAGTCTCAAATTATGCCGCCCTCGCGTCGGACACGAAGCGTAGCGGCCGGTGATGGTGATGGCGGCGAACCAGTCGCTATTCCAGCAGATCTCGACCTCAACCGCCTGTATGTGAGGGACCTTCGGAATCTATGCAACCAGCTGAAGCTCCCGGCCACTGGAACCCGCTCAACACTAATAGATCGGCTGAAAGAAGCCCGGGTAAATCCTACAGACCACAACACCGAGGGCGAAAACAATGGAGTTATTGAAATTGCCACGTGCGCCGACCAAGATGGCGAAACAATTCCAACCACAGCTGCGCTTCAGCAAGAATTTCGTCGACTGCAACAGCAGGTACACGATCTTGTGAACAAAAACGAATCGGACGAAAGACTGCTATCAGAGGGTCAACTCACCCAAGTCAAATCACTGGTTCAAGCGACCATTAATGAAACGATAGAACAAACAGCTGCCGCCGCCGCACAAGCCGCGGTCAACGCTTTCGTCAACTCAAACAACCCTTCGTCATCTCAAACCGCTTCCCCCGAAGATCCGACGCCGAATGCAACACACAACTCCCTCGTGGTTGAGAGCGCCCACAGCTCCCAGACACCAGCAACCTCGAGAACATCTCAACAGACGTCGGACTCTATCCACGAGCTGCCAACGAAGCTCGTGAAAGAAGCCCTGAGCGGTGAGTTTATGGAGCTTTCCAAGTTACTGCCCAAAAACTTTAACGTGATCCAACCCCTCCATGATGAACCTCTCACACTGACTTTAGAAAACTCAGTAATTAAAGTTAATAAGGCAAAGGCCACCACAATTACTAGTATAGAGGAGTGGACCTCAGCCTTCACTTCCTATATGAGCATTATCATCAGCAAGTACCCAAATCGTGCTGCAAAATTACTGGAATACCTTTCCTTGATTCGCTACGCAGCAAAATATCACCGGGGTCTGGGTTGGTGCGTTTACGATGTCAAGTTTCGTCAAAAGGCTGCCATCAAGAAGTCCCTTAACTGGTCAGTTATAGATAGCCAACTATGGCTTAAAACCTTTACGGTAGCGCCTTCACTTATGAAGGAAGATATTGGTTTTTTCCAATCTGGACCCTCATCCACGCCGAGTACAGTTAGAGGGAACGAATACCGTACTTGCCACAATTTCAACAAGGGTTTCCCCTGTGCAAGGACCCCCTGCCCCTATGCACACAAGTGCAACAAGCAGGGTTGTGGACGGGATCACCCCGGGATACGGTGCCCCGACAGTTTCGAACCCGATAAGCAGCCATCCCCAAGGGCAGGGAAACCCCACAACGAGCAACATGGCTCTGGGAACCGCCACCGTGGCAAATAGTTATGGGGGCATTGTTACCCCTGTCAATGTTTTAAACTTACAGCACGCTCTCAGTAACCACCCCAATAGGGAATTTGTCGATAAACTGTGCTTAGAACTGAGGGAGGGGGCTAGGATTGGCTACTCCGGTCCTAGACATTTTCGTTTTTCTAAGAATTTGCCTACTGCTTCCCTGAACCCTGAGGTCGTCACTTCAAATCTAGCTGAGGAAGTGAACAAAGGGCGTACCGTGGGCCCCTTCCATTCCCCCCCCGTTTAGGAATTTCCAGGTCTCCCCTATTGGCCTTGTCCCCAAAAAACATTCAGACAAATTCAGAACCATTTTTCATTTGTCCTTCCCCAAATCAGGGACCTCAAGCATAAACCATTTTATCGACAAGGATAACTTTTCCCTTCAATACATCACCATTGATAATGCAATTAGGGCTATCCAGAGGTTTGGGGCAGATTGTTTTATGGCCAAAACTGACATAGAATCAGCTTTTCGACTTTTTCCTGTCCACCCCGAAGATTGGGAACTTTTGGGCATGTTTTGGAACGGGCATTATTATTTTGACAAGGTGCTCCCTTTCGGGCTTCGTTCAGCACCATTTATCTTCAACCAGCTCTCCGATGCCATCGAGTGGATATTGCAAAACAACTGTGCCATATCCTTTGTCTGCCACATCTTGGATGACTTCCTTTTAGTTGAACCTCCAGCTCCCACTGCACCTGCCGATTCGCTCTGTCGGGCAAGTTTCTCTAGCATGATCTTGTCCTTCAAGACCCTTAACATCCCTATTTCAGCAGCCAAAACGGAGGGCCCCTGCAAAGTTCTCCAGTTCATGGGAATAATTTTAGATACACATCAAATGGAAGCCAGGCTGCCAGAAGACAAGATTGAGCGGATTACAACCGCCCTCTGCGAGTTTCGATCCAAGCGATCGACAACCCTGCAGGAGCTTCAATCTCTGATTGGTACTTTAAATTTTGCATGTAAGGTGACGCCCCTTCCTACAGCGAATGGTTGCCCTCACGAGAGGCATCAAAAAACCCCATCACCACATTAAGCTCACATCTGGTTTTTACAAAGACCTGGATATGTGGAGCTTGTTCATTGAGCAGTGGAATGGTATAGGGCTGTTCTTATCTTCCCTGTGGGACACCTCGGACACCCTTTCTCTATTTACAGATGCCTCAGGCTCTATTGGTTATGGGGGATATTTTCAAACTAGATGGTTCCAGGGAAAGTGGTCACCCCATCAACACTTGGGAATTCCTGGAATGAGCATTCTCTGGCAAGAATTATTTGCCATTGTAGTTGCTTGCCATTTGTGGGGGCACCAGTGGACATCCAGGCGAATCAAGTTTCACTGTGACAACTTAGGAGTGGTAGAGGTTATTAACTGTCGGAGGGCTAAAGTTCCTAGGGTTATGGACTTGGTTAGGGACCTTACCCTCTGTACATTGAGACACAACTTTTACTTTCAAGCAGTGCATGTCCCTGGGAAACATAATAATATTGCAGACTCTCTTTCTCGGTTTCAGATGGAGCGCTTTCGTCAGCTAGCTCCCCACTTCAGTGCCTCTCCGGACCCCATCCCAGCCTGCCTACTCCGTCTTTAAGTGGAGAAGCCCAATTTTACCTGAGGATGGCCCTCGCACAGAATAGTAAGAAAACATACAATTCTGGCATCCGCCAGTTTTACTCCTTCTGCTCACAAAAGGGACTAACACCCACATTTCCCATACCCGAGGATATTTTGATTGATTTTTCAGTGCACATGGCACGCTCAGTGCAGCACAGCACCATCAAAAACTATTTATCTGCCATAAAGCACTATCATTCGAGCCATGGTTATGCACTCGACCTGTCAGCCTTCCTTCGCTTGCAGCTCATCCTCCGTGGGATAAAGCGTTCTCAAGGAGTCAACTCCAAAACCCGGAGACCCATAACATTGCACATTTTAAACTTTTTTTATCACCTCCTTAATGTTAAATTCACGACCAACAAAGACTCCATAATGGTTTGGGCAGCTATGACACTTGCCTTTTTTGGTTTCCTTCGTATTGGGGAACTTACCTGCAATTCCAACTTTAATCCTGAATGCCACCTTTCAATATCAGCCGGACTTAGTGTTTATGCCTCAATCTTTCCCCATATATATGCTGGTTCGACTAAAGGTCTCTAAAACCGACCCCTTTAGGAAAGGGCAAACTGTTGTTATTGGGAGGGCAAACTCTAATTTGTGCCACATTTCTGCCATGTTAGCCTACATAGAGTCCCGTACCCCCTTCCCTGACTCCGGGCCCCTGTTTACCTTTCAATCTGGTTCCTTCCTCACTCGGGGAAAATTCACAAGTGAGACTAGAGATCTACTTTCTAAGGGAGGGCTTGATTCAAGTGAATTTGCAGGCCACAGTTTTCGCATAGGTGCGGCTACCACAGCTGCTTCAGCCAATTTACCTCCTTGGCTCATTAAAGTTTTAGGGCGATGGTCCTCGGACTGTTTCGAAAGGTACATAAAAACCCCACCCTCGGTTCTAGCACAGGTTCCCCAGACCCTCATTGACCACTTATAACACATATTTAAGTTTTTTCCTATTTTACCGTGGCTCGTCAATGGGGGAATGCTTCGCATTTTGTGGGGATAAAGTGCTCCTATCGTCACACTTTTGCCCCCATAGACTCGGCATTTTGTACTCCTGGGATATACATCTAGTTTTCTAGGGGCCCTAGGGAGGCCCGCAATAATTATTGTTCACAGCCGACCCAGAGTGGAGGCCCAACTCCCTCCACTCCATATCGGCCTGTGCACCTCTTATCTAGGTTAGTGGAGGCCCAACTCCCTCCAATCGGAGAGGAGGACAAATTACTTCCTCCTCTCTACCCAGGAATGGTCACAGTCGGCCCTGGGAGGAAGCTCGACTCCTCCATACCTTCGTGTGCACCGCCCTGGGGGTAGGTTTTTCTCAAAAATCCAGGAGTACACGGGGCTGTCGATTTTACAAGTTTCTCTGGAGTACTTTGTCTCCCACTTCCCCATTTTCAGCCACACAAAGTTGTTTGTTATTGTTCCTGTTTTATTTACTAAGGTTGGGGCTGACCCCAAACACAGCCACACCAGGCTATTGTTATTGTTCCCGTTTAGTGAAATAATTTTGATCATACCTCAACATGAGGAAGTTGATTAAATAAATTATATATGAAAGTCGGTCGTAGTAAAGACTGTAGCTAACATTCAACTGGTGAAACCCAGTCCAACGTCAGACATGCGTACGACACACTTCGAGACTAGTTTTGTCTGACGAAGAATAATCGAAGTAAGACAAGGTTGCACGACCGACTTAACCTGGGTCTGTATTGCGAATTGTGTCATTCACCTACTAATGTGCTCTTCCAAACAGATTTTTTTATCTTCTGAGGAACAGAATTCGATACAAGTCGAGACTAGTTTTGTCTGAAGTGAAAGTGGTAGAAAAACGGACGTAAGGTCACGTAAGACTAGAACCGACTTTTCTGATAACTTCCCAGGTCATTATTGAGAATTGTGTCATTCTCTTACTAATGCGCTCTTCAAAACAACTATTTTTACCTTCTGAGGAACAGAGTGAGGTTCAACCATCCGAAGAACAAAGCAATTGCACCAACTCGCCGCTTGAATCCCAGCTTACAGTCACACGGGAGAGCATACAAAATGGCGAAAAAATAACCAATCCACTCCAATAAATTGAACTTGTCAAGGAGGTATTTCTTTCCCTATTATATTATAAGTGTTAGAAGAAGCAATGGAATATATTAGCAGATGAATAAAGAGGTTAGTTCATAAAGAAACTGTGGTGCAACACATACGTCGGTGAGGGAGTGAATCAGACGAAGGGCTGTTACGCCACAAAATGTAATAATTGACGCAAAATGTAATAGTAACCCAAAATGTAATAACTTTTGACGCAAAATGTAATAGTAACCCAAAATGTAATAACTTTTGACGCAAAATGTAATAAACTCGGTAACCCAAAATGTAATAACTTTTGACACAAAATGTAATAAACTAAAGTAACGCAAAATGTAATAAATTTGACGCAAAATGTAATAACTTCAGTTTGACACGTCGCCGATCACGTGACTAGATCGAAAATCGCTAATATCTCCGTTTCAATTTTACAATTTAACCAGAAACACTTGGCAACCATATTCAAGAGAGTAAGAAACCCACTTCCAGCAAAGTTTAAGTTGGATATCGAGCGTTTGCCGAGCGATGAAAATAAACCTGAAACCTTCGAAGTAACGAACAGAAAGCTTTATCAAAATGGCCCCAAAAGGATTAAAAACGGCAATAAAAATAACACCAAACACAACACAAACGTTCACGTGTTTTGTCTCCTTCTATACATATAGTAACGTCTGAGGAATCGAAATTTCTGAGCTTTCCTGACTTTTCCTGAGAGAGGGGGGTGAATCGGACTACGAATTGGAGGATTGCGGATTCAGAGCAAAATTTTAACGGATTTTGGGATCATGTCCTGCAGCAGATTTATCCATTTTTGGGTCCCGGATTTTGGTTTTTGCTAGTTATAAAGTTCAGGTGGTGGATTTCAACCCTCTTTAGAAATAGAGCCCACATTCGTGGCAGTTATTCCCGTTTGTCTGTGTTGCGAAATGACTCGAAACCAAGTGAAAGATGTTTAAGTCAACAGGTAAATCTCAGAATAGGCATGATAGGCAGATTTAGTTATTATATGCAAAAAACAACAACATTCAATCAGTCTGGGTAGCTCATGAACTACGAACGGATGCATTTGCTTATCATGATAGGAAGGTTTTGTTGTCGTTCAATAATTTAATAAAATGAAACGTTGCAAATTTGGTAGCTGATCACATACCGAAAAATCCCCCAAAATAAGCTCTTCTGTATATAAGCCCCTCCGAATATAAGCCCCCAAATTCGAAACGCAAAAAAGGCTTCCTATAAGAAGCTCAGTCCTACGAATATAAGCCCATGGACTGTTAGGGTTAGCTATTTTTTGTTGAGTGTTTAAGCTGTTTTTGTTGTCAATCCTAACCCATTTTGAAAAGTTCCGTATAATAAGCGCCCCTACCGAGTATAAGCCCCTCGAAATAGTCCTTTGAAATGTATAGGCGCGCGGCCCCGGTGCTTATTTTCTGAATTTTACTGTATGTCAATTTATAAATTTCAAAGATTTTAAAGAAAATCAATCCAGTCACGTGATCCATGACGTCACACAATGTGATTCATAGACGATGTTTGGCTTACCGTTTTGGCTGTGATTGCCAAATTTGGTGGTTGACTTGTGTAATAAAACGGAAATAGTAGATTTTCGATCTAGTCACGTGATCGATGACGTGTACAGCTTAATTGATAGGTGGCGTTTTAAGTTTCCAAGTATAGATGTACATATTTGTACTGCCCCATTTAGCTTCGACAAAACTGAAGTTATTACATTTTGCGTCAAATTTATTACATTTTGCGTTACTTTAGTTTATTACATTTTGTGTCAAAAGTTATTACATTTTGGGTTACCGAGTTTATTACATTTTGCGTCAAAAGTTATTACATTTTGGGTTACTATTACAGTTTGCGTCAAAAGTTATTACATTTTGGGTTACTATTACATTTTGCGTCAATTATTACATTTTGTGGCGTAACAAGGGCTAGCGCTCGAAACGCCAGCAGCTTTGAATCTCTTTACAATTTACCTTTGTTATCAACTCAGTTGATAAAACCAAGTTTTCATATTAGCAGATGGCCCGTGTAACACAAAACTTTACTCAGTCGGTAAAATACTTTTAGGTCCTGGGATCTATTTAACTAAAACCTGTATGCACATCAAGTGGAAGAAAGCAACTTTGGTACAGTTTCAGTTGGTTATGTCTGAGTTATTCCTCTCCCCTTATTAGAAGTAACAAAAAACAAGGAATGCTATCTGCAATTTTTTTGGATTTTCATCGAATAGATGCAAAATGACCGACCGACTACGGCTTTTAGCGTAATTCAGACGTATCGCAAAAACGCAGAACGAATAACAGCAAATGTTGTGTAAGATTGTTTATTCTAATTTGATCAACCTTGTAGCGTTCCTAGCCGTACTATTGCTTTAGTGCGTTTTCTGCAACAAAGAAGTAAGCAGTTCAGGCTACCAACCTGCTTTTTAAGCTTAGGTAGTTCCTTTAACAGGCAACCTATCGTGGATACAAAAACCACATAGTGCAAAACGCCAACCTGGACCTATTGATGAAAAAGATAAAATTAATTAAGGATTAAGGAGGTTGCCCACTCGCAATTAAAAGTTATTTTTCCTGTTGCATACAAACTGTTTTGTCCTAGATGAAAAAAAAAAAAATAAGACATCATTCAGCCGCAGTTAATGCTTATAAGTACTCTTTTTATGTAAGAACTATTCCAGAGTGAAATGCCTTGCCGTGTAAAGTTTTTTTGGTTGAAAATACAAGAGATTGTCGTTCCCTGACGCTAGAGTATATCACAGAGGGTGTATTCCTGATATAACAGATATAATACCTTGTCAGATTTTTTGCACGGGACGTCCACATCTAAGTAGTCCTGTAAGCAATAAGGACGATGAAAAGACAATAAACTTTCACCCTTTCACTTAAAAATAAAAAGGATCGCTGGGCCTTTAATGACATAAATAATACTGCCACCCGCGAACATAATCTCAGATCTGTTAACTTCTCCGCAGACGCTCAGCTCTTCCTTAGGTGCATATTTTTTACACACAGTGTTGTTCATACTTTGTACATATTTATTCATAAATTATTCTTAATTATTAGCATTTTAAAATTCTCTTCTTCCAGAGTACTATATGACAAGACTAATTATCAGATTGTGATTACCTTGTAAAATTTTCTGTCTGTTTCATTCATGCTGCAATGCTGTTTTTCATAATCCCGCTCGTTAAGAGCTAGCATGGTCAGAAAAATCAGGAAATACCAATACATTTGCAGGTTGGCGAGCCATACAATCCATCCAAACTTTTTCCTGAGAAGATGAAAAAACAACGAAATTGTTAGAGGCTTGTCTACAAATCTAGTCACTTATTAGCGGAGCTCATTTGTGCAATGTAGAGCCGCTCGAATGAGAGGCGTACTAGGTTCGAAATCAGCTTTCGACGAACTTCTTTTCATTATATAGGGATAGGCAGACTCTAAAATATAAAACGTTTTTTTTTTCCAAAGTTGAGTACTTAAAGTTTAAAAATCTCCTGAAATATAAAATCTAGATTGTTCACAATTTCCCATTTTCCCGTGTGTTCGCCCAGTTCAATCGTACAGCCGCCATCTTTAAAGCAAAGGCGCACTAAATTCAAAACAGGGTAGCTAGATTGTCAAACTGCTGTAAAGGCAGGGAAAAAGGAATATAGCATGGGCGAACAGATATGTACTTTTCCCGCTTTGAACGCGCCATGACGTCCAAGGTAGCAGCTATATTTTATTGCACTAGTGGTTAGCTCCAGTCTCTGTAACATAAAGCGGCTATGAACATTTACTCCCTCTAGGTACGATTCAAGATTTACACACCGGCCTCTTCTTTTTTTTTTGGTATTTTTTGATATGTGCTTATAAACCCATGAAAAGGTTTTTTCGACCAAGATTTGAAGATGAACCTTATTAGAAGCTGAATTCCAACGCACCTATTTCTGCAACCTCGTTCTCGGTTGCGACTGACTAACTGACCCGACAGTAGACTCAAAGTTTATAGACTGTTATATTTTTTTGCAGATCATCTGAAAACGAAACTTACCATTTGGTGTTCATAAAGTTGAAACAAACAGGATGAGTCAAACACTTAATTCGTCGATGCTCTAACATTGTCTGTGATAAAGAGAAGATAAGTATGCGAGGGTCAATAATCCATCCTTCAATCACTCAATTGCGCACTTAATCAGTCAATCATTTATTCGACCAATATATCGATCGATCAATCAATCAATCAATCAATCAATCAATCAATCAATCATACAATTTATCAATAGGCCATTTGCACGATGACGTCATAAGACTACAACTACCAGAATCCTTCAGTGTTTTGTTTTGCAGTGCAAATTAGGGCTATTGTTATTTAAACCGCACTGGGATTACAAAATTTAAATAAGAAAGGAAAAACGAAATGAATTCTGGTAGTTGTAGTCAAATGACGCCATCATGCAAATGGCCTATTCATCACCAAATCGACTAATCATTCACCTAAACTTTTAGACAATTGATCGATCAATCAATCAATTTATCAGTCACTTCATTGACCGTTAATTCCGTCCTTCTTCCATTCATCAGCCTGAAGTGAAAAAGACATCAGCCAGCGATTCAGTCGGTCAGTCAGTCCATTATTCTTAAAGTTAGTTATCCTGTAGGTCAGTCAGTTATTCACTCACTCACTCACTCACTCACTCACTCACTCACTCAGTCAATCAGTCAGTCAGTTAGTCGGTCAATCATTTAGTCAGTCAGTCATTCATGCTAACCAGTCAGTCAGTCAGTCAACCTAGTCAGTCAGTCATTCAGTCAGTCAATCAATCAATCAGTCAGTCAGTTAGTCAGTTAGTCAGTCAGTCAGTCAGTCAGCCAGACTGACTGACTGACGACCGACTGACTGGCTGACTGTTAGCCAGTCAGCCAGTTAACTAGTCAGTCAGTCAGTTCGCCAATCTGTCGTCAGTAAGTCAGTCAGACTGCAGCCAGTCAGCCAATCAGTCAGTCAGTCAGTCAGTCAGTCAGTTAGTCAGTCAGCCAGTCAGTTAGCCAGTCAGCCAGTCAATCTTCAGTCAGTCAGTCAGCCAGTCAGTGAGTTACTCGGTCAGTCGGTCAGTCAGTCAGTCAGTTAGTGAGTTTGGCAGTCAGTCTTTCAGTCTGTTAGTCGATCAGTCAGAAACTTAGTTCATAAATCTAAAAAGCGTCTTTCCTAATACATATACTTGGAAAAATTGTAAGAAGCCGTATAAGAGAATGCTGCTGTAATGTTTCTGTTTGTTAAAAACATAAGCTTTAAAACAAACAAAATGCTACCTTTAACACCATCAAAAAATCTTGACCAGGTGTGAGAGCCTCTTGAATCAAGGAAAAATCGTATGTTATCTAGTCAAAGGAAAATAGACGCCAGGGATAAAATTAAAGCAGGAAACTCGTCAATAAATGATAAGCTCAATAAGAAAGGTGTTTAGGATTGAATCTAAACACTTACTGAGTAATCTTCGCCATCAGGATTTCCTTCTTTTGTAATGAACTGATCCATAAATCGCTAGAAAATAGAACAGAATAATACTTGATAACGAAATCGAAAAATGATTAGTATTGTGCGAGCTATATGGGGATATGAAAGCGGAAATATGAAGAAGGTTCGGCAGGGAAGGGGAAGCAGGGAGTCTCTCAAAGGCAACATAATCTTTGTTATTTGTTTCCATTTGTAACGAACTAATCAATACTCGAACCAAAAACACGGGAAAACGCGTCCGATTAATTAAAAAAAAAAGTTGTTTTTGGATCTTACTAATGATTTTTTGTGAAAGTTATTACAATTGCAAAGCGTAGTAAAACAAAACCAAAGTAATCGTGAAGTACTTTCGACGCTCAATTGAAATCTGCCCTATACATGTACCTAAAGATAACAACGCAAGACCTTTATTGATATTGTTGTTCATAATTTAGTCGGCTGTGTTGTACGTCTTTACACTGTTTATTACCTGAAATTTACTGTGATAGTTGCAACTGTAGACATTTAAGTGGTACTAAAATCATATTTCAAACCAAAATGTACAATGAGGGATCCCTGTCACTTATGCCAGTTACCCCTTCCTTCAATGTAAACACACAGTCACATGTTTGAGGGGTTGTTGTTGAGTTCACTATTGCTTGTTATACAGTATAATGACAGGAAAACCCGTGAAATGCGTATGCCATGGGATCAAAAAGTGATTGTGTTACCACAGCAACTTCAGGAAATTTTTTGACCATCGCATGCATCAGGACCATATGGCCTGGGGCGGACGACGTAAGCACCTCTCGCCACCTACAGGAAATACGACAATAAATGATTGAATGGATAGAATAAACCAGGAAATTTGTTACATCATTCTTTAACGTTATTGTTCAACAAGAACTGAGCCACATGTGTCCACCGAATATAAACAGTTACTTCTTTTAGGTGCTTAGATTAGAAATTCATAACCCAAAAATTGATTAAAGAAAGATTCGAAAAAATTCCAAATATCACGATTAACACCACTCTGTTGGAGTTAACGAGAAAAGTATAAGTTATCTGGGGTTGAAATACTGTATTTAGTTAAGAAGGGAAGCTGTTTTTGGTTTGAGGTAGCAAAAGCTTAAGTTGATCACGTGACGCGAATATGACGTGCTCATCCACGTGTAGGATACAAAAAGCAAAAAGTGTATATGACAGATTTTTTTTATCAATATTCAATCAATCTTTTATTAAACAAATAAATTATTTTCAAAATTATAGGCACCCGCAGGTAGTAACAAGCTAATCGAGGCGGGTACTTTTAGAAATAAATAAATAAATGAATAAATAAATAAATAAATAAGAAATCACATTACAAATAAAATGCGGAGATAAATAAATTGGTAGACGAGATTGCTTCGATGCAGCAAGGCGATTGAACTCCAGCAAACTTCGCATGGACAACATCGCTATCCGAAAACACAAGTAATCTTCGCTCAGATAAGTCTGAAGGGAAGCAAACGTGTCTATAAAAGCACTTCAGCTTCGATACTGGAAAACTACGCAATATTAGTTCAAATCTACTGTCTAAATCATGACAAGACAGTGAACCCACACAATACTATTTCGTCGAAAAATTTCGATATTGCATGGATACGGGTCTAAAACGAACCCTTCGGCTTATCACATGTTTTGTTTATGTATATTTTTCAATCTTTACTTACCTCTTGTGGCTCGCAATAGCCATTAACGAACTTTTCTTTCCGGCCTCCATAGCTGCGTCCAACGCATTTTGATTCTTTATATTCATAAGGATCTCTTGATCGTCACAAGACAACAGACAGGAGACTATATCTGGATGCTCATTCATGGCAGCCAAATGCAAAGCAGTGTTCTAAAACGGAAACCAAAACAGTGTCTGGATTGAATTGACATCTAAATAATTCCGAGCACTTGAGTGCAGTGCAGTTCAGCCCATCTATAACATAAGCACATCTTTGGTATGGCAGGAGCCCATCTCTGGTTTGGCATGAGCCCATTTCTGGTATGACAGGATCCAATCTCTTGTATTTCAGGAACCCATGATCCCTACCCTGGTATGACAGGAGCTTATCCCTGGTATAATGGCAGGAGCCCATCCTTGGTATGACATAAGCCCATCCCTGGTATGACAGGATCCCATCCCTGTAATAACAGCAGCCCATCTCTGGTATGACAGGAGCCTATGCCTGGTATTACAGGAGCCAATCCTTTGCTTGACAGAAGCCTAAACCTGGTATGACAGGAGCCCATTCCCGGCATTACAGGAGCCAATCCCTGTTAATGACAGAATGCCATCCTTGGCACAACAGAAGCCCATCCCTGGTACATGTATGACAGGAGCCTAAACCTGGTATGACAGGAGCCCATTCCCGGCATTACAGGAGCCAATCCCTGTTAATGACAGAATGCCATCCTTGGCACAACAGAAGCCCATCCCTGGTACATGTATGACAGGAGCCTATCCGTGGTATGACAGGAGCCCATCAATGGTATAACAGAAGCTCATCCCTGGCATGACAGAAGCGCACCCCTGGTATGACAAGAGACCGTCTCTGGTGCGACAGGAGCCTTTATCTGGTATGGTAGGAGCCCATCCCTGTTAAGACAGGAACCCATCTGTGGTATGACAGGAGTCTATACGTGGTATGACAGAAGCCCATCCTTTACAAGACAGGGGCCTATACCTGATACAGCAGGAGCCCATCCTTGGCATGACTGAAGCCTATCCCTGTTATGACGGAGCCCATTCCTGGTATTACGGGAGCTAATCCCTGGTATGACAGGATCATATCTCTGTTATGACAGTACCTTATCCCTGATACAAAAGGATCTCACAATGGTATGACAAGAGCCAATTTCTGGTATGGCAAGATCCCATCCCTGGCCTGGTATGGCAGAGTTACCCGCATCCCTCTCAGTCCCATGAGGGGTGGATCGTTTTTTATTGCACGTCTCGTCAGTTTTTGAGAAGAATGTAACTACAAGCGATTTACGAAATATTTTGCTTTACTTGAAGGGCTATAAAACTTCAATTGGATTACAAAGCAACAAATGTAAAATTGTATTTTATTATTTTTTCTTCCTTTAAGGAATAACTGGATATTTTTGCTCTTGGTTTGTTTCAAGACCATTTCTTGTAAGATTAAGAGTAGTTGGTCGTATATATAGTAATATATTAAGGCAGTTGCTCGCATATCTAGTATATTTACATAGTTGGTAGCATATTTAGTACAGTTTTGAGAAAAAAAAAACCAACAAAACCTTTGTGACATTGCTTTTTAATTTAGTTTGCACATAAATAGATATTGTTTTGGTGTGTTACATACCTGATTTTTGTCAACAAGATTAATACACTGAGGTTGATACTGCAACATATAATCCACGCATCGCTTTGATCCTCTCATGGCAGCAACATGAAGGGCTGTTCTGTCATTGTGATCGCTGATTAATGGAGTAATGTATTAAGTTTACACAAAGAATTGAATGATAATATATCACGAACAAAGAAATACTGACATAGAATGGTTTGTATACAAATATAAGTATATGAGGTCAACGGCTGACGGTCACCACTAATGATTGAAATACACCAGTATATGGAATCACATCGTCATATATACTAGTGATTTTTAAGAAAGAAATACATAGGATTCCCAATCTGCCAGCCTACCTTTGTACAGTGGCACCAAGCTTCAGTAAATGTTCAACGACTCGGTCATGCCCTTCTGCGCATGCAAAATGCAAAGCTGTCTTTCCTTGGTTGTTTTTAGCATTAATGGAGAGAACATTGCGGCCAGACAGCAACGCGTCGACTATTTCTGTCCAGCCATACCTAAAACAGGATAATATAATAATTAAGGTCGCTAGAACTTCATCGAAGATTTCTGAAGACTGCACGAAAAATTCCGAATTGCCCGAAGATCAGTCGAAGATTTTCAAACGTTATCGAAAGGCTTGCAAATATTTCCAACGTTATCTGTATATTTTTAAGGCATTTATAGTAATAGCTAATTGATTACACAGGTACATCTTTTGCACTGGAAAAATTTTCGATAATTTTGAAACCAAACCTCACTCCGTGTTTAAACTGAAATAAAGGGAGAACTGGGTACAAGATTAATTCCCGTTTACCTGGCGGCAGCATGAAGAGCTGTGTCCAGAGCATCTGACACCACAAAAGCAGCGGCTTTGTTTCGCTTCATAAACAGTAAGATGTTCTGTTGGGTCAAAATTTGGAAAGTATACACTTATGCTGGTTCAGTTCTGCGGCAACAGAGTACCAAAGTGATGACGTCAAACGTTTGGAACTGAGCCAAATTTTGAAGGGTGTTCATGCAGTCATCAGAGCATAAAACTGCCTACCCAAAAAACTCATCTCCAAAATTGCAATAGGATGCTGATTTTTGGTAAGCAGGCATTTTTCGTCACGTTCTTTCCGAATATCTCATGAAATCACATCATTTCGTCACACTTGGGTTCTCTATATCTCACACGTACCCAGCATGCGTGGCAGGCGCTTCCTTCACACTCTGCGTTCTCTCCGCGCGCTTGGGAACGCGATCGAATATCTCTTCTTATTCTTCTGTCTGGCGCCTGCCGCTCAGGCCAACGCGTAAGTTTACATCCTGTGTAGCCGTTATGCGGTAATAACTTCACTTTATGGTCATTTATTTTGGCATTTATGAAACTGACTGCAAAGATTATATCCCTACTAAGTGAAACAAGCATATTTTCATATAGGATTTGTGTAAAGACCTGTTATATCAAAGGAACAAAGCAATGAAACGTATAAAGGCATGATATAACATACTCTGTGTGAAAATATGTTTCTGCTTATAAGGCAGACGTGATCACTACTACACTACAGGCGAGACCTACAGAGACAGTGGATTAAATAGACAGACTATATACTTATTTCATCACTAAGATCACGAGTTCACTCACAGGGGAGTCTGATTACATTAACCCATTGACACCTGAATCGCCCGTAACCGCCCGTACAAGACTCCACTGCTTTAAAAAATTGTAACTTTCTCAATCGTGCGAACATTGCCTTAACTAGCAGTTGTGAGCATTGACTAGAAAGTCTTTCAAATTGAGATACCCAATAAACACAAAAAAGTCAGCGATTTTTGCAGAATATCAGCGTTTGAATTTGGACAATAACAAACATTACCGTTTTTAACGTCACAGTAAAACAACAAAAATCACGTTTTTGCCTTTAGTTTTTTTTTATTCAAATCATCGTGGCAAACCCAAAAGTCAACATTTGCAGCAAAATTCAGTCCTAGTCCTAGCTTAGCAGTGAATTTTTTTGCTCTTATTCATTGCTCGGGCCGAATTACAACTTCTTATTCCAGTGCATACTCACCTTGCCTCGATTTTCAACATCACCACGCACTGCATGCTGGGAAATAACGAGATTTTTCGACAGCGTTCCTTCCGTCCACCACACATTTCATATTTATACTAAGTCCACAGCCACTCCGACCCACCTCCGAAATTTCACGCTTGATGTGTTCTCCTGTGGTCGCAACTTCCAAAATATGCCGCGGTAGGTCGAGAAATCATCCAGAGTCGAGTCCCAAAGCTACTTCGTTTCCCGGCAGCCATTTTTCCAGTTCAACGAGCCACGCGCCAAATTCTTTCACGAAGTACAACACCTAACTCGGTTCGTTGAGAAAGTGGACTCTGAACTACCTTCAAGCTTAATGATGCTCATCAGGCAGCTACTAAAGATGAAAAGTGGCTGTGGACTTACCAAAAAACGCAGAAATACCATATGAAGACTTTATTGCAATTCAACGAAGCAAAACGCCAACGTCACAATGACGTTTCCAGTAAACTCGAGCCTTCAGTGTTTTAGAACAGCAGTACTTTCAATGGTAACTCCAAATATGAAGTCACGAAATCCTATGGCGCGTGTGTATGCAGAAAATCACTCAACTCAATAACTCCTTCTTCTGAAAATCACTCAGAAAATAACTCCTTCTTTAATTCATCTTCTTGCGTTTCTACATTTCTCCTTCACTTGGGGGCCTGTAGTTACGCTTACATCCCTTTCTTTTCCCTTTATCTTCCATGCAATTTATATTTCCCTGTTTCTTCTGTCTTACTGTCCTCTCGGACTCTGGGTCTCATCTCCATTGTACCGTGGTTCTGTATTTCTGCAATCTTGCAATTTTCGGTCCTGTTGGGCTTTGGTTATGTGCTGTCCTGTTTCCGTGGGGCTTTGGCTGGAGTCTCGGGGTCCTATAATTTTGCATTTAGTCCCAAAAACATAAAAATCCTCAGGTGTGAATGGGTTAAGGATCGACTATGAAGCCATCTGAATATTCAGAATACGTAACATATGAAACTGACCTCAAGTCACTAAGTGAATCAATCATATTTCACTTTCTATATCTTGCTCATGTATTAGTGTGACAGTGTACTTACTGATTTGATGCCTACTATAGCATATTATTTCTTTCTTTAAGCCATCTGCGAGTAGAGCACATATTTTTGTTTTTTGACTTTTTTTTACAATAGAAATGAGTATTCTTACCTGAAGATAACCTTTCTTTGCAGCATAGTGCACTGGAGCGAACCCGGTGATGTCTTTGTCTGTAATTAACGACAAGGCTTTGCGTTTCTGTGTAAAAAATGTTTTGCTTGATTAATATTTTTGTTAGAGGTACTCATACGTCGCCTGTTCCGGCTCTATACCGGTTTGTTCAGCTTGATTTCTTGGTTTTATTATCTGGTCTGGTTGTTGAAAAGTCGATTAACGATAATCCAGTATTAACGATAATCCAGTATTAACGATAATCCAATATTAACGATAATCCAGTATTAACGATAATCCAATATTAACGATAATCCAGTATTAACGATAATCCAGTATTAACGATAATCCAGGATGAAATATAATCTAGGATTAGATTGTACAGCTAAATTTAAAGTTTCCGATTAAGATATAGTTATTTAAAGGAATCCTCGTTTGGAAGTTTGCGGCCTTATGTCCCACCGGGGATTTTGGAAGTTGTATTTTCAATTCAAAGATGATGCTCATTCTGGATAAGCCTAATTTAGCTGGTTTATTCTCATTAATGGGCTGATTACCAATGTAGACTTAGATCTTACTTTTAACAACTAAGTCCTGTTTGTTTTTGCCATATCTTATGCTTCTGTAGTCCTAGGATAATGTTTGGCACCTTTCGGGCATCTTCGTTAGTATTACAGGATCTTTAGTAATCTCGCCCGAAAGCTCAAAAAATAGAACGGACTCTTAAAAAATCCGACCGTATTACACAATTTCCCGATAAACAATCTCGTTGCAATAAACATTCAAGGAAGTTTTTTGCGAATACTCGAATGTAATTGGCTTAGCCGTGATTGTCTATTCCATGATAGAAAATGTTCATGCGTGTTTTCTGTCTTCTGGTTCACGTCTTCATGAGCGATAGTTAACTCGTTGACTATTAGCTCATGGAAAACTCAGTATCGTGTAATTATAGTTCATATTGGTAACCTTTGTAGATCTCGAGCAGTCCCTTGTTTTTCTTTTATTAGGTGAGCGAGCCCGCGAATTGCAAGTGATGAGCGGCAAGCGGGCTCGCAGTATATTACCTTTAGTAACATTTCCATAGTCGCTGTATGCCCCACAGCAACTCTGACACAAGATCGCAAATCTACGTCTTTGACTGTTACGTCAGCGCCATTATCCATCAACAACTTAACGCTCTCTGTTCCACCACGTTCAGCTGCTAAGAAGAGCGGGGTGCGGCAAAGATTGTCACGGGGGTCCACTGAGGCGCCCTAAAAAAATAATATCAGAGATTAAGTGGTACACAGAATACTGTAACTATTTTTTATTAAAATGCAGATCCCGAGTGTAGATACCCCGCGCAATGGTATCAGTTTGTCTGATATTCGGATTTTTATTGGGTTGGTTTGAAAAAGAAAGTCCAACTTCACCATACGACCAAATTTCGTAAACGATTAAGAAACACCATATTTCTTTTTTTATTCAAATTACTACAATGAGACTTCTCATAAACAACCCTCGTTCCTAAGAGACCACTCTTTCTAGAATTTTAGGTGGTCCTGGACCTGGACCTTGTTCTAGGAGACATACGACTGAACAGAACTCCGAGGGAAATGGACATGTAGCCGACAATGCACGGTTATACAGTACAATTCGATTTGATAATTGGGCTCCCTACAAGGGCTTTTCGATCATTATTTTATCGCTTAATACTACAAGAACGGTCTCAAAGTTGGATTATAATCTGAAATGATAAATTGTTACTCCAGGTGCTGTTTGTCTTGTAATATTTTGAAAACTAATATTTCAATTTTCTTCTATAAAAGATAAAATATGCTGGTAACAATCTAAAATGAAGATGAAAGAGACGCTTGCCGTGGGCACACATTGAGAATGGATATTTTAACACAAGCAAGAACAGCTCACTCCGAGCTACATGGGCTTGAAAAATAAGAGGAAGAGAGAATGGTCAATGATATAAACATGGTGAAGGGTGATTTGGATGAGTTAAAGGTAGCTAGCATGCGATGGAAGAACGTGACAAGAATGGCCCAGGACAAAACGACATTAAGAAACCTTGTTGAGGCTTGATCTTGCATAATGTGGCTAAAAAGGAACGCGTTAGGCGAGGGTGAGTATGTCGCATTATACCTGTTCCAAGAGATACTGCACGACCTCTGGATGATTGTTAAGTGCAGCCAGGTGCAGTGGTGTCAAGCCTTGTTTGTCAATCAGAGTAATTTCACAAATTTTGGGATCTTTAGATGCAAAGAGCTCTACTATCTTTAGGGCTCCGATGCCGCACGCCAAATGAAAGGGAGTTCTTCTGTCACGCACCTAAATAAATCATTAAAGAGGATAAACACAATTTGGGCTGGTACAAGAATCCTAGTAAGCAAATACTGATATAGCATATATAAATAGTACTGAGAGGACGTCGACAACCCACTCATTGTTCGCAAAGAGTAACTATGGAATCTAGTCCCTGGTGAGTAGTTATTCCATGAAGTAAAGGGGAAGGAAGAACAGTTAATTAAGGGCGCACGATAATTGGCGCAAACTGGTGTGGTGACCCTACCATATCTAAAAAAGGTCTTGACTCTAAAAATGTAACTAACAGTAATTAGGCCTACCATCACCCCATCGATCACACCAGTCAGTTAACTATTAATACTCATAGAGTAAATCTGACCTTGGCCTGCAAGATATTACTACAATCAAGGACAAAAGGGTTGAGACGAATTTGCATTTACGATGTTCTCCAACGCACGCGACGGAAACACGGTACGCGCAAACGATAAGTGCCCGTTTCCGGACCCGTGTGATAAAAATGATTCGTGGATTTCAACATTGTCTCGGGGGAGGGGTGGGGTTGCTGAGATTGGCTTCAAACGAAAAACATGGCTTCGATGGTCCGTTTCACTAAATTAGTACTTAATAGGAGGACTTTGTAATATTTGTCCTAAGAACTTTTGTCCTTGATTGTAGACAGCAGAGTACTGAGAATCCTTGGTTCAAACACAAGTCACCAATAACAGTCATTTAACCCTATGTAGACCCGGGGGAGGGGAAACTGAGTGCCCGCGCTGACTTTGAACGTTTATAACGTTAGGAGCATTTAACTGATAACCACTAAACGTGATCTGGGAACATCTGATGAGACAGATTTTGGTTCATGACATGTGACGTTTCCATGGCAACCATAACGTAATTTAGACAAGCAGGTTTACCCACATTTTAAATTTTCTGCTTGATTGTCGTTTAAATGGAACATTTGTAACTTTCTTGTAGCAAATTTCACAATTAAAGATCATTTGAGCATTTTTTTTTTAATTTGATTAAGTTTGACTCAATTTCGGTGCTTTTCTAACAAGGTGGTAGATCCAAGATAACCGTCATTAGGAATGATGACACAATTTCCTTATCATACGACATGACCACGTCACGTAATCAGTCTTAACTTAGACAATTTTGGACATACTGTTTACCCTCCAAGTTTCATATTCTTGAAGTTACGGTCTGAATAGGTTCAAAGGACTGCCATAGCCCGGAACAATCGTAGTAGACAAACTACTGATACTCCTAATCAGTTTTACACGTCAGTCACAGCAATGGACCTTTTAAAGCCTTCACGCTTGATAAACTAATGATATTCCTGAGTTCAAACTTTAGTCACCAACAATACCCTTTTGCAAGAACTTCGCTAGGTGTAGATCATTCCGGGTTATGGTCTCCTAGTCACATACCATTGGTTGTCGAATAATAGCTCCATTGTTAAGACAGAGTTCAACAGCCTGAAATAAGAAAGTGCAAACATTAAGTGAATGTCTCACAAGACATAATGAAATTAAAAGAAGAAATTTATCACGAAGGCTCCTTACGACAAGACTTCCACTAGCGACTGCTAAGTGAAGAAGGGTGCAGCCTTGTGAATCCACATTACTAAGTACATCATTCATCATATCCTTCTGTCTTGCTTTAGCTAAGAATAAAAGCACGTGTTTGAATATTGAATTTTACTAATATAAATGTGACAGGGCTAGTAGTCGTGGTTTTGAGGGGTTAAAATTCATGGTCTGGTACCACTTAGATCTACAAGGAGTAACAAATAGCGGAGCTCTCGCGGGCCGAAGGCCCGCTGCGGAGCCCCATACTCATAGAGCTAAACCTAATTATGCCCGTCATTTTTCATGGTCATGGCTAGCGGAATGTTTCGCGGGCGCGTGTGCCGCCCGCCGTCCGCCGCCCGTGTTGGACAAGGCTAGCTCGCGGGCGCGTTTGACGTCGAAAAACATGCGCGTACGACGTCACGCGCGGTTACACGGCCGAATGCCACGTCAGTTGGGAAAACACTGTTTTGCTGTGTTTACTAAGCGGAGTAAACCATTTAAATTATAATCGTTATTTTCCTGAATTTTTCGCGGTTTGCTACTCAAGACATGGATACTAATTAAGGGATACTCAGAAGCCGCTTCAGTGGAAAAAGAAGAGCTTTCAGGAATAAAATCTTGCTTCGAGGAACTTCGTACGTTTTTATCAATGCAACGCAGGAAGATGTTTGTTTTTATTACGGATTTCAGAACCAAAGAAGAGGAGATTTACAGAATTTCCAAGCAAGCGAGGGACTTAAAGGTAAAACAGATTACATCTTCGATGGGAATTTATGTTGATATCAATCTGTGATATCAATCTTTGTGTTCTTGTGTAGTTTTGGAGAATTGCTTTTAAAACGTGCTTAAATTCAGTTGTATCGATTTCTTGAATTTCATCGAAGGCAGCTCGAACTCGATGCGCTATAAATGGTACGCGTTTTGCTTTTAAACATAAAATAATGGATATTTGAATACAGCTTTTCGAAAGAAGATTGTGTTGTCCATTTTTATGTGTTTGTTCATTCATTACATAGATTGAAAAGCGATTTTATGTAAACAAAACAAGACTTGGTTTTTATAGTTCTACTTCACTCGCATCGCCTTATGCAAATATGTTTGTGTATATTTTTACAATTTTGATTTCCAAATCAGTTTCTCGGGCAATGTTTGACTAGCAACAAATGTATTTTATTCGGAATGTAGTGGTACAAGTTATTCTAGACGAAGAAAAAGTTGTTTTTGTGAACTTTTGTACGGTCTAAATGTACTGTGCAGACGGTCGCGTAATAGTGTTTTTGGGAATTGCTAAAATTGAAAAATAGCCAGGTTGTCAATCTTAATTCTTGTGCTTCCAACCTTTCACGTTAGTCAAGTTTCACCTTAGTTTAGCTTGTTCAGAGAGCGACGCTGTAAGGCTCAGCCTATCTATATATATTAGAACAAGGAAGATACATGTCTTTGGTGGCTCGTTGGCTCGCCAGTCGCGTTAAGTGTTTTAAAGAAATGAAGGAGGAAGATAGCTTCAGTGCTCAAAGAAGGAGGAAGGTATTTATTTCAGTGGATCGCCGGGTCGGCGGCTCGACAGTCGAGTTGACCGCCGAGCCGCCGAGCCACTTAAATATCACTTCAAAGTTTTAAAAACTGCTGACCATCTTCAAAGAAAAACTCCGCAGTACTGCAGGCTCCTTTGTCCACGGCTCGTGTCAGCGGTGTCATGTTTTCGTCATCACAGCAGTCTGGGGAGGCATCCTTCTCCATCTAAAGAAAAGAAATGTCGCTTTTGTTTTTTTCTCTTTTCTACGAATACGAGGTAAACATTCATCCGAGTTGCTGAAAATATGCGTGGCTGGTTGGACAGTCACAGTTGTTAAGTTTTCATCCGAGCCACGTGAAGTTCTAACCATTTTTAGACGAATAAAACAAACGGCTTGCTTTTGCATACTCCTATTTACAACCCCATCAAATGTAGTGGCTATTAATATGATTAACAAGGCGTGACTACGACAATAATCGTCAATCTCGTTCTCAGGATCTTCTCGGTCAAGAAAATGGCGGCAAGGAATACCTGACAAAAACAACGGCCAATATTTCAGCTAACAAAATTAGCCTTCCTCAGGGCCAGGGCTATACTGAAGGAAAATTCTATATGGATCCGTCATAATGTTAGTGTTCATGTCTGCAATCAAGTAGAACAACGTCAGACGGTACGTTCGTCCTAAAGCCTATACAATCGGCGTCTAAATTAGTTGAGACAATTTGTCCAAAACGACTTTTGACTACCTCTTCTTAAACTTATACCATAAAGTTATCTAAAAAAAAGTGATATTAACCGCCCACCCCCACCCCTATCCAATGCTGTACCGGTAATCAGGTAGCCTGAGGGCAACAATAAACGTAAGTTTAGTTGGGAGGGAGGGGGTGTTGGGTCCGGGTCTGTTATTTTCCCAAAACATACCCCTTTAAATGAAAGTGTCTCGACAATTTTGTCGCCGATTGTAGTTCCTTACCAAATGCGCTCGCATATTGACCAGACTACACTCAAGTATGTACATTGCTCTTAGGTAGACATTAAACCCTTCAACTCCCAAGCCTGCCAAACATCAAAAGCCAAGAAAAATCCCAAATTTCATTTTGTAAAATATTGAAAAACAAGCGGTACCATGCAAAAGTACTGCTGAAGAGGTTTCATTTGAATGGTCACACCATAGGATTTTGTCCATAGACTCAAAAGTTAGAACAAATGGTACCATGCAAAAGTACTGCTGAAGAGGTTTTATGTGAATGGTCACACCATAGGATTTCATCAACAGACTCAAAAGTTAGAACTACATAACATGTCTCCATTATGACTCTGAGAGTGAAAGGGTTAGGATCTGGCGCTATAACTCCAAATCTCCCAATCCCAATTACGGTAAAGTCCACCCCCTCCCTCCCTTTGATTTAAACCCTACCCATTAAGAAGCCATTCCCTTTCAGGTAATATATCAAACACGAGGAAAAGTGTGTCATCAGGATACCCAAACACCGAGAAGTGGGTCGAAAAACGAGGCGCAGCCGAGTTTTTTTTAACCCGTTTCGAGGTGTTTGGATACCTGATGAAACACTCTTTCGAGTGTTTGATATAATGGAGCCGAACCAATTGTAGAATTGCACACATTTTAGGCATCCTAACAAATAACAAAAAAAGCTCGTGTTAACAGTCATTATAATTCAACACATTGATACACTGCCCAAATGGAGTCAAAAAGTTCTCGATAACGTTAGGTCTACATGACGTATATCCAGCGATGGAGGTAAATTTCGCATTTTGAAGGAAAGTGAAAATGACTGTCGCTTGCGATTTCGTGTTTTTTGGAGAAAAAATGCACGAACTATTAGATAAAAAGGGGAACTGAAATAAAAAAAGAAAAGAAAGAGAGAAATTATTGATCACATAACTGGACAAAAACGGCGCGAAATTTTCGCGTTGTGTCGCACTGTTTCCCGTCGAAGCTGAATGAAAGATGGTTCAAAGTTCAACAGCTCGACACGGATTGAGTGAAAGAGCACAATTTTCGGAAAATGCTTTTATAGTAATCACCTCTGGAATATGATATAAACTTGATACTTCCTCAGAAAAGTTTCTGACCTTTGTTTTAAGCGGATTGAAGTTAAACAATCTCGCCATTACGGCTGTAGAAGCTAAAACGAACAAGTTTGTAAGCAACAGCGAGCGATCGACTCAGCTTGTACTTCGATGGTTCGGTGCTGATGGAGGGAATAAAAAGCCACAACAACTGCAGGAAACGAAAATAACAGGACCGAAACGATCTATTAAAATCACTGATCGTTTCACATGCACCTCCGTAAATATTATCTACTGAATATGCAAAAAACATACATTGGCGAAACAGGGAGGAGATTGGGCGACCGTTTTCGTGAACATCATCGAGACATTGAAAAAATGACAAAGACGCATCCAAAGCAGTCGCGCGACATTTCAATCTATCCAACCATTCCAAACAACACATAACGATCTGCAGCCTTTCCTTGCACCAGGGCAACGCAGAAAGCCGTTAAAACTTAGAACAAAAATTCATCTTTCAAATCGGCACTCTCAATTCACACGGAATCATCAAACGCTTTACATTCAACTAATTAAAATTTGTTTTTTCACGTCACCAAACTTCCACCAATAGCGCAGCTCCATCATTTACTATATAAAACCACACACAACCCACAATTCCTTGATCCGCTCTGACGAAGGGCTAGCGCTCGGAACGTCAGCTATTTGAATCTTTTTACGGTGGTCAATTTACCTTATCGACTCAGTCGATAAAACTAATTCTATGCCATTTTACTATGTTTTAATTCGTGTTGTCAATACTCTGTCCCGTTCTTTACGTAGACGAATGCTCTTCGCAGAAACTTTCAAATTGTGTAGGCATAATTAACTTTAGCTTGGCAAAATGTTTCGAAATTTGCTGCTTGTTGTGTAAGAAATGGCGCGAGGTAAAATATTTTTATAGGCCTTTTTACCTAATAAAATTCTCAATGAATTTTTTCTGGAAACTGTGATTTGTTATCATTGTCTTGAATTATAAAACTGTTATAGTGCTCAAGCTTGCCAAAATTGGCTGATATATATATTGGCCTTCGGCCTCGGGTTTACCTCGGTGTAAGAACATGTGACTTTTTCCTTTGTTTTTTACCCATTGTGGTGTTGCACTCCCAGTTACCTCTATTGTTTTATACCTTTTGTTTTCTGTTTTCTTTGTTTTACGTCACTCATGAGTTTCACAGGTTCTTACACCGAGGATGGGGCCCCTCGTCGGCTAAATATCCGTCGATATAGCGCTTCTCTTTCGCACTATGTTAAACATCAGTCAGTCTTTGATGCATGTATACACAGAACTTTTATTTCGTAACTTTGCCACTAACCAGGATTTTACATATGGACACTTTATCCATCTCGGCGGCAATATGAAGCGCGGTCTGGGATCCATTTCCTGTAATGTTTGCATCGCAATCCTCGTGGCGAAGAAAAGCCTGATAAAATCAGAACATTTCTTCCGGTAAGCAAATACTTTCTGAGAGGGAGAGTTGTAGGGCTTGATATTAAAGTCCAACTAAAGAGGGACGAGATCTAACTTTCCGGTCAACGCTGTCATTTACTTTTAACAACCGAATTTAAAAATGTTCAAATATTTCCAAGAACACTGACACAAGTGGTCACAAGAATATGTGAGTTGCAAGAGAAGTTTTGCGATCATGTTTTGAACCAGTTTTGTTGAAGTCTCTGTTTTCTCATCCTCTTCTAAGCTAAAAGTTAAGAAAAGATCTCTCAGGCTTATTATCCGTCTATCCTTGTTCTTAATTGTTCCTGAACGCTAAACCTTATTGTTACACTTTAAATCTCTGCGCCGTTTTGGTGCTGCGCTATTATTTCTAGGTTCAATTGACATGCAGTGTAATTTTGTCCATCCATGTACCATGCAAAAGTACTGCTAAAGAGGTCTGATTTTGTCGACAGACTCAAAAGGTAGAACTATACATTACAAACTACAACTTTAGTACACCTTATATCCCTACAGATATATTGGCAAAACAATACTAGATAATATAAGTAAAAAGCAAAATACAATGTCATTACAACAACAATTACACATCTATTAATTCTTTTGCTAATTCCAAAACATCATGAAAATATTTTGAAGATATATTAATAACGGAAACATCCTTCATTGAAAACAGAAATAGAGATACAGAAATAAAGACCCCTTATCAAATACACGAAAAACATCATTGACGCAATATAACTTTGAAGAAAGTCCTTTCTCAAGTTGACAAATTCATGGTTATTGCATTCAGTTATGTAGTGTAACTTATCGCCAACCCTATTATCATTGCAAATAGTACAGATTCTATAATCATAAGGTATCTTTTTGTACCGCCCAGTTACAACTGGCAACCTATGTGCCGAGATTCGCAATCGGGTACATGTCTGCACAATTGACTCTAACGGGAGTGAAAGAATTATACATGCACACAGCCATTTAACCCTGTATTGGCACCGTGGAAAGCGGTTTCGACCTTGTAAGGACTCTTCATCATGGCATAGCCAGCTGGCTAGCACTGCTCTGATAATTATTTTGGCAGTGCGCATTTGCAAGGTATTGGCCATTTTGTGGGAAGATGTTATTGTGCGCTGCTTGTTTTCCATAGTTCTCTTCTTATAGAAAACCACAAACACAAAAAGATAGGTTACCTTAACAAGGTTCTCATTCCCAGTCCGGACCGCAGTGTGAAGCGGCGGATCTTGGCTCCGATCCAAAATGGATGTGTCGGCCCCAGCCTCTAGGAGCAGATCCACGATGTTCACGTGAAGTCCCATGATGGCGTTATGAAGAGCAGTCCGTCCGTACTTGTCAAGGACATTAACATCTAAGTTAACAGATAAATAAGGCTAAAATCAAAATTGAAGGCACCGGATTTTAATTAGGTACGTTAGTTTACAATTCTATTAAAACAGAATTATGTTCAATAAAATCTAGCACCACTTCAAGTTTACTTTTTCTTTTTTTGTAATTTGTTTACAATCGCAACCGTTAAATCGTCATTGAGTTTGTGAAATAAATCGAGTCTTGTTGCGCGCAGAAAGATGTCTTTATGTAAACGTTTGGCATTTGCCTGGTTAATTCCCGCGTGAAATTTGGTTACAAACCTTTGATACAAAAATGAGGTTATTTTAGCCCCACAGTAGTAATTTGGGACATTGTAAAGCATAATAAGCAGCCTGCGAAAACAAGAGCCTATGAGAGTTGATCGGAGCTTGGTGAATTCATTGTGCAATTTCTTTCTTTGAGTTTGAAACTGCTCAATTTGTTCCAAGTATCGAAATATTTAGCACTGCAGTGCAAATTGTGGACACTATAGATCGTGAAAAAAGAGCTGCTAAGTAGTATCTTACTGTAGTACTATTTATCATGCTGTCCAACTTGTATTTTCTGTGGAATTGTTGTTTTCCGATATTTTACAAAATGAAATTTGGGATGATTTTCCTTGTTCCTATTTTGTCCGAGTGAAAAGTTAACAAGAACATTACTGATTACCAGCGCCATTGTTAATCATGTTTTTAACTTCCGTCTCGTCTCCAGACCAAGAAGCCCGGTGTAATTTGTCGGGATGTTTTCCATTTTCATCTTCCTATATAAAAAAAGTTATGTAGTATTTTACTTTAAATGTCAAACCGAGTTTTAAAAGTTTTTTTCTGAGGAATAGCATTGTCAGGAAAAGCTTTATAAAAGGCAATTAAAGTCCGTGCACACCTTAATAGCTGTTAATTACCATTTAAAGATGCCGATTTATTTAATTCCACGTTATTTCTCGAAATGTTTTCTCAGTTTAAGTTTTAGGCGCGTTAACGATTTTAATTTTATTTAATGTAACCTGAGTTTTAAAGCAGTTTAAATCAAACATGTGACGTTTGATGCTTGTTAACCCCTTCTGCTCCCAGGGTCAATTATGGAGATATATAGTATGATTCTAACTTTTGAGTCTGTCAACGAAATCCTACAGTTTGACCATTCAAATGAAACCTCTTTGGCAGTACTTTTGAATGCTTTATATTTCAATACTGATTTTATAAAATGTAATTTGGAATTTTTGTTGATCATGAATTTTGATGTTTGGCACCTTTGAGAGTTAAAGGGTTAAAAACAATAGACCTAAAACAATAGAATAAAATGTGTCATTTTGAAAATGGTGCAAACAGGCCACGAAATACAGTACTGTTGTCAAATAATTTTCGGCAAATATTATATTTCTAAAAAAATATGAATGGTAAACTTGAGATATGAGGTAAAATATTTTTGTGCAAAAATTTGGGCGATCTACCTGGGCCACAAAACATTTAATAGCGTTCTACCTTTTCCATACATTTGTCTGTAAAAATTTCCGGGTCTTTCTGCGCGTACCGGAACACATTGTGTTTCTATTGTTTGTGAGGTTTTGTATTTTAGTCTTGTTTAGTCTTTGTTTATTGTTTTCTGTCTTTGTTTAGTCTTGTTTTGGATTTATATTGTTTTCTGTCTTTTGCTTTTTTTGTTTTACGTCATTCGTAAGAAGGAAACTACATTTCCCGATGACTTTGACAAGTTTTACAGACAATTATATAAAATAATCAAAACGCTATTGCACGCTTTATAGTCTAGATAAATCTACCAAAAGCATCAAGATGTTTAATTATATGTTATTTTGCAACTCTAGCAAAACATATTAAATTGCAATTTCCGTATTTTCACGATAAATTGGAATTTTTAGTAAAATCCAAATGGCGGCACGGACCCGCAGCAGCGCCACAACCCATAATATTTACCTTATCTTGTAGAGCACATCGAAGACTATCTATTAGACGTAAAATATTTCCGAAATATTGCAACATCGCAAAAAACCCAAAGGGGAGTATACGTTTGCGTGTATATTTCAAGCTTACAATTCATAAATTTTTCAGATATAAAAATGGCGGGAAATGATTTGACATTGCATTCCTTTTTATTTTCATGGCGGATTGTATTCAGAAAAGTTAGAATTCTATTTAGGAGTTTTCTCAAGTACCGATAAGCCTCCAGTGTCTGTGCAACCATACATGTATACCGCACCCAGTAAATCAGTGCCTTCTACTGATTGGAGAGACACCTCACTCAATGCTCTGGCTCGCTGGCTCCGATTCAGTGCAGGACTTAAAGGAGTCAATGGTAATTCCTCGTCACCAGGTTTCTCTGGTGGTGCGAGATAATTCAAGTTTTCAGCCATTAGATCCTAGAGACTTGGAGACAAAACATTTAACAAATAAACTATTTTATTAGAAGCGATTTTGTGCATCAATGAATTCCAGCATTTCAATGGTTGCCCTCTAGACAACCTCTGGGCATTTGCCAATTGTTTTCACAAAATACTCATACCCCATGGCGGGGGACAAAAAGGCTATGCAAATGTCCCGGGTTTAATAGCCAAAAAAAGGAAAATTCTGCCAATCTAGACTCGTCGAAAAGTTATTTAAGGCATTAACTTAGTCAACAGAGAGGTGATTTTACTCTTAAGTGACCCATTAGAGAAGTTCGCAAGAAATTTACGGAAAAGATTCATGATTCTTCGAGGTTGAGAACATGAGGATGTTAATGCCCCAGTGTACACTGTGGGTAAGCTAATGCTAGACCCCGGGATTCGAACGTGATCAAATGCCCGACTAATGCCCTGGGGGATGAGCATAGCTGGAATAGACTAATGCCCTGGGGATGAGCATAGCTGGAATAGACTGATGCCCTGGGGGATGAGAATAGCTGGAATAGACTAATGCACTGGGGGATGAGCATAGCTGGAATAGACTGATGCCCTGGGGGATGAGCATGATTGGAATAGACTAATGCCCTGGGGGATGAGCATAGCTGGAATTGACTGATGCCCTGGGGGATGAGCATAGCTGGAATAGACTGATGCCCTGGGGGATGAGCATAGCTGGAATTGATTGATGCATTATGACAGGACACAATAGCGTTCCGCCCAGATTCTAAAAATAGAATTGGCGCGCAGCATCATGGGATTGAAATGCATACAAACATTCAAGAACTATGCAGGTAGCTACGAAAAACAGGTCTACGAAACATTGTTCTTGGGTACAACTCGACAATTATCCACAACATGTACTGGAATCGCAAAAACTGGTGTTTCCGAGGCAGCCATTTTGAAATATTTGTCCGCATTTCGATCCCACAATGCAATGCTGCCAAATATGACGTCATCTGGGCGGAACGCTATTGGAAGACAGCCACAATTTACGGGATAGGCAACTAACAGTCAAACATATTAAATAGTCTAGACCAAGGAGCGAGGAAGTTCGAGACAGTCCAGGTACCTAACTCGTTTCGTTTCGTTGCGGTTTGTGCCAATGATAATAATTTCGTACAAAACATGTTTTGAAATTTTGATTATCCTTCCTGAAAATGGTAAGTTTTCTTCGCCTTATTTGATAATTTTACAGACTTCAAATATCGCGGCTAATTAAATTTTTGCAAGAGGTCAAAAACTGTTGCCTGCGATCAACAAGACTTCTGTATTATTTCCTCAGAGCAAACTGACTAACACCAGCTGTTACAAAATCTGAGTTTGGCACAATTTTCAAAATGATCTGGGTTAACGAACGATGATTTTAAACATCATTTAATTGAATAGTTAAAATAATTAGTTCTGCAATTAATGCGTTCCAAACTAATTTGTGGCGTTTAACATTCTACAGAAATTCTGTGCATGCAAGATTACAACAACCCACAGTGAAGAATTTTACAATCCGAGTGAAGTTGTATCTATTTATCATTTATATAATATGTATTTATAGGTTTAAGTATAATTATTACTCTGAAAAGCCTCATCTGGGATGAGTTAATAAAATGTGCATGTATGTATGTTTATATGTGTAAGTTGGGCATTTCATAGGAGGAAAATTTGGTTTCCGTCAAGTTCACGAGATGCATGATTTCAAAAATCACAATTCCGTCAAAATCCAACCATTTTATTATCTTTTTGAGCAAGCCTAACTATAAGAATACAGTCTACATGTACAAACTGATCCTAGGAAAAATGATAATAACATAAAACTTAAGAGGTTTTCCGAATTTTGGATCCGCCGTTACTTATCCGAGGAAAACATTATTATAAACATATAACTTAAGAGGGTTTCCGAATTATAAAGCACTTTGTTCCTTGTGGGGATTTTGTTTTCGAAGTTGAACCCTTGCTCATTATTAAAATTCATACCAAGCATTTCGGCTATTATAATTGTGCTGATTTTAGATTTAACGCTTAGAACTTCTGAGAAATACGGTGTCGAAAATTTTATTTCTCGTTCAGGAAAAGTGCAAATGAATGAGAGGATTCTGAAAAAAAAATAACCGGGCCATAAGTTTAAACAAGAAGGAATATAAATTAATATATCTTGTATCAAGAAGGAATGTAGCACAGACAAGAAAAACATTTATCTCATAAAATAACCAACTTATAAACAGATATGGAGGTCCGCTAATTTTCTTAAACCGCGGTCTAAGTTAGATTTCATTAAAATAACCGGGCCGTAAGTTCTAAATAATTGAGTAAGAAAAAGAAATGTATTTTTTTAAAAACTATTTCTACTTTTTCCGAACCTACTTAGTTGCTGTTTTGTAAAGCAAGAAATCATCGAGACATGTAGTTACCTGTGCGTCCTTTTGAAGCTGATGATATGAAGTTTAGCACCTGTTTAAGGTGGTTCCGTTGTTATTTCGGGCGCACTTGTTTATGACAAACTTTAAGTCAAAACTTTTCCGGCTCTAAAGCGATGCTTCTAAAACTTTGTGGAATCTTGCAGCTATTATTTAGCAATGATATGATAGAATTTGATTTTCTTGGGAAAAAATATTTTTAATGATAATCGGGATTGAATGAACCTCACGTTTTGAACAAAATCACACCCTGTGATTCGCAAGTTTCACTTTGACAACTCATAGTAGTTAGATAATTTGAAATTTTAATTGGTAATCACGAATTTATAGCGGAGCACTTGCCGGGCCGAAGGCCCGGCTGCGCAGCACCATACTCATAGAACCTATGCCCGTCATTTTTCATGGTCATGGCTAGCGGAATGTTTCGCGGGCGCGCCTCCGTGACATGTGTGTCCGTTGGGCAGGGCTAATTCGCGGGCGCGTATGACGTCGCAAAATATGCGCGTATGACGCCACACCCGCGGCTACACAGTCGTCAGCTCGGTATACTGGATCTTTCGCAGTGTTTAGTGGAGCAGTAAAGTCGTTATTTCCCTGCATTTATTTGCGGTTTGCTACTCGAGACAGGGATACTAAATAAGGGATACTCAGAAGCCGCTTTAGTGGAAAAACAAGAGCTTTAAGGATAAAATCTTGCTTCGAGGACCTTCATACGTTTATATCAATGCGGGAGATGTTTGTTTTTATTACGGATTTCAGAACCAACGCGGAGATTTAAAGAAAATTATTTTCGAGCAAGCGAGGGACTTAAAGGTAAAACAAATAACATTTTTCGATGGGAATTTATATTGATATCAATCTGTGATTGACCTTTTATTTGTGTTCTCGTTAGTTTTGGAGAATTGTTTATAAACGTGTAGCTTAATTCGGTTGTGTTAATTTCCTGAATTTCATCGAAGACACGGCCCGGCCTCGATGCGCTATAAATGTACGCGCTTTGCTTTTAAACATAAACTAATGAAGATTTCAATAAAATTTTTCGAAAGAAGATTGTGTTGTCCATTTTTATGTTTGTTCATTCATTACATAGATTGAAAAGCGATTTTATGTAAACAAAACGTCGCCTTATGCAAATATGTTTTTTGCACTTTTGATTTCCAAATCAGTTTTTCGGGCATTTTTTGACAAGCAACAACTGTATTTTATTCGGAAAATAGTCGTAATAGTTATTCTAGACAGAGGAAAAGTTGTTTTTGTGAACTTTTGTACGGTCTAAATGTACTGTGCAGACGGTCGGGTAATAATCTTACTGTTTTTGAGAATTGCTAAAATTGAAAAATAGCCCGGTCGTCAATCTTAATTCTTGTACTTCCGACCTTTCACCTTAGTTAAGTTTCACCTTAGTTTATAAGCTTGTTCAAAGTGCTACGCTGTTAGGCTCAGCCTATCTATATATATTAAAACGTGCTCAAATTGAGTCGTTTCATGATTTCTTTCATTGAAGACTACAGCTCGGCCTCGATGCAGAAACTCCCACTAAAAATCGTTAAACGAGCACAAAAAGTGACGTTGCAGTTTCACGTTAACAACGAAAGCATCGATGTCAACATGTGCCTTTTTGAAGCATTCTACATTCGAAAACACAAACCCGAACTCATTTCCCGTGAAGAGTACATTTAAATTAAATATCTTTTGTTTTAATCAGAACTATCTACAGAGCTCAAAGACCTTTTATTTTCTTCAAAACTCATCATTCATTGTTTCTTACTATCGTCATTATATGTGAAGGTAATTATCTATTGCTTATTGCTGTCGCTTACTTATTATTTCTGTCACCCACGCCACAACTTCATTTTATATACTCAAGCTTATTAATAATTCATAACGTAATTGTCCAATAGGACATTTGCACGATGGCGTCATTTGACTACAACTACCAGAATTCATTTCGTTTTTCCTTTCTTATTTAAATGTTGTAATCCCAGTGCGGTTTCAATAACAATAGCCTTAATTTGCACTACAAAACAAAAAACTGAAGGATTCTGGTAGTTGTAGTCATATGACGTCATCGTGCAAATGACCTATTGCGTGGACACATTCGGGTCACATATATGCACTGGATACACCGGTAAAGAACGGCGTTTTTGGATATCCAAACAGACGTGTTTGGAAATCAATTAGCAAAAACAATGCAGCACTTGAACAAACCTTTATTGGCTTTCATTCTAAATTATTCATCACAGTTAACATTTACGTTTACGAGCAAACCAACGCCCTCTTCACGACTTTAAGGTCGTCGAAACCGGAAAGATTTTTCCGCAATATTACAGTGTTTGGATACCTCGGTAAAACACTCAAACTCGTTTAGGAAATATTGCATCCTGCACTGTAGAATATTTTCTGATTCGCTGATGACGGTGGGAATCAGCGAAAGTTCGGAGTAAAATAAACATAGTAGCTTAAGGCCTCACTTGATCCGTTCCGTATCAAGAAAAGCGGCTCAAATTCGACAACAATAGGTATTATATTCTTGATCGTTTTTTGTTCATGTAAGGGCAAAAACGATCAGCGGTGAAACAATGGCTTTTAACAAGCGAGAAAAATTCAAAATTCTGCTTTGTATAATACTAATTTAATATTCATTATGTAGCAAAATTGTAATGAAAGCTATTTTAACATATCTTGCTTTGAACAAAATTTAAAAAAAACATCCTAAAAAAGAACAAAACAAAAACAAAACAAAACAAAACAAACGAACAACAAAAATTAATCTATAAAGGTGTATCTTATCCAATCTTATACTAGGTATATATTTTCAGTGAGCTAATGCTATGTGGCTGAGAATCGTCGAGAATATGCCAGGTAATTATAGGGTTTGTTTTGAACGTTTTATTTATTATTTTTATTAGTGTTTTATTCGGTTATGCTTATCCTTCGTGTTACTGATTTTTCCGTATTCTGCTCAAATTCTGCTCGAAAATGCGGCATTCATTCAAATCTTGTAGTATGTGTTGCTTTATTCGTTGACATCATGCCTAAAAGTTAGGCTTGGATAAATTCTGCTCGTTAATTGACGTATTCTGCCTGTCGGCAATGTAAAAATCGCTTGCTGTGCTCAAAATTCTGCTATGACAACGGAATTCTGCTTTGTATAATACTACTTTAATATTCATTGTGTACTAGCAAAATTGTAATGAAAGCTATTTTAATATATCTTGCTTTAAACAAAAATAAAAAAAACAACGAACAAACAAACAACAAACAAGAACATCCAAAAAAAGAACATCCAATAAATCTATAAAAGTATATATTATACTAGGTATATAAAGAAATATGCGCGTTTTCAGTGAGCTAATGCCATGCGACTGAGAATCATCGAGAATATGCTAGGTACTTATAGGGTTTGTTTTGAATTTATTGATTATTTTTATTAGTGTTTTATGTGTTACTGATTTTTCCGTATTCTGCTCAAATTCTGCTCTAAAATGCGGCATTCATTCAAATCTTGTAGTATGTGTTGCTCTATTCGTTGATATCATGGCTAAAAGTAGGCTTGGTTAATTCTGTTCGTAAATTGGCGTATTCTAGTTGCCTGCCGGCAATGTTTGTCAAAATCGCGTGTGGTGCTCAAAATTCTGCTTTGACAACGAAATTCTGCTTTGTACAATACTGCTTTGTGTAATGAAAGCTATTTTAATGTATCTAAATTACTTTGAACGAAAAAGAAAAAAATAAACATCCCAAAAACAGAACAAAAACAAACAAACAGAAAAAAATCATCCAAAAAAAGGAACATCCAATAAATGTTTAAAGGTATATTAGAAATATGGCGCGTTTTCAGTGAGCTAATGCCATACGACTGAAAATTGTCGAGAGTGCTAGGTGCTTATCTTTTGTGTAACTGATTTTTCCGTATTCTGCTCTAATTCTGCTCGAAAATGCGCACACTGCCACGGGCAGTAAATTGTGCTCGGAATTTTACCAGCAGAATTGATCCAAGCCTACTGAAAGTCTTGCGAGGCTAACGGCAGCTACGTTCATCGGATCATGGGCTATAGGAAAAGTGCATTTCGACCAAATACAGTTTAATTTATCTGAAAAAAACTTTTCAACTTCTTTAAAAAATACTCACATTTCAGTAGTCCTGTGTATTTTCTGGTCGTTTCTACCGGTAAACAATGCATTCGATTTATAAACCACGCCTGTATTCGTAAAGCCTTGGTAACGAAGCGTTTTCTTTAAATACGAACCGTCCTGCGAAGCTCGTAAGACGCATCTGTGCACATCTCCATATATGGAAGCAAAAGTTGGACAGTCCTGGGGATCTAAATTGGAACAAAATTGAACCAAATTGGCGCGAGAAACCTGGAAACCAAGTTGTTCAAGGTTTTTCTGCGCAATTTTCCAACAAAATATTTTAGAGAGTTTTAGCAACGACGACGACGGTGCCAAGGTTAACTTCACTTCAGAGAAGAATTCTATATGATGCCCGATTTAGGGTGTCAGCGCCATTGTACATTTTACATCTGCATTGTATTAGGTAAAATTGTGTATTTTAATATATTCCGTGGTATTGTATTCTATTTTATTGTCGTTCTTTTGTGTTCTGATATTCTATTGTTTTAACAAAAGAATAAGTGTTTCCCTTAAATCGCGCATGGTACAGTTAAACCTGTTGTTTTGTGCCATTCTCGCCGTCGTTGCTTTTACTTCTTGCAAAAAGGTTCCCTAATCAACAAACAAGTGTTTAAATTTCAGCCTGGATGAAAGAGCCGAAAAGCAACAAAGCGGCAAAGGAAACGAAGCAACATGCCTAGATGCAGAAGAAGCCCGGCGGATTTTAAATTCTGTCCCGGCTATAAAAAATAGGGAAGAAACATCTTCCGGTGACATTTTCGTCACAATCATCCTATCTTTTTGTTTTATAACTAGCAATACTAGCAGGGGACTGAACATGACTTGTTGCTTTTACCAGCTGAAGACGAATTTAAAAAACAGTTGTCATTGTCTTTTCTGCCCAACGTTTGGGTAATTGCCCAGATGTCTTAGCAGTTGCACTGGGGGATGAGCATAGCTGGAATAGACTGATGCCCTGGGGGATGAGCATGATTGGAATAGACTAATGCCCTGGGGGATGAGCATAGCTGGAATTGACTGATGCCCTGGGGGATGAGCATAGCTGGAATAGACTGATGCCCTGGGGGATGAGCATAGCTGGAATTGATTGATGCATTATGACAGGACACAATAGCGTTCCGCCCAGATTCTAAAAATAGAATTGGCGCGCAGCATCATGGGATTGAAATGCATACAAACATTCAAGAACTATGCAGGTAGCTACGAAAAACAGGTCTACGAAACATTGTTCTTGGGTACAACTCGACAATTATCCACAACATGTACTGGAATCGCAAAAACTGGTGTTTCCGAGGCAGCCATTTTGAAATATTTGTCCGCATTTCGATCCCACAATGCAATGCTGCCAAATATGACGTCATCTGGGCGGAACGCTATTGGAAGACAGCCACAATTTACGGGATAGGCAACTAACAGTCAAACATATTAAATAGTCTAGACCAAGGAGCGAGGAAGTTCGAGACAGTCCAGGTACCTAACTCGTTTCGTTTCGTTGCGGTTTGTGCCAATGATAATAATTTCGTACAAAACATGTTTTGAAATTTTGATTATCCTTCCTGAAAATGGTAAGTTTTCTTCGCCTTATTTGATAATTTTACAGACTTCAAATATCGCGGCTAATTAAATTTTTGCAAGAGGTCAAAAACTGTTGCCTGCGATCAACAAGACTTCTGTATTATTTCCTCAGAGCAAACTGACTAACACCAGCTGTTACAAAATCTGAGTTTGGCACAATTTTCAAAATGATCTGGGTTAACGAACGATGATTTTAAACATCATTTAATTGAATAGTTAAAATAATTAGTTCTGCAATTAATGCGTTCCAAACTAATTTGTGGCGTTTAACATTCTACAGAAATTCTGTGCATGCAAGATTACAACAACCCACAGTGAAGAATTTTACAATCCGAGTGAAGTTGTATCTATTTATCATTTATATAATATGTATTTATAGGTTTAAGTATAATTATTACTCTGAAAAGCCTCATCTGGGATGAGTTAATAAAATGTGCATGTATGTATGTTTATATGTGTAAGTTGGGCATTTCATAGGAGGAAAATTTGGTTTCCGTCAAGTTCACGAGATGCATGATTTCAAAAATCACAATTCCGTCAAAATCCAACCATTTTATTATCTTTTTGAGCAAGCCTAACTATAAGAATACAGTCTACATGTACAAACTGATCCTAGGAAAAATGATAATAACATAAAACTTAAGAGGTTTTCCGAATTTTGGATCCGCCGTTACTTATCCGAGGAAAACATTATTATAAACATATAACTTAAGAGGGTTTCCGAATTATAAAGCACTTTGTTCCTTGTGGGGATTTTGTTTTCGAAGTTGAACCCTTGCTCATTATTAAAATTCATACCAAGCATTTCGGCTATTATAATTGTGCTGATTTTAGATTTAACGCTTAGAACTTCTGAGAAATACGGTGTCGAAAATTTTATTTCTCGTTCAGGAAAAGTGCAAATGAATGAGAGGATTCTGAAAAAAAAATAACCGGGCCATAAGTTTAAACAAGAAGGAATATAAATTAATATATCTTGTATCAAGAAGGAATGTAGCACAGACAAGAAAAACATTTATCTCATAAAATAACCAACTTATAAACAGATATGGAGGTCCGCTAATTTTCTTAAACCGCGGTCTAAGTTAGATTTCATTAAAATAACCGGGCCGTAAGTTCTAAATAATTGAGTAAGAAAAAGAAATGTATTTTTTTAAAAACTATTTCTACTTTTTCCGAACCTACTTAGTTGCTGTTTTGTAAAGCAAGAAATCATCGAGACATGTAGTTACCTGTGCGTCCTTTTGAAGCTGATGATATGAAGTTTAGCACCTGTTTAAGGTGGTTCCGTTGTTATTTCGGGCGCACTTGTTTATGACAAACTTTAAGTCAAAACTTTTCCGGCTCTAAAGCGATGCTTCTAAAACTTTGTGGAATCTTGCAGCTATTATTTAGCAATGATATGATAGAATTTGATTTTCTTGGGAAAAAATATTTTTAATGATAATCGGGATTGAATGAACCTCACGTTTTGAACAAAATCACACCCTGTGATTCGCAAGTTTCACTTTGACAACTCATAGTAGTTAGATAATTTGAAATTTTAATTGGTAATCACGAATTTATAGCGGAGCACTTGCCGGGCCGAAGGCCCGGCTGCGCAGCACCATACTCATAGAACCTATGCCCGTCATTTTTCATGGTCATGGCTAGCGGAATGTTTCGCGGGCGCGCCTCCGTGACATGTGTGTCCGTTGGGCAGGGCTAATTCGCGGGCGCGTATGACGTCGCAAAATATGCGCGTATGACGCCACACCCGCGGCTACACAGTCGTCAGCTCGGTATACTGGATCTTTCGCAGTGTTTAGTGGAGCAGTAAAGTCGTTATTTCCCTGCATTTATTTGCGGTTTGCTACTCGAGACAGGGATACTAAATAAGGGATACTCAGAAGCCGCTTTAGTGGAAAAACAAGAGCTTTAAGGATAAAATCTTGCTTCGAGGACCTTCATACGTTTATATCAATGCGGGAGATGTTTGTTTTTATTACGGATTTCAGAACCAACGCGGAGATTTAAAGAAAATTATTTTCGAGCAAGCGAGGGACTTAAAGGTAAAACAAATAACATTTTTCGATGGGAATTTATATTGATATCAATCTGTGATTGACCTTTTATTTGTGTTCTCGTTAGTTTTGGAGAATTGTTTATAAACGTGTAGCTTAATTCGGTTGTGTTAATTTCCTGAATTTCATCGAAGACACGGCCCGGCCTCGATGCGCTATAAATGTACGCGCTTTGCTTTTAAACATAAACTAATGAAGATTTCAATAAAATTTTTCGAAAGAAGATTGTGTTGTCCATTTTTATGTTTGTTCATTCATTACATAGATTGAAAAGCGATTTTATGTAAACAAAACGTCGCCTTATGCAAATATGTTTTTTGCACTTTTGATTTCCAAATCAGTTTTTCGGGCATTTTTTGACAAGCAACAACTGTATTTTATTCGGAAAATAGTCGTAATAGTTATTCTAGACAGAGGAAAAGTTGTTTTTGTGAACTTTTGTACGGTCTAAATGTACTGTGCAGACGGTCGGGTAATAATCTTACTGTTTTTGAGAATTGCTAAAATTGAAAAATAGCCCGGTCGTCAATCTTAATTCTTGTACTTCCGACCTTTCACCTTAGTTAAGTTTCACCTTAGTTTATAAGCTTGTTCAAAGTGCTACGCTGTTAGGCTCAGCCTATCTATATATATTAAAACGTGCTCAAATTGAGTCGTTTCATGATTTCTTTCATTGAAGACTACAGCTCGGCCTCGATGCAGAAACTCCCACTAAAAATCGTTAAACGAGCACAAAAAGTGACGTTGCAGTTTCACGTTAACAACGAAAGCATCGATGTCAACATGTGCCTTTTTGAAGCATTCTACATTCGAAAACACAAACCCGAACTCATTTCCCGTGAAGAGTACATTTAAATTAAATATCTTTTGTTTTAATCAGAACTATCTACAGAGCTCAAAGACCTTTTATTTTCTTCAAAACTCATCATTCATTGTTTCTTACTATCGTCATTATATGTGAAGGTAATTATCTATTGCTTATTGCTGTCGCTTACTTATTATTTCTGTCACCCACGCCACAACTTCATTTTATATACTCAAGCTTATTAATAATTCATAACGTAATTGTCCAATAGGACATTTGCACGATGGCGTCATTTGACTACAACTACCAGAATTCATTTCGTTTTTCCTTTCTTATTTAAATGTTGTAATCCCAGTGCGGTTTCAATAACAATAGCCTTAATTTGCACTACAAAACAAAAAACTGAAGGATTCTGGTAGTTGTAGTCATATGACGTCATCGTGCAAATGACCTATTGCGTGGACACATTCGGGTCACATATATGCACTGGATACACCGGTAAAGAACGGCGTTTTTGGATATCCAAACAGACGTGTTTGGAAATCAATTAGCAAAAACAATGCAGCACTTGAACAAACCTTTATTGGCTTTCATTCTAAATTATTCATCACAGTTAACATTTACGTTTACGAGCAAACCAACGCCCTCTTCACGACTTTAAGGTCGTCGAAACCGGAAAGATTTTTCCGCAATATTACAGTGTTTGGATACCTCGGTAAAACACTCAAACTCGTTTAGGAAATATTGCATCCTGCACTGTAGAATATTTTCTGATTCGCTGATGACGGTGGGAATCAGCGAAAGTTCGGAGTAAAATAAACATAGTAGCTTAAGGCCTCACTTGATCCGTTCCGTATCAAGAAAAGCGGCTCAAATTCGACAACAATAGGTATTATATTCTTGATCGTTTTTTGTTCATGTAAGGGCAAAAACGATCAGCGGTGAAACAATGGCTTTTAACAAGCGAGAAAAATTCAAAATTCTGCTTTGTATAATACTAATTTAATATTCATTATGTAGCAAAATTGTAATGAAAGCTATTTTAACATATCTTGCTTTGAACAAAATTTAAAAAAAACATCCTAAAAAAGAACAAAACAAAAACAAAACAAAACAAAACAAACGAACAACAAAAATTAATCTATAAAGGTGTATCTTATCCAATCTTATACTAGGTATATATTTTCAGTGAGCTAATGCTATGTGGCTGAGAATCGTCGAGAATATGCCAGGTAATTATAGGGTTTGTTTTGAACGTTTTATTTATTATTTTTATTAGTGTTTTATTCGGTTATGCTTATCCTTCGTGTTACTGATTTTTCCGTATTCTGCTCAAATTCTGCTCGAAAATGCGGCATTCATTCAAATCTTGTAGTATGTGTTGCTTTATTCGTTGACATCATGCCTAAAAGTTAGGCTTGGATAAATTCTGCTCGTTAATTGACGTATTCTGCCTGTCGGCAATGTAAAAATCGCTTGCTGTGCTCAAAATTCTGCTATGACAACGGAATTCTGCTTTGTATAATACTACTTTAATATTCATTGTGTACTAGCAAAATTGTAATGAAAGCTATTTTAATATATCTTGCTTTAAACAAAAATAAAAAAAACAACGAACAAACAAACAACAAACAAGAACATCCAAAAAAAGAACATCCAATAAATCTATAAAAGTATATATTATACTAGGTATATAAAGAAATATGCGCGTTTTCAGTGAGCTAATGCCATGCGACTGAGAATCATCGAGAATATGCTAGGTACTTATAGGGTTTGTTTTGAATTTATTGATTATTTTTATTAGTGTTTTATGTGTTACTGATTTTTCCGTATTCTGCTCAAATTCTGCTCTAAAATGCGGCATTCATTCAAATCTTGTAGTATGTGTTGCTCTATTCGTTGATATCATGGCTAAAAGTAGGCTTGGTTAATTCTGTTCGTAAATTGGCGTATTCTAGTTGCCTGCCGGCAATGTTTGTCAAAATCGCGTGTGGTGCTCAAAATTCTGCTTTGACAACGAAATTCTGCTTTGTACAATACTGCTTTGTGTAATGAAAGCTATTTTAATGTATCTAAATTACTTTGAACGAAAAAGAAAAAAATAAACATCCCAAAAACAGAACAAAAACAAACAAACAGAAAAAAATCATCCAAAAAAAGGAACATCCAATAAATGTTTAAAGGTATATTAGAAATATGGCGCGTTTTCAGTGAGCTAATGCCATACGACTGAAAATTGTCGAGAGTGCTAGGTGCTTATCTTTTGTGTAACTGATTTTTCCGTATTCTGCTCTAATTCTGCTCGAAAATGCGCACACTGCCACGGGCAGTAAATTGTGCTCGGAATTTTACCAGCAGAATTGATCCAAGCCTACTGAAAGTCTTGCGAGGCTAACGGCAGCTACGTTCATCGGATCATGGGCTATAGGAAAAGTGCATTTCGACCAAATACAGTTTAATTTATCTGAAAAAAACTTTTCAACTTCTTTAAAAAATACTCACATTTCAGTAGTCCTGTGTATTTTCTGGTCGTTTCTACCGGTAAACAATGCATTCGATTTATAAACCACGCCTGTATTCGTAAAGCCTTGGTAACGAAGCGTTTTCTTTAAATACGAACCGTCCTGCGAAGCTCGTAAGACGCATCTGTGCACATCTCCATATATGGAAGCAAAAGTTGGACAGTCCTGGGGATCTAAATTGGAACAAAATTGAACCAAATTGGCGCGAGAAACCTGGAAACCAAGTTGTTCAAGGTTTTTCTGCGCAATTTTCCAACAAAATATTTTAGAGAGTTTTAGCAACGACGACGACGGTGCCAAGGTTAACTTCACTTCAGAGAAGAATTCTATATGATGCCCGATTTAGGGTGTCAGCGCCATTGTACATTTTACATCTGCATTGTATTAGGTAAAATTGTGTATTTTAATATATTCCGTGGTATTGTATTCTATTTTATTGTCGTTCTTTTGTGTTCTGATATTCTATTGTTTTAACAAAAGAATAAGTGTTTCCCTTAAATCGCGCATGGTACAGTTAAACCTGTTGTTTTGTGCCATTCTCGCCGTCGTTGCTTTTACTTCTTGCAAAAAGGTTCCCTAATCAACAAACAAGTGTTTAAATTTCAGCCTGGATGAAAGAGCCGAAAAGCAACAAAGCGGCAAAGGAAACGAAGCAACATGCCTAGATGCAGAAGAAGCCCGGCGGATTTTAAATTCTGTCCCGGCTATAAAAAATAGGGAAGAAACATCTTCCGGTGACATTTTCGTCACAATCATCCTATCTTTTTGTTTTATAACTAGCAATACTAGCAGGGGACTGAACATGACTTGTTGCTTTTACCAGCTGAAGACGAATTTAAAAAACAGTTGTCATTGTCTTTTCTGCCCAACGTTTGGGTAATTGCCCAGATGTCTTAGCAGTTGCACTGGGGGATGAGCATAGCTGGAATAGACTGATGCCCTGGGGGATGAGCATGATTGGAATAGACTAATGCCCTGGGGGATGAGCATAGCTGGAATTGACTGATGCCCTGGGGGATGAGCATAGCTGGAATAGACTGATGCCCTGGGGGATGAGCATAGCTGGAATTGATTGATGCATTATGACAGGACACAATAGCGTTCCGCCCAGATTCTAAAAATAGAATTGGCGCGCAGCATCATGGGATTGAAATGCATACAAACATTCAAGAACTATGCAGGTAGCTACGAAAAACAGGTCTACGAAACATTGTTCTTGGGTACAACTCGACAATTATCCACAACATGTACTGGAATCGCAAAAACTGGTGTTTCCGAGGCAGCCATTTTGAAATATTTGTCCGCATTTCGATCCCACAATGCAATGCTGCCAAATATGACGTCATCTGGGCGGAACGCTATTGGAAGACAGCCACAATTTACGGGATAGGCAACTAACAGTCAAACATATTAAATAGTCTAGACCAAGGAGCGAGGAAGTTCGAGACAGTCCAGGTACCTAACTCGTTTCGTTTCGTTGCGGTTTGTGCCAATGATAATAATTTCGTACAAAACATGTTTTGAAATTTTGATTATCCTTCCTGAAAATGGTAAGTTTTCTTCGCCTTATTTGATAATTTTACAGACTTCAAATATCGCGGCTAATTAAATTTTTGCAAGAGGTCAAAAACTGTTGCCTGCGATCAACAAGACTTCTGTATTATTTCCTCAGAGCAAACTGACTAACACCAGCTGTTACAAAATCTGAGTTTGGCACAATTTTCAAAATGATCTGGGTTAACGAACGATGATTTTAAACATCATTTAATTGAATAGTTAAAATAATTAGTTCTGCAATTAATGCGTTCCAAACTAATTTGTGGCGTTTAACATTCTACAGAAATTCTGTGCATGCAAGATTACAACAACCCACAGTGAAGAATTTTACAATCCGAGTGAAGTTGTATCTATTTATCATTTATATAATATGTATTTATAGGTTTAAGTATAATTATTACTCTGAAAAGCCTCATCTGGGATGAGTTAATAAAATGTGCATGTATGTATGTTTATATGTGTAAGTTGGGCATTTCATAGGAGGAAAATTTGGTTTCCGTCAAGTTCACGAGATGCATGATTTCAAAAATCACAATTCCGTCAAAATCCAACCATTTTATTATCTTTTTGAGCAAGCCTAACTATAAGAATACAGTCTACATGTACAAACTGATCCTAGGAAAAATGATAATAACATAAAACTTAAGAGGTTTTCCGAATTTTGGATCCGCCGTTACTTATCCGAGGAAAACATTATTATAAACATATAACTTAAGAGGGTTTCCGAATTATAAAGCACTTTGTTCCTTGTGGGGATTTTGTTTTCGAAGTTGAACCCTTGCTCATTATTAAAATTCATACCAAGCATTTCGGCTATTATAATTGTGCTGATTTTAGATTTAACGCTTAGAACTTCTGAGAAATACGGTGTCGAAAATTTTATTTCTCGTTCAGGAAAAGTGCAAATGAATGAGAGGATTCTGAAAAAAAAATAACCGGGCCATAAGTTTAAACAAGAAGGAATATAAATTAATATATCTTGTATCAAGAAGGAATGTAGCACAGACAAGAAAAACATTTATCTCATAAAATAACCAACTTATAAACAGATATGGAGGTCCGCTAATTTTCTTAAACCGCGGTCTAAGTTAGATTTCATTAAAATAACCGGGCCGTAAGTTCTAAATAATTGAGTAAGAAAAAGAAATGTATTTTTTTAAAAACTATTTCTACTTTTTCCGAACCTACTTAGTTGCTGTTTTGTAAAGCAAGAAATCATCGAGACATGTAGTTACCTGTGCGTCCTTTTGAAGCTGATGATATGAAGTTTAGCACCTGTTTAAGGTGGTTCCGTTGTTATTTCGGGCGCACTTGTTTATGACAAACTTTAAGTCAAAACTTTTCCGGCTCTAAAGCGATGCTTCTAAAACTTTGTGGAATCTTGCAGCTATTATTTAGCAATGATATGATAGAATTTGATTTTCTTGGGAAAAAATATTTTTAATGATAATCGGGATTGAATGAACCTCACGTTTTGAACAAAATCACACCCTGTGATTCGCAAGTTTCACTTTGACAACTCATAGTAGTTAGATAATTTGAAATTTTAATTGGTAATCACGAATTTATAGCGGAGCACTTGCCGGGCCGAAGGCCCGGCTGCGCAGCACCATACTCATAGAACCTATGCCCGTCATTTTTCATGGTCATGGCTAGCGGAATGTTTCGCGGGCGCGCCTCCGTGACATGTGTGTCCGTTGGGCAGGGCTAATTCGCGGGCGCGTATGACGTCGCAAAATATGCGCGTATGACGCCACACCCGCGGCTACACAGTCGTCAGCTCGGTATACTGGATCTTTCGCAGTGTTTAGTGGAGCAGTAAAGTCGTTATTTCCCTGCATTTATTTGCGGTTTGCTACTCGAGACAGGGATACTAAATAAGGGATACTCAGAAGCCGCTTTAGTGGAAAAACAAGAGCTTTAAGGATAAAATCTTGCTTCGAGGACCTTCATACGTTTATATCAATGCGGGAGATGTTTGTTTTTATTACGGATTTCAGAACCAACGCGGAGATTTAAAGAAAATTATTTTCGAGCAAGCGAGGGACTTAAAGGTAAAACAAATAACATTTTTCGATGGGAATTTATATTGATATCAATCTGTGATTGACCTTTTATTTGTGTTCTCGTTAGTTTTGGAGAATTGTTTATAAACGTGTAGCTTAATTCGGTTGTGTTAATTTCCTGAATTTCATCGAAGACACGGCCCGGCCTCGATGCGCTATAAATGTACGCGCTTTGCTTTTAAACATAAACTAATGAAGATTTCAATAAAATTTTTCGAAAGAAGATTGTGTTGTCCATTTTTATGTTTGTTCATTCATTACATAGATTGAAAAGCGATTTTATGTAAACAAAACGTCGCCTTATGCAAATATGTTTTTTGCACTTTTGATTTCCAAATCAGTTTTTCGGGCATTTTTTGACAAGCAACAACTGTATTTTATTCGGAAAATAGTCGTAATAGTTATTCTAGACAGAGGAAAAGTTGTTTTTGTGAACTTTTGTACGGTCTAAATGTACTGTGCAGACGGTCGGGTAATAATCTTACTGTTTTTGAGAATTGCTAAAATTGAAAAATAGCCCGGTCGTCAATCTTAATTCTTGTACTTCCGACCTTTCACCTTAGTTAAGTTTCACCTTAGTTTATAAGCTTGTTCAAAGTGCTACGCTGTTAGGCTCAGCCTATCTATATATATTAAAACGTGCTCAAATTGAGTCGTTTCATGATTTCTTTCATTGAAGACTACAGCTCGGCCTCGATGCAGAAACTCCCACTAAAAATCGTTAAACGAGCACAAAAAGTGACGTTGCAGTTTCACGTTAACAACGAAAGCATCGATGTCAACATGTGCCTTTTTGAAGCATTCTACATTCGAAAACACAAACCCGAACTCATTTCCCGTGAAGAGTACATTTAAATTAAATATCTTTTGTTTTAATCAGAACTATCTACAGAGCTCAAAGACCTTTTATTTTCTTCAAAACTCATCATTCATTGTTTCTTACTATCGTCATTATATGTGAAGGTAATTATCTATTGCTTATTGCTGTCGCTTACTTATTATTTCTGTCACCCACGCCACAACTTCATTTTATATACTCAAGCTTATTAATAATTCATAACGTAATTGTCCAATAGGACATTTGCACGATGGCGTCATTTGACTACAACTACCAGAATTCATTTCGTTTTTCCTTTCTTATTTAAATGTTGTAATCCCAGTGCGGTTTCAATAACAATAGCCTTAATTTGCACTACAAAACAAAAAACTGAAGGATTCTGGTAGTTGTAGTCATATGACGTCATCGTGCAAATGACCTATTGCGTGGACACATTCGGGTCACATATATGCACTGGATACACCGGTAAAGAACGGCGTTTTTGGATATCCAAACAGACGTGTTTGGAAATCAATTAGCAAAAACAATGCAGCACTTGAACAAACCTTTATTGGCTTTCATTCTAAATTATTCATCACAGTTAACATTTACGTTTACGAGCAAACCAACGCCCTCTTCACGACTTTAAGGTCGTCGAAACCGGAAAGATTTTTCCGCAATATTACAGTGTTTGGATACCTCGGTAAAACACTCAAACTCGTTTAGGAAATATTGCATCCTGCACTGTAGAATATTTTCTGATTCGCTGATGACGGTGGGAATCAGCGAAAGTTCGGAGTAAAATAAACATAGTAGCTTAAGGCCTCACTTGATCCGTTCCGTATCAAGAAAAGCGGCTCAAATTCGACAACAATAGGTATTATATTCTTGATCGTTTTTTGTTCATGTAAGGGCAAAAACGATCAGCGGTGAAACAATGGCTTTTAACAAGCGAGAAAAATTCAAAATTCTGCTTTGTATAATACTAATTTAATATTCATTATGTAGCAAAATTGTAATGAAAGCTATTTTAACATATCTTGCTTTGAACAAAATTTAAAAAAAACATCCTAAAAAAGAACAAAACAAAAACAAAACAAAACAAAACAAACGAACAACAAAAATTAATCTATAAAGGTGTATCTTATCCAATCTTATACTAGGTATATATTTTCAGTGAGCTAATGCTATGTGGCTGAGAATCGTCGAGAATATGCCAGGTAATTATAGGGTTTGTTTTGAACGTTTTATTTATTATTTTTATTAGTGTTTTATTCGGTTATGCTTATCCTTCGTGTTACTGATTTTTCCGTATTCTGCTCAAATTCTGCTCGAAAATGCGGCATTCATTCAAATCTTGTAGTATGTGTTGCTTTATTCGTTGACATCATGCCTAAAAGTTAGGCTTGGATAAATTCTGCTCGTTAATTGACGTATTCTGCCTGTCGGCAATGTAAAAATCGCTTGCTGTGCTCAAAATTCTGCTATGACAACGGAATTCTGCTTTGTATAATACTACTTTAATATTCATTGTGTACTAGCAAAATTGTAATGAAAGCTATTTTAATATATCTTGCTTTAAACAAAAATAAAAAAAACAACGAACAAACAAACAACAAACAAGAACATCCAAAAAAAGAACATCCAATAAATCTATAAAAGTATATATTATACTAGGTATATAAAGAAATATGCGCGTTTTCAGTGAGCTAATGCCATGCGACTGAGAATCATCGAGAATATGCTAGGTACTTATAGGGTTTGTTTTGAATTTATTGATTATTTTTATTAGTGTTTTATGTGTTACTGATTTTTCCGTATTCTGCTCAAATTCTGCTCTAAAATGCGGCATTCATTCAAATCTTGTAGTATGTGTTGCTCTATTCGTTGATATCATGGCTAAAAGTAGGCTTGGTTAATTCTGTTCGTAAATTGGCGTATTCTAGTTGCCTGCCGGCAATGTTTGTCAAAATCGCGTGTGGTGCTCAAAATTCTGCTTTGACAACGAAATTCTGCTTTGTACAATACTGCTTTGTGTAATGAAAGCTATTTTAATGTATCTAAATTACTTTGAACGAAAAAGAAAAAAATAAACATCCCAAAAACAGAACAAAAACAAACAAACAGAAAAAAATCATCCAAAAAAAGGAACATCCAATAAATGTTTAAAGGTATATTAGAAATATGGCGCGTTTTCAGTGAGCTAATGCCATACGACTGAAAATTGTCGAGAGTGCTAGGTGCTTATCTTTTGTGTAACTGATTTTTCCGTATTCTGCTCTAATTCTGCTCGAAAATGCGCACACTGCCACGGGCAGTAAATTGTGCTCGGAATTTTACCAGCAGAATTGATCCAAGCCTACTGAAAGTCTTGCGAGGCTAACGGCAGCTACGTTCATCGGATCATGGGCTATAGGAAAAGTGCATTTCGACCAAATACAGTTTAATTTATCTGAAAAAAACTTTTCAACTTCTTTAAAAAATACTCACATTTCAGTAGTCCTGTGTATTTTCTGGTCGTTTCTACCGGTAAACAATGCATTCGATTTATAAACCACGCCTGTATTCGTAAAGCCTTGGTAACGAAGCGTTTTCTTTAAATACGAACCGTCCTGCGAAGCTCGTAAGACGCATCTGTGCACATCTCCATATATGGAAGCAAAAGTTGGACAGTCCTGGGGATCTAAATTGGAACAAAATTGAACCAAATTGGCGCGAGAAACCTGGAAACCAAGTTGTTCAAGGTTTTTCTGCGCAATTTTCCAACAAAATATTTTAGAGAGTTTTAGCAACGACGACGACGGTGCCAAGGTTAACTTCACTTCAGAGAAGAATTCTATATGATGCCCGATTTAGGGTGTCAGCGCCATTGTACATTTTACATCTGCATTGTATTAGGTAAAATTGTGTATTTTAATATATTCCGTGGTATTGTATTCTATTTTATTGTCGTTCTTTTGTGTTCTGATATTCTATTGTTTTAACAAAAGAATAAGTGTTTCCCTTAAATCGCGCATGGTACAGTTAAACCTGTTGTTTTGTGCCATTCTCGCCGTCGTTGCTTTTACTTCTTGCAAAAAGGTTCCCTAATCAACAAACAAGTGTTTAAATTTCAGCCTGGATGAAAGAGCCGAAAAGCAACAAAGCGGCAAAGGAAACGAAGCAACATGCCTAGATGCAGAAGAAGCCCGGCGGATTTTAAATTCTGTCCCGGCTATAAAAAATAGGGAAGAAACATCTTCCGGTGACATTTTCGTCACAATCATCCTATCTTTTTGTTTTATAACTAGCAATACTAGCAGGGGACTGAACATGACTTGTTGCTTTTACCAGCTGAAGACGAATTTAAAAAACAGTTGTCATTGTCTTTTCTGCCCAACGTTTGGGTAATTGCCCAGATGTCTTAGCAGTTGCGGCCGAACCTTTTCCAGCCCAGTGATTTTTTGAGTAAACACCGAGCACTTAGCGCCCGCGCCTCGGGTTCGATAAAAAATGCTTGGTTACCAAGACCTTACGAATGTTGGCACTATTTCTACATACATACATACAAACATACTATAATACATACATACATACATACATACATACATACATACATACATACATACATACATACATACCTACATGCATACATACATGCTTTATTGACTTTCCCAAAGGGGCTTTTCAAAGAGAATATAGAATCGAATGCAGTGTTTTGAAAGCTTTTTCTACAAAATATATGGAGAGAAAGGACACAAAAAGACACAGAACTACTTAGTGTGAGCAGTGTAAGTATTTTTGAGATTAATAAAACTTTTATTAGTCGAAATGCACTTTTCCTATAGCCCATGATCGGATGATTTATCTTTATTCATGAACGCATCTAGTGTTTTGAAGAAAAAAAAAATCACACTACCCTAAACAGTCACACCTTTGCGCTAGTTTGTGCATGGTTATCAATCGTACCAAGTTTGAAAAAAGTTCAGTATAAGATCCTTTTCGAGGGAATTACCTTAATTTGCAAACGGTTTTCTTCGCTAAACAAAGCAAAAGTACCGCCAAAAGTGTTTATTGAGCTGACGTGACATCGGCTGCGTAGCCGCGCGAAAAACAAAGCCTCGCTTTGGTTTTAAAATTGCTAAGATCCCGGATGCTAAGCGACGAGTTAAGAACCGAGTTACAATAGGAACCGAGTTAAGAACCGAGTTAAGAACCGAGTTAGGAACCCGAGTTAAGAACTAAGTTAGGAACCCGAGTTAGGAACCCGAGTTAGGAACCCAATTAGGAATCAAAGACAGGAATCGAGAAAATAACTAGAAATAACTGTTTCGCAACAATTTTTGCTAAGAAATAAAAGTTTCTTTTTGTGACGCTTACATACATAAAGAGGGCGGAGGCTAGTCAGTAGACATGGCCAGGTGATTGTTTTCCTTGCTAAGAGGAGCACTATTGCTATTGCTCCGATGGAACCAAACTCGAAGGGAATGGCAAATGTCAACAGTCGATGACATGGTATGATGAATATTACCTGTAATGCCTGATGAATATACCGTGTCTAAATAAAGTTAAATTGAATTGAATTGAATTGAATGACTTCATAGGTCACACAACCAAACTGGAAGTGGCCTATCTCCATAACCAATTTTGACCTTCAACAGCAAACTATGTGGAAACAGCTGCTACCTAAGGGATAGTAAGACTCGCGATCATTAGCCAACTGTCTTTTGCTTTCAATTTCACCGCTTGAGTTTGTGCGACTTATTAACAGTGAATAAACTCACGAAGATACAAACAATCTATTGCCGATACCTTCTAGAATATCCTGTATCCCTACTGCAGTACTTTGCTTTACTACTAGTTTAAATAAATATTTTAAAGAACCCAATAGAGCGTATGCACATGACGTCACGGCGGCCATATTGGTGTACCAAAACAATAGAACGGCGGCCATGTTGGTGTACCAAAACAATCCTGTGGGATTTGAACGCTTTTCTTATGTTAACACTTTCTTTTGTTCCAATAAATTTGCATAGCTGCTTGCCACGTGAGTGCATACGCTCTATTCCCAAAATGCCATTCATCTTGTGTGATTAATTTATGGTAATATTCGTTGGCACACGACAAACATCAAACGTCATTAATCACATGACTTTGTAAGAACGCTCATTACTCGCTTAGCATATTAAAACAATAAAGCAACCCAAATTGAACAATGTTATTCAGCACAAGAAAAATATTAGAGTTCCATGAAGTTATGTAATGTAACGTCACCCTGATATACCAGGAATCGCTTATAACTCTCTGGATAAATTAACAGGAATGAGTGCCAGGTTCAACATTTGCACCCTACCTTAAAACGTGTTAATCGATAGAGAACAACAACAAATACAATTAAGGGTTCATTGAGAAACAAACGAAACGACGTGAACTGTCTGGTCACTAACTATAGTTCAATACCTAATGTCTCCCTAAGGCTTTGCCGCTGGAAATCATCTAAAATAAGTGTGAATGTATGCATGACGGCTCCTCAAGCACTCCCACTAGCAGTGGTAGTACCTGTAAAATAGGAAACCGTGCGTTTATATTAGTTCACCATGGTCACGATGTAAGCACCGATTTGAGTCGATATCAGCGAGTTTTAGCTTGGGCCGCCTGTGCTCTCACTAACTTAGATCCTCATACTCATCAAACCACAGTATTACCAAACAAATGTAAGGTAAAAAATTAAAAACGTCATAGTCCCCCATCTACATAAATCATGAACTCTCCCTTATGTATCCTGAAGTGGCGGGTTTTGCCGCCATCTTGGATTTTCTAATCCTCACGTGACTAATCCTTGGCTAGAATGAACTGCACTAAATAAGGAGAGTCAACATTTTCAGCTTGACTTCACTGAAGTTGAAAGGTTCTTTTGGTAAGCGGCGGATTTGGCTGCCCAATCCTCCTAATCCTTTCATTTCCGCGCAACATCTCCAGAATTTTTGAATATGGGAAAAACGTAGACAATTTCTTTTAGCGCTTCGGGTCCGGAAACCCGAGAACAAGGGGTTAATCAAATTTGCAAAATATAATAATCGCTTTGAGTTGCAGCTTTCAAAAGCTCATTCAGACGCTCGTATTTATAATTGACAATTTATTCTATTAGAAAATGAAGAGTATATTTATGGCCTGATTACACTAATCAGCCGGACTGGCCATCAGGTTAGCCGCGCTGGCCCGGTTTTGCCGAAATCTTGCCACGTCTGTTCAACGCAACAAAAACCAACTTTGCGATTACATCACAACCGGGCCCGTTTCTCGAAAGTCCGATACTAACTTTTTGGGCCCGGAACTGTATTTTAAAATCAGAATCTAAAGAATGGTGAAGTATTTTTGAGCCCTCAAACCAGCCCGACATGTTTCGTCAACTTAGAATTTTATTGCTTAAAGCTTTCAAAACCAACAAAATTTTGATCTTTTATGCAAACATTGCGCACATAAAATAGCTTTCCAGGCCCGAAAATTTATCGGGACTTTCGAGAAACGGCTCCTGACCGGTTAGCCGGGATCCCGGTATCTTCGATAAGGACGAAGAAAATGAGCTAAGATACGAAAAAACTTCCTTAACTAAAACCAGTTTGCCGCCATTTTCAAAACAACAACAATCAGCCAAAAACGTTGATGCTAAATTATCTCCGGCCAGGGCTGGCTCGCTGCATGTAATACCGGGATGAAAGTCATCATCTCGGCAAACCGGGCCAGCTCGGCTAACCGGGTCAGCCCCGGTTCATATAATCAGGCCATTACACAGCAATCTCTGTAATTTGATATAGGAGATAACGTATCTTAGAGTAATCTCGAGACGCTGGAGCTGTTACACTGGAGACATCCCCAAAAGGTATACTCTAACTCCAAGGGTACATTAGCAGGTGCTCATGCATAAGGCTTGCATTCGTGATCTTATCCCGTACCTTTCCCTTTAAAGTTAAGTTCAAGCTCCAAGCCCAAGACAATTAATTTACAATCAACAACTGAATTGTGTTGTTAGCAACTCTTTATTTATTACATAGAATGCCCTAGTCATTAACTAAGCAGCTTAAATCACAGATTTACTTTGTCATTAATAAATGGGACAAAACGTTGTGGACAAAAAGCTGTTATTGTTCATAATTTTACTGTTATTTTGATCGTCGTTGATTAACAAATTAAGAAGCCCTGATCTTCTCTGCTGAAGAAACCTTTTACGAGTGCACCTCTATTAACGCTAGGTCAAGGACATTCTTAAAAACAACAGGGGACAAATTTTACTTTGAAATTTGTTATCAAAGTTATTGCTCAGTTTGACAATATTGTGCGAAAGCTGCATAATAATTGCATTACGAGCTCCCAAACTTGGCTTTAAGTCCAATTCAGTGTCCTATATATCTATGTATGTCATTGTTTTATAAACACCGACTATTAAGTTATAATCACGGACTTTTATCCTTATGCAATATTTATTTTATCTTCACTATGTCTACTCTTTGTAACCTATGATGGACTTTAGAAACATCCGACTGAACACGTTTCAAGACTCAAAAGCGCTGTCTACACTGTAAATTCAAAAGTTCTGTTTTAGTCCCAAAATTGGGGCTGTTTCGGTGAGTAAAATACAGTGCTATTTTTGGGGCTGATTTAGCTCTTGTAAAATGGAGCTGTTTGGAACTAACAGGGAGCTGTTTTGGACCTGAAATGGAGCTGTTTTGGCCCAATAGCACCAAAACAGTGCAACAATGTGGGCTGAATCAGGCCCACGAATGTCCAAAATGGCCCCATGAAGGGCTGAATTAGCTTTAAGGACTTAGAGCTGATTCAGCACTTTGGGGCTGAAACAGATCTTTGGAATTTACAGTGTAGTTTAAGGAGGCTCGACTCAGTTTTTTTCGCTGTGGGGTGTTTGTTTTGAAATCAAAATTTTGCAGGAAAGACATGCTTCAATTGCTTTCATACTTCACAAAGTTTACGAAATGTGATCAAAGTTTATGTGTCACTGGTTAAAAAGCGACAGCGGTTACTATAGCAACGCCAGCTTAATGCCCTTTGTTTTAAACAATGTCGTTTTTCTCAAAATCTAGTCAGACATTTCATAATGAAACTATCAAATTTTGTAGTACGCACGTATCACTAGCTGCAGATGAAGTTTCAAGAAAATTTATAAGACGGTTTTCGAGTGAATCAAAAATCATTTTTAGGCAAAACAGTAGTGAAGCAAATAATTTGCATAAAGCCAGATATTTCCAAAATGCCCCAACCGTTAAAATAATGACAGCAAAGTTAAGGACAATCATTATTTTAACGGCTGGCTGTTTTAAAATGATACGTAAGGGTATTTGGAAATATTTTGCTTTATGCAAATTATTTCCTTTATTGTTGTTTTACCTAAAAATGAATTTTGATTTACTCGAAAACCGTCTTATAAATTTTCTTGAAACTTCGTGCATACTACAAAATTTGAAAGTTTAAGTGATGCTCCACATAAGAACTACCATAAACTTCATTGTTCTGCCGCATTGGCTCTTTCCCACATAGAATATCTTAGATTTTAAGAATAGAGGAGGGGCTGATGGTTCATAATTATATTTCAGTATAAAAATAAAGAAAATCCATTTGCGTAAAATAAATTTTGGGAAATGTTTGTGCTTAACCAATCAGAATATAGCTAATAATTTTGCTTATTTGATGAAGTTCCCCAAATACAATATCTTTTAAAAATTGCATGTTGTGCGATTGGGTCTCAAATTACTTGAAACCTTAAAATAATTAGACAAAATGCACCTTGAACCTTAACTTTTTAGCGGTTTTCGAGTCTAGGCCAATCAGATCACTAGTTGTAACAATGAAAAAAGTTGACATTCCATCGTGCAATGCGTTTCAGTACTTTCCTTCTTATGCGGATCATTACTTAATTATTAAGTGTCTGACTCAGTAGATTTTGAGAAAAACTACATTTTTTAAAACAAAAGGGCAATAAGCTGACATTGCTATAGCAACCGATGTGGTTTGGAAACCAGTGACACATAAAACTTTGATCACATTGCATAAACTTGGTGAAGTATGAAAGCAATCGAAGGATGTCTTCCCTGCGAAATTTTGATTTCAAAACGTATACCAAAACGGCGAAAAAAACTGAGTCGAGCCTCCTAAACTGTTGCTTTTTCTAAGTTATGGATAAAATTTAAGTAGGTGCTGAGTTTTGAAAACGTTCTACATGGTTACCATTGGTTACCATTGAACGCACCAACCCCAGCTGACTGACCATTCCTGTTTTTAAATCAATTTTAATTTTAATATGATACTCTGATAAACCTAAAATTTGGTAATCATTCACCAATAAATTACCTGAAGTTTAAAGTGGGTTTTCCATTACTGTCGCATATGCTTTGGTTGTGCGTCAACTATATTTGATTAGTTAAATATATTCGCGCCACTTTTCCAACCAATCAGAAGTAAGCTTGGCTATCGTTTTTGTATAGTTTTGATTGGCTTACTGGATTCCCAGAGTCTATTGTGATTGGCCCAGATTTCGTTTTATGACACTAAATCAAAAACCATTCTAAACTGCAGCTGCCACATTTAAATCACGAATGTTTATAAGGTAAGGTTTAAAACCTGGGGAGAATTATGTACTCTTGTTGGCAACAGCTTCAAAAGGAAACACATCTTGTCCTTTCCTCATGCGGGCCTGATCCCTGGACTTAAGCGGTGAGTACTGTTCCTTTAACAGGTCATGTATCTCATTGATTCTAAAATGCAAAATTGAAACACCAAGAAATAACCGAGACATCAATAAATAATTAAGTCAATAAAACCATCGTTTGATGGACAAGGTTGGGGGTTGGGCTGGGGGCTAATAACACACTCCCGTTAAAATTAGATTGAGGGAAAGAGAAGCACAGGACGACCAAAAACAACATGGAGGAGAATGGATGAGGATGAAGGACAAGTAGCTGGATGGCAGTCATAGGCGACTGTTAGAGATCTAGCAACAAATTGAAGTGGATGGAAGCAGAACGTTAAAGCCTTATGTACCTAATGGCAAGGGCACGTGACCTACGACCGGCACAGCGCACGGGTAAACATGAAACTGCTGCTAAGCGCGGGAAACGGACCTAAACACTGTACGTTATGGTTTTCAAGGCAAAAGTCAGATAGCTAGGCTCTGCATGACGCATGCCCATACCTATTCTCCTGTTCTTTCATTCTCTTCAACAGGGGTTGAAATCCAGGGGGGAGGTCATGGGAAGTTTCATCTTCCTCTTTGTCGTCTCCAGGTGCGCTGAATCCAAAAATTCTGTCGTACAGCTAAAAAAAGAGATAACAAACAAACAAACAGACACCTTGTTTTCATCTGATTCTAACAATGTTTGTTGTGTTTATTGTACACACACAAAGACGTCGTTTGCTAGTACAATCACACCTCCGCTTTATCATGTAAAGACTGAATATCACTCATCTATGCTCTTCCTAAAGTATTTTAACACTATACAAAGGAAACATTTACAAGAACACGACTTTCCGATTTTCCTTCTTTGAGATGTTATCTATTGCTGACATAACAATTGCAATCAAAAACACTAAAAAAGGTGAGGACTTTGTTAGAGTTAAATACCTTGAATGTATCTCTATTTGGGTACTCGACATGGTTTGCAACATGAGCTCGTTTAGCGAGCCAAGCAGGAATTGTTTCCTCCATATCCAACACCAACTCCACCTGAAAAGTAAATCTGTTTCAGTCTTTTAGATCAGAAACCCTATTGCTTTATCAGGCCTGGGCTTGTTGTTCACCAATTCTTTTGAGTTAGCAAACTCGCATTTAACTTGAAAATGTTTTTCAAACACTGGATGTTCACTTTCTAAGAACCAAAGCGAGCAATCATTTTCATCACGTGTCCCTGTCTGGGAACAAGGGGAAGTTTTCTAGAAGTTTATCTTGTGAAAACACTGACGACGTTTGGAAATTTTTGACGTTTTCCAACGAGAGTTTGCCGACTTTAGTTTGCGTGTGAAGGCGGTTAAACTGTCTTAGTTCTTAAATATGTCACAACATGATATCGATTTAACAAGTTGGCTCCGGATTCAAAAAAGGGTCATTCCGATAAATCATAAACGCAATTCCGGCTATAAGCATTCCTGGAAAATAGTTTCTTGTCTGACTCGAAAATTGTTAAGATAATTGTAATGATTTGGCAAAAGAATATCATGATTTGTATTTCTGTTCTATGTAACTGTTATACCTGCATAACGTAGCGATCTATTGCAGCGTTAACTTGAATCTCGCCAACATCTCCCACTGCAAGACCAACCTACGGTTTCATCAAATGGTTTGATAAGGTAAATTGACTACCGTATAGAGATTTAAAACCTGACGTTTCAAGCGATGGTCTTCGCAGTCGTCAGAATGAATCCTAGAATGATGCAAAAAAGCAAAAAATAACAAAAACACAAGAACAAGAACGTAAAAGGTTGAATGCGGCGATGCGAGCTCTCAAAGAGTTTATATCAGGGCTCTTAATTTTTTACAATCGATGCGGTGCGAAATTGCTGGGATTTTCATTGGAGTGTCAAGAAGAAACTCTCTTTTGTTTGACCTAAGCTGTCACGACTCTCATCTACTCTGGTGTGCTCTTAACAACATATTTGCGGGCTATAAGTCGCAAGTTGTGATCCAAACACGATAAGAAAACAAGAGGCTAAACATAGCCTATACTCATGCTCACGAGACTCTAAGACGAGTTTATTGAAGCTACCAATTTTTCTGTAGTCGCTTTGAATATTTAATTTATTGATTCCTGATCAAACCCACACTAGTGTAATACTTCCCAAACGTTAACCGTGAATTATTTCTATTACATTGGGTTATTCCAGAAAGAATCCCCCCCCCCCCACCGACGGATGGCAAGATTGTTTGACCCCTTCCCCCCCCCCCCCCCCTACCGCCTGGATTTCCAAGCCAAGAGACCCCTTCTCCTGCCCGGATTTCCAATAATTTTTGTGGAAGCCCTAAATTTACAGGTAATGATAAAAATACATGTAATCGGATCCACGAGATTCTACTTTTATAATGTGAAAACTGTGGTGATGAGTGCTATAAATTGGTGAAACATTTTAATAAAAATAAATATTGCGTGACACATCATGAATCATGACACCCCCCCCCCCCCGTTTGATTTCAAGACCAAATCGAAATGAAATTTTTCTATAAAGCTAGTCCTTTAAATAACTGCTTTGATTTTGCCATGTATTAGTTTTTCCAAGCTTCACAGTTTTTCAAAGTGTTGTCGCAAATACACTTCTTTCATATATGCAAATTTCGTGTGGAATGTAATTCGATCGCGTGCTGCTTTCACATGATCATGAATCCAAAATATTTGTTCTAAAGGTCCAAACTTTTTAATGAAACTCATATTTCCTTGAATGAAAATGTTTTTTCCTTGAACAAAAGAGTTAAACGCTTATCAGAATTCAGTGATTTTCTGCTTCCGGAAGGCTTGGCGATTTATTTATCCTCAATGAAGTGCGAAGCGCTGGCGTCTGCGAATTATATTATAAACATCACAAAATAATTTTTAAATTCAGCAACCTGCTATATTATATCTAGTGTTTTCTAAAATTTCCGACTTTGCTTGTGTATATAGAATGCCATTCTTATCCGTAAAGATGATTCGCATAATGTTTTCGCGAATCAAAAAATCTTGAAAGCAAACTTTATTTCAGAAAGCGCTATTTAACTTAATTATATTTAAATACTAGCGTTCCTTTACCGTGATTATTGACTTCACGAAGAAAACATTCGAACAAGTTTGCGTCTAATGTTTCCCAAACCGTGACTGCATTCTGTTACATTTGAAAAGACTACTTTTAAAAGCAATAAAATCAGTAAACGACAGGGTTATTTTTCAATTTTAGTAATTCTCAAAAACTGTATTACGCGACAGTCCGTTGACTCTGTGTTTAGAGTGCACAAAAGCTCACAAAAGCAACTGTTTCTCGGTCTAGAATAACAAGTATGACACAAAGAAAAAGTCAATCACAAATTGATATCAACATAAATTCTCACCGAAAAATGAAGTCCCTCGCCTGCTTGAAAATTCTTTAAAACTCCGCTTCTTCGGATTTGATCGCCCCCCGCACTGATAAAACTTGAAGCAAGATTTCGTCGCTCGTCGCTTACAGCTCTCCTTTTTCTCCACTACAGCGGCTTCTGAGTACTCTTTAAAGCTTTCTCTTTCCATTTTGAGTATTTTGAATGTGTGTTGTTATTCCGACAAGACAAAGAAAACCAAGCACATGCCGAGCGCGGCAGACATTTTTGTAGAATTTTTATGTGACCTGCGACCCGGTTAGTAATAATATATGCGTGCATAAATTTGCATGCACTAATGTGACAAAAACAAGAAGAAACGCCACCGATTTTATACCTCATGCGCTTACTGCGCATAAGTAACAAGTTTGTCCGTGAAAAAAAAAAATCAGATTGAAATTGAACTTATTAAATTATAAACAGCCAAACGGAAAATAAGATCTTCATCATTTCCTTATCATGGGCAAATCATAGTCAGCGAATGAGGTTTGGGTCTATAACCTGCTGTGAAATCATCTCGAAAACTTTGTGCCTACTACGCATGTGCGCGTAGACACTATGCTATCGACGATGCCACCGGAAGTTTGTTAAAATTTAGCAGTGTGCAGTAGACACATGGTTCCCAAAGGGGCCTATTTCCTACAAGCACTGATCGAGTAGGACTAAAATGACTCGTTCCCAGAGGAGTTTGTAGTGGGGTATCTCTTGTGAAGTGACGTCATACTAACCAACATATTCATGAGAACGATTGCCATTACAAGCACAAACAAGACAAACAGGATATTGGTCATTGTAGCATATTCTAGCTTGCTCCACGGCAAATAGGATGCTTCATAGTTGAGTTCGCCAAGAGTCATAACAAAGATCGTCATCATGGAGTTGGGAAAGGTATCGGACTGCTCCTGAAATTTAAATAAAAGAAAATCGAAACCAAATGAATAAATAACCTTATCTGAAAAATGTAGATCAAGAAAGGGAATCTCACCTTTAACTCGTCCATGAGCAGATAAAACGTGGTGCTAAATGCCATGATGAACAAGAAAAACAACAGCAGAACCTGAAAAAAAAAAACACATGGCCATGGCATTTCACACAGAAGTTAATGAGACACTAATTCCTGTTTCAGTTACACATTTCTCCTTCATAGACAAAAATAAGTCGTGAAGTTAAGTCTGTGGACGAAATCTTAAAATTTAACAATTTAAATGAAAGTTATTGTGCTTGCCTGTATCATTGTTTGTTATGAAGTACCATTTGGATAAAACTATAGAGCATGCAGTACTACCACTGAATATGTTCAAGTGTGACCAATGAAACGAAAGCTATCGAGCAGTACTTTTCTGAAATACTGTGTCGAATGTTTGAATATATTACTTCTCAAACAAAATGATTTTAGAAGGAGAAAATAAGGATGCAAAAATGAGTGTTTCAACTGATCTCCAAACACTCATTAAACATTAATTTCCTTTGTATTTTCGTCATGAATTATTAATGTGTTTGAGAAAAGGTGGTTCTAACTTTTGAGTCCGTGGATGAAATCGGCTAAAGTGTGTCCATTTAAATGAAAGCTGCTGAGCAGTACTTTCCTGTGGGTACTGTTTATTATGTTGTACAAGGTGGCTTTAATTTTCATTCTATTAATAAAGTCTTTTTAAAGTGCGACGACTCAAATGAAAACTATTGAGCAGTACTTTCCTGATGTGGCTGCTGTTTGTTATGATGCTCAAGCTGGTCCTAAAGTGTGACCATTCAAATGAACGCTGGAGCTGTTTGCGTCGTTGTATTTAATTTTTTTGTCAGTTTTTAACCTTTTTACTCCCAGAGTCAATTATGGAGAATAGTTGTGTAGTTCTAACTTTTGAGTCTGCCGATGAAACGCTATGGTGTGACCATTCAAATGAAACCTCTTAAGCAGTGTTTTTGCATGGTACCATTTGTTCTAACTTTTGAGTCTGTTGATGAAATCCTATGGTGTGACCATTCAAATGAAACCTCTTCAGTAGTACTTTTGCATGGTACCATTTGTTCTAACTTTTGAGTCTGTGGATCGAAATCCTATGGTGTGACCATTCAAATGAAACCTCTTCAGCAGTACTTTTGCATGGTACCATTTGTTCTAACTTTTGAGTCTGTTGATGAAATCCTATGGTGTGACCATTCAAATGAAACCTCTTCAGCAGTACTTTTGCATAATACCATTTGTTCTAACTTTTGCGTCTGCCGATGAAACGCTATGGTGTAACCATTCAAATGAAACCTCTTCGGCAGTACTTTTACATGGTACTATTTGTTCTAACTTTTGATTCTGCCGATGAAACTCTATGGTGTGACCATTCAAATGAAACTTCTTCAGCAGTACTTTTGCACGGTGCTTTTTGATTTTAGTTACAACATGAAATTTGGGATTTTTCTTGAATTTTAGTATTTGGCACCCTCGGTAGTCAAAGGGGTTAACACAACTGTGATTAAACTGATAAAGGAAACTATTTAAGGACCAACCTTGAAAAGCGTGATGGCCATCTTTGACAGCATTATAATGTATTGACCATACGATGACAACCTGGTAGAACAAAGATGGGATGATAAGGTAAGGCTGTTTGATTGTTCTTTAAAAATTATTCTCAAGCACTTCGTTAAATCTTGCTGAAATATCGCCCTACCCCTTATCCATTTATAGACCAACCCTTGAGGAGGGATGTGCCTCGCGGAGTTTAAAGGGCGGTTGCATAGAGTTTGTCCGCCCCTGGCTAAGTTAAAAAGAGGATGTTAACTCAGGTGTACGTTTTTACGTCGTTTGGGGAGATGCGAATGAAGCCAAACTTCATACCGAAAAAATTCTTTGGTCCTTTGACTCCGACAAATCCCGATGAACAAAATCTGAACCTAATGAAATCCCACGTATTTTTTGTATCCGAAAAGACCCAGATGCAAGCATGACTGTATAAAACGCCCGTATTCGTTTATTTGTGTAAACATCTGTTACAAGCTTTATTCAGATATATGTAGTTGTCATTGTGACACATATCATTTAATTATTTTACAGAAACAGAATCATAAACGGTGTCGTTTAATCTAAACGCAACAAATTCCCCGCCAGAATCTCACTACCACCGAAAAAAAAAATACTGGGCAAAACTTTAAACCCAAAAACATCCCAAGAATCGCAAATTGAAAATCCCCAAACTACCTTCGCAATTCCCTGTCAGTTTTAAAAACGACTACCCCCCCTGAGGCCTTTGTATCCGTGTCAAAAGTCAAATGTATTTATCCATACAAGGAAATACAGAGTCCGCAGGATGTTACTAAAACCAGGAACGGGGAACCGGGAACCGGGAACGGGGAACGGGGAACGGGGAACGAGCAGTCAGCCGTATTCGCCATAAAAGGTAGGTTCTTCATGTATGCATGGTTATTATTGTAAAGAAAATTTCAAAATAGTGGTCGCGAAAAGAAAGCGAACCGAACCACGGAAAAAGCAAATTATACTTGTCATCTCAGGTAATAAGATTTAAAAGGAACTTGGAATCGTAACGTTGTGTTTATTTGTGCTTTGTACCTTCTGGCAGAGGCAGTGTATCACCGTTTTTGCAGCGATGAATCGAAACGAATAAAATCGAGATCAATCAAACTCAAAGCAGTAGTGCAGAGTAGTGACACCCAAAACTATGCTTTTATTCCTGATCACATACAAGTATTGCTTCTACAAAGGATTCAAAGGTAAAAAAACAAAGCCTGATAAATGAACAGTACATTTATTGTCAATCAGTTAAACTAGGACGTTTTTTCTTAAAAGTTCTAACAGCAATAACCAACATAATATCTTCAACAGAAACCGTGTGCAAGTAGAGTATAGCTTATTACAGTCCAATTTTGCCCTTTGTGGAAATTTTGTGTTATTTTGCCATTGTGTCATGTTAATCATTTATATTACCATAGACTGATGGGGATATTGCAAACAGCATATGTTTACCTTATTTACTTTCAAGAGTCCCTTGATCTCAAATAATGTGGTTTTTTTACTATTGAATTTTCTGGATTTGACTATAACAGAACATGACAATGCTTTGTATTCCTTAATATATGCAAAGATCTGTACAGTGCATTACCACAGCATTATCTTGTATTGTACTCATCTCGTCTAATTTCTGTCATGGCTGTGATTCAGCTAAAATTCCATACAACCATTACCTTACTTAAACAAGCATCTCAAACTTCGTGTGTTCAATTGTTGATATTTATCACACACTTTAGTGTGTTTTAGTGTTAGAATCAGGGCTCGTGCTACTCCTTGAAGTCCTTGAAAAGCCCTGGAATTTAATTTTAGATTTCAAGGGCACTTGAAAAGCCCTGGCTTGAAAAGAAGAATTTTTGCTGAAAGTGCTTGAAAAAAGTGAAAACTCCTTGAATTTTTGTTTGGATGGGAAATAAATTAGGATTGTATTAAAGTAATTCAGGGATTGTGTAGATTTCAAAATCGGGGACAGATTTTGCGAAACCTACGCTGTTGCATGCGAAAAATGCATTTTATATCTGGGGGAGCTTTCTGAAACAGTGCAAGACAAAGTAAACCTGCTTTGAATACTCCTTGAAAACTCAGTTTTTAGTCAGTACTTGAATACTCCTTGAATACTCCTTGAATTTTATGTCCAAAAACCACAAACTATGTAGAATTGAAGGTACTTGTAAGGTACTTGTTAAAAAGCTCAGTCATGGCAATTTTCACTTTTTTTTGTCAAAACTGCCTCAAATTAGAATTAAGTACCTTTGTCATACACAAAATACTTAAAGAACACTAAGAGGTAGATATCAAGTGAATTTCGAAGAGAAAATAAACCATAATCTGAGTTTTGCGAGTTCTCCAAGATAGAAGTGATAAACTTGAGAAAATTAGCTTCATTTTTTTAAGATGTAATCCATTTCCATCCTGGCCATCTGCAGCCCAAGACACTAATGTTTACTCTTAGAGAATAACTTTAAACAAAACTGAACCCTTATTTTTGGGTTTCCACTGATAGAAATGTGTCTTGACTTTTTAAAGTAACATTAAAAATGGTGACAAAGCCCCTTTAAAGTACCTTACTTAACTGAGTGCGTTCAACTGATCATCACACACTTTAGTGTGTCTACAATGTTTGAATGAAAGTAGCAAAAAATGAATTCAACAGGTGTTCTGCTTTCAGTTTCAGAAATATGTGAATATATTTTGGTTCATTTTTGTCCCCTACTTATGCAAATGACTTTGTTTATCATTTCAACAAGCACATGTCTTTAAAAGTTTAAATCAATCAGCTGTTTCAAGGCAGGCTTAAATATCCAGAGGTGCTTACCTGTCCAGTACATAAGACTTTATTGTAGAAGTTAGTTATCCTTCTAAAAGGTATTGTTTGTTTGACATTTACAGTCAACTGACAAAGTAAATGTCAGTTCCTAAATCTTTCCCTATGATTATGCTATACCTTTACATTCAAAAGTATACAAGACTTTGCTTTATTCTGAAAAGTGCATTATCAAACATTATCAAGAAAGTCCTATTGGGCAAAAACCAGACCCCAAAAAACGTCTGATGGCCCAGAACGTAACCCAAAAAAGTTCCTTTTTTTTAAACTCCATAAAAAGTTGACAAAAACACATCAAGATAGTTCCAGACAGTTTTTGCATTCATCTTTCTTAATTCATCATGTATCTGTCAGTGATCTGTGACAAACTTTAGGCAGACTGCAGTCATTCTTGAAACTGATACAATTTATTGTTTGATACAATATTTTGCTTGTTTTAGAACCCTGGGTTTTGCTTTTGGTCAACTCCCAATAAAGTCCTTACCACAACCTTTCACCCAAAACAAGTCAACACAAATTTTTCTAACCAAAAAAGGCCTCAGGTTGCTAATTTCAAACCCAAAAGGTCTTCACGCTTTCCCGTCACTAATATACCTAAGAACCCCCCACCCCCCTGTGAATGAACCACAGCATTATTATAGCGGAGCACTTGCCAGGCCGAAGGCCTGGCTGCGCAGCTCCATACTCATAGAACCTATCGCCGTCATTTTTCTTGGTCATGGCTAGTGGAATGTTTCGCGGGCGCGTGTCCGCCCGCCCGCCGCCCCCGCCGTGTTGGAACAACATCCGGGATCTTGAAAGCAAGGCTTTGTTTTTCGCGCGGCCACACATCCGTGAGCTCGGTAAACACTTTAGTTGTTTTGTTGTGTCTAGCGGAGAATTAAAGTCGTTATTTTCCTGCATTTTTTCGCGGTTTGCTACTCAAGACAGGGATACTAATTAAGGAATACTCAGAAGCCGCTTTAGTGGAAAAAGACGAGCTTTCAGGGATAAAATCTTGCATCGAGGAACTTCATGTATTACGTTTTTATCAATGCGGGAGATCTTTGTTTTCTACGGATTTCAGAACCAGAAACGGAGATTTGAATTTCCAAGCAAGCGAGGAACTTAAAGGTAAAACATATTACAGTTTTCGATGAGAATTTATATTGATATCAATCTGTGAGTGACTTTTTTATTAGTATTATTGTTAGTTTTGGAGAATTGATTTTAAAACTACTTAAATTCAGTTGTATCGATCTCTTGAATTTCATCGAAGAAAGCTTAAACTCGATGAGCTATAATTAAGCTTAAATGGCACGCGTTTTGCTTTTAAACGTAAACTAATGGAGATTTGAAAAAATTTTTTCGAAAGAAGATTGTGTTGTCCATTTTTATGTGTTTGTTCATTCATTAGATAGATTGAAAAGCAATTTTATGTAAACAAAACAAGACTTTGATTTTATAGTACAGTTCTATCTTCACTCGCATCGCCTTATGCAAATATGTTTGTGTATTTTTGCAATTTTTGATTTTAAAATCAGTTTCTCGGGCAATTTTTGACAAACATAAACTGTATTTTATTCGGAAACTAGTGGTACTAGTTATTCTAGACAGAGAAAAGTTGTTTTTGTGAACTTTTGTACCGTCTATAAAAATGTACTGTGCAGACGGTCGCGTAATACTGTTTTTGAGAATTGCTAAAATTGAAAATTTCCCGTTCGTCAATCTTAATTCTTGTGCTTCCAACCTTTCACCTTAGTTAAGTTTTACCTTAGTTAAGCTTGTTCAAAAGTGCGACGCTGTTAGGCTTGGGCTATGTACATATATTACAATGCATCTACATTATTTCAATTACTGTCCTAGATGCCACTTGCCAGGTTTTTAAATTGTTTTCTTTTTGTTTAGTTTTTATGTAAAGCTTTCAATAATGAGATTTAAAAGGCATTTAAATGGAATATCTCAGAATTCACAGGCTTGGACACAATAGCAAGCATTCTGTAGCTTAAATAAATGCCTGCAGATTCCCATAAGAATAAGTATATTTCCTTGTCCACTGGTTTACATCTGGTTTGTCACTGTTAGATTTCATGTAAAGATCATTTGGATGTGCAAGAAAATTAGGGGGATATGGGGAGATGAACAATACAGTATCTCATGTCCCTGAATTGTATGTTCTTATCGAGTTTTTGTTACATGGTACTAACGGTGTACCATCAATGTTTGTCTTGGAGCAGTTTTTTGATATGTTTAGTTGACATTCGTTAGTTGATATTCTATTTTCCCTTCAGTCTATGGTAATATGAATGATTAACATGACACAATGGCAAAATAACACAAGATTTCCACAAAGGGTAAGATTGCTCTGTAATAAGCTATACTCTACTTGCACACGGTTTCTGTTGAATAAAGCAATGACCAGATAATGTTGGTTATTGCTTTTAATTAAACTTTTAAGAAAACACTTCCTAGTTAACTGATTGACAATAAATATACTGTTCATTTATCAGGCTTTGTTTTTTACCTTTGAATCCTTTGTAGAAATTTGTTTTTTACCTTTGAATCCTTTGTAGAAGCAATACTTGTATGTGATCAGGAATAAAAGCATAGTTTTGGGTGTCACTACTCTGCACTACTGCTTTGAGTTTGATTGATCTCGATTTTATTCGTTTCGATTAATCGCTGCAAAAACGGTGATACACTGCCTCTGCCAGAAGGTACAAAGCACAAATAAACACAACGTTACGATTCCAAGTTCCTTTTAAATCTTATTACCTGAGATGAAAAGTATAATTTGCTTTTTCCGTGGTTCGGTTCGCTTTCTTGTCGCGACCACCATTTTGAAACTTTCTTTACAATAACAACCATGCATACATGAAGGACCTACCTTTTTAATGGCGAATACCGCTGACTGCTCGTTCCCCGTTCCCCGTCCCTGGTTTTAGTAACATCCGAGTCCGCAAGGAAATTCCCCATTGGAATGCGGGAACAGGGCTTTAGATCCGAAATGCTAGGATGAAAACGAAATCCTCAGCGTATAGTTCGAAGTGTATATATATATATATATATACATATATATAAAAACGAAAATGTGAGGGTCAAGAGTCCAACTCCAATGTAGCTTTGCTGAAACTCCTTGTCTTAACTCAATTAGATCACTTAACTTCTGTGTTTTTATTCTTTATTATGTACAATCTGCAAGGCTTTTCAATAGTATAAGTTTTTTTCTTTTTTTTTTTGATTTTGTAGATATCTGTATTATTCATGTACTTGTTTTGCCCCGCCTCGATTAGCTTTCCAGCTATTTGCAGGGCAAACTAATCATTCAACTCTGCCATATACTAAGAATACATTGTTGTTGTTGTTTGTTGTTAAATAAAATTGTTGTTGTTGTTGTTATTCGCTCGAGGTATATATACCTCAGATGCTCCTGATGAAGACCGTTATGGTCGAAACGTCGAGCGAATAAACCAGCAAAACTACATTGGAGTTGGACTCTTGACCCTCTTGTTTTCGTTTTTATTTACGTTAATGTGTCCACGATCGCTTTAGTGATCCTCCAGCAAGCATTTTACGTTGGTTAAGGATCTGCATTGTTTGCGAGACCCCTCACAAGTTCTACGGTTACATGACAAGGTTTCACGACCGACTTAACCTGGGTCAGTATTGCGAATTGTGTCATTCTCCTACTAATGCGCTCTTCCAAACAGATAGTTTTACCTTCTGAGGAACAGAATTCGATACAAGTCGAGACTAGTTTTGTCTGACGTAAAAGTGGTAGAACAACGAACGTAAGACTAGAACCGACTTTTCTGATAACTTCCCAGGTCATTGTTGAGAATTGTGTCATTCTCCTACAAATGCGCTCTTCAAAACAGCTATTTTTACCTTCTGATGAACAGAATGAGGTTCATCCAACAAAAGAACAAAGCAATTGCACCAACTTGCTGCTTGAATCCCAGCTTACAGTCACACATCGGGAGAACATAAAACAAGGCGAAACCATAACCAGTCCACTCCAATAAATTGGACAGTTCAAGGAGGTATTTCTTTCCCTGTTATTTTATAAATAAGTGGTTAGAAGAAGCAATGGAATATATTAGCAGATGAATAAAGGGGTTAGTTCACGAAGAAACTGTGGTGCGACGCATGCGTCGTTGAGGGAGTGAATCAGACGAAGGGTTAGCGCTCGAAACGCCAGCTTTTGATTGAATCTCTTTACAATTTACCTTATCAACTTTGTTGATAAAACTCAAGTTTTCATATTAGCAGATGGCCTGTGTAAAACAAAACTTTACTCAGTCGGTAAAATACTGTTAGTTCTTAGGATCTAATTAACTAAAACCTGTATGCACATCAAGTGGAAGAAAGCAACTTTGGTACAATTTCAGGTAATTAGGTCTGAGTTATTCCTTTCGCCTTATTGAAAGTAACAAAAAACAAGGAATGCTATTTGCAGTTTTTCGGATTTTCATCGAATAGATGCAAGATGACCGACTGACTACGGCTTTTAGCGTAATATAGCCGTATCGCAAAAACGCAGAACCAATAACACCAAGTGTTTGTGTAAGATTGTCTATTCTAATTTGATCAACCTTGTGGCGTTCCTAGCAGTACTATTATAATTGCTTTAGTACGTTTTCTGCAACAATGAAGTAACCGTTTCAGGCGACCAACCTGTGTTTTAAACTGAAATAGTTCCTTTACCAGGTGAATTATCGTGATTATAATAACCAAATATTGAAGAGCCTGGATGACCTATTGATGAAAAAGATAAGATTAAGGATTGAGGAGGTTTTCCACTCGCAATTAAAAGTTATTTTTCCTGTTGGTTGCATACAAACTGTTTGGTCCAAGATGAAAAAAATAAGACATCATTCAGCCGCAGTTGATGCTTATAAGTACTATTTTTATGTAAGAACTATTCCAGAGTGAAATGCCTTGCCATCTGAAGTTTTTGGTTAAAAATACAAGAATTGTCGTTCCCTGACGCTAGAGTATATCACAGGGGGTGTATTCCTAATATAATACCTTGTCAGATCTTCTGCACGGGACGTAATCATCAATGTAGTACTGTAAGCAAAAAGGACGATAAAAAGACAATAAACTGTTACCCTTTCACGTAAAAATAAATAAGCTCGCTGGGCCTTTACTGACAATTTGAACAGTACCAATAATATTGCCACCCGTGAACGTAATCTCAGATCTGTTAACTTCTCCGCAGATGCTCAACTGTTTCTTTAAGGCGCATATTTTTGCACACCGTGTTGTTCATACTTTGTACATATTTATGCATAAATTATTCTTAATTATTAGCGGAGCACTGGCTGGGCCGAAGGCCAGGCTGCGCAGCCCCATACTCATAGAACCTGTGCCCGCATTTTTCATGGTCATGACTAGCGGAATATCGTAAAAAGGGTTGTTGTTGTTCATCGTGGTGAACACACTAGTAAAGAAATATTTTTTCGTTTGTCTCACGATGTAGTCACTTCCGATGTGGATCGCAACGTTTCGACTGCATACTGCTTGTTTTCTTCAGGCGATGGGGTCGACTGGTTACGCGTCACCTTATGAAGCACGATGTTCTGCTGTGATTGGTTGGTTTTCAACAGCTGTGACTGGCGCATTTTGATCCTCGTTGTTTTCGGCGAATTGTTCCCTCGGCGGTCCGTAGTCATACGGCTCTCCTGTTGTTGTGTTTCTTGATCGTGGGCATCCATGCTTCTGGAATTTCTATTCCACTGTCCCTGTTGATGTTGTTAGGGTTAAGTCTTATGTGGATCGCCTCTTTGACCCTGCGTGTGTACCAATGAGGATCACGATCAATAAACTTTACTTCATTCCAAAGCGGGTGGTGTCCAGTGTTGTTGGCGTGCTCTGAAACGGCGGAGGTCTGGGTACGGGCGAAACGGATGTCTCGGTCATGCTCTTTTATTCTGTCTTGCATAGGTCTTCCAGTCTCGCCGATATAGACTTTACTGCATTCACAGGGGATTCTGTAAACCACGCCATCTTGTTTAGTCGGGTCAACAGCGTCTTCAAGCCGTACTAGGTGTGATCTAAAGCGGAATGTTTCGCGGGCGCGTGTCTGCAACATGTGTGTCGCTCAAGGCTAGCTAGCTCGTGGGCGCGTATGACGTCGCAAAACATGCGCGTACGACGTCATGTTGAAACCAAAGCGAGGCTTTGTTTTTCGCGCGGTTACACGGCCGAATGTCACGTCAGCTAGAAAAACACTTTGATGTTTTGCTGTGAATTTACTAAGCGGAGAAAACCGTTTAAATTAAAGGCGTTATTTCCCTAAATATTTCGCGGTTTGCTACTCAAGACAAGGATAGTAATTAAGGAATACTCAAAAGCCGCTTTAGTGGAAAAATACGAGCTTTCAGGGATAAAATCTTGCTTCGAGGAACTTCATGTATTAAGCTCATGTTTTTATCAATGCGGGAGATGTTTGTTTTCTACGGATTTCAGAACCAGATTTCCAAGCAAGCGAGGGACTTAAAGGTAAAATAGATTACAGTTTTCGATGAGAATTTATGTTGATATCAATTTGTGAGTGACTTTTTATTGGTGTTATTGTTAGTTTTGGAGAATTGATTTTAAAACGTGCTTAAATTCAGTTGTATCGATCTCTTGGCATGAATTTCATCGAAGAAAGCTTGAACTCGATGAGCTATAATTAAATGGTACGCATTTTGCTTTTAAACGTAAACTAATGGAGATTTGAATAAATTTTTTCGAAAGAAGATTGTGTTGTCCATTTTTATGTGTTTGTTCATTCATTAGATAGTTTGAAAAGCGATTTTATGTAAACAAAACAAGACTTTGATTTTATAGTACAGTTCTATCTTCACTCGCATCGCCTATGCAAATATGTTTGTGTATTTTTGCAATTTTTGATTTTCAAATCAGTTTCTCGGGCAATTTTTGACAAACAAAAACTGTATTTTATTCGGAAACTAGTGGTACTAGTTATTCTAGTCAGAGAAAAGTTGTTTTTGTGAACTTTTGTACGGTCTATAAAAATGTACTGTGCAGACGGTCGCGTAATACTGTTTTTGAGAATTGCTAAAATTGAAAATAGCCCGTTCGTCAATCTTAATTCTTGTGCTTCCAACCTTTCACCTTAGTTAAGTTTCACCTTTGTTCAAAGTTCGACGCTGTTAGGCTTGGGCTATCTATATATATTAGCATTTAAAAATTCTCTTTGGAGTACTCTATGAGGAAAAAACCTTTCAAAAATAAAATTCACCAATTTTTACTCACGGTACTTGGTAATGAGGATGATTATGTCGAGGTCTCTACGTTAATGTTGAAAATTACCAATTATTATTAATCAGACTCCAGCTATTATCATTACTTCTTTATCTTCTATGTGTTATTGTTATAGGTTCTTGCACTACTCATGTAAATGCTAGCTATCTGTGAATGTGTGTGTATACCTATTTATTTATTTATTTATTTATTTATTTATTTATTTTACTTATTTATTTATTTTATTTATTTATTATTATTATTATTATTATTATTATTATTATTATTATTATTATTATTTTTAATTAATTATTTATTTATTATTTACCTGATTTTACTAATAATTTGTGTTTGCTAAGTTTGATTGTAAATTATACAACCTGCCTTGATTAGCTTTGCTATACGCAGGTTGTATATTTCTTTAATTTGTTAAATTTAAACTATTGAAATAAAATGAAATGAAAATGAAAAAAAAAAATGAAATGATGACAAGTCTAAGTAACATATTGTGATTACCTTTCTTCTCAGTGTTTCATTAATGCCGCACAGCTGTTTTTCATTAGTCCGCGCGGTAAGAGCTAGCGTGGTCAGTGGAATCAGGAAGCAGAAATACAGAGACAGGTTGAGGATCAATGTTATCCATCCAAACGTTTTCCTGAGAGGATGAGGGTCAGGAAAAACGACGAAATTGTTAGAGGCTTGTCTACAAATCTAGTCACTTATTAGCGGATCTTGCGCGCACTGAAGAGCCGCTCGAGGGAATACCAAACTTACATAATGAGATGCCTAGGTTCGAAATCAGCTTTCGACGAACATTAAAGTTTAAAAAACGCCAGAAGTATAAAATTTAGATTGTTCACAATTTTCCATTTTCCCGTGTGTTCGCCCAGTGGAATCGTAGCCGCCATATTCAAAGCAAAGGCGTACTAAATTCAAAACAGGGTAGCTAGATTGTCAAACTGCTGTAAAGGAAGGGAAAACGAAGATAGCATGGGTGAACAGATATGTTCTTTTCCCGCTTTGAGAGCGCCATGACATCCAGGGTAGCAGCTATATATATTGCACTAGCGGTTACCTCCAATCTCTGTAACATAAAGCGGCTAGCTAAGAACATTTACCCCCTCTAGATGCGATTCAAGATTTACACACCTCTCCTTTTTGTGGTATTTTTTGGTATGTGCTTATAAACCCATGTAAAGGTGTTTTCGAGAAAGATTCAAAGATGAATCTTATTAGAAACTGAATTTCAACGCACCTATTTCTTCAACCTCGTTCTCGGTTATACGACTGACTAACTGACCCGACAGTAGGCTCAAAGTTTATAGAATGTAATATTTTTTGCATCATCTGATCATCTGAAAACGAAACTTACCATTTGGTGCTCATAATGGTGAAACAAACCGGATGAGTCAGACAGTTAATTCGTCGATGCTCTAACATTGTCTGTGATAAAGAAAAGATTAGTATGTGAGGATCAGTAATCCATCCCTCAATCACTCAATTGCTCTGCACTATATCAATCAATCAATATCAATCAATCAATCAATCATTTCATCAACCAATATATCGATCGATCAATCAATCAATCAATCAATCAATCATCCAATTTATCAATTCATCACCAAATCGACTAATCAATCACCTAAACTTTTAAAGAATCAGTTGATCGATCAATCAGTCAATTAATCAGTCAATCAATCAATCAATTTATTAGTCGTTTCACTGATCGTTAATTCCGTCCTACTTCCATTCATCAGCCTGAAGTGAGAAAGACATCAGCCAGCCATTCAGTCCGTCAGTCAGTCCATCGTTCTTAAAGTCAGTTATCCCATAGGTCAGTCAGTTAGTCAGTCAATCAGTCAGTCAGTTATTCGGTCAATCAGTTAGCCAGTCAGTCATCCATGCTAACCAGTCAGTCAGTCAGTCAGTCAATCAATCAGTCAGTCAGTTATTTAGATAGTCAGTCAGTCAGTCAGTCAGTCAGCAAGCCAGACTGAATGGCGAAGGACTGACGACTGACTGTCAGCCAGTCAGCCAGTCAACTAGTCAGTCAACAAGTCAGTCAGTTCGCCAGTCTGTCGTCAGTCAGTCAGTCAGCCAATCAGTCAGTCAGTCAATCTTCAGTCAGCCAGTCAGCCAGTCAGTCAGTTAGTCGGTCAGTCAGTCACTTGGTAAGTAAGTCAGTCAGTCAGTCAGTCAGTCAGTCATTCAGTCTGTTAGTCGATCAGTTAGAAACTTAGTCCATAAATCTCGTTAAAAAGCGTCTTTCCTAATACATGTACCTGGAAAAATTACAAGAAGCCGTATAAGAGAATGCTGCTATAATGCTTCTGTTTTTTTAAAACATAAGCTTTAAAAAAACCAAAATGCTACCTTCAGCACCATCAAAAAATCTTGACCAGGTGTGAGAGCCCTTTGAATCAAGGAAAAATCGTACGTTATCTAGTCAAAGGAAAATAAACGCGAGGGATAAAATTAAAGCAGGAAACTCATCAATAAATTATAAGCTCGATGAAAAAGGTGTTTAGGATTGAATTTAAACACTTACTGAGTAATCTTCGCCATCAGGATTTCCTTCTTTTGTCATCCACTGATCCATAAATCGCTAGAAAATAGACCAAAATAATACTTTATAACGAGATCGAAAAATGATTAGTATTGTGCAAGCTATATGGGGACATGAAAGCGGAAATATGAAGAAAACGTGGCAGGAAAGGGGAAGCAGGGAGTCTCTCAAAGGCAACAGAATCTTTGTTATTTGTTTCCATTTGTAACGAACTAATCAGTACTCGAACCAAAAACAAGGGAAAACGCGTCAGATTAATTAAAAAAAACAAACAATTGTTTTTGGATTTTACTGATAATTTCTTGGCGTATGCATTTCACGGGTTTTCCTGACATTATACTGTATAACAAGCAATGGTGAATTCAACAACGACCCCTCAAACATGTGACTGTGTGCTTACATTGAAGAAAGGGGTAACTCGCATGAGTGACAGAAATACTCATTGTACCTTTTGGGTTGAAATGCGATTTAGGTACCAGTTAAATGTCTAAAGTTGCAATTATCACTGTAAATTTCAGTTAATAAACAGGGTAAAGACGTACGACACAGCCGACTAAATTATCAACAACAATATCAATAAAGGTCTTGCGTTGTTTTCTTTAGGTATAGGGCAAATTTCAATTGAGCGTCGAAAGTACTTCAAGGTTACTTTGGTTTTGCTTAACTACTCTTTGCAGTTGTAATTACTTTCACCATAGGATCGAAAAAAATGATTATGTTACCATAGCAACTTCAGGAAATTTTTTGACTAGCGCTTGCATCTGCGCCATATGGCCTGGGGCGGATGACGTAAGCACCTCTCGCCACCTGCTGGGAAATACGACAAGAAATGATTGAATGGATAGAACAAATCACGAAATTTGTTACATCATTCTTTAACGTCATTGTTCAACAAGAACTGATCCACATCTGTCCGAATATAAACAGTTGCATCTTTTCGGTGCTTAGATTAGAAATTCATAGCCAAAAATGGATTTTAGAAAGATGCAAAAAAAAAAAAATCCAAACATCACGATTAACACCACTCTGTTGGAGTTAATGAGGAAAGTACAAGCTACCTGGGGTTGAATTAATTAGTAAAGAATGGAAGCTGTTTTTAGTTTGAGGTAGCAGGAAGTTGATCACGTGATGCGCATGTGACGTACTACGTCCACGTGTAGGATACGAAAAGCTTAATTTAAACCACAGATGAGGCGTTCAGCAACAGGGCGAGACATTTATTACATATAGGGGTCTTAAAACGATTAACATCATAACTCCTCGGCTTATCACATGACTTGTTTATTTTTATTTTTCAATCTTTACCTACCTCTTGTGACTCGCAATAGCCAGTAACGAAGTTTTCATCCCGGCCTCCATAGCTGCGTCCAACGCATTTTGATTCTTTTTGTTCATAAGGATCTCTTGATCGTCACAAGACAACAAACAAGAGACAACATCTGGATGCCCATTCATGGCAGCCAAATGCAAAGCAGTGTTCTAAAACGGAAACCAAAACAGTATACGGGTTGAATTGACATTCAAATAATTCCGAGCACTTGAGTGTAGTGCAGTTCAGCCTATCTATGACATGAGCACATGTTTGGTATGGCAGGAGCCCATCTCTTGTTTGGCAGGAGCCCATTTCTGGTATGATAGAATCCAATCTCTTGTATGGCAGGAACCCATGATCCCATCCCTGGTATGGCAGGAGCCCATCCCTGGTATGACAGAAGCCCATCCCTGGTGTGAAAGGATCCGATCCCTGGTATAACAGGGGCCTATCTCTTGTATGGCAGGAGCCCACCCCTTGTATGACAGAAGCCCATTCCTGGTACGACAGGAGCCCATCTCTGGTATGACAGGAGCCCATCCCTGGTATGAAAGGATCCGATCCCTGGTATAACAGGTACCTATCTCTGGTTTGGCAGGAGCCCACCCCTTGTATGACAGAAGCCCATTCCTGGTATGACAGGAGCCCATCCCTGGTATGACAGGAGCCCATCCCTGGTATCAAAGGATCCGATCCCTGGTATAACAGGTACCTATCTCTAATATGGCAGGAGCCCACCCCTTGTATGACAGGAGCCCGTCTCTGGTATGACAGGAGCCCATCCTTGGTATGATAGGAGCCCATCCCTTGTATGACATCCCTTGCTGAGGTCCGATCTCATTCTGATTATAAAAATGTAAAACGCAACTGATTATATTCATATAGAGGTTCACGCTATATAAATGTAAAATATTATTATTATTATTATGACAGAAGCCCATTCCTGGCATTACAGGTGCCTATCTCTGGTATGACAGGAGCCCATCCCTTGTATGACAGGAGCCTATACCTGGTATGACAGGAGCCCATTCTTGGCATTACAGGAGCCAATCTCTGGTATTAGAGGATCCTATCTCTGGTATGCAAGGAACCCTTCCCTGGTATGACAGGATCTCATCCCTGATATAACGGGATCTCACAATTGTATGGCAGGAGCACATCTCTGGTATGGCAGGAGCCCATCTCTGGAATGGCAGGAGCCTATCCCTGGTATGACAGAAGCCCATCCCTGGTATGACAGGATCCCATCCCTGTATCATCAGGAGCCCATCTCTGGTATGACAGGAGCCAATGCCTGGTATCACAGGAGCCAATCCTTTGCTAAACAGGAACCTAAACCTGGTATGGCAAGAGCCCATCCTTACCATAACAGGGGCCTATACCTGTTATGACAGGATCCCATTCCCGGCATTACAGGAGCCAATCCCTGTTTATGACAGGGGGCCATCCTTGGCATAACAGGAGCCCATCCCTGGCATGACTGGGGCCCATCCTTGGTATGACAGGAGCCTATCCCTGGTATGACAGAAGCGCATCCCTAGTATGACAAGAACCCGTCTCTGGTATGGAGGGAACCCATCCCCGGTTTGACAGGATCCCATCCCTGGTATGGCGGTATCTCATCCATGATATAAAAGGATCTCACAATAGTATGACAAGAGCCAATTTCTGGTATGGCAGGATCCCATCCCTGGCATGACAGGAGCCCATCCCTGGTATCACGAAGTGGGCCCAAACTCCATAATTTTTTTTTTGACAAGTTAACCGCATCCCTCTCAGTCCGATGAGGAGTGGGATCGTTTTTTATTGCGCTCGTCAGTTTTTGAGAAAAATGTGACTACAAGCGATTTACGAAATATTTTGCGTTACCTGAAGGGCTATAAAGCTTCACTGAGATTACAAAATAACAAACGTAAAATTATATTTTACTATCTTTTCTTCCTTTAAGGAATAACTGGATAGTTTTGCTCTTGGTGTGTTTCAAGACCATTTCTTGTAAGATTAAGGGTAGTTGGTCGCATATATAGTATAATATTTAGGCAGTTGGTCGCATATGTAGCATATTTACGTAGTTGGTAGCATATTTAGTACAGTTTTGACCAAAAACAACAAAATCTTTGTGACATTGCTTTCTTAATTTAGTTTTCACGTAAAGATATATTATTTCGGTCTGTTACATACCTTATTTTTGTCAGGATGATTAATACACTGAGGTTGATACTGCAACATATAATCCACGCATCGCTTAGATCCTCTCATGGCAGCAGCATGAAGCGCTGTTCTGTCGTTGTGATCTCTGATTAATGGTAATAATGTATTTTAAAGTATATACCACAAACAATTAAATGGCCATGGTAACACACCACGAACAAAACAATACTAACAAAGAAAGATTAGTATACAAATATAAGTATATGAGGCCAACGGCTTAACGTCACCACTAATGACTGACATACACCTGTATATTGAATCACCTCTTGTGTTGCTTGCATATCGTCATATATATTTGTGATTTTCAAGAAAGAAAAGGATTCCTATTTTGCCAGCCTACCTTTGCACAGTAGCACCACGCTTCAGTAAATGTTCAACGACTCGGTCATGCCCTCCTGTGCATGCAAAATGCAAAGCTGTCTTTCCTTGGTTGTTTTTAACGTTAATAGAGTTAATAGAGCGAACATTGTGAACAGACAGCAACGCGTCGACTATTTCTAGCCAGCCATACCTAAAAACAAACGGAATAAATCGGCTTACAACAGGATAACATATAATAATTAAAAATTAATTTGCATTTAAGTGGAATAACCCAATTACCCAAAGATCACTAAAGATCGTTCGAGCTTCATCGAAGATTTCTAAAACCGCCCGAAGATCATTCGAATATTTTCAAACGTTACCGAAAGGCTTGCAAATATTTCCAACATTATCTGTAGATTTTTAAGAAATTTGTAGTACATTGTACGTTATATTACTACACTTGCTCAATCATGGAAAGTCGTCCAATGTGATCAACCAATCGATTCGAAAAAAAAATATAAACATTTGGAAAAGCACGAAGGTCGAAAAAATGTGCGCTAGTTAATACATAATTAGTTTTCTTTCTCCTTTGGTTAATTAACTGAACGGCAGTTCATCTCATTAGTTAAAATATATAATTTTGCGCAAATTGATTACTGTATATGGGGCATGTTTTCCATTGGACAAATTTCGATAATTTCAAAACCAAACCTCACTCCAAACTAGGTACAAGATTAATTCTCGTGTTTACCTGGCGGCAGCATGAAGAGGGGTGTCCAGGTCTTCTGACACCACATCTCTGGCAGTTTTGGTTCGCTTCATAAACTGTAAGATGTTCTGTTGACCGGGTTCAAAATTTGGAAAAAAATACACTTATGAGAAATTTTTTAACACCAGTAAACAACAATACCGGTTCAGTTCTGCGGCAATAGAGTACCCAAAGTGATGATGTCAAACGTTTGGAACTGAGCCAAATTTTGAAGGGTGTTTTTGCAGTCATCAGGTCATCAGAGCATGAAAGTGCCAATATCTCATCCCCAAATTGCAATAGTTCATTATCCCCCACCCCTGCTGAGTCATTAGCATTAAGGTATGGGAAGACTCCAGTCGAGCAAAAATGACAGGGAGTACGGCGAATAATGAGCGGTGGGAGAGAAGGGGCGACCAGTTCCTAGATGTCTTCGCGAAATGGTACAACTTGCATTAATTATTGTGTCTTTATAATGCTATAGCGTCATAACGTGGGATAATGAATATTACATGAACTGTGAATAGCATGCTGATTTTTGGTAAGCAGCTATGTTTCGTCATTTTAGTGCTGTTTCCGAATATCTCATCATATCCTATCATTTCTTCACATTTTGGTTCTCTATATCTCAAACGTATCTACAATTAGCTGCACAATTGTTGAGACACTCTCACAAAAAAACATTCACTTTTATAAAAAATGATGCCTCGAAAAACAAAAGAAGAATATATTTCCCTCACAACCCCCCCTACCCCGTTCAATGTTGTTTGCCAAAGGTTTGGACATGGCGCCGGTCACAAAACAACATTATAGCGGAGCACTTGCCAGGCCGAAGGCCTGGCTGCGCAGCTCCATACTCATAGAACGATGCCCGTCTTTTTTCATGGTCATGGCTAGCGGAATGTTCCGCGGGCGCGCGTGTGCCCGCCATCCGCCGCCGCCGTCGCGCAGGACTAGCTTGCCTTCGCGCAGGACTAGCTCGCGGGCGCGTATGACGTCGCAAAACATGCGCGTACGACGTCATGTTGAAACCAAAGCGAGGCTTTGTTTTTCGCGCGGTTACACGGCCGAATGTCACGTCAGCTAGAAAAACACTTGGATGTTTTGCTGTGAATTTACTAAGCGGAGAAAACCGTTGAAATTAAAGGCGTTATTTCCCTTAATATTTCGCGTTTGCTACTCAAGACAAGGATACTAATTAAGGGATACTCAGAAGCCGCTTTGGTGGAAAAAGACGAGCTTTCAGGGATGAAATCTTGCTTCGAGGAACTTCATGTATTACGTTTTTATCAATGCGGGAAGCAAGCGAGGGACTTAAAGGTAAAACAGATTAAGTTTTCGATGAGAATTTATGTTGATATCAATCTTTGAGTGACTTTTTATTGGTGTTATTGTTAGTTTTGGAGAATTGATTTTAAAACGTGCTTAAATTCAGTTGTATCGATCTCTTGAATTTCATCGAAGAAAGCTTGAACTCGATGAGCTATAATTAAGCTTAAATGGTACGCATTTTGCTTTTAAACGTAAACTAATGGAGATTTAAATAAATTTTTTCGAAATAAGATTGTGTTGTCCATTTATGTGTTTGTTCATTCATTAGATAGTTTGAAAAGCGATTTTATGTAAACAAAACAAGACTTTGATTTTATAGTACAGTTCTAACTTCACTTGCATCGCCTTATGCAAATATGTTTGTGTATGTTTGCAATTTTTGATTTTCAAATCAGTTTCTCGGGCAAATTTTGACAAACAAAAACTGTATTTTATTCGGAAACTAGTGGTACTAGTTATTCTAGACAGAGAAAAGTTGTTTTTGTGAACTTTTGTACGGTCTATAAAAATGTACTGTGCAGACGGTCGCGTAATACTGTTTTTGAGAATTGCTAAAATTGAAAATTTCCCGTTCGTCAATCTTAATTCTTGTGCTTCCAACCTTTCACCTTAGTTAAGTTTCACCTTAGTTAAGTTTCACCTTAATTAAGCTTGTTCAAAGTGCGACGCTGTTAGGCTTGGGCTATCTATATATTATTGATAAGGGGGGAGGGTAAGGAAAGGTAGCAATGGTGTACTTCTTCCAAAAAAGCACTTGTGGAGGAAAGTGTCTCAACTACTTTTGCAGCTAATTGTAGCATGCGTGGCAGGCGCTCCCTTCACACTCTTCGTTCGCATCGCGCGCTTGGGAACACGTTCGAATATCTCCTCTCCGTCTTTTTTCTGGCGTCTGCCACGCAGGCTAACGCGTAAATTTATATTTTGTGTTGCCGTTAGACGGTGATAGGTTCAATTGATTGTCATATATAACTGACTGCAAGAAATATTCCTACTAAGTGAAACAAGCATATTTTCACATAGGATCTGTGTAAAGACCTGTTATATCAAAAGAACAAAGCAAATAAACGTATAAAATCACGATATAACATACTCTGTGTGAAAATATGTTTTTGCTTATAAGGCAGACGTGATCATCACTACACTACAGGCGAAACCCACCTACAGGGACAATGGATTAAATAGACAGACTAGACAGACAGACGTTTTCCATTTTTGGAGCTAAGTTGTGGAATTGCCTGAAGCCTAACCTGCGTAGGCTTAGGAAAAAACCTTTCAAAAATAAAATTCACCAATTTTTACTCACGGTACTTGGTAATGAGGATGATTATGTTGAGGTCTCTACGTTAATGTTGAAAATTACCAATTATCATTAATCAGACTCCAGCTATTATCATTACTTCTTTATCTTCTATGTGTTATTGTTATAGGTTCTTGCACTACTGATGTAAATGCTAGCTATCTGTGAATGTGTGTGTATACCTATTTATTTATTTATTTATTTTATTTATTTATTTTACTTATTTATTTTATTTATTTATTATTATTATTATTATTTTTAATTAATTATTTATTTATTATTTACCTGATTTTACTAATAATTTGTGTTTGCTTAATTTGATTGTAAATTATACAACCTGCCTTGATTAGCTTTGCTATATGCAGGTTGTATATTTCTTTAATTTGTTAAATTTAAACTATTGAAATAAAATGATGATGAAATGATGACTATATACTTATGTCATCACTAAGATCACGAGGTCGCTCACACGGGGAGTCTGATCACATTTAGGATCGACTAAGCGATCTGATCACATTTAGGATCGACTAGATAAATATGTAGCATATGAAACTGACTGCAAGGAATGTACTTACTAAGTGAATCAATCATATTTCACTTTCGGAACGAAACAATTGATATATCACTTGAACAATGCCCCTATCCCTAATCCCTATCCCAGCGGAACAAATCTATTGTTTTCTTAGCGAATCGCATACATCGTTTGGACAAGTGCGGGACTACCCCACTTTCAATATCTTGCTCATGTATCAGACTGACACTGTACTTATTTATTTTATGCCTACTATAGTATAATATATAGATAGGCTGAGCCTAACAGCGTAGGTCTCTGAACAGAAGGCCGATGATAAACTGAACTTAGGTGAAAGATCGGAAGCACAAGAATTAAGATTGACGACCGGGCTATTTTTCAATTTTAGCAATTCTCAAAAACAGAATTATGCGACCGTCCGCACAGTACATTTAGACCGTATAAAAGTTCACAAAAACAACTTTTTCTCCATCTAGAATAACTAGTACGACTAATTTTCGAATAAAATACACATGTTGTTTATCCGAGAAACTGATTTGGAAATCGAAATTGCAAAAAAATACACAAACATATTTGCATAAGGCCACGCGAGTGAAGTTAGAACTATAAAATCCAAGTCTTGTTTTGTTTACCTAAAATCGCTCTTCAACCTATGTAATGAATGAACAAACACATAAAAATGGACAATACAATCTTCTTTCGAAAAAAATTATTCAAATCTCCATAAGTTTATGTTTAAAAGCAAAACGCGAACCATTTATAGCGCATCGAGGCCGAGCTGTTTTTGATGAAAGAAATCATGAAACGACTGAATTTGAGCACGTTTTAAAAAAACAATTCTCCAAAACTAACAAGAATACAAAGAAAAAGTCAATCACAGATTGATATCAACATATATTCCCATCGAAAAATATAATTTGTTTTACCTTTAAGTTCCTCGACTGCTGAAAATTCTTTACATCTCCGCTTCTTCAGTTTCGAAATCCGAAGTGAGAAACACCTCCCCGCATTCCTCTCGCATTGATAAAACGTATGAAGTTCCTCCTCCACTATAGCGGCTTCTGAGTATCTCTTAGTTAGTATCCCTGTTTTGAGTAGCAAAACGCAAAAAAATACAGGGAAATAACGACTGTAATTTGAAAGGGTTTTCTCCGCTAAACAAAGCAAAACATCAAAGTGTTTACCGCGCTGACCTGACATTTGTTGCCGCGCGAAAAACAAAGCCTCACTTTGGTTTCAAAATTGCTAAGATCCCGGATGTTGTGTGGCGTCATACGCGCATGTTTTGCGACGTCATGCGCGCCCGCGAGCTAGCCTTGCGCGACACTCGGACGCACACACGTTACAGACACCACCTGCGAAACATTCCGCTAGCCATGTCCATGAGAAATGACGGGCATAGGTTCTATGAGTATGGGGCTTCGTAGCGGGCCTTCGGTTCGCGAGAGTTAGCTCCGCTATTATTTCTTACTTTAAGCCATCTGCGGGTAGAGCATATATTTTTGTTTTTGACTTTTTTTACAATAAAAATGACTATTCTTACCTGAAGATGGCCGTTCTTTGCAGCATAGTGTACTGGAGTGAACCCGGTGATGTCTTTGTCTGTTATTAACGACAAGGCTTCGCTTTTCTGTGTAAAAAATGTTTTGTTTGATTATTATTTTTGTTAGATGTACTCATACGTCGCCTGTTCCGGCTCTATACCGGTTTGTTCAGCTTGATTTCTGGGTTTTATTATCTGGGTCTGGCTGTTGAAAAGCCGATTAACGATAATCCAGGATTAAATATAATCTAGGATTAGTGCAGCTAAATTTTAAGTTTCCGATTAAGATATAGTTAGTTACAGTCAAAATACTCAGCGCGTTCCGCTTATTACTTGGGAATGACTTTCGTTATGTATCGATCAAATCGAAGCTTCAACATCCCCCCCCGGGCAACCCCTCGGGCATTTGATTTTTTAGAAAATTAGTGTTCAAATTGGCCCCTCCGAGCCAAAAAGCCGTTTAAATGCTCCAATCTAGGTGATCAAATGCCTTTAACTTTTAAACATGCTCCTGACGCCGAATCTGCAGACAGGTTTCATTAGACAACACAATTTTAAATTTATTATTCTATATTAAACTGCTTAATATATAAAAGAAAACCAGTATTATACAAAGTTGACGAATTTTGATCACGAATCTATATTAAACCTTTAACTTTACAAACGTTTACATATAAATTAAAAGAAACCATCTTAGCGTTCAGTCATGATGTAGATCAACTAGTATTTAACACTGGGTATATGAAAACGCAATTTTGAAAATTCATGTATTGTTGTTTTTATTAAAACAACTTACTTTATTTTATAACAACTTACTTTATTTTTTTACAATTATTATTACAATTAAAATTACAAATACAATAAATAAATTATTATAATAATAAATAAATTAAGTAAACTATAAAAGAAAAAAGGAAATTTTTCACGCAACCCGCGGTTAGCTTAGGCTAATCGAGGCGGGAGGTGAAGAGGACAAGAAAGAAAATATAAGAAAACCTAGATGTAAGAATAAATTTAAGAGAAATAAAATACACACTTTACATCTATTTGGAAGAGCTTAAGTGTTGTATTTGAATTAAGGTATCGACTTCAACATAGTCATCCCTATCCAAAAGTGTATCGAATAAAAATCCTCGAATTTTTTTCTTAAAGACAGATTTAGACGTATCTCTCCAGTCGGGAGGAATTTGGTTCCATACTTTTGCTCCAGTTATTGAAAATGAGCGCTTATAAATTTCCAACTTTTATGATAATAATTACACTTAACAGCATGCCTTGAATTGTATCTGTGAATTTCATCTGACCTACTGAAGATCTTTCTTAACGACGGGGGAGCAAGTCCCTTCCAAATATCATGCATCATATTCCCTACAGAATCAAAATAGATAATACTTACCGGTAAAATCTTTGCATTCGTAGAAAAAAGGAATAGCATGAGCATAGCTGGGAGCAAAATAAATTAATCGTAGAGCACGTTTTTGAAGAATAAGAAGCTTATTTATAGTTCATATTGGTAACCTTTGTAGATTTCGAGCAGTCTCTTGTTTTTCTTTTATAAGGTGAGCGAGCGCGCAAATTGCAAGTGATGAGCGGCAAGCGGGCTCGCAGTATATTACCTTTAGTAACATTTCCATAGTCGCTGTATGCCCTACAGCAACTCTGACACAAGATCGCAAATGTACATCTTTGAATGTTACGTCAGCGCCATTATCCATCAACAACTTAACGCTCTTTGTTCCACCACGTTCAGCTGCTAAGAAGAGAGGGGTGCGGCTAAATTTGTCACGGGGGTCCACTGAGGCGCCCTAAAAAATAATATCAGAAATTAAGTGTTGCACAGAATACCGTTAGAATTTTTATTAAAATGTAGACCCCGCGCGTAGATACCCCGCGCGATGGTATCAGTTTGTCTGATATTCGGATTTTTATTGGGTTGGTTTGAAAAAGAAAGTCCAACTACACTATACGACCAAATTTTGTAAAGGATTAAGGAACATCATATTTCTTTTTTCATTCAAATTACTACAACAAGAGGCTACAAGCAGCCTATACTCATGCACATGCGTAAGAAAGTTTTATCATATATTTTTGTCGATTTGTGGTGTATGGTCGACATGAGGCGTTCTAGTGTCCTGTACAAGTTTCAGAAACTTGCGTTGTTGCCGATCTTTAGTGGCATTAAATACTCTTTGAGTATTGACTCTGATCTTTTCGAGTAACTCGCTGGCGTCATTTGCCGAAAGAGCGGCTGTTATGCTCCTGGCAGTAGACTCGGTTTCTCTTTTCGCATCTCCCTTAGCTTTCTGAGTCAGTCGTATTCTTTCCCTCAAAAACCTCATAGAGGTTAGTTCGGCTACTCTGGGAGCACCTTTAGTTGGAACTGGTGGTCGGACCCGAAGGTCTCGTGGAATAATGTGATTCTTAATACACCTTGTAAGAAAGGTGAGATGGTTTGCATAGCGTGCGAGCTTGCGTGAGCAACGCTCGTTGATCCGGCACTCTTCATTGGTTTGTCGCTGTGGTTTTGTCGTTATTATAGTTTTTAAATAGAAATGGCATGGAAGCAGGAATTTCGAGAATGAATATGGCTGTCATTAGAGAACTCCGAGGGAAATAGACATGTAGCCGACTTTTTGTAATACAATAAATACAATGCAGCGCTATACAGTACAATGCGATTTGATAATAGGGCCTCCGTACAAGGGCTTTTCGATCATTATTTTATCGCTTAATACTACGAGAACGGTCTCAAAGTTGGAATATAATCTGAATTGATAAATTATTACTTCAGGTGCTGTTTGTCTTACAATATTTTAAAAACTTATATTCCAATTTTCTTCTATAAAACATAAAATATGCTGATGACAATCTAAAATGAAGATGAAAGAGACACTTGCCATGGGCACACATTGAGAATGGATATTTTAACACAAGCAAGAACAGCTCACTTCGTGCTGCATGGGCTTGAAAAGCTCTTGAAAACTAAGAGGAAGAGAGAATGGCCAAGGATATAAACATGGCGAAGGGCGATTTGGATGAGTTAAAGAAAGCTAGCATGCGATGGAACAACGTGACAAGATTGGCCCAGGGCAATGCAACATTAAGGGCGCGTTTTTGGGATATATTCTGGTCATTCTGAAATCAGAATACGCTAACAAAACTATGTTGTTTACATTCTGACAAGCCACATTTTTTCCAAATGCATATAGTCAAAGTAGTGACTTCTTTTCATATTTTACGAGAGGAATAGGTGAAATAATTAGAGGTATTCTGTTTTTGGAATGGCCAGAATATGTCCCAAAAAACGCGCCCTAAGAAACCTTGTTGAGGCCTGATTATAATTGCATGTGTGCATAAAAAGGAACGTGTGAGTGCGAGTCTGTCGCATTATACCTGTTCCAACAGATACTGCACCACATCTGGATGATTGTTGAGTGCAGCCAGGTGCAATGGTGTCAAGCCTTGTATGTCAATCAGAGTAATTTCGCAAATTTTGGGATCTTTAGACGCAAAGAGCTTTACTATCTCTAGGGCTCCAATGTCGCACGCCAAATGAAAGGCAGTTCTTCTGTCATGCTCCTAAATAAATCATTAAAGAGGATTAACACAATTTGGGCTGGTACAAGAATCCTAGTAAGGAAATACTGAACAGATATAGCATATATAAATAGTAGAGGACGTCGAAGAACCCACTCATTGTTCGCGAGTAACTATGGAATCTAGTCCCTGGTGAGTAGTTATTCCATGTAGTAAAGGGAAAAACAAACAGGCCCACCATCACCCCGTCGATCACACCAGTCAGTTAACTATTGATACTCAGAGAGTAAATCTGACCTTCGCCTGAAAGATAATACTAGACAGCAGAACACTGAGAATCCTTGGTTCAAACACAAGTCACCAAGAACAGTCATTTAACCCTATCTAGTCCGGTGGGGGTGGGGGGGGGGGGGAACTGAGTGCCAGCGCTGACTTTGAACGTTTATAACGTTAGGAGCATTTAACTTATACCCACATGTGACGTTTCCATGGCAACCATAACATAATTTAGACAAGCGGGTTTACCCAAATTTTAAATTTTCTGCTTAAATTGTCGTTTAAATGGAACATTTGTAACTTTCTTGTGGCAAATTTCATAATTAAAGATCATTTGAGCATTTTTCTTTCGAATTTGATTCAGTTTGACTCAATTTCGGTGCTTTTCTAACAAAAAATGGCAGATCCAAGATAACCGCCATTCGGGATGATGACGTACTACTACTGATACTCCTAATCAGTTTCACACGTCAGTCGGTACAGCAATGGTCCTTTTAAGGACTTCACGCTTGATAAACTAATGGTATCCCTGGGTTCAAACTTTAGTCGCCAGCAGCACCCTATGTAAGAACTTCGCTAGGTGTAGATCATTCCGGGTTATGGTCTCCTATAGTCACATACCATTGGTTGTCGAATAATAGCTCCATTGTTAAGACAGAGTTCCACAGCCTGAAATAAAAAATGCAAACATTAGGTGAATGACTCATAAGACATAATGAAATTAAAAGAAAAAATTTATCAAGAAGGCTGCTTACGGCATGAATTCCACTATCGACTGCTAAGTGAAGAAGGGTGCAGCCTTCTGAATCCACATTACTAAGCACATCCTTCGTCATATCCTTCTGTCTTGCTTTAGCTAAGAATAAAAGCACGTGTTTGAATATTGAAATTTTACTAATATAAATGTGACGGGGGTAGTAGTCGTGGTTTTGAGGGGTTAAAATTCGTGGTCTGGTACCAATTGGCTTTACAAGGAGAATATAATAGAATGAGGAAGGTACATGTCTTTGGTGACTCGTTGGCTCGCTAGTCGAGTTAAGTGTTTTAAAGAAACGAAGAAGGAAGGTAGCTTCAGTGCTCAAAGAACGACGAAGGTATATATTTCAGTGGATCGCCGTGTCGGCGGCTCGTCAGTCGAGTTGACCGCCGATCCGCCGATCCGCCGATCCACCGAGCCACTTAAATATCACTTCAAAGTTTTAAAAACTGCTGACCATCTTTAAAGAAATACTCCGCAGTACTGCAGGCTCCTTTGTCCACGGCTCGTGTCAGCGGTGTCATCTTTTCGTCATCACAGCAGTCTGGGGAGGCATCCTTCTCCATCTAAAGACAAAAAATTGTAGCTTTCTTTTCTTTCTCTTTTCTGCGAATACTAGGAAAACATTCATACGAGTACTGGGTTTTTAACAGCCAATTTTTGACAACTGTGCAGGTACCGTTCTCATGTGGAAATAAGGCTGGTTGGACAGTCACAGTCGTTAAGTTTTCATCCGAGCCACGTGAAGTTTTAACCATTTTTAGACGAATAAAACAAACGGCTTGCTTTAGCACACTCCTATTTACAACCCCCTCAAGTGAAGTGACTATTTCATGATTAATAAGGTGTGACTACGACAATAATCGTCAATCTCTTTCTCGATCAGAATCTTCTCGATCAAGAAAATGGCGGCAAGGAATATCCTGGCAAGCAGCAGATCATGTGAAAATCTCCAACGGCCAAAACTTCAGCTAACCTCAAGGCCAGGGCTATACTGAAGGAAAATTCTATATGGATACGTCATAATGTCTAATAGTGTTTATGTCTACAATCATGTAGAACAATGTCTGCCGGTACGTGCGTCCTAAAGCCTACTTGAGACACTTTGTCCAAAACGACTTTTGGCTACCTTTTCTTAAACTTATACCATAAGATTATTTTTTTTAAAGTGATATTCAGCTCCCACCCCCACCCCTATCCAATGTTGTATTGGTGATCAGGTAGTCTGAGGACAACAATAAATTAACGTAAATTTGGTTGGGAGGGAGGGGTGTTGGGTTCGGGTTTGTTATTTTCCTAAAACATACCCCTTTAAATTGTAACTCCTTACCAAAACCAGACTACACTCAAGTATGTACATTACTCTCAGGTAGACATTTAACCCTTTAACTCCCAAGAGTGCCAAACATCAAAAGTCAAGAAAAATCCCAAATTTCATTTTGTAAAATATTGAAAACAAGCGGTACCATGCAAAAGAACAGCCAAAGAGGTTTCATTTGAATGTTAACACCATAGGATTTTGTCCACAGACTCAAAAGTCAGAACTACACTACATGTCTCCATAATTGACTCTGGGAGTGAATGGGTTAGGGTCTGGCGCTATAACTCCCAATCTCCCAATTGCAATAACGGTAAAGTCCACCCCTCTCCCTCTCTTCGATTTAAACCCTACCCATTAACAAGCCATTCCCTTTCGGGTCATATATCAAACACGAGGAAAAGTGTTTCATAAGGATACCCAAACACCGAGAAGTGGGTCGAAAAACGAGGCGCAGCCGAGTTTTTTTTAACCCATTTCGAGGTGTTTGGATACCTGATGAAACACTCTTTCGAGTGTTTCATATAATAGAGCCGAACCAACTGTGGAATTGCACACATTTTGGGGAACCTACTGATGAACAGTTACGAAATTCAGATATGTTTAGTAGCCACATTTATTTGAAGTTTGTCCCCTTTGAATAACTTCTCAAACTAATCATTAAATGCGGAGAAAACAAAGGAATAAAATCGCCAAAACCTATGCAAATTAAGAATGGGTATCCAAACCTCCTTCACGGTAGTGACTTCCTTTGTGTTCTAGACATGCAATTATTAATGCGTTTATATCATATAATAATTCAACACATTGATACACTGCCCAAATAAGGCCATAAAGATCTCGATATACGTTTAGGTCTACATGACATATATCCAGCGATGGATGGAGGTAAAATTTGCATTTTGAAGGAAAGTGAAAATGACTGCTGCTTGCAATTTCGTATTTTTTGGAGAAAAAATGCGTGAACTATTAGATAAAAAGGGAAAAGAAAGAAAAAAGAAAAGAAAAGAGAAAAATTAATGATCACATGACTGGATAAAAAAGGCGCGAAATTTTCGCGTTGTGTCGCAGTTGGTTCAAAGTTCAACCGCTCAACACGGATTGAGTGAAAGAGCACAATTTTCGGAAAATGCTTTATAGTAATCACCTCTGGAATATGATATAAACTTGATACTTCCTCAGAAAAGTTTCTGATCTTTGTTTTAAGCGGACTGAAGTTGAGCAATCTCGCCATTACGGCCGTAGGAGAAAAAACGAGCAAGTTTGTAAACAACAGCGATCGACTCAGCATGTACTTCGATGTTTGAAAATTTGGTGCTGATGGAAGGGACTAAACAGCCACATCAACTACAGGTAACGATGTTTTAACCGTTTCTTGTATCCTTTAGCTGTGAATTTTTGTAAGACATACTGTCCACGCTCCAGTTCTTTCAAACTTTTTGCCGCTATGTTTAGGTAGCCGTGTGTTTTTTCAATTTGTTTTAATTCTGAATTGAACTTTTTAAGACACGAAACCGACATGACCATAGAAATTCTATGCTGTTTTACTGTGTTTTAATTCGTATAGTTGCTACTCTGTTTTCCCGTTCTTTACGTAGAAAAAAGCTCTTCGTAGAAACTCTTAAATTGTGTAGGCTTAATTAATTTTAGCTTGGCAAAGTTTTCGACATTTGCTGCTTGTTGTGTAAGAAAGGGCGCGAGGCAAAATATTTTTGTAAGCTCTTTTACTTAATAAAATTCTCAATTAATTTTTTCTGGAAACTGTGATTTGTTATCAATGTGTTGAATTATAAAAAAATTATGGTGCTCAAGCTTGCGCAATATCGCCTGATATTAGACTAAGTATCCGGTGATATAGCGCTTCGCTTTCGGACTATAACTGTTAAACAGCAGTCAGTCTTTGATACATGTATACACAGAACTTTTATTTCGTAACTTTGCCACTAACCAAGATTTTGCATATGGACACTTTATCCATCTCGGCGGCAATATGAAGCGCGGTCTGGGATCCATTTCCTGAAATGTTTGCGTCACAATCCTCGCGGCGAAGAAAAGCCTGAAAAAATTAGAGCATTTTTTCCGGTAAGCAAATACTTTCTGAGAGGGAGAGTTGTAGGGCTTGATATTTAAGTCCAACTAAAGAAGGACGAGATCTAACTTTCCGGCGAACGCTGTCATTTTCTTTCGAAAACCGAATTTGAGCATGTTTAAATATTTCCAAGAACACTGACAATAATAATTATAATAATAACAATAACAATAACAATAACTGACACAACTGGTCACAGGAGCTTTCCTTCGTTTGACCGGCCCGGGACATGTGAGTTGCATGGGAGTTTTGCGATCATGCTTTGAACCAGTTTTGTTGAAGTCTCTGTTTTCTCATCCTCTTCTGAGCTAAGAGTTAAGAAAAGATCTCTCAGCCTTATTATCCGTCTATTCTTGTTCTTAATTGTTCCCGAACGCTAAACGTTATTGTCACACTTTAAATCTCTGCGTTGTTTTGGTGCTGCGCTAGTATTTCTAGGTACAATTGACATGCAGTGCAATTGTGTCCTTCAATGTATACGTACTATGCAAAAAATACTGCTGAAGAGGTTTCATTTGAATGGTCACACCATAGGATTTCGTCGACAGACTCAAAAGTTAGAAGTAAACATTACATGTCTCCAAAATTGACTCTAACGGGGATTGAAAGAATTATACATACACACAGCCATATAACCCTGTATTGGCACCCGTGGACAGCAGTTTCGACTTTGTTATGATTCTTCATCATGGCATAGCCAGCTAGTTAGCGCTGCTCTGATAATTTGGCAGTGCGCATTTGCAAGGTATTGGCCTTTTTGCGGAGATGATATTGTGTGCTACTTGTTTTCCATAGTTCTCTTCTTATAGAAAACCACAAACACAAAAATATAGGTTACCTTAACAAGGTTCTCATTCCCAGTCCGGACCGCAGTGTGAAGCGGCGGATCTTGGCTCCGATCCGAAATGGATATGTCGGCCTCAGCCTCTAGGAGCAGCTCCACGATGTTCACGTGACGTCCCATGATGGCATTATGAAGAGCAGTCCGTCCGGACTTGTCCAAGACATTAACATCTAAGTTAACAGATAAATAAGGCCAAAATCAAACTTGAAGGCACCAATCGGATTTTAATTAGGCACGTTAATTTACAATGCTATTTAAACATACTTAAGTTCAATAAAATCTAGCACCACTTCAGGTTTACTTATTTTATTTTTTGTTATTCGTTTACAATTGTAGTCGTTAAATCGTCTTTGGGTTTGTGAAATAAATCGAGTCTTGTTGCTCGCAGAAAAATGGCTTCATGTAAACGTTTGGCTTTTCCCTGGTTCCCGCATGAAGTTTGGTTCAAAGCCTTTGATATAAAAATAAAGTTATTTTAGTCCCATTGTGGTAATTTGGGACACTGTAAAGCATAACAAGCAGCCTGCGAAAACAAGCGTCTATGAGAGTTGATCGGAGCTTGGTGAATTTATTGTGCAACTTCTTTCTCTGAGTTTGAAACTGCTCAATTTGTTTCAAGTATCGAAGTATTTAGCACTGCAGTGCTTATTGTGGACACTAACGTTACTGTAGTACTATTTATCATGCTGTCCAACTTGTTTTTCTGTGGCATTGTTGTTTTCCGATATTTTACAAAATGAAATTTGGGATGTTTTTCCTTGTTCCTATTTTGTCTGAGTAAACAAGAACATTACACATTACCAGCGCCATTTTTAATCATGTTTTTAACTTCCGTCTCGTCTCCATTCTGACAAGCCCAGTGTAATTTGTCAGGATGTTCTCCATTTTCATCTGCCTATAGCAAAAACATTAAATTAATACTGCTTCTCGTGCTTCAAACTGATATTTGCTGTATTTGCTGATATTTTAATCAGTCAGAGTTCGACAAAAAAACTTGCGCGAGAACACGTGCGTACAGTAAAGCCATTGAATCTGGGTTTGCTCTTCGTTGGCCAGTAATGAATCCAGTAAGTTCCCCATAATGTGTTAGAGTTCCACAGCGATAAAACGTTACACGTGTGCGAAGTTTCCGCCATTTTTTTGTTAACAACGGATGCACAAGAATGTGAAGTATTTTACTTTAAATGTTAAACCGAGTTTTAAAAGGTCTTTTCTGAGGAATAACACTGCCAAGAAAAGCTTTATAAAAGGCAGTTTGTGTCTGTAGAAACGTTAATAGCTGTTAATCACCATTTCAAGTTGCCGATTTAATTAATTCCACGTTATTTCTTGAAATGTTTTCTTTTAAGTTTCAGGCGCGTTAACGATTTTAATTGTATTAAATGCAACCTGAGTTTTAAAGCAGTTGAAATCAAACATGTGACGATTGATCATTGTTTCACGCCTTTAACCCTTTCACTCCCAGAGTCAATTATGGAGACATGTAGTGTAGTTCTAACTTTTGACTCTGTGAACGAAATCCTATGGTGCGACCATTCAAATGAAACCTCTTTGGAAGTACTTTTGAATGGTACAATTTATATTTCAATATTTTATAAAATGTAATTTTGAATTTTTGTTGAATTTTGATGTTTGGCACTGTGCCATTTTGAAAATGGCGCAAACAGGTCACGAAATGTTGGTATGGGAAAAAAACCGGAGTCCGATGTCAAATAATTTTCGGCAAATTTTACATCTAAAACAATATGAATGGTAAACTTGAGGTATGAAGCAAAATATTTTTTTTCGTGCAAAAATTTGGGCGATCTACCTGGGCTAAGATAAGATAAGAACTTTATTAATGTGTCAAAATCGCTAGCATACAATGTATACTAATTGGGGACACCTAACTACACTATAACTACAATAATAATCTAATAATTAATAAAATATAAAATGTATGTACATATAAAAATATAGAAAAAGTATATAAATATAAAAGATCGATTGTCAGTTATTGCATAAAAAACAGTCTTTACAAGTATTATCCAGCAGGTTTGTGAAGTCAACCAATTTAATGCGCTTTTTAAAAGTATCTAATGATTCAGATGATCTAACAGATTTGTCGAGTTTGGACAAAGCATGTAATAGCGTTCTACCTTTTCCCTACATTTGTCTGTAAAATTTCCAGTAGTGTAGCAGCTCTCCGAAACCTCTATTTTCATTGGCCTTGTAAAACACAGCTGCTATTGATTTTAGGTCTAGAGCCCATTGTTGGGTTGTTTGTTCTATTGTTCTCCGAACCAATGGTGTGAGACCTTACGAGAGCTGCTACATGACCCAAAATTTCCCGCGGACTTTGACAAGTTTTACAGACAATTATATGAAATAATTAAAACGCGATTGCACGCTGACGTATCAATAACAAAATTCTCGATTGTGATTGGTCATCCGCGCCTATTGCTTACGTAATTGGCGCGTGGCCAGGTGGGTGTCCAATTACAGCTATCCAATTACAACTTTTTGTAATTGGATAGCTGTAATCACCTACATTGCGCACGCGTCAATCAGTTGCACTTGAATGGGTTTTTTTGCTGTTTTCCTCCCATATGTACTTACAAACTGATAGAAAATATTCTAGCGATTTGAGTGCAAAAATGTCCACATGAACTTTTAATCTCGAATTTTGAAATTGATGCGATTAATTAGTAATTGAACTTCGTGTCGTACATGCAATTCAGGGGTAATCGTGCTTGTGATTTCAAATTGTCCTCGCGCTACGCGCTCGGCCGATTTGAAATTACTCGCCCGATTACTCCCTGAATTGTACTCCGACTCAGTCCAATTACTATTACTTACAGCCCAGGTAAATCTCTCACAATTTAACAGAAGAAAATTCAACCTAGTATCTCAAGATTGCAATTCATAAATTTTTCAGATATAAAAATGGCAGGAAATGATTTGACATTTGGATTCGTTTTTTTTTTCATGGCGGATTTTATTCCGAAAAGTTCGAATTCTATTAAGGAGTTTTCTCAAGTACCGATAAGCCTCCAGTGTCTGTGCCACCATATACCGCACCCAATAAATTGCTTCCTACTGATTGGAGAGACAGCTGACTCAATGCTTTGGCTCGCTGGCTCCGATTCAGTGCAGGTCTCAAAGGAATCAGTGGTAATTCCTCGTCACCAGGTTTCTCTGGTGGTACTGGATCATTCAAGTTTTCATCCATTAGATCCTAGAGGCTTTAAGACAAAACATTTACAAATAAACTCTTTAATAGTCCAGTTTCAGAAAGGGGTTTACTTCCTAATTATTTTCGTAATATGTTTACTCTTGCAAGCCAGATACATTCTCATTATACTAGAAATTGCAACCTTTTTTACATACCTCCCTGTAGAACTAATATTCGAAACTTCTCAATTCGGTTTCAAGGACCTAACTTTTTCAACTCGTTAAGTCATGAAATTCAAAACAGTGAAAGCATCCCTTTATTTGGCAAAATACTTAAAAAATTCCTTCTTCCTTAGTTCTTAGTCAAAAATACTCTTTGTTGAGCTACATACTTCTTCTTTGCTTTTCTTTTCTTTTCTTTTTAAAACAAGAGGCTACCGGGTAGCCTATACTCATGCGCTTGCGTAAGAAAGTTTTATGGTTTATTTTAAATGGGTCACGCACCCCTCCCCTGTCAACGAATTTTGCATGACACATATTGCACCATCACACAAGACATGTTGATTGAAGCTACCAATTTTTTTGTACTGGCTTTGAATATTTAATTTGTTGATTCCTTATCAAACCCACACTAGTCTAATACTTTCTAAACCGTGAATTATTTCTATTACATTGGGTTATTCCAGAAAGAATCCACCCCCCCCCCCCAACTGACGGATGGCAAGATTGTTTGACCCCTCCCCCTCCGCCCGGATTTCCTGGCCCGCTAGACTCCCCTCCCGCCTGTATTTCCAAGCCCCAGAGACCCCTCCTCCTTCCCGGATTTCCAATAAATTTTACAAAGCCCTAAATTTATCTGAGGTAATGAAAAAAAAAAACATGTAATCGGATTCAGGAGATTCTGATTTTATAATGTCAAAACTGTGAAAATGTTAATAAAAATAAATATTGCGTGACGCATCATAACCCCCCTCCCCCCCCCACCCACCCGTTTGATTGCTTGCATATATGCAAATTTCGTGTGAAATGTAATTCGATCGCGCGCTATCTAAAATATTTGTTCTAAAGGTCAAAACGTTTTAATGAACGCTGTGGCTATATGGCCGGTAACCGGTCAAGGTTTTCAAAACACTAAATAGCCGGCAGTCCTATATTCTCAGTAAATTTCTCAAAATCGAAAAATTCCAGCTAATCTAAACTATCATATGTCGATTTAGAAAGGTCAAGCGATCCTGAAATGCTTTATAGCCTAGTGCCTAGTGTTTGGTTTACGCTAGCTCGGTTCATGCTCCATATAGCAAGTCACCGGTGACGTCAAAGCCATACAACACCGTTAGCGCATCTCTTCATCGGATCATTTTGGATCGTTTAGATCTTTTAGATCGTTTAGATCGTTTTGGGATCTTTTGGATCGTTTGGGATCGTTTAGATCGTTTGGGATCTTTTAGATCGTTTGGGATCTTTTAGATCGTTTGGGATCTTTTAGATCGTTTGGATCTTTTAGATCGTTTGGATCCTTTAGATCGTTTGGGATCTTTTGGATCGTTTGGATCTTTTAGATCGTTTGGGATCTTTTAAATCGTTTAGATCGTTTGGGATCTTTTAGATCGTGTGGATCGTTTAGATCGTCTGGATATTTTAGATCGTCTGGATCTTTTAGATCGTCTGGATCTTTTAGATCGTCTGGATTATTTAGATCGTTTGGATCTTTTGGATCGTTTGGGATCTTTTGAATCGTTTGGATCTTTTAGATCGTTTGGATCTTTTAGATCGTTTGGATCTTTTAGATCGTCTGGATCTTTTAGATCATTTAGATCGTTTAGGTGGTCTGGGATCCCTCAGATCGTTTGAGATCTTTTCAATGTTTTAGAACTTTTGGTTCTTTTGGGATCTCACAGATATTTTTGGACCCTGGGATTGATCTTTTAATTTGGATCGTTTGAGCACACAACTATTTTCTGGGAAGAAAATTGTGACAATAGTGGAACAGTGTAACGGAATATTCAATTGAGAATGTGGCCTGGATACAGGAAATGCAGAAAGTAACGTTTATTAGACCTTAAAATTTAAAAATATTTCCCAGCCAATAAGAAGAGTCAAACAAATTATTGTGAAAGTCACGTTAGTATCAACCTGATGCCATTGTGGCTGCAATACTTACTGGCTAATGAGAAAAGGTTCTTAAAATATGTGCAATTTTAGTTCCATGAATAATTCAGGTGAAAAAATAAATATCAACACTGAGAACGATAACAGCAAGTGTGAAAAATGGGAAAACTGCGAATACATGTGATCAGCTTTGGTTACTCGAATTCATTTCATCCAATTAAATGTTCAAACTCTGCCTTTTTTTGGGTTGTGCTCGATCATGTATTCCCTTGATTCGTCAATTATCTTTCCATCCACAGCAATGAACAATGTATGCTCTAATGAGATCCACTTCCCTGTCTTGTCTGCCATGTGCTATCGAAACATGTTCTCACTTTTAAAGAAATTCCGCATAAACACACGTGAAATAAGCGTTCTTCCAATGAAATTTTTATTTACCTCAAAAACTGGAAAGGTTATGTTCCCTATCTGTTGCGTTGAGTCTTTCTGTAAATTACCTTGAGCATTGTAATACTCACAAGCCCTCCTGGAATGCTGAGCACTGTGAAGGGTCATTAAGTGAGTCTCAATTACCTTGACTGTCATTCCAGTCTGCATTGATGTAGCTATGTACGTAATTAAACAGTTCCTTTGTTACGCCCGACCGATGAAACAGGTAAAATGGCACCTCGATTCCCACTTCAGTACAAGTATGCAACACTGCAGGGTCATGGGAAATGATCTCGTGATTACTTTCTTCGCACAGATAAACAGAAGAATTCAAACTAGAAGTACTACTTCCTTCGCACAGTAAAGCTTTCTTGACATTTCACGAAGCTTTCTGCCATCTTTCCACCTCCAGTGTTTCATTAGAGATTGACACTTTGGGTGTTTCTTGGTGTTGCGGAAGCCATTGTTGGTTAGCTTTTGTGTTGTGGTGTGGGTATTGTTTAGTGTCTTTTGAATCTTTTGTTTTACGTCATTTGGTGATCACACCATCCGCAACACCAAGAAACTACCGACACTTTGGGCACTGCAATTTCTCATACAGGTTAAAATTAATGAGCGGGTTCCAAATGATAATAGAGTCAATAGAAAGCTGCAAGTAATTTTCGAAATTCGTTCCACTCTGTTTGTCCAGTGGAGGCAATATCTTGCAACAGTACTTCAAACCATTATTCTCAAAAAGACAAATTAAATGTTGGATGAACTGAAGAGCTGAAGGGAAGATATTAGAACTATCTACCACGTACATAAGTAAAATGGCAAGACAAAGCATCACAAGAACTGCGCGTGCGGCCATTTTGGTTTTCTTCCGCCTCGTTGTCGGAAAAAGCAACGGCCCTGGGAACGAGGTTGGGGAAAAATAGGAATATCGGCGCGAGAAATGCAGGATAAGGGAATAAGCTTAAGTTTCGATTTATCAAAGCTCTTGGCTCCATGAGGCCAAGGCCTAAGTAGTCTGCTCGCAGATCTTCCATTTCCTCTTAAGATTGTCAAGCGTGCGAGCGATCGTCTACCGTGCTAGTAGAAATAAAAATCGCAAACGCAAGGGGGTGCGTAAAGGGGAAAAAATCGGCTTTGGACTCGGAATAGGCCAATTATAAAATCGGAATCCCACCTGTACTTGCAGAAGCTACGGGAACTTAACCAAAGGAACCATGAGAATCAACGGAGTTTAATACAACCAGCGTACCATAAGAACTAGAGAACCGGTATAACTAGAGAACTATATATAGATTTGAAAGAAAAGCCGGAGTGATCATGACGTGACCTGCACTGAGTGGCTTGCGGCTACCGAAGTATGCCGCAATAACCAAACATACATGGTTGGTTACATCGAAACGTTCTAAAAGATCCAAAAGATCCCGCAAAGATATCACAAAATATCTAAAAGATTTTAAAAGATCCAAAAGGTCCCAAAATATTCAAAAGTTCCCAAACGATCTAAACGATCCAAAATTCCAATTAAACTATGTAAACGATCTGTACATCTGTACTCTAAAAGGTCCCAAACGATCTAAAATATCCAAAAGATCCCAAACGGTCTAAGGGATCCCAGACCACCTAAACGATCTATATGATCTAAAAGATCCAGGCGATCTAAACGATCCAAACGATCTAAACGATTCAAACGATCTAAAAGATCCCAAACGATCTAAAAGATCCAAATGATCTAAAAGATCCCAAACGATCTAAAAGATCCCTAACGATCTAAAAGATCCCAAACGATCTAAAAGATCCCAAACGATCCAAAAGATCCAAAACGATCTAAAAGATCCAAACGATCTAAAAGATCCCAAACGATCTAAACGATCCAAACGATCCGATGAAGAGATGCGCTAACGGTGTTGTCTGGCTTTGACGTCACCGGTGACTTGCTATATGGAGCATGAACCCTGGGCTCAGTAGACGAAACCATGTTTTGTGACACTTAGAAATTTTTTCAGTTCGACTGCCGGTCAAGGTTTTCAAAACACTAAATGGCCGGCAGTTCTATATTCTCAGTAAATTTCACAAAATTGAAAAATTCCAGCTAATCTAAACTATCATATGTCGATTTAAAAAAGTCAAGCGATCCTGAAATGCTTTATAGATCTCAAGTCTAGTGTTTGGTTTACGCTGGGCTCAGAAGACAAAACCATGTTTTGTGACACTTGGAACTTTTTTCAGCTCGACTGCAAAAGCATGGTTTCGTCGGGGGTTTCGTGATATAGAAATCCCACAAAACCGGCTCGTTTGATCAGGATCACGACATATGATAGTTCAGAATGGCTGGATTTTTTCGATTTTGTGAAATTTACTGAAAAAAATAGAACTGCCGGCCATTTAGTGTTTTGAAAACTTTGACCGGCAGTCGAGCTGAATAAAGTTTGTGTCACAAAACATGGTTTCGTCTACTGAGCCCAGTGTAAACCAAACACTAGACTTGAGATCTATAAAGCATTTCAGGATCGCTTGACCTTTCTAAATCGATATATGATAGTTTAGATTAACTGGAATTTTTCGATTTTGAGAAATTTACTGAGAATATAGAACTGCGGGCCATTTAGTGTTTTGAAAACCTTGACCGGTGACCGGCCATATAGCCACAGCGTTCCGGTTACCGGCCATATAGCCACAGCGAAATATCTAACTTCACACATGCAAGTGTCATTCTCTTGCTGCAAAATATGTTTCCGAAGGGCAAGTTCAACACGGATATAAGTCGGAATGCTCAGTACATGGCACTTTTCCGAAGTCCTAGCGATCGAAAACAAATCGGAATCGTCGCCGAACGCATGTTTGATAAGAATCGCCAGCGTTTCATGACAGCCTATTATCGAGAAACAGAGAGAGCTTTTGGCTATATATTTGTTGACAACCGACCAGACACGCCGGGAAATAAACAAGTATTGACCGACATCTTCGATTCCTGCCGGCGCTACCCTAGCATTAACAAATCCTCGAAATCAGAAGAACAAGTGGAAGCGACCCCTTCAGTAAAGACCGTCAAATGTGTAGACAAATCTCCACCTCAACCTTTGAAACCGTTTGATGTTGTTTGGTCTGAAGCGAGTATACCAGTTTGGCGAAATTACTTGGAAGGAGCGCCCCATCTCGAAACCATGCCAGAAGGGTTTGGTCTTGCGGAAATGTACACCAGTTCCCGAAATCCTTACAATCCCCGTCCGAGTCCTACAGTCTATTGGTGCGGAGGAAATTACTGGCCAGTTAAATTAAGACATTATTCAAACGGAAAAACAAAGTGGATTTACATACACGAAGATGAACCAAACGTTAAATCGTTTTTAGATGAAACCTTTGCTAGCGAAAAAGCAAACAGAGCTTCAGGCCTGTAATCCGACCTTATAGTGAATTCGCAGAACATCCGTAAAGTATTTCATTCTAACATTTTGTTCTCAAACAAAACCCAAATCAATTCGTAAGGATTTTGCCGTGTAACCGCGCCTCTATCGAAATATATAAAAGAAAGACACTACCAGCTCAGATTAGTTTAGTGTGTTGTCAGCACTTGTGTAGTAAAGATCACGATGTGGAGCGACTATCAACAAGGGTATGGGAATTTCGAAGAAAGCGAAAGCTCACAAGAAAGCGAAAGCTCGCAAGAAAGCGAACAGTCATCTCAAGGCTCTCAATCTAGCGAAGAAATGGAATCTTCCCAAGAAGAGAAAGAGGAGATAGATCCTTGGTCGCGTATTCAAGATGAAGCTTTTAGTCGCCACGAAGCTGAGTTCAACGCTTTGATCAATGAATACGAGCAAAACGGAGATTCACACAACGTGGCTCGCATTAAAGCTGAAAATGCCTTGCTTCCTGTTTATAGAAAGGAACTGAGAAAAATACTCTTAGAGAATCTACAATGGATGCGTGCTATGAAGAAAGATTCGACCTTTCGAAAAGTTATTCAAACCCAGCAAGAGTTAAAAGACACAGAGGGATTTGATTGGCTCGAATCGACAGAACTTGCCATCGATAAGCGAAAATTCTTACTCAATCGATTGTTTGTCAAACAAGCTCTTCCCGATGAATAAGACTAAATCAACTCTGTTTCTTTCCATCTAAGCTTTTAAATTGTCTGTATAATTATGAACTTGTTTGTTATCAATAAATATAGTTTGAACTTAACAAAGTGTGGTTTTTATTGTTTTAGCGCGCGCGTGTAATTGGTTGCTTTGTTTATTTTTCCGAGGTGCTAATTTTTCATGCAAATTTAGTTTAGTGTAAGTTCGCATAATTAAAAGTTTGAACATTGAAGCTACCCGTAAAGAAATTAAAACTTAAAGTGGGTGATGGCTGAGAAACTGAAAATCGATATAGTCTAGCGATGAAGCGGCAATGAGAATGTTGTGGATCTTAGTAAAGTAAAAAGCGGTTTGTTATACTGTGCAATTTATTTGCTTCTAAACTTGAATGTTTCGGAACCCTCTTATTAGTTTCATTCGGTTATAATATCCACAGCTTTGATGGTGTAGTGGTTAAGACACTGCGTTGTGGCCGCAGTAACCCAGGTTCGAGTCCTGGTCAAGGCATGTTGTTTTGCTTTATGTCTGTAAAATATATCTGTGTCAGTTGTGTTTTGTTTTGAAGTGAGTTGGAATAGAGCGGGCAAGTTTGGGCCGGTCTATTGTTTCTATTGTTTCAGAATAACAAAAGGAATAGGTATAGGTATTGGCGGTTTATTACATATGCAGGAAAAATTAGTATGCGGGAAGGCAAATTGTGACGTCATTGACTAGGCACCTAATTTACCTAATCCATAGGCACCTAATCCACCTAATCCGTAACAAGGTTAAATTTTCTGGCCCTATACTACTCAAGTCAGGCATAATATACAGCACAAAATTACTAAATTATGACAGGCTGACAAACAAGGCATTTTTTCCGTAATTTTCTTTAAACTCAAAGGTAAAATTTCTCGTTTTCGATTGGCCAAGCAGAAAACGTTCGCGCTGGAGGTAGGAGTTTTAATTTTGGAATCAGTAACAATTATTGTAGCCGAAATGTGTGATATGAGTTATAATAATGAGTTACTATACGTTTTTATTATTCTCACTGACAGAAATGTTTTTTTTTCTTATGCTGCATGTTGTTTTAGCACAATTCACAAACCTGTTTTGAGCTTCATGTTTGTTAGCAAACTAAGTTCTTGAGGGAAATTACTTTGGACCGACTAACGTGTTAAATTTGCACGTTTCAGTGTCATGAAGGTCACATAAAGGCTGAAATTGCGTCGGCAACAGCGTGCACGATAAAAGTGACTGTAAAAATGAGTGGTTTGTCATGTTACATGTAGCTTCTTCCTTATCAACACAGCGTCATATAAAAAATGGTAATGTTTTCCTTTATTGTTTACGTTATTATACATTTTTTTTACGTTATTATACAGGTTTCGTGTCTTGCAGATAGTCAGTCGGTGTTAGTTCACTGATTCTGATGCTCAAACTCGCTGATTATAGTATTACACCATAGTCAATCCTCCGTAATGGTAGAACTTCCTGTGGAGTTCTGTTAGTGGTCAAGAATTTCAGCTTTCCTAATTTCCATGTTATATTGCCAAATACCACAAAATACCAAATATATAACGAAATTGAATAAAACTGTTCCCCAGAACAAAACAGAACAAGCATTTTCGGAAAATAGAGAATGGAAACAGATGGCAATTCATCAAATTTGAACGTCGCTGTGTTTGCGACGTTCAGTGGGTTCTAAGATGTGTATCGATCAGTCTCGCATAGTTCAATGTATTTAAGAGAATACAATAATAACCATGAATGATCTCTCTGATATTTTTCGGTTTCCATTTCTGACCTTCGGTTGCAAATATCGTTCCAAACGTAAACGAAATGAGTCAAATGTTTTAAAGCAGTAAAACTAAAGAAGATAATCTCATGTTTTTATTTTTCTTGTTTTCGGACACCATCATTTTTGGGTGACCAATTGCTTTTTGTAGGTTTTATTTTTAATGTAAATCTCATGAGAATCCATGAATTGTGCCATGACTATTTTTCTTTTGTTAAAATTTGCCTGTTTAATTGAGATGATAACCCTCCCTCGGCGATGAATAAAAAGTTTAACGTTTTTTATTGCTTATGCAAACCGACATGATCTACTACTAAAATCGGAATTCAGTATTACACTTACTTCAGCGTAGCAATGTTAACTTTGCGTAGCTTCAAACCTGCTTTAGGACCCAGCACTTCGTCTTTCTTGTTAACCCTAATAAAAACATTGGAAGGTCTAAATGGAAATTTATGGCCAAAGTTCACCTGTTACGTCAAACATCAATTTCGTTTAATTTTGTGGCTTTTAACATTTTAGAGAAATTTAGTGCAAGATTACCACAACGCACTGAAGAATTTTTTCAATCCGAGTGAAGTTGTGCATTTCATAGGAGAAAAATTTTGTTTCCGTCAAGTTCACGAGATGAATGATTTCAAAGATCACAATTCTGTCAATATCCAACTATTTTATTATCTTTTTGAGCAAGCCTAACTATGAGTCTACAAACTGATCCGAGGAAAGATGATTATTAACATCAAACTGAGCCTGAACTCAGATGCGGAGCAGCTTATAATCCCAACAACTATTTCTCAAATTGAAAGCCCTTCTAAGCAGAAAGCAATCGATGCAAAAGTATAATTGCAGTACAAGAATTTGGTTTTATCGACTGAGTCGATAAGGTAAATAAGCCACCGTAAAAAGATTCGAGAAAGCTGACGTTTCGAGCGCTAGCCCTTCGTCGGAGCGAATCAAGGGATTGTGGGTAGTGTGTGGTTTTATATAGTAGGAGGAGCTCCGCCATTGGTGGAAATTTTGTGACGTGAAAAACAAATGTAAATTAGTTGAATGAAAAGCGTTCGTTAATTCTGTGGGGTTTGAGAGTGCCGATTCGAAAGATGATTTTTTGTTCTAAGTTTATTCGGCTTTCTGTGTTGCCCTGGTCTAGGGAAACGCCACAGATTGTCATGTGTTGCTTAGAATGGTTAGCAAGATTGAAATGACGCGCGACTGGTTTGGATGCGTCTTTGTCATTTTTTTCAACGTCTCGGAGATGTTCTCGAAAACGGTCGCCCAGTCTCCTCCCTGTTTCGCCAATGTATATCTTTTTGCAAAAAGTACATGTTATGCAGTAGATAACATTTACGGAGGTGCATGTAAAACGATCAGTGATTTTAATAGATCGTTTAGGTCCCGTTATTTTGTTGGCGTTGTGAATGAAAGGACAAGTGTTGCATCGTGTGCGTGCGCATTTAAAAGTTCCCGGTTCATCGTCAGATTTCAGTGTACTCGTAACTAGAAAGTTGTCTATATTTTTGTCACGTTTGAATGAAATTAGTGGGGGGTTGTGAAAAAATTCTGCCAGTTTCGGGGTCGTTTTGGAGCAATTTGAAATTTTTTAAAATGATGCTTTTGACTGTGTGATTGTGTGGGTGGAAAGTGAGGGTGAATGGAATTCTCTCGTTCTCTTCCTTCTGTGATGTTTGTAGTGCTGATTGTCTGTCGATCTGTTGCGCACGTTGTTGGCCCGTTTTAACAACAGAGTCAGGGTACCCACGTTTCTTGAAAAACTGGCACATTTCTTCCGATTTGTTGGAAAAATCGGAGTCATCACTACAAAGACGTCGAAGTCTGAGAAATTGAGAATACGGAATGGCGTTTTTAACGTGTGATGGATGTGAGGATGTGGGAATCTGTAGGTTTGTAGTGCACACTTGTGGATAAACTGTTGCCGTTGATCGAAATATTGATGTCAAGAAAAGCGACAGAGGTTTCAGAAATTTCCCAGGTGTATTTTAGAGCCGGATGAAAAGTATTGACAGAAGTTATGAACTGATTAAGTTCTTCTTTACTGGAAGAGGTAGCGCCAATGCAGTCATCGATGTAGCGGCCGTAGAGCTCGGGTTTGGTTCCTTGGTACTGATCGAAAAATTTCTTTTCGACGTAGCCTACAAAAAGGTTAGCATAGCTTGGTCCCATTTTGGTGCCCATGGCGACTCCATTTACTTGTTTGTAGTAGTTTTGGGAAAATGAAAAACAGTTAAGTGTCAAAACTAATTCGGCTAAGCGGAGCAGTGCTTCTGAGCTTGGGTTTTGAATGGAGCGCTGGTCGAAAAAATATTTTAGTGCTAAAAGTCCTTCGTCATTGGGATGACGGTATATAAAGAGGTAATGTCCATAGTGAAAATTAATTTGTTTTCGCTGGGAAAACTGAAATCACGGAAAATTTCGAGTGCGTGATTGGTGTCTTTAATGTACGAAGGTAGTGATTTGACAATGGGGGCCATGATTTTGTCTAAATAGCTAGAAATTAGTTCAGTAGGACAGCTACAAGCGGAAACAATTGGTCGGCCCGGATTGTTTGGTTTGTGGATTTTCGGCTTGAAATAGACGCGCGAGAGGTTCTAGGGGTAGTGATGATGAGATTATTGGCGGTAACTGGTAATTGTTGTTTAGTAATGAGGTCTTGGATAGTTTCTTTGACAATTTTTTGGTTGGTAGGAGTGAGATCTTTATCAACTTTGGCATAGAAAGCGGTGTCAGAAAGTTGCCGAAAAGCCTCTTGTCGGTAAAGGTCGGTCCGCCAAACAACTACCGCGCCGCCTTTGTCGGCCGCTTTGATAACAATGTCGCGTCGTTTGCTAAGACTTTTAAGCGCTGTCCACTCTCCTGTTGAAAGGTTGGAAATTTTGGTGTGGCGGTTGAATTTAAGTTTTTTGACATCGTGACGACATTTTTTGACAAAAAAATCTAAAGAAGAAAACTGGCCCTCTGGGGGTGTCCATTTAGATTTGCGAATGATCAGTGATTCAAAAACATCTTTTTCCGAGGTGACATAATTTTTTTCTTTGTCATGGAAAAATGCTTTTAATTGGACGCGGCGAAGGAAAGTTTCAACATCTTGCTTGACTGAAAATTCGTCGGTTTGTTTGGCTATGGGAACAAAATTTAAACCTTTACTAAGAACAGATCTCTCCGAATCTCCGAATCTTTTTCGATCAGTACCAAGGAACCAAACCCGAGCTCTACGGCCGCTACATCGATGACTGCATTGGCGCTACCTCTTCCAGTAAAGAAGAACTTAATCAGTTCATAACTTCTGTCAATACTTTTCATCCGGCTCTAAAATACACCTGGGAAATTTCTGAAACCTCTGTCGCTTTTCTTGACATCAATATTTTGATCAACGGCAACAGTTTATCCACAAGTGTGCACTACAAACCTACAGATTCCCACAGTTATCTGTTACATTCATCCTCACATCCATCACACGTTAAAAACGCCATTCCGTATTCTCAATTTCTCAGACTTCGACGTCTTTGTAGTGATGACTCCGATTTTTCCAACAAATCGGAAGAAATGTGCCAGTTTTTCAAGAAACGTGGGTACCCTGACTCTGTTGTTAAAACGGGCCAACAACGTGCGCAACAGATCGACAGACAATCAGCACTACAAACATCACAGAAGGAAGAGAACGAGAGAATTCCATTCACCCTCACTTTCCACCCACACAATCACACAGTCAAAAGCATCATTTTAAAAAATTTCAAATTGCTCCAAAACGACCCCGAAACTGGCAGAATTTTTTCACAACCCCCCACTAATTTCATTCAAACGTGACAAAAATATAGGCAACTTTCTAGTTACGAGTACACTGAAATCTGACGATGAACCGGGAACTTTTAAATGCGCACGCACACGATGCAACACTTGTCCTTTCATTCACAACGCCAACAAAATAACGGGACCTAAACGATCTATTAAAATCACTGATCGTTTTACATGCACCTCCGTAAATGTTATCTACTGCATAACATGTACTTTTTGCAAAAAGATATACATTGGCGAAACAGGGAGGAGACTGGGCGACCGTTTTCGAGAACATCTCCGAGACGTTGAAAAAAATGACAAAGACGCATCCAAACCAGTCGCGCGTCATTTCAATCTTGCTAACCATTCTAAGCAACACATGACAATCTGTGGCGTTTCCCTACACCAGGGCAACACAGAAAGCCGTAAAAACTTAGAACAAAAAATCATCTTTCGAATCGGCACTCTCAAACCCCACGGAATTAACGAACGCTTTTCATTCAACTAATTTACATTTGTTTTTCACGTCACAAAATTTCCACCAATGGCGGAGCTCCTCCTACTATATAAAACCACACACTACCCACAATCCCTTGATTCGCTCCGACGAAGGGCTAGCGCTCGAAACGTCAGCTTTCTCGAATCTTTTTACGGTGGCTAATTTACCTTATCGACTCAGTCGATAAAACCAAACTCTTGTGCTTCACCCCCACCGACGCAGCACCACAGTTTCTCTAGAAACTAACCCCATTCATATAATTGCAGTACCTTGAAATTCATGTGGTTGGAGTTCGACACCAAACTGCTGGATAATTTTCGAAAAATGATAGTAAACGCATCATTGGAAATTTGAGCAGGTTTTGGAGCATTATTGGTCGAGAAGTTTTTATCGATCGAGAATTTTTTTTAAAGGTTGACAGCTAGGCCTGGACGACTCACTCTTACTAAATTATTGGAGCTAAAAACTATTTCTCGCCACAAAACAAAGCAGGGAACGACATAAACTCCCACTAAAAATCGTTAAACGAGCACAAAAAGTCACGTTGCAGTTTGCATTTCTTCATGAAATGCTCGACATAAATTAAAAACATAGGACAAACATTTGACACTCAATCTGACTTCATTCGGGCAAACGTTTGAGTAATAAAAACGCACAACAAGTCAGTCATAATATACAGTGCAAAATTACTAAATTCTGACAGGCTGACAAGGAAACTCAAAGGTAAAATTTGAATTCTCGCTTCTGATTGGTCAAGCATAAAACGTTCTCGCTGGAGGTATGAGTTTTAATTTTGGAATCAGTAACAATTATTGTAGCCGAAATGCGTGATATGAGTTATAATAATGAGTTACTGTACGTTTTTATTATTCTCACTGACAGAAATCTTTTTTTCTTATGCTGCATGTTGTTTTAGCACAATTCACAAACCTGTTTTGAGCTTTATGTTTGTTAGCAAACTAAGTTCTTGAGGGAAATTACTTTGGACCGACTAATGTGTTAAATTTGCACGTTTCAGTGTCATGAAGGTCACATAAAGGCTGAAATTGCGTCGGCAACCGCGTGCACGATGAAAGTGACTGTAAAAATGAATGGTTTGTCATGTTACATGTAGTTTCTTCCTTATCAACACAGCGTCCTCATATTAAAAATGTTTATGTTTTCCCTTATTGTTTACGTTATTATACGGGTTTCGTGTCTTGCAGATAATGTGTTTACTGATTCTGATACTCAAACTCGCTGATTATAGTATCACACCATAGTCAATCCTCCTAATGTTAGAACTTCCTGTAGAGTTCCTTCTGTTAGTGGTCAAACTCGCTGATTATAGTATTACACCATAGTCAATCCTCCTAATGGTAGAACTTCCTGTAGAGTTCTATCTGTTAGTGGTCAAACTTGCTGATTATAGTATTACACCATAGTCAATCCTCCGTAATGGTAGAACTTCCTGTGGAGTTCTGTTAGTGGTCAAGAATTTCAGCTTTCCTAATTTCCATGTTATCTGATTGCCAAATACCACCAAATACAAAATATATAACGAAAATGAATTCCCCAGAACAAAACAGAACAAGCAGTTTGGGAAAATAGAGAATGGAAACAGATGGCAATTCATCAAATTTGATGTCGCTGTGTTAGCGACGTTCAGTGGGTTCTAGGATGTGTATCAGTCTCGCATAGTTCAATGTATTTAAGAGAATACAATAATAACCATGAATGATCTCTCCGATATTTTTCGGTTTCCATTTCTGACGTTCGGTTGCAAATATCGTTCCAAACGTAAACGAAATGAGTCAAATGTTTTAAAGCAGTAAAACTAAAGAAGATAATCTGATGTTTTTATTTTTCTTGTTTTCGGACATCATCATTTTTTGGGTGACCAATTGCTTTTTGTAGGTTTTATTTTTAAAGTAAATCTCATGAGAATCCATGAATTGTGCCATGACTGTTTTTCTTTTGTTTAAATTTGCCTGTTTAATTGAGATGAGCAGGTTATGATATAAACTCTCCCTCGGCGATGAATAAAAAGTTTAACGTTTTTTATTGCTTATGCAAACCGACATGATCTACTACTAAAATCGGAATTAAGTATTACACTTACTTCAGCGTAGCAATGTTTACTTTGCGTAGCATCAAACCTGCTTTAGGACCCAGCACTTCGTCTTTCTTGTTAACCCTAATTAACACATTGCGAGGTCTAAATGGAAATTTATGGCCAAAGTTCACCTGTTACGTCAAGCATCAATTTCGTTTAATTTCGCCATTTGTCCATCATATAAATTGAATGTGCTACTAAAACAAGCAAATTAGTTCTGCAAGTAACGCGTTCCAAACTAATTTGTGGCTTTTAACATTTTAGAGAAATTTAGTGCAAGATTACCACAACGCACTGAAGAATTTTTTCAATCAGAATGAAGTTGTGCATTTCATAGGAGAAAAATTTGGTTTCCGTCAAGTTCACGAGATGAATGATTTCAAAGATCACAATTCTGTCAATATCCAACTATTTTATTATCTTTTTGAGCAAGCCTAACTATGAGTCTACAAACTGATCCGAGGAAAGATGATTATTAACATCAAACTGAGCCTGAACTCAGATGCGAAGCAGCTAATAATCCCAACAACTATTTCTCAAATTGAAAGCCCTTCTAAGCAGAAAACGATCGATGCAAAAGAATAATTGCAGTACCTTAAAATTCACGTGAAAGGAGTTCGACACCAAACTGCTGCATAATTTTCGAAAAATGATAGAAAACACATTATTGGAAATTGGAGCAGGGTTTGGAGCATTATTGGTCGAGAACTTTTTATCGATCGAGAATTTTTTATTAAAGGTTGACAAGTCTGGACGACTCATAAAAACCATTTCTCGCAACAAAACAAAGCAGGGATTGGCATAAACTCCCACTAAAAATCGTTAAACGAGCACAAAAAGTCACGTTGCAGTTTGCATTACTTCATGAAATGCTCGACATAAATTAAAAACATAAGACAAACATTTGACACTCAATCTGACTTCATTCGGGCAAACGTTTGAGTAATAAAAACGCATAACAAGTCAATCATAATGTACAGCGCAAAATTACTAAATTCTGACAGGCTGACAAACAAGGTATTTTTTCCGTAATTTTCTTTAAACTGAAAGGTAAAATTTCTCGCTTCTGATTGACCAAGCATAAAACGTTCGCGCTGGAGGTATGAGTTTTAATTTTGGAATCAGTAACAATTATTGTAGCCTAAATGTGTGATATGAGTTATACTAATGAGTTACTATACGTTTTTATTATTCTCACTGACAGAAATGTTTTTTTTTTTCTTATGCTGCATGTTGTTTTAGCACAATTCACAAACCTGTTTTGAGCTTCATGTTTGTTAGCAAACTAAGTTCTTGAGGGAAATTACTTTGGACCGACTAACGTGTTAAATTTGCACGTTTCAGTGTCATGAAGGTCACATAAAGGCTGAAATTGCGTCGGCAACCGCGTGCACGATAAAAGTGACTGTAAAAATGAGTGGTTTGTCATGTTACATGTAGCTTCTTCCTTATCAACACAGCGTCCTCATATTAAAAATGCTAATGTTTTCCCTTATAGTTTACGTTATTATACATTTTTTTTACGTTATTATACAGGTTTCGTGTCTTGCAGATAGTCAGTCGGTGTTAGTTCACTGATTCTGATACTCAAACTCGTTGATTATAGTATTGCACCATAGTCAATCCTCCGTAAATGGTAGAACTTCCTGTGGAGTTCTGTTAGTGGTCAAGAATTTCAGCTTTCCTAATTTCCTTGTTATATTGCCAAATACCACCAAATACCAAATATATAAACAAAAAATGAATAAAACTGTTCCCCAGAACAAAACAGAACAAGCAGTTTGGGAAAATAGAGAATGGAAACAGATGGCAATTCATCAAATTTGATGTCGCTGTGTTTGCGACGTTCAGTGGGTTCTAAGATGTGTATCAGTTTCACATAGTTCAATGTATTCAAGAGAATACAATAATAACCATGAATGATCTCTGACATTTTTCGGTTTCAATTTCTGACCTTCGGTTGCAAATATCGTTTCAAACGTAAACGAAATGAGTCAAATGTTTTAAAGCAGTAAAACTAAAGAAGATAATCTGATGTTTTTATTTTTCTTGTTTTCGGACACCATCATTTTTGGGTGACCAATTGCTTTTTGTAGGTTTTATTTTTAAAGTAAATATGCGAATCCATGAATTGTGCCATGACTATTTTTCTTTTGTTGAAATTTGCCTGTTTAATTGAGATGATAACCCTCCCTCGCCGATGAATAAAAAGTTTAACGTTTTTTATTGCTTATGCAAACCGACATGATCTACTACTAAAATCGGAATTCAGTATTACACTTACTTCAGCGTAGCAATGTTAACTTTGCGTAGCATCAAACCTGCTTTAGGACCCAGCACTTCGTCTTTCTTGTTACCCCTAATTAACACATTGGGGGGTCTAAATGGAAATTTATGGCCAAAGTTCACCTGTTACGTCAAGCATCAATTTCGTTTAATTTCGCCATTTGTCCATCATATAAATTGAATGTGCTACTAATACAAGCAAATTTGTTCTGCAAGTAACGCGTTCCAAACTAATTTGTGGCTTTTAACATTTTAGAGAAATTTAGTGCAAGATTACCACAACGCACTGAAGAATTTTTTCAATCCGAGTGAAGTTGTGCATTTAATTTCATAGGAGAAAAATTTGGTTTTGGTCAAGTTCACGAGATGAATGATTTCAAAGATCACAATTCCGTCAATATCCAACTATTTTATTATCTTTTTGAGCAAGCGTAACTATGAGTCTACAAACTGATCCGAGGAAAGATGATTGTTAACATCAAACTGAGCCTGAACTCAGATGCGGAGCAGCTTATAATCCCAACAACTATTTCTCAAATTGGAAGCCCTGCTAAGCAGAAAACATTCGATGCAAAAGTATGATTGTAGTACCTTGAAATTCACGTGGAAGGAGTTCGACATCAAACTGCCGGATAATTTTCGAAAAATGATAGAAAACGCATCATTGGAAATTTGAGCAGGTTTTGGAGCATTATTGGTCGAGAAGTTTTTATCGATCGAGAATTTTTTTTTAAAGGTTGACAAGCCTGGGTGACTCACTCATTAAATTATTGGAGCTAAAAAGACATTTCTCGCAACAAAGCAAAGCAGGGAACGGCATAAAGTCCCACCAAAAATCGTTAAACGAGCACAAAAACTGAAATTGCAGTTTCCCGCGGTATTTCTTGATGAAATGCTAGACATAATTTAAAAACATAAGACATTTTATGCAATTATTAGCTCCAGCGCTTTCCCGCTTGCATTTGTGAATATTTTAACTTCAGATCGATATACTATTAAACCCTGTAACAATGTCTTTAGTCCTTTTTTTAGCGGTCTTGGTTAACTCAAAACCAGACCATTATACTAAGGCTGCATGCAAAACAAAAATATTTCTGTTTAAGAGTAATAAAAACGCATAACAAGTCAGTCATAATGTACAGCGCAAAATTACTAAATTCTGACAGGCTGACAAAGAACTTATTTTTTCCGTAATTTTCTTTAAACTCAAAGGTAAAATTTCTCGCTTCTGATTGGCCAAGCATACAACGTTCTCGCTGGAGGTATGAGTTTTAATTTTGGAATAAGTAACAATTAATGTAGCCGAAATGCGTGATATGAGTTATAATAATGAGTTACTATACTTTTTTATTATTGTCACTGACAAAAAAGTTTTTAAATTTGCACGTTTCAGTGTCATGAAGGTCACATAAAGGCTGAAATTGCGTCGGCAACCGCGTGCACGATGAAAGTGACTGTAAAAATGAATGGTTTGTCATGTTACATGTAGTTTCTTCCTTATCAACACAGCGTCCTCATATTAAAGAAAACATTAAAATGTTTTCCCTTAATTGTTTACGTTATTATACAGGTTTCGTTTCTGCAGATAATGTGTTCACTGATTCTGATACTCAAACTCGCTGATTATAGTATTACACCATAGTCAATACTCCGTAATGGTAGAACTTCCTGTAGAGTTCTATCTGTTAGTGGTCAAACTCGCTGATTATATTATAGTATTACACTATAGTCAATCCTCCGTGATGGTAGAACTTCCTGTGGAGTTTGTTAGTGCTCAAGAATTTCAGCTTTCCTAATTTCCATGTTGTATATTGCCAAATGCCACCAAATACCAAATATATAAAAAAATTGAATAAAACTGTTCCCAGAACAAAACAGAACAAGCAGTTTGGGAAAATAGAGAATGGAAACAGATGGCAGTTCATCAAATTTGATGTCGCTGTGTTTGCGACGTTCAGTGGGTTCTAAGATGTGTATCCGTCTCGCAAAGTTCAATGTATTTAAGAGGATACACTGATAACCATGAATGATCTCTCTGATATTTTCAGTTTCCATTTCTGACCTTCGGTTGCAAATATCGTTCCAAACGTAAACGAAATGAGTCAAATGTTTTAAAGCAGTAAGACTAATGAAGATAATCTGATGTTTTTATTTTTCTTGTTTTCGGACACCATCATTTCTGGGTGACCAATTGTTTTTTGTAGGTTTTAATTTTAAAGTATTAAATCTCATGAGAATCCATGAATTGTGCCATGACTGTTTTTCTTTTGTTTAAATTTGTTGCCTGTGTTTAATTGAGATGAGCAGGTTATGATATAAACTCTCCCTCGCCGATGAGTAAAACGTTTAACGTTTTTTATTGCTGATGCAAACCGACATGATCTACTACTAAAATCGGAATTCAGTATTACACTTACTTCAGCGTAGCAATGTTAACTTTGCGTAGCTTCAAACCTGCTTTAGGACCCAGCACTTCGTCTTTCTTGTTAACCCTAATTAAAACATTGGAAGGTCTAAATGGAAATTTATGGCCAAAGTTCACCTGTTATGTCAAACATCAATTTCGTTTAATTTCGCCATTTGTCCATCATATAAATTGAATGTGCTACTAAAACAAGCAAATTAGTTCTGCAAGTAACGCGTTCCAAACTAATTTGTGGCTTTTAACATTTTAGAGAAATTTAGTGCAAGATTACCACAACGCACTGAAGAATTTTTTCAATCAGAATGAAGTTGTGCATTTCATAGGAGAAAAATTTGGTTTCCGTCAAGTTCACGAGATGAATGATTTCAAAGATCACAATTCTGTCAATATCCAACTATTTTATTATCTTTTTGAGCAAGCCTAACTATGAGTCTACAAACTGATCCGAGGAAAGATGATTATTAACATCAAACTGAGCCTGAACTCAGATGCGAAGCAGCTAATAATCCCAACAACTATTTCTCAAATTGAAAGCCCTTCTAAGCAGAAAACGATCGATGCAAAAGAATAATTGCAGTACCTTAAAATTCACGTGAAAGGAGTTCGACACCAAACTGCTGCATAATTTTCGAAAAATGATAGAAAACACATTATTGGAAATTGGAGCAGGGTTTGGAGCATTATTGGTCGAGAACTTTTTATCGATCGAGAATTTTTTATTAAAGGTTGACAAGTCTGGACGACTCATAAAAACCATTTCTCGCAACAAAACAAAGCAGGGATTGGCATAAACTCCCACTAAAAATCGTTAAACGAGCACAAAAAGTCACGTTGCAGTTTGCATTACTTCATGAAATGCTCGACATAAATTAAAAACATAAGACAAACATTTGACACTCAATCTGACTTCATTCGGGCAAACGTTTGAGTAATAAAAACGCATAACAAGTCAATCATAATGTACAGCGCAAAATTACTAAATTCTGACAGGCTGACAAACAAGGTATTTTTTCCGTAATTTTCTTTAAACTGAAAGGTAAAATTTCTCGCTTCTGATTGACCAAGCATAAAACGTTCGCGCTGGAGGTATGAGTTTTAATTTTGGAATCAGTAACAATTATTGTAGCCTAAATGTGTGATATGAGTTATACTAATGAGTTACTATACGTTTTTATTATTCTCACTGACAGAAATGTTTTTTTTTTTTCTTATGCTGCATGTTGTTTTAGCACAATTCACAAACCTGTTTTGAGCTTCATGTTTGTTAGCAAACTAAGTTCTTGAGGGAAATTACTTTGGACCGACTAACGTGTTAAATTTGCACGTTTCAGTGTCATGAAGGTCACATAAAGGCTGAAATTGCGTCGGCAACCGCGTGCACGATAAAAGTGACTGTAAAAATGAGTGGTTTGTCATGTTACATGTAGCTTCTTCCTTATCAACACAGCGTCCTCATATTAAAAATGCTAATGTTTTCCCTTATAGTTTACGTTATTATACATTTTTTTTACGTTATTATACAGGTTTCGTGTCTTGCAGATAGTCAGTCGGTGTTAGTTCACTGATTCTGATACTCAAACTCGTTGATTATAGTATTGCACCATAGTCAATCCTCCGTAAATGGTAGAACTTCCTGTGGAGTTCTGTTAGTGGTCAAGAATTTCAGCTTTCCTAATTTCCTTGTTATATTGCCAAATACCACCAAATACCAAATATATAAACAAAAAATGAATAAAACTGTTCCCCAGAACAAAACAGAACAAGCAGTTTGGGAAAATAGAGAATGGAAACAGATGGCAATTCATCAAATTTGATGTCGCTGTGTTTGCGACGTTCAGTGGGTTCTAAGATGTGTATCAGTTTCACATAGTTCAATGTATTCAAGAGAATACAATAATAACCATGAATGATCTCTCTGATATTTTTCGGTTTCCATTTCTGACCTTCGGTTGCAAATATCGTTCCAAACGTAAACGAAATGAGTCAAATGTTTTAAAGCAGTAAAACTAAAGAAGATAATCTGATGTTTTTATTTTTCTTGTTTTCGGACACCATCATTTTTGGGTGACCAATTGCTTTTTGTAGGTTTTATTTTTAAAGTAAATATGAGAATCCATGAATTGTGCCATGTCTGTTTTTCTTTTGTTTAAATTTGTTGCCTGTGTTTAATTGAGATGAGCAGGTTATGATATAAACTCTCCCTCGCCGATGAATAAAAAGTTTAACGTTTTTTATTGCTGATGCAAACCGACATGATCTACTACTAAAATCGGAATTCAGTATTACACATACCTCAGCGTAGCAATGTTAACTTTGCGTAGCTTCAAACCTGCTTTAGGACCCAGCACTTCGTCTTTCTTGTTAAAAATAATTAACACATTGGAAGGTCTAAATGGAAATTTATGGCCAAAGTTCACCTGTTACGTCAAGCATCAATTTCGTTTAATTTCGCCATTTGTCCATCATATAAATTGAATGTGCTACTAAAACGTCAAGCTGAAACAACTCACATGAGTAGTTGAACCCGGCTCAGGATTTCGGATCCCCGCTGCTTAGGTAAACTTTTTTACCTAAATCTTAGTTGGAATTGTATAATATTCTGTCCTGGGTATTGTTATTCATGACATTATAATAAGGCATGGGGAACCAATCTGACCTGAGACAAGCCCAAGACAAACTGAATGAATGTTGGGGAACTGTGAACCCTACTTACTCGCTCGGATGGGTGGGTGGGACGCCTATCGCCCTTCGTCTCGGACAAAGTGAAGTCAAAGGGATAAAGTGTGCCAGTTTTTTCCTTTATATATACTCATTTGCATATCATTAATTAATTCCCAGGGATCATATTAACAATCAAATGGAATGTGAATAGTTCTGATTTTAAAATACAGTTCCCGGCCCGAAAAGTTATCGGGACTTTCGAGAAACGGGCCCCTGGCCCGCAAGCGGATGAATCAGGCCATGGATTCAATAGGGTCAGGCCTTGGACCTGGCCTCAAGTACAAGACTATATTGAGACATTTAATACATTTTTGTATGCTGTTGCTTTTTTATACTAGTTATTGTTATAATTTTTCTTTATTTATGTTATCTCGCAGTTATTCTCTTGTAATTATCAATATACAGTACCTCCCAAAAGTAAGTTTACTGTCGCGGAGCGTTATGCGCGCTACGCGAATCGCGAATCGCGAGTCAGGTCCATGCGATACTTTTCAATAGAGTGTTCTGATCGCCATGGTGTTCAATTCGCTCGCGTATTTACAGCTGTAGCTCTATTGTGGACGTTACGATAAGGTATTACAATCGCTCGAGAAGGTTTAACCATGGAAAATGTTGTTTAAAGCTTCGCGCGCTACGCGAATCGCGTAGCGCGCGACGGGAATCGCATAGCGCGACGCGAATCGCGTAGCGCGCGACGACGGGCACTTACTTTTGGGAGGTACTGTATATTGTCTTTATTTTAATATATATTCAAATGTAACGGTTATTGCAACAGAACGGAAGATGACAGAAGCTTCTGTCGCAGCTTTCTAATCTTAAAAAAAATCGTATCTTTCTTAAACATCGCTACTTATTGTTTCCTTTTAAAGCAGCTGTCCCCGGTAAGAGTACATAATACGCCTCAGGTTTTATACATTACTTTAATTACTTTAACATTCGTGAATTAAATGTTACAGCTGCAGTTTTGAGCGCGTTTCAATAGCCCATTTCCGAATTACTCTTCAGCCTCGTTTTCAAAGTGAGGCCAAGTGCAAAACCATTCATTTGGATATTAGTTTTAATTGCATGTGAAACAAGACTCATATCCATAAGAATGGGTTTGCACTTGGCCTCGGTTTGAAAAGGAGGCTAAGAGCAACTCGGAAATTGGCTATTACTATTGGCACTGGCAATCAGTCAAAACTATACAAGCCAAGCTTACCTCTGATTGGTTGGGAAAGTGGCACGAATATTTTTTCTATCAGAAAAAGAAAAATGGCATATAATTACCTGGAATCGAACCCGGAACCTCTGCATGCTAACATCTCTCTTTTACCACTAGACCACTGGCTTGATCCGGCAAACCCAAGAAAATTTAATTATAAAACTTTCTTTTATAATATATATCAATAACGGGTCACCCTAACCCTAAATCTTATCAAACCGTAAATCTAGCTTAGATCCAATAATCGCTTTACCTAGGCCTAATTTGATCTAATAATGATAGCCTATTTTCGTCCCAATCCAGGCATAAACTAGAGAGAAACGGCATCGATCATTACAAAAGGCTTGGTTACTAATGAATGCTAATGATGGCATCGACCGTTAAAAATGGCATCGACCGTTTGCTAATAATGGCATCAGGGAAGGGAAATCAGCCTCGCTGCGCTCGGTCCGTACGCCATGACCTCGAGCCAAATAAATCCCATCCGGCCCTACCACTTAGTTAATAGTCAAACGTCACTAGTCCCACTTATAGTCAATAGTCCTACTTAGTCAAACGATTCAGTTGTTTGTTGTGACTTTATTGTTTGGGGCTTGAAGTTAAAGAGACATTGTCCCGGTTGAAATATCGTGTTTTCAATGGCCTGGAGCTTGCTTTTATTATCTTAAAATAGGAAGAAAAAATCCACAAAGAGGCTGTACAAAGACCCTTTGGTTATCTCCTGGTGGGTTTAAAAACAACCACACAAGATAATTGTAGACTGCGAACGAATGCACTACCCGGTGAAGAACAATTTAATCAAACAGGGATACAAGACAATATTTCTCCCCAAGTATCTCAGACAACAGAACCTTTCGACAGCTCCTGTTCTCCCAGCCATGCAGGGACTACAGTACAGTATGGATGACCTACTCTCTCGTATGACAAAGCCAAACAGTACCTTGAGCTGCAAAACAGATATCTGAGGTTTAAACATTAATTGAATGCAAGACCTCAACCTTAACCACCACTATACAAGAACCCACAGCAGTAACAACGGTGACAACCTCTACACTCATAAATTCTTTTATCGCGACACCTTCTGCAAATCTAGCCCCCACCATACAAGAAACTTCCGCGGTAACGTCACTACCTTTAAATCCAGCCGTCTTGACCCCTCCTCCCACAGTACAAACACCATCACCAGCACCGAAGCGCAAACCGCCTCGAATCCAATTAGTAAATTACTTAGATGTTGGTCATGGTAAACTTAAAAGGCGATCACGGCGTTACAGATATAGAGCCGAACCTTACAAGCATTCTAAGAATCAAGAGGATTAATTTCACCCGAAGCGATGAAGAAGAAAAAAAACCCAGTAATTTTCAGTTCAAAAAAAAAAAAAAAAACGTCCTGGGCGAAAATTAAACTCACGTCTTTCGGCTATCTCCGGCTCTATTGTCCCATTACTTACGACCCACTACACTGCCTAGGATTTGGCTAATTACCAAAGCTAAATTTGGTTATTTCAACGTAGATATGCGGAAAAAGTTTACTTTTGAGTGATGGATCGAGCGAGCGAGTGAGTGAGTAAATTTTCCGTCGTCTCCGATAACCCGTTCATTACGCTTGCGCGTATTCACGGGTTAAAAACGAACTTGAAGCAATATATTTCTAGCAGAGCAAATCGCCGTTGCAATGATAGCGCATTCACAATTTTGCGCTTTTTTATTCACTAAATAATAGATTCTTGAATGACCAATCAGTGTTGGTGTAATGCAGGCATGTTTAGGCCGGCCTTTTGTTTCTATTGTGTTGGTATAAATAAGAAGGTAAATAATAACTGACCTATCCAAATTAGAATGTGATAGACAAAGTGATAGACAGTTGACGTCATGAAAAGGGAATCCGTTTATTAATATTCATTAAACAGGGGGATCCACGGAATCCAGGGGAATCCAGTAGCAAGGCGTAAAACAGCCCTAATAGATCACTGTTAAATAAATTTGCGTCACTTTCCCAACCAATCAAAAGAAAGCAGAGCTTAGAGTCGTTTTTGTATAGTTTTGATTGGCTTACTGGATTGCCAGCTTCTATTGTGATTGGCACACTCTAAACTGCAGTTGCAACATGTAATTCACGAATGTTTTGAGGTAAGGGGAGAATTATGTACTCCTGTCGGAGTACTCCTGTCCTGTACTCCTGTCGGCAACAGCTTCAAATGGAAACACGTCTTGTGCTTTCCTCATTCAGGCGCCTGATCCCGGATTTGAGTAGTGAGGACTGTTCCGTCAACAGGTCATATATCCCATTGATTCTGAAATGTAAATTGAAACAACAATAAATAACTGAAACATCAATAAATTATTAAGACAATAAAACCATCGTTTAATAGACAAGGTTGGGAGTTGGGCTTGGGGCTAATAACCCACTTCCGTAAAGATTAGATTGAGAAAAAAAGAAGCGCAGGACGACCAAAAATAACATGGAGGAGAATGGTTGAGGATGAAAGACAAGCAGCTGGATGGCATTCAGAGGCGACTGTTAGAGATCTAGCAGCAAATTGAAGTGGATGGAAGGAGAACGTTAAAGCATTATGTGCCTAATGGCAAGGGCAGGTGACCTACGTCCGGCACAGCGCACGGGAATACATGAAACTGATACTAAGCGCGGGAAACGAACCTAAACACTGTTTTAGTTTGCAAGTCAAAAGTCAGATAGTTACGCTATGCATGACGTATGCCCATATACCTATTCTCCTGTTCTTTCATTCTCTTCAACAGGGGTTGAAATTCAGGGGGGAGGTCAGGGGAAGTTTCATCTTCCTCTTTGTCGTCTCCAGGTGCGCTGAATCCAAAAATCCTGTCGTAGAGCTAAAAAAGAGATAACAAACGGACACCTTGTTTTCATCTGATTATGACAAGGTGTGTTGTGTTTATTGCAAACACAGAAAGACGTTTGCTAGTACAATCATACCTCCGCTTTATCATGTAAAGACTGAATATCAGTCATTCATGCTCTTCCTAAAGTATGGAAGCATTTACAAGAACATGACTTTCCGATTTTCCTTCTTTGACCAAACAATTGCAATAAAAAAAAAAAATAAAAAAGGCGAGGACTTTTTTTTAGAGTTAAATACCTTGAATGTATCTCTATTTGGGTACTCGACATGGTTTGCAATATGAGCTCGTTTAGCGAGCCAAGCAGGAATTGTTTCCTCCATATCCAACACCAACTCCACCTGAAAAGTAAACATACAGTGGAACCCGGATAATACGGACACCAAGGGGACATGCCATAGTGTCCGTATTATCCGGGTGTCCGTATTAAGCGGGCTCTCAGAGAAAACGTCAGGGACACATGTTTTATCGATATAAAGACCAAAGCAGAAAACGTTGTTTAATTTCTTAACTGTAACAGTAACAAGTTCATCCTAAAGAAACCTCACGATTATTTATCATAGTCTCGGAATAAAACGTTTTAAGTATTGCATTGTTATTGAAACAGGCATGACAATGAATTCATTTCAAAAAGTCTGTGACTTTACTTTGTACTGACGTTTTTAGTTTTTGTGACAATGAAAATAGACAGTGTGCAGATAACCAGTGTCCGTGAAGCGGGGTTGACAATATATGAGAGTTTGTGACTCGGGACACAGAAAAGTGTCCGTTGTCCGTATTAACCGGTGTCCGTATAAAGCGGATTAATTTTACAGAAAATATATGAGCTTTTTGTCGGGACAAACGAAACTGTCCGTTATAAGCGAGTGTCCGTATTAAGCGGGTGTCCGTAGAGCGGGGTTCCACTGTATCTGTTTCAGTCTTTTAGATCAGAAACCCTATTGCTTTATCAGGCCTGGGCTTATCTGTGGTTTTGTGGCATGAAGCAACCAAGCAAACCTCGCACAATTGTGTCGGTATTTTGATTTATGTCATTCTCAGCCAAATGTAACAAGTGATACATTTAACCGCATTCACAAGACAAATTTATGTTGAGAAATTGAAGTTGGCGTGCGTGAACATGAAATAAACAGTTGGCAAATCAAACTTGTTGTTCACCAATTCTTTTGAGTTAGCAAACTCGCATTTGACTTGTAAATGTTTTTCAAACACAGGTTGTTCACTTTCTAAGAACCAAAGCGAACAATCTTCATCACGTGTCCCTGTCTGGGAACAAGGGTAAAGTTTCTGGAAGTTTATCTTGTGAAAACACTGACGACGTTTGGAAATTTTTGAAGTTTTCCAACGAGAGTTTGCCGACTTTAGTTTGCCGTGTGAATTCAATTAAACTGTCTTAATTCTTAGATATGTCACAACATGATATCGATTTAACAATTTGGCTCCGGATTCAAAAAGGGTCATTCCCGTAAATCATAAACGCAATTCGCGCTATAAGCATTCCTGGATAATAGTTTCTTCAGCTAAACCGGAAAGGAATTGTTAACATAATTGTAATATTAGGCAAAAGAATATCATGACTTGTATTTCTGTTCTATTTAGCTGTTATACCTGCAAAACGTAGCGATCTATTGCAGCGTTAACTTGAATCTCGCCGATATCTCCCACTGCAAGACCAACCTACGGTTTCATCAAATGGTTTGATAAGATAAATTGACAGTTTGTGTGGGCACCCTGTGGTTTGATAAGGTAAATTGACTACCATATAGAGATTCAAAACCTGACGTTTCGAGTGCTGGTCTTCGCAATCGTCAGAATGAATCCTACAATCTCGGACAGAACTCGTTAAGACAGTAGTGCTTCCGCGCGCAAGACAACCGTTAGTCTAATGTCCTGTCAAAAATCGCATTTATCGAAGCCCTCCTCTCCCCCCCTCCATTCAATGTTGCTTTCGAAGGGTTGCTCAGAGGCTAGGGACACTTTTTGAGTATGTACAACATTGTTTTGTGGGGGGTAGGGGGAGGCCTGAGTGAGATATGATAATTTCTTTCAAATGCTAAGAAATGCTCAAAATTTGTCTAAGTGTCTCAACAGTTCTGTCCGAGATTGCAGAATGATGCAAAAAAGCAAAAAAACAAAAACAAAAACAAGAACAAGAACGAAAAAGGTTGAATGCGGCGGAGCGAGCTCCCTGAATTGACCTGAAACTCTCGTTCGCTCTCAAAGAGTTTATATCAGGGCCGAGTTGTTCAAAGCCAGATTAGCACTAATCCTGGATTAACTGTCAACAGAACATATGAGTTGTCATAGTAATTAAACCTGGATTAGCGCTTATCGTCCTTCGAACAATTGGGCCCTGGGTTCTTAATTTTTCACAATCGATCAGAGATAAAAATTTTCCCCTTGGTGTGACCGCTAACTTTCATGAAATTGTGTCTACTTTGGTACGAATTTGCTGGGATTTTCATTGTACTGCAAGAAGAAACTATCTTTTGTTTGACCTAAACTATCATGACTCTCATCTACTCTGGTGTGTTCTTAAAAACATATTTGCGGGCTATAAGTCGCACGTTGTGATCCAAACACGATAAGAAAACAAGTTTGTCCGTGAAAAAAAAAAAATTCAGATTGAAATTGAACTTATTAAATTATAAACAGCCAAACGTAAAATAAGATCTTCATCATTTTCTGATCATGGGCAAATTATAGTCAGCGAATGAGGTTTGGGTCTATAACCTGCAGTGAAATCATCTCGGAAACGTTTTTGTGCCTACTGCGCATGTGCGCGTAGACACTATGCTATCGACGGTGCCACCGGAAGTTTGTTAAAATTTAGCAGCGTGCACACAAGACACATGGTCCCCAAAGGGAGCCTATTTCCTACAAGCACTGGTCGAGTGGGATTAAAATGACTCGTTCTCAGAGGAATTTGTAGTGAGGTATCTCTTGTGAAGTGACGTCATACTAACCAGCATATTCATGAGAATGATTGGCATAGCAAGCGCAAACAAGACAAACAGGATATTGGTGAGGGCAGCATATTCTAGCTTGCTCCACGGCAAATAGAATTCAGCATAGCTGAATTCGCCAAGAGTCATAACAAACATCGTCATCATGGAGTTGGGAAAGGTATCGGACTGCTCCTGAAATTTAAATAAAGGAAAATCGAAACCAAATGAATAAATAACCTTATCTGAAAAATGTAGATCAAGAAAAGGAATCTCACCTTTAGCTCGTCCATGAGCAGATAAAACGTGGTGCTAAATGCCATGACGAACAAGAAAAACAACAGCAGTATCTAAAAAAAAAAAAAACATGGCATTTCACGCACTTGGAACAGCAGAAATTAATGAGACACTAATTCCTGTTTCAGTTGCACATTTTTCTTTCATTAACAAAAATGAGGCGTGAAGTTAAGTCTGTGGACGAAATCCTAAAATGTAACAATCAGCAAATGAAAGCTATTGTGCTTCCCTGTAGCATTGTCTGTTATGAAGTACCATTTGGATAAAACTCTAGAGCATGCAGTACTGCCACTGAATATGCTTAAGTGTGACCAATCAAACGAAAGCTATCGAGCAGTAGTTTTCTGTGGTACTGGGGATTATTCTGTACAAGCTAGGTGTTTTCAACTTTTGAGTCTGTGGATAATCCTTAAGTGTGACCATTCAAATGAAAGCTACTGAGCAGTACTTTCCTGTGGTGCTGTTTATTATGCTGTACAAGGTGGCTTTAATTTTAATTCTATTAATAAAGTCTCTATAAAGTGCGACGACTCAAATGAAAACTATTGAGCAGTACTTTCCTGATGTGGCTGCTGTTTGTTATGATGCTCAAGCTGGTCCTAAAGTGTGACCATTCAAATGAAAGCTTTGAGGAGTACTGTTTATTACGCTGTACGATCGAGGTGTTTCTGACTGTCGACTTTGTGCATGAAATCGGCTAGTACTTTCCTGATGTGGCGACTGTTTGTTATGATGCTCAAGCTGGTCCTAAAGTGTGACTATTCAAATGAAAGCTATCGAGGAGTACTGTTTATTACGCTGTACGAGGTGTTTCTGACTTCGACTCTGTGCATGAAATCGGCTAGTGCTTTCCTAAAGTGGCGGCTGTTTGTTATGATGCTCAAGCTGGTCCTAAAGTGTGAGTGTTCAAACGAACGCTGGAGCTGTTTGCGTCGTTGTTGTTGTTGTTTTTTTATCAGTTTTTAACCGTTTTACTCCCAGAGTCAATTATGGAAAATAGTAGCGTAGTTCTAACTTTTGAGTCTGTTTAACCCTTTCACTCCCAAAGTCAATTATGGAGACATGTAGTGTAGTTCTAACTTTTGAGTCTGTTTAACCTTTTCACTGCCAGAGTCAATTATGGAGACATGTAGTGTAGTACTAACCTTTTTGAGTCTGTTAACCCTTTCACTCCCAGAGTCAATTAGGGAGACATGTAGTGTAGTACTAACTTTTGAGTCTGTTAACCCTTTCACTCCAAGAGTCAATTATGGAGACATGTAGTGTAGTACTAACGTTTGAGTCTGTTAACCCTTTCACTCCTAGAGTCAATTATGGAGACATGTAGTGTAGTTCTAACTTTTGAGTCTGTTTAACCCTTTCACTCCCAGAGTCAATTATGGAGACATGTAGTGTAGTACTAACTTTTGAGTCTGTTAATCCTTTCACTCCTAGAGTCAATTATGGAGACATGTAGTGTAGTACTAACTTTTGAGTCTGTTAACCCTTTCACTCCCAGAGTCAATTATGGAGACATGTATATGTAGTGTAATTCTAACTTTTGAGTCTGTTAATCCTTTTACTCCCAGAGTCAATTATGGAGACATGTAGTGTAGTACTACCTTTTGAGTTAACTCTTTCACTCCCAGAGTCAATTATGGAGACATGTAGTGTAGTACTAACTTTTGAGTCTGTTTAACTCTTTCACTCCCAGAGTCAATTATGGAGAATTATAGTAGTGTAGTACTTACTTTTGTGTCCGCCGATGAAACGCTATGGTGTTACCATTCAAATGAAACCTCTTCGGCAGTACTTTTGTATCGTGCTTTTTGATTTTAGTTACAACATCAAATTTGGGATTTTTCTTGAATTTTGATAGTTGGCACTCTCGGGAGTCAAAAGGGGTTAACACAACTGTGATTAAAGAGATAAAAAACTATTTAAAGACCAACCTTGAAAAGCGTGATGAACATCTTTGATAGCATTATAATGTATTGACCATACGATGACAACCTGACAGTGAACAAAGATGGAAAGATAAGGTAAGGGTGTATGATTGTTCATCAAAGGTGTTTCTTCAGCACTTCGTTAGATCTTGCCGAAATATCGCCCTACCCCTTACCCATATACAGACCAACCGTTGAGGGGGATGTGCCTTGTGGAGTTTAGGGGGCCTGGCTTGGTGAAAAAGAGGATGTTAACTCAGGTGTACGTTTTTCCGTCGTTTGCGCCAATTTGGGGTGACATGGAGGTGCGAATGAAGCCAAACTTCATACCGAAAAAAATGCTTTGGGTAAAAACTAGACTCCGAAAAATCCCGATGAACAAAATCTGAACCTAATAAAATCCCACGTTTTTTTTGCATCCAAAAAGACCCAGATGCTAGTATGACTGTACAAAACGCCTGTCTTCGTTTATTTATGTAAACATCTGTTACAAGGTTTATTAAATGTATTTGTCATTATTATACATATCATTTAATTATTTTGCAGGGAAAAAAAAACATAAACGGTGGCGTTTAATCTATAAACGCAAAAAAAAAAATCCCTGCCAAAATCTCACTACCACTGAATAAAAAACTACTGGGCAAAACTTTAAACCAAAAACATCTCAAGAAACCGCAAATTGAAAATCCCCAAAATATCTTTGCAACTCCCCGTCAGTGTTTAAAAACGACTCCACCCTGGGGTCTTTTCATCCGTGTCAAATGTCAAATATGTTTATCAATACAAGGAAATACAGAGTCCGCAAGAAAATTCCCCATTGCATGGAATGCGGGAACAGGGCTTTAGATCCGAAATGCTAGGATGAAAACGAAATCCTCAGCGTGTAGTTCGAAGTGTACATTTATGACTATATATATCTATATATCTATATATATATATATAAATAACTTAGCACAAGCATGTAAAAAAGTTCCATGATCAGCCATTCACCCTGATGATCAGCCATTCACCCTGATGAAGGCAGCAGTACGCTGCCGAAATATAGGTGTTTTAAGAAAAAAGTGTTTTCTCTTGTGTTAGAGTATATATATATATATATATATATATATATATATATATATATATACAGCAGTTTGCAAAAATTTTGACCCCCCCCCAAAAAAAAAATATATATATATATAACTATATATCATTATATCCAGGTATATAGCATTGTTAGAGAGCAGGGATATAATGATATATATATGTATATATATTTTTTTTTTTTGGGGGGGGGTTTCAAAATTTTTGCAAAGTGCGGTATATATATATATATATATATATATATATATATATATATATATACACTCGCTTTCAAAAAGGTTGACGTTTCAGAAATATATATTTATTATATATACCGTTTGTATTCCCATCTAATAATAGGTGACGTTTTTGATGGGAATACAAAAGGTATATATAATAAATATATATTTCTGAAACGTCAAACTTTTTGAAAACGAGTGTATAAAACACAAAGGAACTTAAACCAGTCAAATAAAGAATCAATAAACACAAAGTGAAAACCTTAAAAATTGTCCTTCTCGGGATTCGAACCCGCGCTTTCTAGCGCCGATGTGCTGACCACTTCACCACCAGAACGACCACGCAATAACGCAGCCGAACTAAAGGCTTTATTGCTCACGGGCCTAAGACTGTAGCTAACATCCAACTGGTGAAACCCAGTCTAACGTCAGGTGTAAGTACGACACACTTCGATATTAGTTTTGTCTGACGAAGAATAACCAACGTAAGATAAGGTTCTGACCACCGACTTAACCTGGGCCAGTATTACGAATTGTGTCATTCTCCTACTAATGCGCTCTTCCAAACAGATAGTTTTACCTTTTGAGGAACAGAATTCGATACAAGTCCAGACTAGTTTTGTCTGACGTGAAAGTGGTAGAACAACGAACGCAAGACAAAAGCCGACTTTTCTAACAATTTCTCAGGTCATTATTGAGAATTGTGTCATTCTCCTACTTATGCGCTCGTCAAAACAACTATTTTTACCTTCTGAGGAACATAATGAGGTTCATCCAACAAAGGAACAAAGCAATTGAACCTAGTTGCGGCTTGAGTCCCAGCTTACAATCACACATCGGGAGAACATAAGACAACGCGAAACAATAACCAGTCAACTCTGATAAATTGGACAGTTGAAAGAGGTACTTCTTTCCCTGATATATAATAAATAACTGGTAAGAAGAAGTAATGGAACATATTAGCAGATGAATAAAGGGGTTAGTTCATGAAGAAACAGTGGTGCTGTGCATGCGTCGTTGAGGGAGTGAATCAGGCGAAGGGTTAGCGCTCGAAACGCTAGCTTTTGAATATCTTTACAATTTACGTTATCAAATCAGCTGATAAAACCAAGTTTACATATTAGCAGATGGCCTGTGTAAATCAAAACTTTACTCAGTCGGTAAAATACTGTTAGGTCTTGGGATCTATTTAACTAAAACACAGGACGAAATAACGATTTTAAGTGTAAGTAAAGGTTCATTAAAGAAAACTTAAAGAACAATTTCGACTATCTTTAAGTGCATCGTAAATTACTTAAATAAGCCTTTACTTGACAACACTTAAAGCAAGTAACGAACAATTTAAGTTGCCTTTAAGTTGTTGAAAAATTGAATTAAAGATAACTTAAATGTTCTTAAACACATTTTAAAGATACTTACTTACTTTAATACATTTAAGAGTATTTACGTCTTAACTTAAAGATTTTCGATACCTTTAAGTAACATTTAATTTTGTCTTAAAGATTAGTAGATTCAATATTTTTGTCCTGTGTTAAACCTGTATGCACATCAAGTGGCATGGAAGAAAGAAACTTTGCTACAATTTAAGTTGGTTATGTCTGAGTTATTCCTTTCGCCTTATTAAAAATAACAAAAAACAAGGAATGCTATCTGCATTTTTTCGGATTTTCATCGAAAAGATGCAAAATGACCGGCCGACTACGGCTTTTAGCGTAATATAGCCGTATCGCAAAAACACAGAACCAATAACACCAAGTGTTTGTGTAAGATCGTTTATTCTAATTTGATCAACCTTATGGCGTTCCTAGCCGTACTATTATTGCTTTAGTGCGTTTTCTGCAGCAACAATGAAGTAAGCCATTTCAGGCGACCAACCTGTGTTTTAAACTGAACTAGTTTCTTTACCAGGTGAACTATCGTCATTATAATAACCAAATATTGAAGAGCCTGGTTGACCTATTGATGAAAAAGATAAGATTAAGGATTAAGGAGGTTTTCCACTTGCAATTAAAAGTTATTTTTTCTGTTGGTTGCATACAAACGGTTTTGTCCAAGATGAAAAAAATCAGACACCATTCAGCCGCAGTTAATGCTTATAAGTACTCTTTTTATGTAAGAACTATTCCAGAGTGAAATGCCTTGCCATCTGAAGTTTTTGGTTAAAAATATGAGATTGTCATTCCCTGACGCTAGAGTATATCACTGAGGGTGTATCCTAATATAATACCTTGTTAGATTGTCTTTCCGTGACGCTAGAATATATCACAGAGGATGTATTCCTAATATAATACCTTGTTAGATCTTCTGCACTGGACGTTATCATCAATGTAGTCCTGAAAGCAGTAAGGACGATAAAAAGACAATAAACTGTCACCCTTTCACGTAAAAATAAATAAGCTCGCTGGGCCTTTAATGACAATTTGAACATTATCAATAATACTGCCACCCGTGAACATAATCTCAGATCTGTTATTAACTTCTCCGCAGACGCTCAGCTGTTTCTTTAGGCGCATATATTTTGCACACAGTGTTGTTCATACTTTGTACATATTTATTCATAAATTATTCTTAATTATTAACATTTTAAAATTCTCTTTAGAGTACTCTATGACAAGACTAATTATCATGTGATTACCTTTCTTCTCAGTGTTTCATTAATGCCACATAGCTGTTTTTCATTAGTCCGCGAGGTAAGAGCTAGCGTGGTCAGTGGAATCAGGAAGCAGAAATACAGAGACAGGTTGAGGGTCAATGTTATCCATCCAAACGTTTTCCTGAGAGAATGAGGGTTAGGAAAAACGACAAAATTGTTAGAGGCTTGTCTACAAATCTAGTCACTTATTAGCGGAGCTCTTTCGCGCACTGAAGAGCCGCTCCAGGGAATGCCAAACTTACATAATAACACTGATGCTTAGGTTTCATGGAGACAGGCAGGCTCTGAAATACAAAGCGTTTTTTTTCCAAAGTTCAGTACTTAAAGTTTAAAAAACGCCAGAAATGTAAAAGCTAAATTGTTCACAATTTCCCATTTTCGCTCAGTTCAATCGTACCCGCCAACCTCAAAGCAAAGGCGCATTAAATTCAAAACAGGGTAACTAGATTGTCAAACTGCTGTAAAGGAAGGGAAAAGGAAGATAGCATGGGTGAACAGATATGTTCTTTTTCCGCTTTGAGAGCACCATAACGTCCAAGGTAGCAGCTATATATATATTGCACTAGTGGTTACCTCCAGTCTCTGTAACATAAAGCGGCTAGCTAGGAACATTTACCCCCTCTAGATGCGATTCAAGATTTACACACCTCTCCTTTTTTTGGTATTTTTGGTATGTGCTTATAAACCCATGTAAAGATTTTTTCGACCAAGATTCAAAGATGAACCTTATTAGAAACTGAATTCCAACGTATAGGCTATTTCTGCAACCTTGTTCTCGGTTACGACTGACTAACTGACCTGACAGTAGGCTCAAAGTTTATAGACTGTAATATTTTTTGCATCATCTGATCACCTAAAAACGAAACTTACCATTTGGTGCTCATAATGATGAAACAAACAGGATGAGTTAGACAGTTAATTCGTCGATTCTCTAACATTGTCTGTGATCAAGAGAAGATAAGTATGCGAGGATCAGTAATCCATCACTCAATCACTCAATTGCTCACTCGTGCTCAATCAATCAATCAATCAATCAATCAATCAATCAATCAATCAATCAATCGATCGATCGATCGATCGATCAATCAATCAATCATTTAATCAACCGCTATGTTGATCGATCGATCGATCGATCGATCGATCAATCAATCAATCAATCATTTAATCAACCAATATATCGATCGATCGATCGATCAATCAATCAATCAATCTATCATCCAATTTTTCAATTCATCCCCAAATCGACTAATCAGTCATCTAAACTTTTAAACAATCAGTCGATCAATCAATCAATTTATCAGTCGTTTCATTGATCGTTAATTCCGTCTTCCTTCCATTCATCAGTCTGAAAATGAGAAAGACATCAGCCAGCCTTTCAGTCAGTCAGTCAGTCAGTCAGTCCATCTTAAAGTTAGTTATTCCCGTAGGTCATGATCAGTCAGTCAGTCAGTCAGTCAGTCAGTCAGTTAGTTGGTCAATCAGTTAGTCAGTCAGTCATCCATGCTAACCAGTCAGTCTGTCAATCAATCAGTCAGTCAGTTAATTAGTCAGTTACTCAGTTAGTCAGTCAGTCAGTCAGCCAGCCAGCCAGCCAGACTGACTGACTGACGACTGACTGACTGGCCAGTCAGCCAGTTAACTAGTCAGTAAGTCAGTTCGCCAATCTGTCATCAGTCCGTCAGACAGTCATTGATCAGTCAGTCAGTCAGTCAGTCAGTCAGACAGTCAGTATAAGCGAATTACATACATACAAAATTGAGACTCCCATCGACAGGGCTTTTCGGTCACAATATTATCAACTACACGTACATAATACTTGTAATTAAGAAAACTTATTTACAGTAATTTTTATTAATTAAATTCAAAATAAATTCAAAATTATTTCATATGAAACATATTATTAAAAAGTGTCCGCTTAAAACTATTAATATCTTTAGTCAAAAAGACTATTAATATCTTGGGTCAGCCAGTCAGTCAGCCAGTCAGTCAGCCAGTCAATCAGCCAGTCGGCCAGTCAATCTTTAGTCAGTCAGCCAGCCAGTCTGTTAGTCGGTCAGTCAGTCAGTTAGTTAGTGAGTTAGTCAGTCAATCAGTCAGTCAGTCAGTCAGTTAGTTAGTGAGTTAGTCAGTCAATCAGTCAGTCTTTCAGTCTGGTAGTCGGTCAGTCAGAAACTTAGGCCCCGTCCACACGTATCCGGATATTTTTGAATCCGCAACTTTTTTGTTACGGATTAGAAAATATTCGTGTCCACACGTGGCGTATTCCAATCGTATTTGCCCGAATTCGCCGGATACGTGTGGACGGAAGGCCAATCCGCAACAAAAAAGTTGCGGATTCAAAAATATCCTGATACGTGTGGACGGGGCCTTAGTCCATAAATCTCGTTAAAAACGTCTTTCCTAATACATGTACCTGGAAAAATTGCAAGAAGCCGTATAAGAGAATGCTACTTTAATGTTTCTGTTTGTTAAAAAAACGTAATATAAGCTTTAAAACAAACAAAATGCTACCTTTAGCACCATCAAAAAATCTTGACCAGGTGTGAGAGCCCTTTGAATCAAGGAAAAATCGTACGTTATCTAGTCAAAAAAAAAAATAAATAAACGCGAGGGATAAAATTAAAGCAGGAAACTCGTCAATAAATGATAAGTTCAATGAAAAAGGTGTTTAGGATTGAATCTAAACACTTACTGAGTAATCTTCGCTATCCGGATTTCCTTCTTTTGTCATGCACTGATCCAAAAATCGCTAGAAAATAGACAAAAATAATACTTGATAACGAAATCGAATAATTAGTAATGTGCGAGCTATATGGGGATATGAAAGCGGAAATATGAAGAAAGTTCGGTAGGGAAGGGGAAGCAGGGGGTCTCTGAAAGGCAACATAATCGTTGTTATTTGTTTCCATTTGTAACGAACTAATCAATACTCGAACCAAAAACACGGGAAAGCGCGTCCGATTAATTAAAAAAAATTGTTTTTGGATCTTACTAATGATTTCTTGTGAACGTTATTACAATTGCAAAGCGTAGTAAAACAAAACCAAAGTAATCGTGAAGTACTTTTGACGCTCAATTGAAATATGCCCTATACCTAAAAATAACAACGCAAGACCTTTATTGATATTGTTGTTCATAATTTAGTCCGCTGTTTTGTACGTCTTTACACTGTTTATTACCTGAAATTTACAGTGATAGTTGCAACTGTAGACATTTAAGTGGTACTAAAATCGCATTTCAACCCAAAATGTTCAATGAGGGATCCCTGTCACTTATGCCAGTTACCCCTTTCTTCAATGTAAGCATACTGGAGTCACATGTTTGAGGGGTCGTTGTTGAGTTCATTATTGCTTGTTATATACAGTATTATGACAGGAAATCCCGTTAAATGCGTATGCCATAGGATAAAAAAAAAGTGATTGTTACCACAGCAACTTCAGGAAATTTTTTGACTAGCGCTTGCATCTGCGCCATATGGCCTGGAGCGGATGACATAAGCACCTCTCGCCACCTAATGGGAAATACGACAATAAATGATTGAGTAGATAAAACAAACCACGAAATTTGTTAAATCATTCTTTAATGTTAATATTCAACAAGAACTGAGCCACATGTGTCCACCGAATATAAACAGTTAGAGTTCTTTTCGGTGCTTAGATTAGAAATTCATAGCCCAAAAAATGATTAGAGAAAGATGCGAAAAAACTCCAAACATCACGATTAACAACACTCTGATCTGTTGGAGTTAATGAGAAATGTACAAGTTATCTGGGGTTAAAATACTGTAATTAGTAAAGAAGGGAAGCTGTTTTTAGTTTGAAGTAGCAGAAGTTGATCACGTGATGCGCATGAGACGTGCTCATCCATGTGTAGGATACAAAAAGTTTAATATAAACCACAGATCGATGAGGCGTTCAGCAACAGGGAGAGACGATTATTACATATATGGGGTCTTAAAACGATTAACATCATAACTCCTCGGCTTATCACATGACTTGTTTATTTTTATTTTTCAATCTTTACCTACCTCTTGTGACTCGCACTAGCCAGTAACGAAGTTTTCATCCCTGCCTCCATAGCTGCGTCCAACGCATTTTGATTCTTTTTGTTCATTAGGATCTCTTGATCGTCACAAGACAACAAACAGGAGACAACATCTGGATGCCCATTCATGGCAGCCAAATGCAAAGCAGTGTTCTAAAACGGAAACCAAAACAGTATATAGGTTGAATTGACATTCAAAGAATTCCGAGCACTTGAGTGTAATGCAGTTCAGTCTATCTATGACATGAGCACATCCTTGGTATGGCAGGAACCCATCTCAGGTTTGGCAGAAGCCCATTTATGGTTTGGCAGGAGCCCATTTCTGGTATGACAGGATCCAATCTCTTGTATTTCAGGAACCTATGATCCCTACCCTGGTAATTAAAAGACAGGAGCTTATCCCTGGTATGGCAGGAGCCCATCCCTGGTATGACAGAAGCCCATCTCTGGTATGACAGGATCCTATCCCTGGTATAACAGGTGGCTATCTTCTGGTATGGCAGGAGCCCACACCTTGTATGACAGGAGCCCGTCTCTGGTATGACAGTTGCCCATCTCTTCTATGACTGGATCCCGTCTCTGCTATGACAGAAACCTATACCTGGTGAGACAGGAGTCCATGCCTGGTATGGCAGGAGCCCATCCTTGGTTTGACAGGAGCACATCCCCGTTATGATAGGAGCCCATCCCTGGTATGAAAGAAGCCCATTATTGGTATGAAAGGTGCCTATCTCTGGTATGGCAGGAGCCCATCCCTTGTATGACAGGAGCCTATACCTGGTATGACAGGAGCCCATTCCTGGCATTAAAGGAGCCAATCTCTGGTATGAGAGGATCCTATCTCTGGTATGGCAGGAACACATCCCTGATATGTCAGTATCTCACAATGGTATCGCAGGAGCCCATTCCTGGTATGGTAGGACCCCATCTCCGGTATATAATGGCAAGAGCCTATCCCTGGCATGACAGAAGCCCATCCATGGCATAATAGGTGCCCATCCATGGTATGAAAAAACCCATCCCTGGTATGACAGCAGCCCATCCCTGGTATGACAGGATCCCATCCTTGTAGTAATAGGAGCCCATCTCTGGTATGAAAGGAGCCTATGCCTGGTATGACAGGAACCAATCCTTTGCTTGACAGGAGTCTAAACCTGGTATGGCAGGAGCCCATCCCTGGCATTACAGGAGCCAATCCCTATGACAGAATGCCATCCTTGGCACAACAGGAGTCCATCCCTGGTATGACAGGAGCCTATCCCTGGTATGACAGGAGCCCATCCCTGGTATGACAGAAGCCCATACCTGGCATGACAGAAGCGCATCCCTGGTATGACAAGAGCCCGTCTCTGGTATGACAGTAGTTTTTATCTGGTATGGTAGGAGCCCATTCCTGTTAAGACGGGAGCCCATCTGTGGTATGACAGGAGTCTATACGTGGTATGACAGGAGCCCATCCTTTACAATACAGGGGCCTTTACCTGATATAGCAGGAGCCCATCCTTGGCATGGAAGAAGCCTAAACCTGGCATGGCAGGAGCCCATCCTTGGCATGACAGGAGCCTATTCCTGTTATGACAGGAGGCCATTCCTGGCATTACGGGAGCCAATAACAGGTATGGCAGGATCATATCTCTGTTATGACAGGATCCCATCCCTGGTATGGAAGTATCTTATCCCGGATATAAAAGGATCTCACAATGGTATGACAAGAGCCAATTTCTGGTATGGCAGAGTTACCCGCATCCCTCTCAGTCCGATGAGGAGTGGGATCGATTTTTATTGCGCTCGTAAGTTTTTGAGAAAATGTAACTACAAGCGATTTACGAAATATTTTGCTTTACTTGAAGGCCTATAAAGCTTTACTGGGATTACAAAGCAACAAATTTAAACTATATATTATTTTTTCTTCCTTTAAGGAATTACTGGATATTTTTGCTCTTGGTGTGTTTCAAGACCATTTCTTCTAAGATTAAGAGTAATTTGTCGCATATATAGTATATTAGGGCAGTTGGTCGCATATTTAGCATATTTACATAGTTGGTAGCATATTTAGTACAGTTTTGACCAAAAACAACAAAATCTTTGTGACATTGCCTTCTAAATTTAGTTTGCACATAAATACATACTGTTTTGGTCTGTTACATACCTGATTTTTGTCAAAAAGATTAATACACTGAGGTTGATACTGCAACATATAATCCACGCATCGCTTAGATCCTCTCATGGCAGCAACATGAAGGGCTGTTCTGTCATTGTGATCGCTGATTAATGGAAATAATGTATTAAGTTTACACAAACAATTGAATGGTAATACACCACGAACAAACAAATACTGACATAGAATGATTGGTATACAAATATAAGTATACGAGGCCAACGGCTGAACGTCACCACTCATGATTGAACACCTGTATATGCGGAATCACCTCGTCATATGTACTAGTGATTTTTAAGAAAGAAATACATAGGATTCCTAATCTGCCAGCCTACCTTTGTACAGTGGCACCAAGCTTCAGTAAATGTTCAACGACTCGGTCATGCCCTTCTGCGCATGCAAAATGCAAAGCTGTCTTTCCTTTGTTGTTTTTAACATTAAGAAAGCGAACATTGCGGTCAGACAGCAACGCGTCGACTATTCCTATCCAGCCATACCTAAAAAAGGGTGAAATTGGCTTAGAACCGGATAATACAACAATTAAGGTCGCTCGAAATTCATCGAAAATTTCTGAAGACTGCACGAAAAATTCCGAAATTTCTGAAAACCGCCGGAAGATCAGTCGAAGATTTTCAAACGTTATCGAAAGGCTTGGAAATATTTCTGACATTATCTGAAGATTTTTAAGGCATTTATAGTAATAGCTAAAGTTAAAGTGAAATACAGTCAAACCTGTATATAGCGGTCACCCTTGGGAAATGGCCAGGTGACCGTTATATACAGGGTGACCGCAATATACAGGTTTCCTTTAAACGGAACTGAAAGTTAATGAATAACGTTTTTATGTGGAAATAATCACTCAATTTACATTTTATTGACAATAACAAATTAACAGCAACGTTCATAATATGAGTAAAAGGCCCATAAAATGTCCGTATAAGAAAATAAATATAAAATTAATGTCTGGTAGAAGAGGAATTTGACCCGGAGCGCTATGGTCTATAAAACAACAGCTGTCAACTTGACAAGTTACAGTGTAATATATACAGATAGCCTGAGCCTAACAGCGTCGCTCTTTGAACAGAAAGCCGATGATAAACTTAACTGAGGTGAAAGGTCGGAAGCACAAGAATAAAATATTATTGACGACCGGGCTATCTTTTAATTTTAGCAATTCTCAAAAACAAACTTACGCGACCGTTTCACAAAAACAACTTTTTCTCCGTCTAGAAAAATTAGTACGACTAATTTCCAAATAAAATACACCTGCTGTTTATAAAAATTGTCCGAGAAACTGATTTGGAAATCAAAATTGCAAAAAATACACAAACATATTTGCATAAGACCACGCGAGTGAAGTTTACAACTATAAAATCCAAGTCTTGTTTTGTTTTGTTTACATAAAATCGCTTTTCAACCTATGTAATGAATGAACAAACACACAAAAATGGACAACACAATCTTCTTTCGAAAAATTTTATTCAAATCTCCATAAGTTTATGTTTAAAAGCAAAACGCGAACCATTAAGAGCTCATCGAGGACGAGATGTCTCCGATGAAAGAAATCAAACCAACTGAATTTAATTGAGCGCTTTATAAACAATTCTCCCCAAAACTAGCGAGAACACAAAAAAGTCAATCATAAATCGATATCAACATAAATTCCCATCGAAAAATGTATTTTGTTTTACCTTTAAGTCCCTCCACTGCTTGGAAATTGTTTAAATCTCCGCTTCTTCAGTTCTGAAACCCGAAGTGACAACATCTTCCTGCATTGCTCCCATCCTCGAAGCAAGATTATTCTATTTCCACTATAGCGGCTTCTGAGTATCCCTTAATAAGTATCCCTGTCTTGAGTAGCAAACCGCGAAAAAATTCAGGAGAATAACGACTTTAATTTAAACGGTTTTCTCCGCTAAACACAGCAGTGTTTTCCCAGGTGACGTGAAATTGCAAAGATCCCGGTTGTTGGGTGGCGTCATACGCGCATGTTTTGCGACGGTCTACGCGCCCGCGAGTTAACCCTAAGCGACAGAGGCGCCGGCGCCGGCGGCGGGCACACAACGCGCCCGCGAAACATTCCGCTAGCCATGACCATGAAAAATGACGGACATGGGTTCTATGGTTCTCTGGTTCTATGAGTATGGCGCTCCGCGCGGGCCTTCGGCCCGCAGAGCTCCGCTAATAATCACGGAACTACGCAGAATTCGAACGTGAATACAGTCTGGTACGGAAAATACGCGTGTTATTTCGAAGACAAAAATTTACTGTATTGTTTGAAAGCGATAAGACCCACTCTCGAGAGCAGGACATCGGCATTTTTGTTGCTATCTGTCGCAACCATGTGTCGGACGCAGGCGATGACATGTATTTGTAGTTGCATTTAGTATAATATTTGTATTTGTGTGCGACTCCTGCCTTTTACCGTGCCTTGATAGCTACAATTTAATGAGCTGTTGAATAAAGCTTGTCATGATTCGCCAATGGTTTGATCGTAATCCCATTTTTCACAGGTAAACAATAATAAAATTGTGGATTCAGGAAGTCTAAAGGGTGACCGCGTCCGTTATATACAGGTGATCGCTATATACAGGTAACCTTTACAGTAAATATAAGGCACGATTTTCGGGAAGTTGTTCGGTGACCGTTATAAACAGGGCCGTTATATACAGGTTTGACTGTAAAGGGGAGAACTGGATACAAGATTAATTCCCGTTTACCTGGCGGCAGCGTGAAGAGGTGTGTCCAGAGCATCTGACACCACAACAGCAGCGGCTTTGTTTCGCTTCATAAACAGTAAGATGTTCTGTTGGGTTCAAAATTTGGAAAGTATACACTTATGCTGGTTCAGTTCTGCGGCAACAGAGTACCAGATTGATGACGTCAAGTGTTTGGAACTGAACCAAACTTTGAAGGGTATTTATGCAGTCGATCATCAGAGCATAAAAGCGCCAATATCTCATCCCCTGTACATTCTGTGTAGCCGTTAGGTACAATACATTAGAGACATTTAGCTATAGGTTTTTCACGTCAACGGCAAACTGCAAACGGCAGTTTCAGGTTAGGCGTTTGGCGTTCGAGGTATCTCAACTTTTACAGGTTAAGCTAGAGGTTTTCACTCGCTCGGTGTTGAGCGCCGCCATATTGGATTTGCTTCCTGTGCAAATGCTTGTGTTTCGAGAGAAGACAAAATGATCAACATGGACTGTTTCGACTTAAATTTCTTCTCTATATCTAGACAGATAACAACTTTACATATTTGTACCGTCAATACGTGAGATAACTGAAAAGAAAAGCAAAGAAACCTTGAGGGAAATTACAAACGTGAAAACCTACCTCTTGCCGTCGAAAACGTGCGTTGAAAACCTCAAACGTGAAGTCAGCGCCTGGTCACGTGACTCCTAGACGTTTGCGGTTTGACGTTTGCAAGCCGAAAACCTGTAGCTAAATGTCTCTATTATATGCACACGGACTCTAAACAGCGCCTAAAAGCGCGCTTGGAGGTAAAAGGGTTAAGCCATCTGCGAGTAGAACACATATTTTTGTTTTTTGACTGTTTTTTTTTTATATAATTACAATAGAAATGAGTATTCTTACCTGAAGATGACCCTTCTTTGCAGCATAGTGCACTGGAGCGAACCCGGTGATGTCTTTGTCTGTTATTAACGAAAAGGCTTTGCGTTTCTGTGTAAAAACATGTTTTGTTTGATTATTATTTTGTTAATAGATGTACTCAAACGTCGCCAGTTCCGGCTCTTTAATTTACCGGCTTGTTCAGCCTGATTTCTAGGTTTTATCATATGGGTCTGGTTGTTGAAAAGTCGATTAACGATAATCCAGGATTAAATATAATCTAGGATTAGATTGTACAGCTAAATTTTAAGTTTCTGATTAATAGATAGTTAAAGGAATGCTCGTTTGGAAGTTTGCGGCCTTATGCCCCACCGAGGATTTTGGAAGTTGTATTTTCAATTCAAAGATGATGCTCATTCTGGATAGCCTAATTTAGCTGGTTTATTCTCAGTAATGGGCTGATTACCAATTAAGATTTTGATCCTACTTTTAACAACTAAGTCCTGCTTGTTTTTGCCATATCTTATGCTTCTGTAGTCTTTGGATAATGTTCGGCACCTTTCGGGCATCTTGTTAGTGTTTCAGGATCTTTAGTAATCTTGCCCGAAAGCTCAAAAAATAGAACGGACTATATATAATTTCCCGATAAACAATCTCGTTTCAATAAACATTCAATGAAGTCTTTTGCGAATACTCGAATGTAATTGGCATAACTGTGATTGTCTATACGCTGATAGACAACGTTCGCTGATAGACAACGTTCATGCGTGTTTTCACGTCTTCATGAGCGTTGACTATTAGCTCATGGAAACCTCAGTTTAATCGTGTAATTATAGTTCATATTGGTATCCTTTGTAGATTTCGAGCAGTCCCTTGTTTTTCTTTTATTAGGTGAGCGAGCCCGCGAATTGCAAGTGATGAGCGGCAAGCGGGCTCGCAGTATATTACCTTTAGTAACATTTCCATAGTCGCTGTATGCCCTACAGCAACTCTGACACAAGATCGCAAATCTACATCTTTGACTGTTACGTCAGCGCCATTATCCATCAACAACTTAACGCTCTCTGTTCCACCACGTTCAGCTGCTAAGAAGAGAGGGGTGCGGCAAAGTTTGTCACGAGGGTCTACTGATGCGCCCTAAAAATAATATCAGAGATTAAGTGGTACACAGAATACTGTAAGTATTTTTTATTAAAATGTAGATCCCGAGCGTAGATACCCCGCGCGGCAGTTTGTCTGATATTCGGATTTTTATTGGGTTGGTTTAAAATGAAATTCCAACTTCACTATGCGACCAAATGTCGTAAACGATTAAGGAACACCATTTTTCTTTTTTCATTCAAATTACTACAATGAGACTTCTCATAAACAACCCTCGTTCCTAAGAGACCACCCTTTCTAGAATTTTAGGTGGTCCTGGACCTTGACCTGGTTCTAGGAGACATACGACTGGACACGAAAGGCAAGTGAAGTGATAAATAGAAATGGCATGGAAACATGAATTTCGAAAATGAATATGGCTGTCATTAGAGAACTCCGAGGGAAATGGACATGTAGCCGACAATGCAGCGCTATGCAGTACAATGCGATTTGATAACAGGGCGTCCCTACAATGGCTTTTCGATCATAATTTTATCGCTTAATGCTACAAGAACGGTCTCAAAGTTGGAATATAATCTGAATTGATAAATTGTTACTCCAGGTGCTGTATGTCTTGTAATATAGCTGATAACAATCTAAAATGAAGATGAAAGAGACGCTTGCCATGGGCACACATTGAAAATGGATATTTTAACACAAGCAAGAACAGCTCACTCCGAGCTGCATGGGCTTGAAAAGCTCTTGAAAACTAAGAGGGAGAGAGAATGGCCAAGCTACGTGCGAAGGGCGGTTTGGATGAGTTAAAGGTAGCTTAAGCATGCAATGGAAGAACGTGACAAGAATGGCCCAGGACAAAACAACATTAAGAAATCTTGTTGAGGATTGATCTTGCATATGTGGATAAAAAGGAACGCGCGAGTGTGAGTGTGTCGCATTATACCTTTTCCAAGAGATACTGCACCACATCTGGATGATCGTTGAGTGCAGCCAGGTGCAGTGGTGTCAAGCCTTGTTTGTCAATCAGAGTAATTTCGCAAATTTTGGGATCTTTAGATGCAAAGAGCTCTACTATCTTTAGGGCTCCAATGCCGCACGCCAAATGAAAGGCAGTTCTTCTGTCATGCTCCTAAACAAATCATTAGAGAGCATTACCCCAATTTGGGCTGGTACAAGAATCCTAGTAAGGAAATACTGATATAACATATATAAATAGTAGAGGACGTTGAAGAACGCACTCATTGTTCGCAAAGATTAACTAGGGAATCTAGTCCCTGGTTAGTAGTTATTCATGAAGTAAAGGAAAAGGAAAAACAGTCAAAGGCGCACGATAATTGGCGCAAGCTGGTGTGTGGTGACCCTACCATATCTAACAACTTATCGTTTTCATTTTGATAAACAGTTATATCACAGCGTATTAGTAAGACACTTTTCAGTTGACTCTAAGGAAATGTAACTAACAGCAGTAGCAAATTTCACAATTAAAGATCATTTGAGCATTTTTCTTTCGATTTTGATTAACTGTGACTCAATTCCGGTGCTTTTCTAACAAAAAAAATGGCGGATCCAAGATAACCACTATTCATATGAATATGACATGATGACGTCACGTAACCAGCCTTAACTTAGACAGTTTTGGACATACTGTTAACCCTCCAAGTTTTATAGCCACAGCTTTAATATTCTTGAAGTTACGGTCTGAATAGGATCAAGGGACTGCTATAGCCCGGAACGATCGCACTTGACAAACTACTGATACTCCTAATCAAATTTACATGTCAGTCACAACAATGGTCCTTTCAAGGACTTCACGCTTGATAAGTTAATGATATCCCTGGGTTCAAACTTTAGGGACCAACAACACCCTTTGTAAGAACTTCGCTAGGTGTAAATGATTCCGGGTTATGCTCTTTTATAGTCGCATACCATTGGTTGTCGAATAATAGCTCCATTGGTAAGACAGAGTTCCACAGCCTGCAATAAACAAAGTGCAAACATTAGGCGAATGACTCAGAAGACATAATGAAATTAAAAGAAGAAATTTATCAAGAAAACTGCTCACGGCAAGACTTCCACTATCGACTGCTAAGTGAAGAAGGGTGCAGCCTTCTGAATCCACATTACTAAGTACATCTTTCATCATATCCTTCTGTCTTGCTTTAGCTAAGAATAAAAGCACGTGTTTGAATAATGAAATTTTACTAATATAACTGTGACGGGGGCCGGGTAGTAGTCGTTGTTTTGAGGGGTTAAAATTCGTGGTCTGGTACCACTTAGGTCTACAAGGAGTAACTAATAGAACGAGGAAGGTACATGTCTTTGGTGGCTCGTTGGCTCGCTAGTCTAGTTAAGTGTTTTAAAGAAACGAAGGAGGAAGGTAGCTTTAGTGCTAAAAGAACATGAAAAGTATATAATTCATTGGATCGCCGGGTCGGCGGCTCGTCAGGCGAGTTGACCGCCGAGCCGCCGAGCCACTTCTGAAATAACACTTCTTCAAAGTTTTAAATACTGCTGACCATCTTCAAAGAAAAACTCTGCAGCACTGCAGGCTCCTTTTTCCACGGCTCGTGTCAGCGGTGTCATCTTTTCGTCATCACAGCAGTCTGGGGAGGCATCCTTCTCCATCTAAAGGAAATAATTGTAGCTTTCATTTCTTTCTCTTTTCTGCGAATACGAGGAAAACATTCATTTAACTGTGCGGGCAGGAATTAAGGCTGGTTGGACAGTCAGAGTAAGTTATTAGAGCCATGCTCCGTCACGCGTAACCAGTAATCCACAAGACTGAAATGAACATTTCAATATTTCTTTGTAACGTCCGAGATTTGAATGAAACCTCGAAGATCTCTCAGGAAAACACTTTGAAAGTCACGAGTTAACGGAAAAATAACTCCGCTGCACGCAAAAGAAACCTAATATTGTTCGGATATATAACATTTCAAATAAAATGATTTTCTGTTGCTCTTTGTTTCCGAAAATGAGGTAAAATTCTCACGGGAATTTCGATCATCTGGGAATGAAATGAATTTACAAAACCGATGCGTAAACTTGAAAACTCCATTCAAATTTTAAAAAATACTGGTCACGCGTGACGGAGCATGGCGGTAAGTTTTCATCGGAACCACGTGAAGTTCTAACCATTTTTAGACAAATACAACAAACGGCTTGCTTTTGCACACCCATTTTTACACTCCACCCCCCCCCCCCCCAAATGAAGTTGCTATTTTAAAAACGCCATTCCGTATTCTCAATTTCTCAGACTGCGACGTCTTTGTAGTGATGACTCCGATTTTTCCAACAAATCGGAAGAAATGTGCCAGTTTTTCAAGAAACGTGGGTACCCTGACTCTGTTGATAATACGGGCCAACAACGTGCACAACAGATCGACAGACAATCAGCACTACAAACATCACAGAAGGAAGAGAACGAGAGAATTCCATTCACCCTCACTTTCCACCCACACAATCACACAGTCAAAAGCATCATTTTAAAAAAAATTCAAATTGCTCCAAAACGACCCCGAAACTGGCAGAATTTTTTCACAACCCCCACTAATTTCATTCAAACGTGACCAAAACATAGGCAACTTTCTAGTTTCGAGTACACTGAAATCTGACGATGAACCGGGAACTTTTAAATGCGCACGCACACGATGCAACACTTGTCCTTTCATTCACAACGCGGACAAAATAACGGGACCCAAACGATCTATTAAAATCACTGATCGTTTCACATGCACCTCCGTAAATGTTATCTACTGCATAACATGTACGTTTTGCAAAAAGATATACATTGGCGAAACAGGGAGGAGACTGGGCGACCGTTTTCGAGAACATCTCCGAGACGTTGAAAAAAATGACAAAGACGCATCCAAACCAGTCGCGTGTCATTTCAATCTTACTAACCATTCTAAACAACACATGACAATCTGCGGCGTTTCCCTACACCAGGGCAACACAGAAAGCCGAAAAAACTTAGAACAAAAAATCATCTTTCAAATCGGCACTCTCAAACCCTACGGAATCAACGAACGCTTTTCATTCAACTAATTTACATTTGTTTTTCACGTCACCAAATTTCCACCAATGGCGGAGCTCCACCTACTATATAAAACCACACACTACCCACAATCCCTTGATTCGCTCCGACGAAGGGCTAGCGCTCGAAACGTCAGCTTTCTCGAATCTTTTTACGGTGGCTAATTTACCTTATCGACTCAGTCGATAAAACCAAATTCTTGTGTTTACAAATGAATCTGTTCGAGTACCCAAGTCTTTAAAAATGCATTGTTATATTAAGGTTAGGAAACATAAGCTGAAATCCTCTGTTAAAATATCGAACTAAACGATATTGCTCATTGTTTTCTTGTAACAGAGTTACGTGTCTTTACAAGAGTCAAACCCATGTAGCGAATTATTGTAAATTTAAGCTGAGCACAGATATAGAAAAGAACCCTGGCCCTCACCCAATGTATGTTGATCCCAGCAAAATAATAGCAGTGTGAGAACCATATAGCCAAGGTAATGAGCTGGTATTTGGACAAAATGCGGGACAACAATGTGTTGCAATGAGTTTGTGCTCTTTGATTTAATTTATAACAACAAACAAGGAATCAGTTCGACCTCATTCAAATAATGAATATTGGAAATCAGTTGTACATGTATTCAAGTTTGTCTAAATTAGCCTGACAGTTCTGTTTAATGCAGACAGAAATAGCTATGATTAATGTTAAATGTGCTTAATACTGACTATGAACTAGAATACAGTGAAAGCTACACAGGTACTGTACATCAAGAGTCTGCAATTATGACTTGTTTTTAAAATTACTATCTTCTTGCATTCCACACTTTTCATTGCAAGATGCATTACCACAGGAAATAGAATTACAGGCTACTGCAGATATAACAATCTAATTGGCTAACTATGGTGTTTTCGTCAGGAGGGAGTTCATGCTTACGAAATAATATTTCAAGAGTCTTTTGCAAAAGTAACACAAAATAATACAAAAATATTCATCTAAAGATCAAATGTTCTTTGTTGGGAAACTGATCTATTGTGAGGATTATATGTCTTGTATTGTAAGATGGACGCAGTAATAATGCGCGCGGGGCGAGCCAAGCTTCTCCCCTCGCGCCAATCCCTCGCGCTCGCCTCGCTCGCTTGAGAAACGCAAAACAATTTCGCCTCTTCTGCAGGCTAACGAAGATAGACTGAAACGTTTATAAGTTGATATAAAGACCTTGACTCATTTCACGCTTTAAAGGCCTGCAAACGAGTAACAAGCTATTAATCGATTCCAAGAAATGCATGCAATCAAAGGTAGAATAGCTTGCAAATGGCAAACCTGCAATACACCTACGCATGCACATCGATTCGATTGAATTTCGTATGAATTTAAATGCAGAACATTTAGCTAAATAAATTGCAATATGCTTCTCAGTATAACGAGTTAGGCGTCTGGTTACTTAATAAAAGGTTGTATATATCAATGAATTTTTTTCTGGAAACTGTGATTTGTTATCAATGTGTTGAGTTATACAGTGGAACCTCGATTTAACGAAGTGCCAAGGGACTGAGGAAATTGGTTCGTTATCCCGAGGGTTCGTTATATCGAAAACCTCGTTACAACGAATTTGCGAAAAAAAAAAACAACCAAAATGTTCGTTATATCGAGATATAGTTAATAATTGCTTTGACACGGTGTTTTGTATTTTCGGGGCTGAACACTCAGACAACATTTGCACTTTAATGCCTGTATGAAGCAGTACAGTACACTGTACATATAACTACGGCACTGGAAAACTATACAGCTTATACCATTGCCCTATAGCACACACGGTTGGTCTGTTCCGCATTCATCTTTTGGCGCGCGTTGACATTTATTCCTTATATAGGGGTAGATTTTAGGTTTGGGCTGCCGGATTGTGTTCGTTATAACGAGGATTTCGTTATATCGTGGTTCTGTTCCATACATTTTACTTGTAATTTTCCCGGGCTGAAGAATATCGTTCGTTATACCGAGGACATCGTTATATAGAAGTTCGTTAAATCGAGGTTCCACTGTAAAACAGTTATAGTGCGAAAGCGAAGCGCCATATCGCTGGATACTTATCCGACGAGGCCGTAGGCCAAGTTGGCTAAAATCAGGTGATATTACGCAAGCTTGAGCAATGAACAATCAGTAAATCTTAAACATCAGTCAATCTTTAATACATGTATACACAGAACTTTTATTTTGTAACTTTGTCACTCACCAAGATTTTGCATATGGACACTTCGTTCATCTCGGCGGCAATATGAAGCGCGGTCTGGGCTCCATTTCCTGTAATGTTTGTATCACAATCCTCGTGGCGAAGAAAAGCCTGAAAAAATATAAATCAGAGCATTTTTCCGTTAAGCAAATGATTTCTGAGAAGAAGACTTGTATGGCTTGATATTAAAGTCCAGCAAAAGAGAGACGAGATCTAACTTTCCGGCGTACGCCGTCATTTACTTTCAAAAACCGAATTTGAACATGTTCTCAGGGATATTTCCAAGAATAATGAGAGGTTATAAGAGCTTTCGTTCGTTTGACCGGCCCGGGACATGTGAGTTGCACGGGAGGTTTGCGATCATGGTTTGAACCAGTTTTGTTGAAGTCTCTGTTTTCTCATCCTCTTCTGAGCTAAGTGTTAATTAAGAAAAGATCTCTCAGTCTCATTCTCCATCTGTTCTTGTTCTAAATTGTTCCCGAACGCGAAAACTTTAAAATCTCTGCGTTGTTTTGGTGCTGCGCCATTATTTCTAGGTACAACGGACATATAGTGCAATCTTTCCCTTTCATGTACCATGCAAAAGTACTGCTGAAGATGTTTCATTTGAATGGTCACACCATAGGATTTCATCAACAGATTCAAAACGTTATAACAAATGGTAACATGCAAAAGTAACTGCTGAAGAGGTTTCATTTGAATGGTCACACCATAGGATTTCATCAACAGACTCAAAAGTTAGAACAAATGGTATCATGCAAAAGTACTGCTGAAGAGGTTTCATTTGAATGGTCACACCATAGGATTTCATCCACAGACTCAAAAGTTAGAACAAATGGTACCATGCAAAAGTACTGCTGAAGAGGTTTCATTTGAATGGTCACACCATAGGATTTCATCAACAGACTCAAAAGTTAGAACAAATGGTACCATGCAAAACTACTGCTGAAGAGGTTTTATTTGAATGGTCACACCATAGGATTTCGTCGACAGACTCAAAAGTTAGAACTACATTAAATGTCTCCAAACTTGACTCTAACGGGGAGTGAAAGAATTAAACATACACACAGCCATATAATCCTGTATTGGTACCCATGGTCAGCGATTTCGACTCCGAGTCATGATAAAGGCTTTATCATGGCATTGCCAGCTGGCTAGCACTGGTCTGATAATTTGGTGGTGCGTATCTGCAAGGTATTGCCCATTTTTGCGGAGAGGATATTGTGTGCTACTTGTTTTCCATAGTTCTCTTCTTATAGAAAACCACAAACACAAGGTTACCTTAACAAGGTTCTCATTCCGAGACCGGACCGCAGTGTGAAGCGGAGGATCTTGGCTCCGATCCAAAATGGATGTGTCTGCCCCAGCCCCTAGAAGCAGCTCCACGATGTTCACGTGACGTCCCATGATGGCGTTATGAAGAGCAGTCCTTCCGGACTTGTCCAGGGCATTAACATCTAAGTTAAAAGATAAATAAGGCTAAAATCGAACTTGAAGGCACCAATCGGATTTTAATTAGGTACGTTAATTTACAATGCTATTAAAACAGAATTATGTTCAATAAAATCTAGCACCACTTCAAGTTTACTTTTTTTTTGTAATTTGTTTACAATCATAATCGTTAAATCGTCGTTGGGTTTGTGAAATAAATCGAGTCTTGTTGCGCGCTTCATGTGAACATTTGGCTTTTCCCTGGTTCCCGCGTGAAGCTTAGTTCAAAACCTTCGATATAAAAACGTTATTTTAGTCACACAGTGGTAATTTGGGACACTGTACAGCATAACAAGCAGCTTGCGAAAACAAGCGTCTATCAGAGTTGATCGGAGCATGGTTAATTTATTGTGCAATTTCTTTCTCTGAATTTGAAACTGCTCAATTTGTTTTAAGCATCGAAGTGTTTAGCAGTGCAATGCTAATTGTGGACACAATAAGAGCTACTAAGTTGTACCTTACTGTAGTACTCCATTCACTTAATTGGCTTAACCTAAGTAAGCGCAGACTATATCATAGGTGTCTTTAAGTCTTTAAGTGTAAAAACGATATATTAGCGTCACACCTTAGATTAGTTACGTTACACAATGTACACCGTTACAATACCAGAAATGCACAGGATTTCCGTTTGCCTGCCGTCAAATCCAACTGGAGCAAGCAACGGCTATCTTATCATGCCATTAAAGACTGGAACTCTCAAGCTTTATATGTAAGAAACAGTACTACTAGCGCTTCTTTTAAAACTAACTTTTACAACAACTGTTTTTTGATGTTTTACAAAATGAAATTTAGGATGTTTTTCCTTGTTCCTATTTTGTGTGAGTAAAAAGTTAACAAGAACATTACTCATTACCAGCGTCATTTTTAATCATGTTTTTAACTTCCGTCTCGTCTCCAAACCGACAAACCCAGTGTAATTTGTCAGGATGTTCTCCATTTTCATCTGCCTATAGCAAAAGAAAAATTACATTAATTAACAATTATTGGATGAGGTTGAGCATGATAGCGATAATTATCAAGGCCAAAGTTTGTGTTATCTGCCGAAGCCGAAGGCTGAGGCGGATAACACAAACTGAGGCCTTCATAATTATCGCTATCATGCGAAAACCGAATCCAATAATTGTTTTATTATGCATATTCCTGAGCTGCACTTGTAAAGACAAGAGCGCGCACAAAAAAGTGATCAATGCACAGCAGTCAACTTGTAAGTAAACAACTTACGTCACTTCTGCATGCATAAAACTATTGTCTGTAGGTATGACGTAACAGAAACAACAAGCAATAATTAGCTGCGTGCTTATAGCCAATCAAAATCGAGCTAGTGACACCAATGTACAATAATACTTCTTCTCGTGCTTCAAACTGTTATTTACTGTATTTGCTGATATTTTAATCAGTCAGAGTTCGACAAAAAAACTTGCGAGAGAAAATGCGCGTACAGTAAACCCATTGAATCTGGGTTTGCTCTTGATTGGTCAGTAATGAATGCAGTAAGTTTCCCATAATGTGTTAGAGTTCAACAGCGATCAAACGTTACACCTGTGCGAAGTTTCCGCCATTTTTTGTTAAAAAAATGCAAAAGAATGTGAAGAATTTTACTTTAAATGCTAAACCGAGTTTTAAAAGGTCTTTTCTGAGGAATAACGTTAATAGCTGTTAATTGCCATTTCAAGTTGCCCATTTATTTAATTCCACGTTATTTCTCGAAATGTTTTATTTTAAGTTTTAGGCGCGTTAACCATTTTTATTTTATTAAATGCGTGTCTGAGTTTTAAAGCAGTTAAAATCAAACATGTGACGTTTGATCATTGTTTACCCCTTTACTCCTTTCGCTCCCAGGGTCAATTATGGAGATATGTAGTGTAGTTCTAACTTTTGAGTCTGTCTACGAAATCCTACAGTGTGATCATTCAAATGAAACCTCTTTGGCAGTACTTTTCTATGGTACCATTATTTTATATTTTAATACCGATTTTACAAAATGTAATTTGGAATTTTTGTTGATCATGAATTTTGAAGATTGGCACCTTTGAGAGTTAAACGATTAAAACACAATAGACATCATCAGAGTAAAATGTGCCATTTTGAAAATTGTGCAAACAGGTCACGAAATACAGTACTGTTGTCAAATAATTTCCGGCAAATTTTATATCTAAAAATTATGAATGGCAAACTTGAGATATGAGTTAAAATATTTTTGTGCAAAAATTTGGACGATCTACCTGGGCTACAAAGCATGTAATAAAGTTCCACCTTTTCCATACATTTGTGTGTAACTTTCCCTTTGGACTTTGACAAGTTTTACAGATAATTGTATGAAATAATCAGAAAGCTATTCCATGCTTTTAAGTCCAGATAAATCTCTCAAATTTTAACAGAAAAAAAATTAACCTAGTATCTCAAGGTTTCAATTCATAAATTTTTCAGATATAAAAATGGCAGGGAATGATTTGACATTGGAGTTTTCTCAAGTACCGATAAGCCTCTAGTGTCTGTGCCACCATATAAATTGCTTTCCTTTGATTGGAGAGACAGCTGACTCAATGCTTTGGCTCGCTGGCTCCGATTCAGTGCAGGACTTAACGGAGTCAATTGTAATTCCTCGTCACCAGGTTTCTCTGGTGGTGCTGGATCATTCAAGTTTTCATCCATTAGATCCTAGAGTCTTGGAGACAAAACATTTAACAAATAAACTCTTTAATTAGAAGCGATTTTTGTGCATCAATCAATTCCAGCATTTCAATTGTTCCCCTCTAGACAACCTCTTGGCATTTGCCAGTTGTTTTCACAAAATACTCATACCCCATGGCCGGGACAAAAAGGCTGTGTAAATGTCCCGGGTTATAGCCAAAAAAGTCAAAAAAGGAAAATTCTGCCAATAGACTCATCGAAAAGTTATTTAAGGCATTATTTTAGTCAACAGAGAGGTGGTTTTACTCTTAAGTGACCCATTAAAGAAGTTCGCAACGAATTTATTGAAAAGATATCCAGGATTCTTCGAGGTTGAAAACACCGGGGATGTCAAATGCCCCGGTGTACACTGTGGGTAAGCTAATGCTAGACCCCGGGATTCGAACGTGATCAAATAACCGACTAATGCCCTGGGGGAATAGCATAGCTGGAAATGACTGATGCATTATGACAGGAAACAATCGGAAGGTAGCTTACAGTCAGACATATTAAATAGTCTAGACCAAGGAGTGAGACAGTTTGAGACAGTCCAGGTAACTATTAAACAGGAACTACTTAAAATTACACATTTAACTCTGCGAATGAAACTTCTTAGCCGGTTCCAATATATAAATATAAAAAATGCTTGTAAGGCGCCAGCCCGGCAAGCAGCAACTGATGTTAACCCTTTAAGGACGTTCGCGCTAATTGTTTATGCGCATCCTTACTGCGCACGCAATTCATCTCGCAACGCCATGCTACGTCATGCACGAGCGCGCGCGCAAGAGAAGAAATCTAAGCACATTAAGGACTGGAAGCCGTTGCGTTAACTTTGCTTAGATTTAACTCGCTTCGATGGTCGGTGACCCCCAATTTTTTTTCGATAGATGATTTTCTTTGTCACTTCTCGACAGATTGTGGAAAAATGAACAAAAAATCAATGTAGGAAGTTTAAATTTTTTCCATTTTTCTACCCGCGCGACATCGAATCCTAACAATTTGCGGCTGTCAGAGTTTGCAAATGCTCTTGTTTAAAGATTAAATTTACTTTAAAAAACGTCACCAGTTGAATGAATTTGCTGAACAGACCTACTCGCATAAAATTTGGGAAAGAAAAGTACATTTTAGAGATTTATTTGCAATATTTTTAGATTAACAGACATTAGGGTCTCATCCCGTAAGGAAGGCCAACGAAGTCGAAACGAAGTCGGTGACCCCCTCATTTTTTTGCATTTCTGACACGAACAACTCATAACCTAGCTATAGCAAAAGTTTTATAAAAAAATCAATGTTAGAAGATTTTCGCGCGAACGTCCTTAACCCTCGGAAGTACAAGGGGGCGGGGGTGGGGGTGGTGGTTGCCACCCCCCCTTAAGGTTTTTCTACGATATTTTCAAGACCATTTAAGATTAGCACATGCCATTTTCAGTAGCAATTCATTTATCCTTGAGACACATTTTAGTAAAGTTTGGCGACAACTAGTTGCTATGGTAACGAGATATGACGTCATAAATAACATGTTGTCAACCCATTTTTGAAGAAAAAAGCGTGTTTTTCACCTTTTTTCAGCGAAAAAATATATAAAATGCTACCAAAAGCATCAAAATGTTTGATTGTATGTTATTTTGCAACTCTAGCAGACAATATTTGCAATTTCCGCATTTTTCTGATAAATTTGAATGTTTATAAAAAAATTCAAGATGGCGGCCACCTTGGCGGTCATTTTGGATGACGTCACGGACGTCCAACAGCACCCCAACCTATAATATTTACCTTATCTTGTAGAGCACATCGCGGGATATCTTTTAGATGTAAAATATTTTCGAAATATTGCAACATCGCAAAAACCCAAGGGAGGTTGCAACAATCCCCCCCCCCTCCCGCTTGTACCACGGTTGGGGTATACGTTTGCGTGTACGTCCGAGGGTTAACTGTTTTTCCTTTATTTATCGTTCGCCGGCGAACGCTAAAGTGACATTCTCATTGTTAGAAGGGAATACCTTCAATCGACTTGACATAAACGCTATCCAGCTATTACCATTTCTTAGAAGCTACTAGTTGAAATATGCTGTTTTAACGTACTTTGTTATATAGCTGGAGTTTTTCTCAATACAACGCGCGCGTTGATTGGTTGATTCATCGTCACATGACATCTAACAAACAAACTTTTTCCCGCCAATTGTGCTAAGTGGGCAACATTTGCGAAAGCGGGCAACAATTTTGACGTCAGAGGGTAACATTGCACTGTTGCCCGCTAGCGCATGCACGTGATCAGACCGTGACAAAAGGTGGCATGATTATGGTGGCCCGAGTGCTCGGCGCGTTTTCAAACTGTCATGTGTTGTGTTTTATTTTGTGTTGCTATATAACAAATCACTTAATGACTGATCCCTCGGGAAACAGTGAATTTTGATTCCCTCGAATCTCGATGTTTCCCGCGACTTCGTCTCGGGAAACATCGAGATTCTTGGGAAACAAAATTCACTGTTTCCCTCGGGACCAGTCATTAAGTGTTTAGTGTTAACTTTTCTTGAGTTTAGTTGTGCCCTGAATGTACCTGAAAGCTACCAAGTTAGAGTAAAAAATGTCACATTTCCATGTGCACCTCTGAAGTAAGAAATTCTATGCAAACAAGCCAACTTTTCACAAAGATAGTAATTATATATCCTTTTGTTTCTTTAGCAGTTTAAGAATGGCTCCCAGCGTGGAAACCGAGGATACAGGCCAGCAAAACATTACATTTCTCTTCATTTTATCACTAGAAAAATTGGCATATTTGACTTCACATCCCCCTAGGCGGTCGCCTGTCGATATCAAAATTGATATTTATAGAAAGGTTTTGTCATCATATCAAAAACGATATATAAATATTAGTCTCTCTGCTCTTTCAGTGTCTGGTTGTCAAATAGTGTCATAATATGTCACCATAAAAACATCCACAAAAAATGGAACTGTCAAAGGGTTAATGTGAATTGCCGTTCTTGCCGCTACAAGGAAACTTTAGGTAAAAAACGACCTTTGTGTGAGGGTGCATAATATAATATAGTAAAATATAATTTACTTTCTTACAGACCTAGTTCTTTCTTAAGGGGGATGATTTTACCTTTTTGTCAATTATATTTTACTGAGGAGAATGGCGGGACATATTAATGAGACCAAAACAGGAAGACTGCTCAGTAAAATGAACCCGCCTTACTCGGTATATTATAGCGACTTGTTTTGGGCCTGAACAAAAGCACAGTCAATTTCACTCCGTAAATATGAGCTACGACTAGAAGTTCTGTAATTCATACAGTCATAACGCGATGAGCATCTTCCAATGACAATTTATTTTCACGACAAAAGGATAATTTGATTCAGAGAAGTATATCATTTAATTCTGCAAACATCTGACAAAACCGTGTCGAAAGGTGGAGCCGTGTTCGTATGTGAGCAATTCGTGTTCTGTGAACAAAATAGAGTAGCCTTATTGTACCCAGCAAAAAATATAGCAACGCATAATTATGTTTGCTCACTTTAACAGAAGCACATTTCCTTTTGTTTTCAGGTGATTATCAATTAGAACTTTCCCAAATCGTGAGCATTTTTATACTGATAACAACATGTTTTTGCTATATTTTTGCAAGAAAGTTTATTAACACAATGATTCCTTTGGATACTTTAAACACCTTCTTTCATCTCAAATGAATACTCTACGTATTGGAATGCCGCGAGTAGGCATGCCTCCTGCCTTTGCTGCTGTGTTACTATCGCATTAATAGGCAGCTTGTTTGATCATTCGAGACAGTACGAGGACACAGGGGTCAGCATTAAAGAAAACGAATTTTCGCATCTTTAACTTTTTTCGTAAAGAACCATCCGGCAAAATAAGGTGTTTTCTTTACAGACAAATTTCGCGTTGCGTCAAGACTCATTAACTCGAATAACGCATAAAGCTTGCACTGCGTAAAACGCATTTATAAAAGAGCGTAAGGCCCGGTTCAAACGTCGAACTCCACAAGTGCCGAATCTAATGCAAATAAGCAAGAACAATAGATTTTGCTCATTTGCATTAGATTCGGCACATGTGAAGTTCGACGTTTGAACCGGGCCTAAATGATAAATATAAAAATGGGTAGCATTTAGTCTTTGCTGTCTCATTACTCAACAAAGAATTTCTTATTTCGTTGGGCTTCGCTGTGAAGCTTTGCGCCTTTTTAACTCTCTTGGCGCATGGTTCTCCACAGTAAGGAACCTATTGTATGTTGAGGCTGATATTTGCCATTGCCAAACTGCCAGGATTCCCTAAACTGCTTGGCGAAAAAAATCGTATTTAAAGAGGAAAAATGGCAGTGAGTCGAGAGGCAGCAATTTTTTGTCCACTTTTCAAATCCCATGTCAAGCTTTGATTTGTTGTTCTCAGGGTCGTTAAGAATTTGTATAATTTTCAGCAGAGAATCTTTTCTTCATATATTAGTCCTAAAACGTTTGTTGCTATTCAGTATAGGTCTTGATTTAGGGTAGGACTTGGGTATAAATTTAAACACTGTGTAAAATAAATGGCTATTTTAACAGATCACGAATTGAGAACTTACCTTCAATCCTGTTTCGATTCACTTCGACAATACAATGCAGAACGCTGATATCCTTTATGTATATTAAGGGTGCGTTCGATTGACTCTATTCTGGAATAAAAATAAACGGAATAACCCCGAATGCCCGTTCGATTGAGTTGCTATTCCGATTACAGACTGATACATGGAATGTATTCCAAGCATTCTGCACTAGGAAGCAGAATGCTTGGAATAATCCAGAATAATGACGTCACTTCGTCCTTGCCTCGCGGCCTTTTTCACAAGAACAAACAAAATGGCTACCGCCGGCGACCATGTGCGAAGAAAATGAGTTGTTACTCAAGAAAGGATACTCCTGGAGTCGGAAAGAGACGCTTCTCCTCATTTCCTTGTACAAAGAAATGAAAGAGATGTTTCAAAACGTCAATTACAAAAAAAAAAGTCCGCGATATCGCTGGCACCATTCCAGAAAGGGAATAATCATTTTATTGACCAACGGACGGACTGGTTATTCTGGAATAATCCGGAATATATTCTTATAGCGAATTGACAGCCGATGCAACGCATGGCACTGCTTGATTGATGTAAAAGACGTATTTTGTAATACTGCAAATGACTTTAAAAGCCGTCCTTGATTTCAGATCTTTTATATTATTCTAGCGCCCCTATTTAATTTCTATATTGCTTCTATTCAGGTCAATGCTAGTGCGCGCGCGCGCAATTTTCCTTGAGTCGTGCGCGTGCTTAGCTTGTTTAGTTGACGTGTGTGCTTAGTTCGTTATTTAACGTACTACATTTATTTTGCGTTGTTTTCCTAACTGATATGTCTTGTCAGTAACTGTGCTCACACTGTGGGTGGCTCCTCCTAAAATGTTCTGCAATTGGTATAGGATTTAATGGAGCCGAAACCAATTGTGGAATTGCACGCATTTTGGGCATCCTACTGATGAACAGTTACGAAATTCAGATATATTTAGTAGCCACATTTATTTGCGGTCTGTCGCCTTTGAATTGGAGAGAAATCCTCCAATCATCAAAGCATTTTATTTTTTATGCAAAACATTTTTATTATTAAAAAACGATGATATGATTTTTTATGAAGCCGTTAAAGGAAAGATTCCAAGGAAATATTCGTAAAAATCTACAAATTTTGATGGCCCAGGCTCAGAAACTCAAAAAAACACAGGCTGAATAGGGTTAAAAGGGATAAAATGATGGAATAAACAGACTCCACAGAGCAGTTCTTGAGGGAAATTACTTTGGACCGACAAACGTATTAAATTTGCACGTTTCAATGTCATGAAGGTCACATAAAGGCTGAAATTGCGTCGGCAACCGCGTGCACGATGAAAGTGACTGTAAAAATGAATGGTTCGTCATGTTACATGTAGTTTCTTCCTTATCAACACAGCGTCCTTATATTAAAAATGTTAATGTTTCCCCTTATTGTTTACGTTATTATACATTTTTTTACGTTATTATACAGGTTTTGTATATTGCAGATAATTTGTTCACCGATTCTGATACTCAAACTCGCTGATTATAGTATTACACCATAGTCAATCCTCCGTAATGGTAGAACTTCCTGTGGAGTTCTGTTAGTGGTCAAACTCGCTGATTATAGTATTACACCATAGTCAATCCTCCGTAATGGTAGAACTTCCTGTGGAGTTCTGTTAGTGGTCAAGAATTTCAGCTTTCCTAATTTCCATGTTGTATATTGCCAAATGCCACCAAATACCAAATATATAACGAAAATGAATAAAACTGTTCCCCAGAACAACACAGAACAAGCAGGCAGTTTGGGAAAATAGAGAATGGAAACAGATGGCAGTTCATCAAATTTGATGTCGCTGTGTTTGCGACGTTCAGTGGGTTCTAAGATGTGTATCCCTCTCGGAAAGTTGAATGTATTTAAGAGAATACAATAATAACCATGAATGATCTCTCTGATATTTTTCGGTTTCCATTTCTGACGTTTGGTTGCAAATATCGTTCCAAACGTAAACGAAATGAGTCAAATGCATGTTTTAAAACAGTAAAACTAAAGAAGATAATCTCATGTTTTTATTTTTCTTGTTTTCGGACATCATCATTTTTGGGTGACCAATTGTTTTTTGTAGGTTTTATTTTTAAAGTAAATCTCATGGGAATCCATGAATTGTGCCATGACTGTTTTTCTTTTGTTTAAATTTGTTGCCTGTGTTTAATTGAGATGAGCAGGTTATGATATAAACTCTCCCTCGGCGATGAATAAAAAGTTTAACGTTTTTTATTGCTTATGCAAACCGACATGATCTACTACTAAAATCGGAATTAAGTATTACACTTACTTCAGCGTAGCAATGTTTACTTTGCGTAGCATCAAACCTGCTTTAGGACCCAGCACTTCGTCTTTCTTGTTAACCCTAATTAACACATTGGGGGGTCTAAATAGAAATTTATGGCCAAAGTTCACCTGTTACGTCAAGCATCAATTTCGTTTAATTTCGCCATTTGTCCATCATATAAATTGAATGTGCTACTAAAACAAGAAAATTAGTTCTGCAAGTAACGCGTTCCAAACTAATTTGTGGCTTTTAACATTTTAGAGAAATTTAGTGCAAGATTACCACAACGCACTGAAGAATTTTTTCAATCCGAGTGCAGTTGTGCATTTATTTCATAGGAGGAAAATTTGGTTTCCGTCAAGTTCACGAGATGAATGACTTCAAAGATCACAATTCCGTCAATATCCAACTATTTTATTATCTTTTTGAGCAAGCCTGACTATAGTCTACAAACTGATCCGAGGAAAAATGATTAACATCAAACTGAGCCTGAGCTCAGATGCGGAGCAGCTTATTATCGCAACAACTATTTCTCAAATTGAAAGCCCTTCTTAGCGGAAAGCAATCGATGCAAAAGTATAATTGCAGTACCTTGAAATTCATGTGGAAGGAGTTCGACACCAAACTGCTGGATAATTTTCGAAAAATTATAGAAAACGCATCATTGGAAATTTGAGCAGGTTTTGGAACATTATTGGTCGTGAACTTTTTATCGATCGATAATTTTTTATTGAAGGTTGACAAGCCTGGACGACTCACTCTTATTAAATTATTGGAGCTAAAAACTATTTCTCGCCACAAAACAAAGCAGGGAACGACATAAACTCCCACTAAAAATCGTTAAACGAGCACAAAAAGTCACGTTGCAGTTTGCATTTCTTCATGAAATGCTCGACATAAATTAAAAACATAAGACAGACATTTGACACTCAATCTGACTTCATTCGGGCAAACGTTTGAGTAATAAAACCGCACAACAAGTCAGTCATAATATACAGCGCAAAATTACTAAATTCTGACAGGCTGACAAACAAGGTATTTTTATTCGTAATTTTCTTTAAACTCAAAGGTAAAATTTGAATTCTCGCTTCTGATTGGCCAAGCATAAAACGTTCTCGCTGGAGGTATGAGTTTTAATTTTGGAATCGGTAACAATTATTGTAGCCGAAATGCGTGATATGAGTTATAATAATGAGTTACTGTACGTTTTTATTATTCTCACTGACAGAAATGTTTTTTTTTCTTATGCTGTATGATGTTGTTTTAGCACAATTCACAAACCTGTTTTGAGCTTCATGTTTGTTAGCAAACTAAGTTCTTGAGGGAAATTACTTTGGACCGACTAATGTGTTAAATTTGCACGTTTCAGTGTCATGAAGGTCGCATAAAGGCTGAAATTGCGTCGGCAACCGCGTGCACGATGAAAGTGACTGTAAAAATGGTTTGTCATGTTACATGTAGTTTCTTCCTTATCAAAGCAGCGTCCTCATATTAGTATATGTAATCGCATGGGCCCGAGTAAAATTAAGGATTTATATCACGCGTGTTTTCAGAAGCTGTAGAAATTGCCCGAGTCGCTTCGCGACTCGGGCAATTTCTACAGCTTCTGAAAACACAAGTGATATTAATCCTTAATTTTGCGAGGGAACATGCGATTACTTGTTTATAATGTAGGGGGCAAAATTATAGGGAAACCTTTCAGACTTTTTAAGAGTCACTCAGACTTGAAACTACCCGAAGTGAAAATACTCTCTCGCAACTGACAAGAAAAACTTTTCAACTTACTGTGGTTAAATAAATTTCTATTCGGTCAAAGATACATTTGGCTGTTATGTACATCTAGAGAATATAGCCTGATTTTTATCGATGAAAGACACTTTACGACAAAAACAAAGCAAGTTTTGACAGTTTTATTTAAAGCGTACCTGTGTTTTGAAGTTTTTGCCGCTTTGATAACAACATCAAAAGGCGAGAGTTCAAACTTGCTTGTACGTTTGGCGATTTAATTGCTTTCTTTCACTTCTTTTAACCTTATTCTTTCTCCTGTTAAACGTATATTTTCCCTTTCAGCAAAATCTGTCAAAGTTCTTTTATTTAGGTCCGCAGAAATCCGCATTTTTTCAATGAAGTGATGCAACTTCAAAATCTTTTGTCGCCATGAATGAATTTCTTCGAGGTCTTCAATCGACTTCAACGTCGCAAAGTGGCCTGCAGGCGCCTAGTTAATGCAAGATTTGACACAAATAATTCCTTCCTGTTTAGCGTAAAATGCTGTTATTCACCTGTAGAATTCCTTTCATAGGTATCTTCCGATTTCATTCCTTTTTTATAACAAAATCTCCGGCGAAACATGCGAGCGCTCCGTTTGCAAATTTTCTTCAAAGTCCCGCCAAGCCAACTGAATGCAACGAGAACGACGCGCTCAACCAATCACGAGTGAGAAATTTTGATGCTCGACCAATCAGGAGCGAGTAATTTTGCCCTCAATAAAAAATGCGCTCGTCGTCAGCCAATCAGCATTCAGTAATTTTGCCCTCTATATTATAAAAAATGTTAATGTTTTCCCATATTGTTTACGTTATTATACATTTTTTTTTACGTTATTATAATAGCGTCAGCGATACTACGCGTTACTATTTGTGACGTAAGCGTTTTTGGAAACCCCCGTTTTTGCCGTCCACACTAAAACGTTAGACCTGCGTTTTCAAAAGGTTTTACCTTCGAATCTTGCCGTTCTTAACTGCGGGCGATCAGCGGTCTATTTTGAGTGGACCTCTGTGGAAACAAAATCAGGGCAGTACTCGATCTTTCAGCTATCTAATAAAATGGGAAGATTTCTTCGACTTTTATGGCCTCATAACTCTAGATTCTTCCGAGATATATACCGGATAGTACCCTGGATAGTTTATTGTCTGATTCTCGAAAATCAGCCACGAGCAGATATTTCAACAGGATATTTAGCGCGACATGTGGCCTTGGTTTCGAGTATTGATTCGCTAACATTGAAACGACGCGATATACTGAGAGGCCATTGCATGCGGCAAGATTCGAATGAAAAACATATCTATTTACTGGATCAGTTATCGATTTAAGGTGGCTCCATATAGTTATTGCCCAGTCTTCCAAATAAAATATACGCGACCTTATTGCCATCTTTTGAGAGTTTTGTTTCGCGATAATAAGCATAATATACACATACACGTAGCTTAGGCTTTCTCCTTTACAGAAAAGTCTAATTTGGCAGGCTTGTCTCATTACCATTGCAACCAATGTTTGAGTTGTTAGGCTTGTTGTTCAAGGCTAGCAAACCTCTCAACGGATTTTCTCGGTTTTTACACGGTAAATGTTCACGATTTTTGGTGAAACAGAAGAAACATTCATTAAGTCTAATCTAACAAAGCCATAAAAAAATAGGTACATAATTTTCGGCAATTTACTCACTTTTCATTTTTCACGTTTATTGGGTTTGTGTACGTACAAAAATTGTTGTATTTTCTTTGTGATCGAGAACAAAGAAAATCCTACCAATTTGTCAATTTTTATAAAAATTCACTGTGTGGAATGCGCGCAAAAAACGTTTTAGTTACCGTAAAAATCTCCTTATTTTCGTGACGTCATTAAAATGAACAAACGCGCGCTCGCGCTATTTTGGGAATACGTTCGTGTTCCAGTATCCTGTATGATGCCTAGTGATGTTGGATGATGTCTAGTTGCGTTGGATGATGCCTAGTGATGTTGATGGTGTCTAGCAACGTTGGATGACGTGTAGTGATGTTCGATGAGGTGTAGTTATGATTGGTGATGGATTAGGGGAAAACATTGTTATTGATTTTCAATTTGGTGTACTTGAACACGAACTTACAACCGCTATTTTCGTGCCCATGCCTCGCGCGCCAAAAAACTATATGGAGCCACCTTAAGCCATCTGAGGCATTGTAAAGTGGTTGAAGTTGGAAATAAGCCGAGTTGCAAGCAGTAAAGTTATATTTATCGCAAAGTTTGCTGGAGATGGGTCGATTTCGCAATAGTCGGGAAAATTGCAAATTCTTGCACATGTGCTAATACAGACGGTCATAACTTTTGAAATATTGAAATCGTACTGGGTTTTTTGCATATTTTTGCCAATGAAACACTACACTTTCCGGCTGCCTAGGCTAGAGTTATGAACTAGGTTCCAATTTTTAAAAATGAGCTTTCAAATCAAGGCCATTTCCAGCTTTCGTTGGATCGCGTTTAGTAGGGGTCATAATATGCATAATTTCGCGTTTGCAGCTTAATTGAGAGGCACATTGTTCCTCATATAGAAAACTAGAAAGGTTTTTGAGCAAATTGATATAAAATCCACTGCTAGTCAATGCGAATTAAATATTTTATAGCGCCACGAAAATTGCCTAGTTTTCAATTTTCGAGAAGTTAAGACGAGCCTTCGCCGGACAAAATATTCAACGGCTCCTTGCACGGGCAGAAAATCCTTTTGAACCAAACCAAACCTGTTTTATTTCTAGCCTAGATAAAGTCTTTCATTTGCTAGAGTTTGCAAAATTATTTTTCACGCGAAATTCAGTGGGTGGTTATTAAAGAGACACCCACTTAATAGTCGACTGTCGGAGTTGGGAGGCAAACGCCATGAAGCGGCGTAGCTGTTAAGTCAACTAAATTTTTTAATTGCAGTTTCTTCATAAGATGTTAATTCTCCTTTGATAAAAAAAACGATTTTTTCTTCAAATTTATTCTTAAACGGGTTGTTTAGCGAGTACTAAAAGATTATTAAACAAAGTTTACTAAACTCTACCCGAAGTCATTCTAGTACACTTATTGAACTGGCAAAGACACGCAACATCGCGATCACGGTTTATTTTCAAACGTGGAGATGTTCAAATGTTTTCATGTTAAGAACTGTGGATAGTTTTTCAAAGCGTGATCACAAATAGAAACAATTAAACTTAAATTAACTTAAATTAAATTAAATTAACGTCCTTTATTACAAAATACGTCTTTTACGTCAATCAAGCCTTGCCATGCGTTGCATTGAAGACAGCAAAGACGCAAAATAACACTCCTCTCTACATATTCTCCAAACCAATTTACCAACGTTATATTTCATGGTCTGTGTTCTCTTTACTTTGGCTGCTAGAAACTTGTCACAGTGTTTCTTTTGCGTGTTAGCGCATTTTAAAAATTCATTTTAAATATGTCATTTTTCTTGGCACTATTTGGCGGACAACACGTAAAAGCTTTCAGCTGTTTCTCAGTTTAACAGTCGGCTATCAATTCGCTACGTGCCGCTCCACTGAAACACGTTTTTACATATTAGGTTGCGTTTGATTCAGTGACCCTATTCCGGAATAAGAATATATTCCGGATTATTCCAGAATAGCCATTCCGTCCGTAGTACAATAAAACGGCTTATTTCCTTTCTGGAATAGTGCCCGCGATATAACACGCGAACTTGTTTCTTTTTGTAATTGACGTTTTGAAACATCTCTTTCATTTCTTCGTACAAGGAAATGAGGAGAAGCGTCTCTTCCCGACTCCAGGAGTATCATCCTTTTTTGAGTAACAACTCATTTTCTTCGCACATGGTCGCCAGTAGTAGCCATTTTGTTTGTTGTTTTGAAAAAGGCCGCCAGGCGAAGACGAAGTGACGTCATTATTCTGCACTAGCGAGCAGAATGCCTGGAATAAATTCCATGCATTATGTAATCGGAATCAAACGGGAATTCGGAGTTATTCCGTTTATTCTTATTCCGGAATAGGGTCAATCGAATGTTCATAGTACACGTGAAAGGATACCAGCCTTCCGCACTATATTGTCGAAGTGAATCGAAACAGGATTGAAGGTAAGTTCTCAATTCGTGATCTGTTTAAAATAGCCGTTTATTTTACACAGTTTTTAAACATACCCAAGTCCAACCCGAAATCTAGACCTATGCTGAATAGCAACAAACGCTTTAGGACTAACATATGAAGTAAAGATTCTTTACTGAAAATTATACTATTTCTCAACGACCCTGAGAACAACAAATCAAAGCTTGACATGGGATTTGAAAAGGAGACAAAAAATTGCTGCCTCTCGACTCACTGCCATTTTTCCTCTTTAAAAACGATTTTTTCACGAAGCAGTTTAGGGAATCCTGGCAGTTTGACGATGGCAAGTATTAGCCTCGACAAACAATAGGTTCCTGACTGTAAGATCGAACCATGCGCCAAGAGAGTTAAAAGCGCGCAAAGCTTCATAGCAAAGCCCAACGAAATAAGATGGGAAATTCTCTGTTGAGTAGCGAAACATAAATATATAACCTTATACGGTATTTCTGTAAACAGCAACGGACTAAGTGCTATTCATTTTTATATTAATCATTTACGCTCTTTTATAAATATGCTACACGCAACGCAAGCTTTATGCGTTATTCGAGTTGACGAGTCTCGACGCAACGCGAAATTTGTCTGTGAAGAAAACATGTTATTTTGCCGGATGGTTCTTTACGCAAAAAGTTAAAGATGCGATACAAGGGCGGATCTAGGGGAGGGTGCAGGGGGTGCGCACCCCCCCCCCCCTCCCCGCCTCAGATGACCTGCGGTTTTCTAATACAACTGGTATTCTGCAAAAAAAAAAAAAAAAAAAAAAACATGCAATGTGATACCATTCCTTAGTGGTGCACCCCCTCCTAAAAGAAATCCTGGATCCGCCCCTGCGATAATTCGTTTTCTTTAATGCTGTGTTCTCGTACTGTCTCGAATGACCAAACAAGTTGCCTATTAATGCGATGGTAACACAGCAGCTTAGGCAGGAGACATGCATACTGGCGGCATTCCGATACGTAGAGTATTCATTTGAGATGAAACATTTTACACAACGCCGGAGATAATCAATTTCAGAATTAGAAGGTGTTTAAAGTATCCAAAAGGAATCATCGTGTTAATAAACGAATAAATGATTTGGGAAAGTTCCACATGATAATTACCCGAAAACAAAAGGAAATGTGCTTTTGTTAAAGTGAGCAAACATATGCGTTGCTATATTTTTTGTCTGGTACAATAAGGCTACTCTACTTTGTTCACAGAACACAAACTGCAGCATTTAATTTTCGACTAGATAATTTATGCTCACATACGAGCGCGGCTCCACCTTTCGACACGGTTTTGTCAGCTGTTTGCAGGATTAAATGATAAATCTCTATGAATCAAATTATTCTGTTGTCGTAAAAATAAATTGTCATTGGAACGGATGCTCATCACGTTATGACTGTAATATATATAGTTAGCCTTAGCCTAACAGCGTCGCCCTTTGAAGAACCTCTGAACAAGCTTAAGTAAGATGAAACTTAATTTAGGTGAATGGTTGGAAGCAGAAGAATTAAGGCCCAGTTTCAACGTCGAACTTCACATGTGCAGAACCTAATGCAAATGAGAAAAATCTATTGTTCTTGCTCATTTGCATTAGATTCGGCACATGTGAAGTTCGACGTTTGAACCGGGCCTAAGATTGACGACCGGGCTATTTTTCAATTTTAGCAATTCTCAAAAACAGTATTACCCGACCGTCTGCACAGTACATTTAGACCGTACAAAACTTCACAAAAACAACTTTTTCTCCGTCTAGAATAACTATTACGACTATTTTCCGAATAAAATACACTTGTTGCTTGTCAAAAAATGCCCGAGAAACTGATTTGGAAGATTTGTTTACATAAAATCGCTTTTCAATCTTTGTAATGAATGAACAAACACATAAAAATGGACAACACAATCTTCTTTTGAAAAATTTTATTCAAATCTCCATTAGTTTATGTTTAAAAGCAAAACGCGTACCATTTAAAAAGCGCATCGAGGACGAGCCGTGTCTTCTATGAAATTCAAGAAATTAATACAACTGAATTTAAGCTAGACGTTTATAAACAATTCTTGAAAACTAACGAGAACACAAACAAAAAGTCAATCACAGATTGAAATCAAGATAAATTCCCATCGAAAAATGTAATTTGTTTTACCTTTAAGTCCCTCCGACGACTACTGTACTTGGAAATTCTTTAAATCTCCGCTTTGGTGCTGAAATCCGTAAAACGAACCCGTCTCTTCGCATTGCTAAAAACGTATATAGTTCCTCGAAGCAAGATTTTATCCTTGAAAGCTCTTCTTTTTCCACTAAAGCGGCTTCTGAGTATCCCTTAATTAGTATCCTGCCTTGAGCAGCAAACCGCAAAAAAATGTTGGGTGATAACGACTTTCATTCTCCGCTGCTAAATAAAAACAGCAAAAAATCCAGCAACGGCTAGTAGTGTTTACCGAGCTGACAGCTGTGTAGCCGCGCGAAAAACAAAGATCCCGGATGTTTTGTGGCGTCACATGCGGATGTTTTGCGACGTCATACTCGCCAGCGAGATAGCCGAACGCGTACGGCGGGCGTTCGGCGGCGGCGGGAAAAACAACGCGCCCGCGAAACATTCCGCTAGCCATGACCATGAAAAATGACGGGCATAGGTTCTATGAGTATGGTGCTCCGCCAGGCCTTCGGCTCGCGGGCTCCGCTATGAATTACAGAGCTTTTAGTCGTAACTCATATTTACGGAGTGAAATTGACTGTGATTTTGTTCAGGCCCAAAACAAGTAGCTATAACACCGAGTAAGGTGGGTTCATTTTACTGAGCAGTCTTCCTGTTTAATTGGTCTCATTAATATGTCCCGCCAATCTCCTCAGTAAAATATAATTGACAAGGAGCTAAAATCATCCCCCTTAAGAAAGAACCAGTCCTGTAAGAACGTAAATTATATTATGCACCCTCACAGTTAAAATTCCACCACCTTTAAAAGATCGTTTTTTTTTAACAAAAGTTTCCTTGTAGTGACAAGAACGGCAATTCACATTAACATCAGTTGCTGCTTGCCGGGCTGGCGCCTTAGCAAATTTCCCTTTCGTAAACGGTGCGGTCGGTGCCATTTTCGCGACACTTAGAAAAATTTTTACCAATTTAAGAATTATTTTTTCTATCATGCAGAAAAAGAAAAATGCAATTAATTACCTAGAATCGAACCCGGAACCTCTGAATGCTAACATCTCTCCTTCACCACTAGACCACTGGGTTGATCCGGCAAACCCCAGAAAAATTTAATTATAAAAGGTGTTTTTCTTAATATATATCAATAACGGGTCACCCTAACCCTAAATCTTACCTAACCGCGAATCTCTTAGGCGACAATATAAACGTTATTTCAGTCGAATTCATAAGGAATAAATACAGCAAGCGACACCCAACATTTTCATATTTTACAAACTAAAACAACGGCAGGGAAGTGTTTCTTTAGAAAAATCCAAATCCGGATTTCGGTTTCTAAAAACCCGAATTTGCTCTCGTCACTATGACTCAAGAACAGACCGTTATGAATCCGCATGATACACAATGGAGAATTAATATATATATATATATATATATATATATATATATATATATATATATATATATATATATATATATATATATATATATATATATATACCTGAATTTTTCAAAACGTGTTCAATGAAAATTTACGCAATTTCACTGCAACTAGCCCAAACAAGGGTTTTTATGAGCCCGATCAGCCCGAAAATGACAGAGAAGAGAGAGAAGAGGAAAAGGGAGCAATAGCGAGCGAAAAAAATGACTAGCAACAATCTATTATATTTTATACCTTTATATTAAAAACAAGGCCAAAAACGCTCACAAACGCTTACTTGGAGCGATATCGTTTTCAAAAATCCAGGTAGATATCTCGATAGATTGACGACAATGATTGGAAAAAGTGCCAAAAAGCCATTTTCAGCCAAAGTTGGCACTTTCTGGAACACTCCACAGCTTGAAATTATCTTAAAACCAACAAACGACCCCCCCCCCCCCCCCCCAGCCCCTCCCTTTCCCTTTAAGTGCAAAGATTGTCGTTACTTCCCATGATTCTCTACTATGACAGAATCAAACGTTTCGAAGCCAGTGCGCGCGCTAGAAATCAGTGGCTTACTTTGTCGGTTATTTTCTGTAGATTTCCTTTTGGCCGCCTTGAACAAAGTTTTCCTGAGGACATCATTAAGTCCCGTGAGGGAAAGAAAGCTGGCGATTGGCACAGTCTGTCATCGTCCTTATATCTTACTGTATTTCGTCTCTTTTGAGGCTAAACGGGTTCCACTTTTGATCTCGGGCCGAGACGAAAAGGTTACTGGGGATATTGTGCGCTTTGTTGTTGGCGGTAACAAGTCTTTTGCCTCAAAAAGGAGCTTCTACGGGTCATATCTATTAGACAGCAGCCGAATTGTTGGTGAATTTTGACCCGGCGAAAGACCCCTGTCAAATGCGAGTCTACATCCGGGAACTCGAATAAAATAACTGCGAAGACAAATGTTTGTGGATGTTTACTTGCCAAGAACGTGAGTTTTTTCGAGTTATTTGATGATATTTGGCTTGTGAGAATCATGGAAAAACTATGGGTAGTTCCCCGGAAGCCTTTTGACTTCTGCAAAGGAATTTTATTGTGTGATTTCCGGCTTGGTCAAGTTGTTGACAAATGCTGATCAGCTGAAGTGTCAGGTATGTCGATCCATCTGTTTAGTATATTCCGTGCAAGGCATAAAACAGCTTCTTATGTGTTTAGTTAAAGCAATAGTGCCTTAAATAGCCCATTCTGGGTTCTAGATTTATCTGCGACGAACGTTTGCTATAAACCGTATCGTTTGACCTGCTAAAAGGTTAATAAGACATATTTGTGCCTTGGTTGTTAATTTCGAATTTATTGCAAAGCTTTGTCACTTTTGCCGAGAGCAACTTGTCGTGAACTGCCAGCAATTAGGATGTCATTTTAAGCCTAACTAGATTCTTTTAAATGCTTTTCATTCGCCTTAAGTGTGAAATTGTTAAAACGTACTTGAAATTTCTAGAGCCATGCTTTATCAAATTCAGTCAGATATTAATATGCATCGTGTGACACAAATCCAAATATTTGTGGCTCCTGTCTCAATATTATGCTAGCAAAATGCCTTAAACCAGCTTTATTGTCATTATTTTAGTTCTTTTAGAAACATGTTTGGCGTATACGAGACTGTTAACCTTAATGAGATTTTTGTGGCCAGTACAATTTATTTTATATCTTTGTGAAAAGTTGTCTTGTTTACATTGAATTTCTTACTTCTGAGGTGCACATAGAAATGTCACATTTTTTACTCTAATTTGGTCGCTTTCAGATACATTCAGGGCACAGCTAAACTAAAGAAAATTTAACACAGTTAAAACAGCATCTTTCAACTAGTAGCTTCTAAGAAATGACCATATGCTAATAGATGGATAGTGTTTATGTCAAGTCGATTGAGGGCTTTCCCTTCTAATAATGAGCATGCCAATTCATCGTTCGCCGGCGAACGATAAATCAAGGGAAAAGAGTAAAACGGTTAATGAATTGCCGACAATGATCAGGAAAAGTACCAAAAAGCAATCTTCGGCCAAAGTCAGCGCTTTCTGGAACACTCCACAGCATTTGCTTGAAATATATACCTGAATTTTTCAAAACGTGTTCAATGAAAATTTACGCAATTTCACTGCAACTAGCCCAAACAAGGGTTTTTATGAGCCCGATCAGCCCGAAAATGACAGAGAAGAGAGAGAAGAGGAAAAGGGAGCAATAGCGAGCGAAAAAAATGACTAGCAACAATCTATTATATTTTATACCTTTATATTAAAAACAAGGCCAAAAACGCTCACAAACGCTTACTTGGAGCGATATCGTTTTCAAAAATCCAGGTAGATATATATATATATATATATATATAAGCAGAGTAAATATGGTTGACCAAACGAATGACTCCCAGTAGAAGGATCCACGTAGGATACGGTGCTTCTATGTGAATTAGTAGATAAGTGTATGAAGATGTGACATAGAAGCAAACTTCTAACTGTTCCAGCTATTTAATTCGACGTTTCGGCCTTCGGCCTTCTTCAGGTGGAACTATTTACAGGGATAAAAATTTAAAAAGCTAAAAATCCTAACAAGCTTACAGAGTCACAAATATTTATACTATAACTGAAAAATGTAAATAAAGTTATGTAATATGATAAAATGCAAAACAAAAGATTATGTAACGAATAAAATGGCAACAGACAAGAAGGCGCAAACAGCGAAAATACAACAATTCGTAAGAAAACTAAATTACAAAGTGTACTATAATTAGCTGATTAGGTGTTATAGCAGATGCGATTCTTAGATCTGAATTCACGTCTTTTGTTTAGGCCATGAGGGTTGAGTGTAAACAATTGTGCGGTCCAATAAGCTTCCCTCGTTAATAACAATTGATCAAGATAGGCAGCATCTCCCTGGCTAATGATTTTTTCAATGACAATGAAGCTAATTTGCGAAATCTGATGTTCAATACAATTAAAATGGATAGCCAACTCACAAGTTTTTTTGTTATTGAGCATAGATGATTTGTGGTTGTGTTCTGCAAGATGTGATTTATGCCAAAAATTTTTAATCCAAGACTCCAAATTTGAGAGCTTTGCCACAGGCCGTATTTACAAGATCAATCAAAGATTAACATGTACATCCAAAAACGTTATATACTTGGCCTCATGCAACAAATGTAAGTTGCAGTACGTAGGATCTACGTCAACAGAATTTAAAGTACGTTTTCGTAACCACAAATCATCTATGCTCAATAACAAAAAAACTTGTGAGTTGGCTATCCATTTTAATTGTATTGAACATCAGATTTCGCAAATTAGCTTCATTGTCATTGAAAAAATCATTAGCCAGGGAGATGCTGCCTATCTTGATCAATTGTTATTAACGAGGGAAGCTTATTGGACCGCACAATTGTTTACACTCAACCCTCATGGCCTAAACAAAAGACGTGAATTCAGATCTAAGAATCGCATCTGCTATAACACCTAATCAGCTAATTATAGTACACTTTGTAATTTAGTTTTCTTACGAATTGTTGTATTTTCGCTGTTTGCGCCTTCTTGTCTGTTGCCATTTTATTCGTTACATAATCTTTTGTTTTGCATTTTATCATATTACATAACTTTATTTACATTTTTCAGTTATAGTATAAATATTTGTGACTCTGTAAGCTTGTTAGGATTTTTAGCTTTTTAAATTTTTATCCCTGTAAATAGTTCCACCTGAAGAAGGCCGAAGGCCGAAACGTCGAATTAAATAGCTGGAACAGTTAGAAGTTTGCTTCTATGTCACATCTTCATACACTTATCTATATATATATATATATATATATATACGACGGATCTGAAAAGAATACGCACAGCTAGCGGAACGATATAGCATTACGAACTGCTCTGTGGAGCCTGTTTATTCACAGGGAGCCCATACAATCTGTTTGTGTAACACAATGACCATTTGTAATTTTATAGGAAATGTATGGGATTTACCTAAATTTCATATTATAGCGACTTATCGCCAAATGTATGTACTGATCAACGCTAAATAAGCGTTAAATTACCTTATCTGTTGTGTGTTGTCGTCCTTTTGCCGTAAAAGTGATATTTTGAGCGATTTTGAAGGATTCTGAGTTCGCCGTTGACTGTACGTCTAAGAGAAAGACGTACTCGAGACGTACAGTCAACGGCGAACTCAGAATTCTTCAAAATCGCTCAAAATATCACTTTTACGGCAAAAGGACGACAACACACAACAAATAAGGTAATTTAACGCTTATTTAGCGTTGATCAGTACATACATTTGGCGATACGTCGCTATAATATGAAATTTAGGTAAATCCCATACATTTCCTATAAAATTACAAATGGTCATTGTGTCACACAAACAGATTGTATGGGCTCCCTGTGGTTTATTCCATCATTTTATTCCTTTTAACCCTCGGACGTACAGGGGGGGGGGGGGGGGCGGTTGCCACCCCCCCCCCCCCCCCACTTAAGGTTTTTGTCCCATTTTCAGTAGCTGTTCATTTATCCTTAAGACACATTTTTGTAAAGTTTGGCGACAACCGGTTGCTATAGTAACGAGATGTGACGTCATTGCGGAGCTCTGCGGGTCGAAGGACCGCACGGAGCCCCATACTCATAGAACCCATGCACGTCATTTTTTCATGGTCATGGCCAGCGGAATGTTTCGCGGGCGGCGTCTGTACATGTGTTTCCGAACGTTGGGCAGGGCTAATTCGCGGGCGCGTATGACGTCCTGGATCTTAGCAATTTTGAAACCAAAGCGAGGCTTTGTTTTTCGCGCGGCTACACAGCCGAATGTCACGTCAGCTGTACGCTCAACACTCTTGTTGAGTTTTGTTAACCGTTGAGTTTAGCCGCAGTTTGCTACTCAAGACAGGTTTCACATTTCTCAAACAGCGGTCAAGACCGCATTTGAGGCTGCGTAATTCTGCAAGTCAAGCGAAAATGTAAACAAAACAAGACTTTTTTTTAATAGTTTTTATTGATTTAGAAATTACAAATGATACAAATGATACAAATGTTATTATTAATTAATTAATAATGATAATGACTTACGGTAACGTCGAAACGTCGTCAGCTTTTTAGCTTTTTAAAATTTTACAATGTTTTTAAGAAATGTTTTGTCGCAATTTTTTATAGTTAAATGTTTTTCTAAGTCACTTCTTCTTCGTAATAAATATTGATATCAACAATTATTAATAATTACTAATCATTAACATTCAACTAATATAGATTTGACATTAAAAAAAAAAAACACACACACAAAAAAAGCTATGTACAATGGTGGCATTACTACAATGTATCATTTAAGTGCATTAATTAGCTTCTCCCACATTTGAAAATGAAAAAGAAGTTTATTTTTTTCACTGGCAATATGGAGCTCAATATTAAAGACACGTCTAGTCCTAGCAATAAAACCTCTAAGTGTGGGTAAGCTATTATGACATTTCCTATAGTAGATATAATATTTACCCAATAACAAAATCTGATTAATTAATATGTAGTCTTCTACAATATCAAATTTTCCAAAGATCACATCTGACTCGTTAATTATTCCAATATGAACATCGTTATCTCTTAGCCAGGGCAGGACGTGTTTCCAAAAATTAGAGGATATTCTACAGGAGAAAAGTAAATGCTCGACGGATTCCGTTGCCTCTTGACAGAACGTGCAGCTTGGTGATTCAACAACACCAATTAAATTAAGTTTTTTGTTCGTAAAGATTATACAATGTAGAATTTTGTATTGAAATTCCCTGATCTTGGTGTCTAAAGTGCATTGAAAGGCCAATGTATAGACCTTTTCCCAGTCAATCTCTATATTTGAGTACTTGTTTGTTAATTTCTGTTTAGCGGTGGGCGACATTTGTTTTTGTTGCAAAAAGATTTGATACACATGTTTGGGAGAAATATCAAGAATTGGTACCACATTACCGCTTGTCATCTTAATAGTTGGGATACTTGGAATGGGACCTGCTACTGTTACGTCAGTACAATCTTTAATAAGTGAACGCCATTCTGCAGGAATCGAGTTGATAATACCCATAAGGAAAAATCTTTGTTCGGGGTTAATAAGTGAAGAAGTATCATACGAGAAGGAGTTATTTGCAGAAATTAAATCTCCTATCTTCACGAAACCTAGATTAACTATGTCCCTTCTGTACATCGATTTTTTTGTCAAAACAAAGAAATTTGTTATTCCAGATAATTTCGTTAATAATTTCTTCATAACAACTTGGAGTTTTCCCATTTAACTCTGACCACGCGTCGAAACATTCTTTGTAATATACCGGAAGATTGATTTTCAATTTAGAAGTTTGAAAGTTACAGTGTAATGCAAAACGTCCTCCAATAGGTAATAGAAGTTTGCATGGTCTAGGATTGTTTTCCAAGGACTTAAGTAGTCTTCGAATAGTTTCCTTAGACATGTTACTCGTTTTGCGCTAATCATAGATTGAATGTCTAACATTTTAAGTCCTCCCGTTTCTATCTCAGATATAAGAACAAGACGCTTCACTTTATCTTTCCCATTCCAAATAAAGTTGTAGAAGATTGAGTTTGCCTCTTTAATTAATTCTTTTGGAATAGGTATAACAGATGCTCTGAACATAAGTTTTGGGATAGCAAAGGTTTTGACTATCTGTATTCTTCCTAAAAGGGAGAGACCTCTCCATTTCCATATGTTGATTGATTTCTTTATACCCTTTAAAGTTTGACTAAAGTTAAGGTTGTTTCTTTGTCTTTTGTCATAACCAAAGTATATCCCCAAAATTTTTATAACTTCACAAATACTATGTTTTGGGAAGTCTTGCTCTTGCAGAAAAATATTTCCCAGAGGTACTATTTCTGTTTTTTCATCATTTACCTTTAAACCAGAACACTCACCAAAGGATTCAAGAATACGAAACAAGTTTGTATAAGATGTTTTGTCTTTTATGATACAAGTCATGTCATCTGCAAATAAAGATAGTTTTATTATCTCTTCTCCAATTTTTAGCCCCTGTACACTGCTATCCTCTCTTATTTTTATAGCGAGAGTCTCAAGCGCTAATATGAAGAGATAAGGAGAGAGTGGATCCCCCTGTATGACTCCCCTACCTAACAAAAAAAGGACCCGTCGTAAAGCCATTATTCATTACACAGCTGGATGCATTTTTATACAGAACACGCATCCACTGAATAAAAGATGGGCCAAAGTTAAATTTATGTAAAGTTCTGATTAAAAAATGGAAATCTAGTGTATCAAAGGCTTTTTACTCGTGGCGAAGCACACGAGTTATAAATCCAGCTAAATCCGGCGTTGACTTTTCTTGTTTTTTTTTTTCGTGTCACATTAGCGCATGCAAATTTATGCACGCATATTTAAGTCTATATAGACGGCTATATGGCTTTCGGCCATGAAATACATACCATAAAATCTCTCCGTATGTGTACTCGAGAAGCAAGATAAAGAACTACTGCGTACAACTGCACACTTTCAAGACAATTCAAGGCGTTCATGGATGGATAGGACCGTTTGATATTGTGTTCGCCGCTTATTCCTGTGGGATTTTTGCTCTGGCAAGTTCTGTGTTTTATATATTAAACTTGCCATTTGCTTAGCGATCGAGCTCCGGGTCGAGCTTAAGTGTCAGCTACTGAATCTAGTGAATGCAGTGTAGTCTTACTTTTACACCCGTGTATACGTGAAAGCATGATGAGCAGGTTATCTGCAAGGGTGTTTAAATAAAATTCATTCTCTCACTCACTCACTCACTCACTCGCTCCTTCCATCAGCTGTAAACTTAGTGAGCAAATGCTTTGTTACGAACACGTTTCGTAACAGGAATTCAACGTGAATCAAACGATAACAATAATTAATTTGATGTAAACGAATATAGACAACAATAAGCTTACAGATGTTTCGCATTTGGAGTTTTTAGTGCAACATTAAAATCGATCTAAAAGGATTTTGCAACCTAAACACGCGTTCTGATTCGTATCTAGCTAAAAATAATAAAATTTAGTTCGTAGGAAGTATGTGCTCTTGGACAGCGCAGTCATTAAGTTTGTGGCTTAGTCCCGGACGGCCCGAGTTCGAATCTCCATGAAGTCCTTTTTTTTTTTCTTTTTTCGAACTGGACATTATGAAAGTAATGTACTTTTTTTTTTCGTTCGTCAAAAATCCTTACGTTTAATTTAAAAAAATATATATCGAACTGTGTCAGTGTGAAAACGTATTAAAGATTACGGCAATATTGCGTTACGCGTTACGCGTTACGCGTTAGCATTTCTTCTTCTCGGGTTGGCTCTTAGGAGCCTTTGATTAGATATAATTTTAAGCTTATGTTTCTCTGTAAAAGCACTCAAATCACTTGGGAATCAATGCTGCAATGAGTTAAAGGCGCCACGAGTTCAAGCTGTGTACAGCTTCTTGTTCAAAGTCAATTGCGATCAGAATACCCGACCAGCTGTTTCGTTTGGTGTAATCTACAATATCGTCAATCGTTCTAATTGCATCGAATATGGACCTACCTTTAACGAATGCATTCTGATTAGAATGTATTAAATTTGGCAAGACCTTTTCCAGGCGTTTTGCTAAAACTTTAGAAACAAGACTTGAATTTTATATAGTTCTAACTTCACTCGCGTGGCCTTATGCAAATATGTTTGTGTATTTTTTTTCAATTTTGATTTCGAAATCAGTTTCTCGGGCTTTTTTTTGACAAGCAACAACTGTATTTTATTTAGAAAGTAGTCGTACTAGTTATTCCAGACGGAGAAAAAGTTGTTTTTGTGAACTTTTGTACCGTCTAAATGTACAGTGCAGACGGTCGCGTAATACTGTTTTTGAGAATTGCTAAACTTGAAAAATAGTTTCACCTTAGTCAAGCTTGTTTAGAGAGCGACGCTGTTAGGCTCAGCCTATCTATATATATTAAGTAACATGTGGTCACGCCATTTTTGAATAAAAATGCGCGTTTTCACCTTTTTTTAGTGACAAAACATATAAAATGCTACCAAAAACATGTTTAATTGTATGTTATTTTGCAACTCTAGCAAACCAATATTTGCAATTTCCACATTTGCCCGATAATTTTGAATATTAATAAAATTCAAGATGGCGGCCGTCTTGGCGGTCATTTTGGATGACGTCACGGACCCTCAGCAGCGTCACAACCCATAATATTTACCTTATCGTGTAGTGCACATCGCGGGCTATCTATTAGATGTAAAATATTTCCGAAATATTGCAACATCGCAAAAACCCAAGGGGGGGGGGGGGGTACAACAACCCCCCCTTCCCCCACTTGTACCACGGTGAGAGTATAAGTTTGCGTGTACGTCCGAGGGTTAAACCATTGCCTTTTTGGAAACTAAAACTCCAAATGACCGAGTGTTAGATTTTCGAATATATTCTTGAAAATACTTCCTTAAAAATCATTTCATTATCATTTTTAAATAATAACAAGAAGCTGTACACAGCTTGATCTCGTGGCGTCTTTAACCCATTGCAGTATTGATTCCCAAGTCTTCTGAGTGCTTTTACGGAGAAACATACAATTACATGATGTCTAAAAGTGAGACTACATTCAAGGCTAAACTGCGGTTATATACCTCACAGAGACTGATTGAAATTGACTGAAAGAAATTAATGCGGAGCGTTTTCAGAATACTCGGCTGGCCACTACCCAGATGCATGACATTCAATTAAAAGTGGCTGACACTAAAAACCTCGATCGCTAAGCAAATGGCAAGTTATATAAGACACAAAACTTACCTGAACAAAAATGTCATTCTGTATGACCCTTAAAAATGGTTTGATCATACGCTTGAATATACTATAAGACGGGACATTTTTGATGTCGTTCGATAATCAATTCCATATTCTAGGTCCTTGAAACAGGATCGAAAATTTTTTAATATTTGTTCTACAGATATGAGGTCGTAAAAGTCAGAGTATCTTGTTAAATATTGATGAATCTGTCCAAAAGAACGATGTGAGTAAAAGAAATAGGTAAAGCATCATTATGATATAGGTACATGAAAGAACTGACTTGGAGAGAGTAGATACTAAAAACATCAAGGATTTTCAAATTTGCAAAAAGAGGTTTACTTGAAGCCTTGTAGTCAGCTTTAGAGATCGCCCAGACTGATCTTTTCTGTAGTAGGTAAATTCGTTGTAGGTTGGTGACATAAGTAGAGGCCCAAATTAAATTGCAGTAAGTAAGATAGGGGTAAATAAGTGCATAGTATAGTGTTAGAAGAGATTTTGAGGGCAAATAGTATTTAGCTTTATAAAGTAACCCGACAGATTTAGAAATATTAGCCGCAATAAAATTTACATGAGTTTTCCACTCAAGGTGCTGATCAATATAAACTCCGAGAAACTTAGTATTGTCTACTTGTTCAAGTACATTGTAGTACAATTTGTATTCTATTACGAAAATAGTTAGTTATCCATTGATGGGCTGTCCCAGTGATGCCACATGCTTCCAATTTAGATAGTAATATTTCGTGGTTTAGGGTATCAAAGGCTTTTGATAAGTCGAGAAATATACCGGCTAAATATTTTTGGCAGCCAACGGTATTAGCAACTTTGTTCATAAAATTCCATGAATGTGTAAAGAGATTTAAAGCGTTTACCACGCGACGCTCATCGCGGGTTTCTGCCCGACTGGGAAGTTAAGCGGCTTTAAAGCAAACTGTAAACATAACCCGAAATGGAAAATATTATGTAAAGGAGAATAGAATAAATAGGTTAACGTAGATTTATTTTGAAAGGTTTCCGCTACGACCAACTGACCTCCAACCTCAACGGCGTCTGTGTAAAATGAGCTGCTTGCGGGTCGCAACCGTTTGATAATATAGTTTGCTTGCAGTGCATGCCGGGAAGATGGTAATATCCTCCTTTGGACTTACCTGTTATCCCCAAAATGATTGACGGCGAATAATACAAATCTTCAGATGCTCCTGAATGATAACATGTAGCAGAGAAATGTCATTCTTGCATTGCATTGCATATAAACGCGTTTTATTGTTATGAAATGCGTTTATTACGTTATGATCGGAGAAAAGAGTGAATACGTGAATACGCGCATGCGTAATGAACGGGTTATCGGTAACAGTGGCTTACGATTCATTAACTCACTCATTCCTTCCATCAGCTGTAAACTTAGTGACGTAATGCTTTGTTACGAATGTGTTTCGTAACAATAACAACGTGAATCCAGCGATAACAATAACTCATTTGTTTTAAATGAATATGGACAACAATAAGCTTAAGGATGTTTCGCATTTGGAGTCTTTAATGAAACATTAAAATCGGTCTAACTGCATTACATCGTTTATCGCAGCTAGGCTGCCATCACCGATAAGTTTACGTACATAATATGTTTTTTAATCTTTCAACTTTTTACTTCAATTCCGTATGGATGTCGTAGAGAGAATACTAAATGGGAATACTTGCGCCCTTTCAGTCGTTCAATGAGCTCTTTGTACTCTTCGTGTGAAAGTTTGCCAGCATAGTCTTCGAAGATGGCTTTCGTTTTTTGCTTGAGGGAGTGTAAAAAAGCACGATCCATGCCACGTTTTCCCTAAACGGCTTAGCGATGCTGGTTATCTGCTGGATCAGAACCCACACACTGATGCCACTGTGACGCGCGCTAAAGCCTAGAGAGACTAGCTTGTGCGGCCTTTCAACTCTTTCGAAGCGGCCCAGTCATCGAGAATGATGAGCGTGTTCGTCTTCTCAAAAAAGACACTAGCCAGAGTTAACCACCCTTCAATCGCTTGATGCTGGCAGTTGATCACTACAATGCGTGGCTCATTATCCACGAAACCATCGTAGGTATTGTTATGAATGAAGGTTGGGCAAATTAACACGATGTAATCGAACTTGCCCCTGAAGGGACCGCAAAGTTGGTCGACGAGATACCAACCAGAGTCAGTCGGCCCAACAATAAGAGCATTAAAGGGTAGCTTTCTTGAATCCATTCCATATATATATAGCTTTCTGAATCGTGATGTTTGGCCTAATACTGAACTGCCTCTAGCTGTTGGCCCATTATGTTCATCTGCGAGTCAATAATGGGTGTAGCCTGTGAACAGGCTTTTTTTGGGGGGAATTGGGTTAGGTTAAAATCGGCGAGCGACCGCCTCGCTCGCCGATTTTAACCTAACCCAATTCCCCAAATAGAAGCCTGTTCACAGGCTACTAATGGTGTAGATGTGGCAGAGTCCATTTCCAGAGCCAGAGGTCGCTCTTTCAATCGCAAGGTGAATGCGTACGCCACAACCGTGTAGGCTTGTATCAGCCACTGAACGCAGATCGATAAGAAGACCGAACGTATTGCCAGCAATGTATTTGGTCAGATTCATATTAGGTCTGCCCCCTCATGATGATTTTTTTTTTCCCGAAGAATTGGCTGATCTCAGTCCACATGTCCTTATCATCAATGCCGTTGTTGTAAATCCTGTTGGGTGAACCGTTAATTGTTACGTTTACTTTGGTGATGTCTGGGTTGAAGTATTTTTCTGAGTCTCTGGCGCCTGCTGTATAAGGCTCGATAAATAGCAAGAGAATGGTCTTGAGTGATCTGCGCTGAGGGTTAAAACGGAATATTAAGCCTTGCGTCGGAGCCTTTCACAAATGGAATCACCTCTTCTCGCATAACATGGTCGTAGGCGAACTCCTTTCTGCTCGAATAAACGCTAGTCGCCTCATCGGCCAATGATTTGCTACGGATGATCTTGTATTCTAGCTGGATAATTATCAGCTTGTAAACCAACTTATTTGCGTCTCAGCCCTTCACGACCTGAGATGCGGGGGCAAGAGTTACTTCGATGATAAGATCGTTGTACAGACCCTGTGGATATAAAACACCATGGTCAGTCAAAATCTGATGGTATAGATGGATGCGGTACTTCTTTTTGTAAACACCGTTCAGTTTATTTTCTGCATCCACGCCTGAGGTCTTCTTGTCGCCTGCATTTGAGCGAATCTTACACAAATCCTCACTCTGAATTCCTTCCAGCAGCATGTTATTGCGATCATCCTCTGAGAGGAAAAAATCCTCATATATTTTGTAAATGTCATAACCAACGGTGTCCTGAAGAGTTGTACCTGCGAATTTCACAACACGCTTGTCAACAAGCGCTCGAGAAACATTCTGGACGAGAAAGTTGTTTGCGTGGCCGCCTGTAAGATCGATGTCAAAAAGCAGGGACAGTGAGCTTGGCACGATTACCTCATGTTCATTCAGCTTGGGCACAGCGACGTACAGGGTCTCGCCAGGTTTCGCCTCATTGCGGTCAAATGTGCGCTTTACGGTGCGCTCAGCTTTCATAGCTCGAAGAGTCTTCTCTTAGTGCGTGGGTCGGAGATTTGCTTGCACTGAGCCTAGAATAGCACCTTATCCAATACCAGACCAAATTCAGCTGATTTTGCAACCCTATACTAGACTAGACACCGACAATTCCTACCCTCTTCTCAGACTTGCTATTTTTAGAACCGTATCACTTATCAGTATTTTTAATGGCAAACCATTTGTCAACAATGTTGCCGCATTGATTTTATTTCCGTTAAGGGAAGGCTGTTTCTCTTTCGAGTTTCAATTCTTCATACCACTGATCAGTTTCCCGACAAATGATACCCTATTCTAGACCAAAACTCTCTGATTTCTATACCGTATCCCAGACTAAACTGCTTGAAAACCATACCCTTCACAGGGGCACATACCCATATAGCTTATATATATGAGAGTACTCCCCCCCCCCGGAACTTTATCCCCCGTTACGAAAAACAAGGGAATGTGGAACGTCAAGCGGAGAATCGATTTTTAAGGCCCACCTTCACCCAAAAGACGTTGCGGTCGTTTGTTTTTGTTTTGAAATGCTTTATTGTTCATACGCGTGATCTGATTGGTTGCACGCATTCAAGCGTGAAATCGTGTTACACGAAATTCAGCACAGAAAGTGATCACGGCGCGCACAGCATTTTGGGTGAAGGTGGGCCTTTAAATAGCCTTGCTTCTGTTACCTTCCGTTACAAAAACAAGGTGATAGAAAGCATTTGCCACAGGCTAATTTCAAAGCTAAAATTTAAAAATGAAAAAAATGAACGATTTGGAGAACACCGCCGTTCCATCATAAACCATCATCAACTCAACGATCCCACTCCTGTCTCCCTACATTTCAATCAAGCTGGACATTCAATCAATGATGTTCTTCTAATCCCACTTGAACTCATACGCAGCAATCGTGACGCAGTGAGAAAGGCGAGAGAGGCTCATTTGATACACAAAGGGAAAACGTTGTCTCCTCTAGGAATAAATAGACGTGACGAAACTCATTGACATACGACACCTAGTCTCCTGCACCAATAATAATCTATTGTTTTTATTTTCATAATTTCAAACTCTTATTTGTAACGAACTTTTAGTTTTAACTTCATTTTTCATTTTTCTGTTACCCCTGAAGAAGGTTTGTTTTCAAACCGAAATATTGGGCAAATTCGTTTAAATATAAATTTTGTTTTATTCTTTTATTTACTCCTTCATCGCCTTGCCGTAAGGATCAGTTTGCCGTTTTCTGATTTCAACCCTTTAATCCACAATATTAAAATTTAAATTCTCCTTTCTTGTTCCCATACATTTCTTATAGACAGAGGTGGGGAGAAGTTGTTAAATTATCATGTGCTGAATTCTCATGACCTCTCTGCATGATTAATTATTATTACAAGGAGAAATTTCTTACCTTTAAAGGTTCAGTTAATTTAAGAAATTAAATTAATTAAAGTCCTGTTTCAGTCCGAATTCAAGCCGACCCTTCAACATATTTTGACATTGTTTGCCTTAACCCTTTCACTGCTGATTTTTTTTTTAAAAAGGTATTTTTTACTGTTAAATCGTTTTTTTGGGGAGTAACATGGCCAAATGTCAATAAACATTGCTAGAAAAGCAATTTGCTACACTCGCACTACAGTATGAGCTAGTTTCCATCTTGAAAAGTGTAATATTTAAGTTTAGCGCATGCGCATAAGCCAAAAAAAAGACTTTTTTGCGGAATCTTTCTGATTATTTTTTTTTTGCTTCTTTTACTTTCCCTTTTTCTCATCTTTTCTTCTCTTCCTATCTTCTACTCTCTATTACCTTTCTATCGGCCGGAAAAGGTTTGGCATAAGCGCTAAAAAAACGCTGGAAATGAAACATTGTTCAGTTGCAGGGGTATTGACCTAATTTACCACCTAACTTTGCACCAATATTTGAACATGTTTTTTTCGAATAACTCTGCTAGAATTTGGTCCATACTCAAAGTGTAGGCACGTGTACATGGATCTATCCTCGCTGTATCAGTTGAGCATCAAAATTATCTGGCAACGTACAAATTGATGACGTCACAAGTGGTGCAATGTCTGCTACTCCAAATGTTGACAAAAGTCGACTTTAGCAGCGAAAGTGTTAATGTCTGACTGTTAGCTACCTTTCCCGTAAATTGTGGCTGTCTTCCAATTGTGTCCTGTCATAATGCATCAGTCAATTCCAGCTATGCTCATCCCCCAGGGCATTAGTCTATTCCAGCTATGCTCATCCCCCGGGGCATTAGTCTATTCCAGCTATGCTATTCCCCCAGGGCATTTAAGACGGGTATTTGATCACGTTCGAATCCCGGGGTCTAGCATTAGCTTACCCACAGTGTACACCGGGGCATTTGACATCCTTGTGTTTTCAACCTCGTAATGGGTCACTTAAGAGTAAAACCACCTCTCTGTTGACTAAGTTAATGTCTTAAATAACTTTTCGATGAGTCTATTGGCAGAATTTTCCTTTTTTTGGCTATAACCCGGGACATTAGCACAGCCTTTTTGACCCCGCCATCGGGTATGAGTATTTTGTGAAAACAATTGGCAAATACCCAGAGGTTGTCTCGGGGGTAATAATTGAAATACTGGAATTCATTGATGCACAAAATCGCTTCTAATTAAAGAGTTTATTGTTAAATGTTTTGTCTCCAAGCTTCTAGGATCTAATGGATGGAAACTTGAATGATCTAGCACCACCAGAAAAACCTGGTGACGAGGAAATACCATTGACTTCTTTATCAAGTCCTGCACTGAATGGGCGCCAGCGAGCCAAAGCATTGAGTTGGCTGTCTCTACAATCACTGGGAAGCAATTTATTGCGTGCGGCATATGGTAGCACAGACACTGGAGGCTTATCGGTACTTGAGAAAACTCCTTAATAGAATTCGAACTTTTCTGAATACAATTCGCCATGAAAAAAAAAACGGAATCCAATGCCAAATCATTCCCTGACATTTTTATATCTGAAAAATTTATGAATTGTAAGCTTAAGATTCTAGGTTTAAGGTCGCGGGGGACAGGTTCCGCTCATTAGTATGCATTTATGAAAAGAGTATGCACGAAGTGCGACGGCTGATACCGAAAATGCGCGAAATATTCACGAACAGGCTCTGTAATGTTTCTGCATCAATAATTGCACGTGCAAAGCGCTGTCTGGTAAAATACACTATTTTGGCCGTGTTTTCACGAGCGAGCAAACCAGGTCGCTTAAGCTTGTCGGCAATTAAACAACAAAGAAGGGCATTGTATTGTCGTTCTTTTGTGTTCTAATTTTCTATTGTCTTAACAAAAGAAAATATATCTACAGGAATGTTAAGCGAGAAAAACCGCCTCGTGAAAACACAGCCTTTTTAACGCATTGTTCTTTCCGCATGAAGTGTTGACATTAGCGCGTGGATTAAAATTAGCAAAATTACCATAAATTTATATTTTTTGCATTCGTGTTTGCTCGGGAAGCCTTCGGAAGCGTAAAAACAAGCAATTTTGTGTCCAAGAATTCAGCGCGGCTAGAGAATTTCATGAGTTGACACTGCAAGGAGGCAAACTATGTGTATTGTAGATTGTCATATCTGACTCGAAATTTTTAAATAGGCTTTCAAAGGGAAGATATGAGGCTTCAAATTCTAACATGGCTAATAACTTTTAATTAAAGTTGAAATAAAAAAAATCGGAGTCAGATATGACACAATAGACGTTTTGACGGATCAGTGAGTGGGGAAATCAACTTGCTTTGTGTTCTTCTCGAGGAGCAAACTTGGACACAAAACCACGTTTTAAGAAAAGATAACTTTAGTGGCTTACAGTATTGCCGCAAGCGCGATCCCTTCAGTAAAAAAACAATCCTTACGCACTTCCATTATTCGCCAATATCTCTGTTAAATTTTAGCGAAATCGGCTTTCAAGCCTTCACGATATAACGTTTTTAAAAGTGACACCCCTGCCAAAATTTTGCCTTATGAATTTATTCATGGCCAAGTATCCCCCGCGACCTTAAAGCAGTATTAAGAGTGATTGTCAGAGAAAACCAGGCAAAATTTAAAAAATGTCAATGGAAGGGGGTCAGCAGAATCACTTCATACTAACATCATAGATAGGCTAGGTGGACTTATGGACAAATATACCAAACTTAGCTCTTTAACTGTTCTGGCATTAGAGATATAATTGGTGAGCAAAGCCTCGCTCGTTCATTTGTGATTCTTCTTCCCAACTCGTGAATAAAAGTCGTACAAACGAACGAACCGTGAAGTAATTTGTTTATTAAATGCATACTGAGATTTGCACAACAGAAAAACAAGACGAAACGATTGAATTATCAACACTTTAGTAGAAGGGTTCTTGGTTTATTGTCAGACTCAACTTTCAAGTGGAAAAATTCACCGAATTCACACATTTAACAAAAATAACTACGACAATAATTTTTTCCAAAACTATAACAAGACTATAAATAATGAGGACAACTTAAAAGATACATGACTGAAAATTCTAACATGATTGAACAATGAGTAGAAGTTCGAGAAACACTTATTTTTTTATCTAAAAGCAGGCCCTGCTAAAAGTAAACAATTTATAGTTTACGAAAACCATGTAAGCTTGCTTACTTACTCTGAATCGGAATCCAGTGGTCTAATTCGTTTGTATCTTTTTGTAGAGGAGCTTTCTCGAACTGTTAGAGTTGGAGATTGATTCAAAGTGTTCACTGAAACAGTTATTTGTCTTCTGCTGATAACGGCACCCGTAAATAATGACAGTGGTTGCTGGCACGCTTGTTTGTTTGCATGAAGCTGAGCTAGAGAACTCTCGACTTTTTTTTTGTGTAGCAGTCGGTTGTTGTCGAAGATAGGATGTCGACTCGGTTGATTGTTCCACTAGCGCTTGTTCGTCTATAGATTCCTTTACGGACAAAGCGCCGGAGATCTTCGAAACGACTCGAAGCCATTTTTCAACTGACAGAAATGCCGAGGAGGGCGAAGGCACACTGAATGGCGGAAATTCCCGTGTACAATTTTTGTCACTAGTGAAAAATGTCGTGTCGCGATTCTGATTGGTCATACGATATTCATCACTAGTGAGGAAAATCGTTTGACCAATACAGTGTTTTTACTGACGTCATATCAAAATTAAGAAGCAGTTTTCGATTCTAAAATGTTTATGGAATTGTAGAGAGCTTAAAACTACACATCTGGGCCAAATTTTGAAGCGCAAGAGCATTTCATTCAAGAGTTATAGGCGAATGAGTATAGACATTCTTAGTAAGAAATGTATGGAGCGGCCATCTTGGTGTCCCACTTAGGAACACCAACATGGCGGCCAAAAATTTAAAGACTTTAAAGTCCTAATAACACCAAAAAATCTCATCACAAAATATTGTATTCACTATAAGAGGAATGAAATCGGCTTATAAGCATCTATAATTCATTAATAACTTTCAACTAGTTCAATTTTGTTTATTTTCACGGCCTATCTGAAATAGCGTGACGAATTGCGTGACACATTTACAACCTTTATAAATCGAAAACGAAACATCGTTAAAACCTGAAACTTTTTGTGAAAGATTATAACACTGGTATCCACATGTCATGTTAGAAACGGCTTTGTAGGATCATACTTTAGATTTTTTTTTAATTTTTATGACGTCATGTGAAAACACTCTATAGGATGGCTTGTCATACGTGGAGGGACGATTTTTATCTCATAGTTTTCTGGTATGTAAATCTCAGTACGTATATAATAAACAAGCCTTATAATTAGAGGTTTGGCCATTCCCTGTTTCTCTCCTTATGGCGCTGACATGTATCGGTATGTTAGGTTGAGTTGCTCTTTGGCCATGTGCCACAATTGTTTGTGGCGTGACCGTTGCGCAATTTTCCCTATCACAGCTCTTTCTAGAATGATTAGCGACATACAGTGGTTCCGAGTCTCATTATGTTCTAGCTATGGCACACTGACGAGGGCATAATAAGCCCGAAACAGCTGTTTGTGTCTGCTTTCTAGTTTGGAGTGCTGATCATGTCAGGTTTGGCCGACCGTAGTGCCATTTCGAGAGAATGCCTTTTCACATTGTTTGATCGGTCCTTCCAGTGGTCTTAATCACTGTTTGTATTTGATCCAATGTGACGCAATGGATCGTTCACGGTATCTGCAGTTTAGTTGACTCCTTATAATTACTCTGTATCACCCCCTTGGGATGCCAATTTTCTGAATCCCGCAAAATTTTCAAAATGAAACGAGCGAAGTTTATATTTTCTATGTGGCACAACACAACATAGAAATACTTGCTAAAATTCCAAACTGCTCGAAACATCCACAGGAAAAAACTACAGCTTGTTGAATTTTAATACACACCTATTAGTTGATACCTGTGAAAAAGCAAAAGTTGAGGTAGAACACACAACTATGACGACAATACTTAGACGATTACCAAATCGCAGTCTCCTACTATCCATCTTTCAAAAACGCTAATAATAATTTTTGGCCATTGAAACAGGACGATGCTAGGGTACTTAAATTTCTCGAAGTTACTCGACTTTGTCGAACTTTGCCTTACAAACACACGAATCAGTCCACTTTTGAAGCTTCTTCTGCAGTAATCTTCTGTCAAATACCCTCAGCTGTAAAGACGAACACCTGAAAACTCGAAATACGTCCACTGGTACATTTGAAAGCGATGAAAATGCTGAACCATAGGCTGAAACAAGAAAATAACATGCCAAAGAACGGCGCCATCTTGGAAATGAGAATTCGGGAGGGACTGGAACTTGTCTACAAAACATGACGTTATATCCACCACGGTCAAACGTCCGAGGCGTTTTTCGTTTTATTTAGTGGGATTTTATTTAATATTAAATGGAAATATGGGCCAGGATGTATAAAAAATTAGTTAACGTTACTATCTTTTAATTTTTCTCAAAATGATGAGCTTTTTTCCCGTTGAAAACTGACCAAAACTCTTTGCGCCTGATCAAAATTATGTTGGCAAATGATATGGCGCCGACAATTCTGCAGTTCACAGTTTTTAAACGCTTAGAACTTTTTTGGTAAATTCTCAAAACGTTTGGTAAATTGACAGTGTATTGGCAATATATTAAACTTTAAACAGTGAAAATGACAACCTTACTTCACGGTTCGTTCGCTTGTACGATTTTTATTCATGAGTTGGGAAGAATCACAAACGAACGAGCGAGGCTTTGCTCACCAATTATATCTCTAATGCCAGAACAGTTAAAGAGCTAAGTTTGGTATAGTTGTCCATAAGTCCACCTAACCTATCTATGATGTTAGTATGAAGTAATTCTGCTGACCGCCTTCCATTGAAATGTTTTAAATTCTGCCTGGTTTTCTCTGACAATCACTCTTTAATTTAATTTCTTGCTATAGGCAGATGAAAATGGAGAACATCCTTACAAATTACACGGGGCTTCTTTGTCTGGAGACGAGACGGAAGTTAAAAACATGATTAACAATGGCGCTGGTAATGAGTAATGTTTTTGTTAACTTTTCACTCGGACAAAATACATGTAGGAAAAACGTCCCAAATTTCATTTTGTAAAATATCGGAAAACAACAATGCCATGTTAGATAGCATGATAAATAGCACTACAGGAATCCGTACAACTTTTAGTAGCTCTTTTTTCATGATTTATTGTGTCCACAATTAGCACTGCAGTGCTAAACACTTCGATACTTAAAACAAATTGAGCAGTTTCAAACTCAGAGAAAGAAATTGCACAATAAATTCACCAAGCTCCGATCAACTCTCATGGACGCTTGTTTTCGCAGGCTGCTTGTTATGCTTTATTTACAGTGTCCCAAATTACCACTGTGGGGCTAAAATTACCTTATTTTTAACCCGTGAATACGCGCAAGCGTAATGAACGGGTTATCGGTAACGGCGGCCAATTCACTCACTCGCTTGCTCGCTCGATCTCTCGCTCGTTTCTTCACTCAGATGTAAACTTTTTCCGCATATCTACGTTGAAATAACAAAATTTGACCTCGCTAATTACTCATGCGCGTAGCGGCCTGAGTTATAAAATGGGCTCCGTGTTTCTTTTTTATTGTTATTATTTGTTGTCACGATTTTGCATGCAAATTTATTCACGGATATTTTTATTTGTGCATTTCCGGTTCATAGCTTTGCCCTTTGCACTTCCGGCTTAGTGACTTCCGGCAAAACATCGTCACTGAAGCGTCACGATAGCGTCTCCTACAACCCTACTCTCATTAGTAATGCTCACGTCAGGTATATATTATACTCACAAGAATGACTGGCTTCGTTGTGGTACAGCCTTCATTTATAAAACATTCAATAGCAACGTGGTTTGCAGGTACGATGACTGAATGAAAGGAGTAACTCTTCGCCATATCGACGTCTTCTTATCTTGTTTAAAATATTAAAATATAAATTGCCTTCTTTTGTTATGGTACATTGAAATATAAGACAAATGTTTCTTACGCATGCGCATGACAAACATTTTCCGTAATTTGGTCTTATTGGTGTATAAGTCAGTCCTGTATTTCTCCCATCGAGGTAAACGTTGCTTTTATACACCGCTACAACTTGAGGCCAAATTTGTCGCGATTCTGAAAAACTAAAAGCTGTTTTAAATCAGAGTTCTTCTGAGTCAAAAATGCCAATCATCGATCTCTCGCACAGGTAAGCATATTGTCAATTTATTCCCCTTTTTACTGCCAATTCTTTACAATGCCTGTGTCGGAGCAGTCCTCGCTGCCCGTGGTGAATAATTTCAAGACTTTTTTTAAAGAAAGAACAATAGAAACACACGGCAAAACAGCGTCGTTACTTCAGCCCATCGGATTTAACAAAAAATTTGGACTTCGGGACTGGACTTCTGTAGATTATGTCCGTCGGACTTTCCGAAGCGCGAAGTTGTGCCGAGTTCACCCGATTGCTGTACGATGAGACACTTCTGATAGCTTCAGATTGGACAACTCGATTGTCAAGGCAGTTCTGTTTGTACGTGCGCGCTTTGGATCCGTGGGAAAGGTAAACGAAGCTTTCTCGTTCTTTTTACTGCTTAACCAAGCACAGCTTTCACCAAATGTGGCCAAGTATTGTTTTCAAAGATGATTTTAGGTGTACCGCTCACTCGTTCCATCACTCAGCTGTGAACTTATGGCTCCGTCAATTCCAAGCCCGCCCATGTCCGCCCTCGGGCATTTTTTAACTTTTCCATCCCAAAACAGGCCGGCTTATATAGTGCCTTTACCTTTCAAGTGCGACCGAAGATAACACCGCGGCAAATTTTTATGATTGACGTCTATTTGCCCACATTCGTGGCCGTGGTGTCTTTGCATCAGGATATGTCGCAACAGAAGAATCCGGCTATTTTAAAATTCAACGGCAACTTAACTTGAAAAAGCGTTTCAATCAACAGCAACTTTAAATGGATTGAACGTAAGCATGATTTTAATCAAAATTAACAAAACTAACGAGAATCAACAGGAAATTATTGGAGTCAAAAGTTTTGCGGAAACATAACACAAATATTTAGAACGAATGAGGGAACGGAAAGAACGAAAGAATTCCTAGCGTGAATAAAGATCCATTTATTTGTGAACAATTATTGCTTCCATCATTAATTATTAAAATTAAAGTTTGATCTTGTCCCATATGGGTTGGGCATTTGCACTCTTCCAGAAGTCCCACCGTGGGGATTTGTACGTATAAGCTGACCCAACCGTAGGGCATTTGCAACATTATTAATATATATACATAGCCCAAGCCTAACAGCGTCGCACTTTGAACAAGCTTAACTAAGGTGAAACTTAACTAAGGTGAAAGGTTGGAAGCACAAGAATTAAGATTGACGAACGGGCTATTTTCAATTTTAGCAATTCTTAAAAACAGTATTACGCGACCGTCTGCACAGTACATTTTTATAGACCGTACAAAAGTTCACAAAAACAACTTTTCTCTGTCTAGAATAACTAGTACCACTAGTTTCCGAATAAAATACAGTTTATGTTTGTCAAAAATTGCCCGAGAAACTGATTTGAAAATCAAAAATTGCAAAAATACACAAACATATTTGCATAAGGCGATGCGAGTGAAGATAGAACTGTACTATAAAATCAAAGTCTTGTTTTGTTTACATAAAATCGCTTTTCAATCTATCTAATGAATGAACAAACACATAAAAATGGACAACACAATCTTCTTTGGAAAAAATTTATTCAAATCTCCATTAGTTTACGTTTAAAAGCAAAACGCGTACCATTTAATTAAGCTTATAGCTCATCGAGTTTAAGCTTTCTTCGATGAAATTCAAGAGATCGATACAACTGAATTTAAGCACGTTTTAAAATCAATTCTCCAAAACTAACAATAACACTAATAAAAAGTCACTCACAGATTGATATCAACATAAATTCTCATCGAAAACTGTAATCTGTTTTACTTTTATGTTCCTCGCTTGCTTGGAAATTCAAATCTCCGCTTCTGGTTCTGAAATCCGTAGAAAACGAACATCTCCCGCATTGATAAAGACGTAATGCATGAAGTTCCTCGAAGCAAGATTTTATCCCTGAAAGCTCGTCTTTTTCCACTAAAGCGGCTTCTGACCCTACCTTAATTAGTATCCCTGTCTTGAGTAGCAAACCGCAAAAAAATGCAGGAAAATAACGACTTTAATTCTCCGCTGGACACAACAGAACAACTAAAGTGTTTACCGAGCTCACGGCTGTGTGGCCGCGCGAAAAACAAAGCCTTGCTTTCAAGTTCCCGGATGTTGTTCCAACACGGTGGGTGGAGGACGGACGGACACGCGCCCGCGAAACATTCCGCTAACCATGACCATGAAAAATGATGGCATAGATTCTATGAGTATGGAGCTGCGCAGCCAGGCCTTCGGCCTGGCAAGTGCTCCGCTAAAAAAAAAGACAAAAGCCCAACGGAGCCAGGAACGGGAACGTGGAACGTGGAACGTGGAACGGGAACCAGGCAAAAGCCAAACGTTTACATGAAGCCATCTTTCGGCGCGCAACAAGACTCGATTTATTTCACAAACCCAAAGACGATTTAACGATTACGATCACGGTAAACAAATTACAAAAAAAAGTAAACTTGAAGTGGTGCTAGATTTTATTGAACATAATTCTGTTTTAATAGCATTGTAAATTAACGTGCCTAATAAAAATCCGATTGGTGCCTTCAAGTTTGATTTTGGCCTTATTTATCTGTTAACTTAGACGTTAATGTCCTGGACAAGTCCGGACGGACTGCTCTTCATAACGCCATCATGGGACGTCACGTAAACATCGTGGAGCTGTTCCTAGAGGCTGGGGCCGACACATCCATTTTGGATTGGTGCCAAGACCCGCCGCTTCACACTGCGGTCCGAACTGGGAATGAGAACCTTGTTAAGGTAACCTATATTTTTGTGTTTGTGGTTTTCTATAACAAGAGAACTATGAAAAACAAGTAGCACACAATATCATTTCCGCAAAATGGCCAATACCTTGCAGATACGCACTGCCAAATTATCAGAGCAGTGCTAGCCAGCTGGCTATGCCATGATGAAGAGTCCTAACAAGGTCGAAACCGCTGTCCACGGTTGCCAATACATATGGTTATATGGCTGTTTGTATGTATAATTCTTTCACTCCCCGTTAGAGTCAATTTTGGAGACATGTAATGCATATGGCTCAACGTTTGAGTCTGTGACCATTCAAATGAAACCTCTTCAGCAGTACTTTTTCATGGTACATGGAAGGACAAAATTGCACTGCATGTCAATTGTAACATACCTAGAAATACTAGCGCAGCACCAAAACAACGCAGAGATTTAAAGTGTAACAATAAGGTTTAGCGTTCGGGGACAATTAAGAACAAGAATAGACGGATAATAAGACTGAGAGATCTTTTCTTACCTCTTAGCTCAGAAGAGGATGGGAAAACAGAAACTTCAACAAAACTGGTTCAAAACATGATAGCAAAACTCCCATGCAACTCACATTTCCCGAGCCGGTCAAATAAACGAAAGCTCTTGTGACCACTTATGTCAGTGTTCTTGTAAATATTTGAGCATGTTCCAATTCGGTTTTTAAAAGTAAATAAATGACAGCGTTCGCCGGAAAGTTAGATCTCGTCCCTCTTTAGCTGGACTTTAATATCAAGCCCTACAACTCTCCGTCTCAGAAAGTATTTGCTTACTGGAAAAAAATGCTCTGATTTTTTCAGGCTTTTCTTCGCCACGAGGATTGTGACGCAAACATTACAGGAAATGGATCACAGACTGCGCTTCATATTGCCGCCGAGATGGATAAAGTGTCCATATGCAAAATCTTGGTTAGTGACAAAGTTACAAAATAAAAGTTGTGTGTATAAATGTATATGTATTAAAAATTGACTGATGTTTAAGATTTACTGATTGTTTATTGCTCAAGCTTGCGCAATATCGCCTGATTTTAGGTAACTCGGCCTACGGCCTCGTCGGATTAGTATCCGTGATATAGCGCTTCGCTTTCGCACTATAACTGTTTTACAGTGGAACCTCGAATTAACGAACTTCTATATAACGAAGTCCTCGGTATAACGAATGATATTGTTCTGCCCGCGGCAAAATTACAAGTAAAATGTATGGAACAGAACCTCGATATAACGAAATCCTCGTTATAACGAACACAATCCGGCAGCCCAAACGTAAAATCTATCCCAAATGTTAACGCGCACCAAAAGATGAATGCGGAACAGACCAACAGTGTATGCTATAGGGCAATGGTATAACCTGTATAGTTTTCCAGTGCCGTAGTTATATGTTCAGTGTACTGTAGCTTCATACAGGCATTAAAGTGCAAATGTTGTTTGTTTAGACACGAAAATACGTAACACCGTGACAAAACAATTATTAACTATATCTCGATATAGCGAACATTATGGTTGTTTTTCCGCAAATTCGTTATAACGAGGTTTTCGATAAAACGAACCCTCGATATAACGAACCAATAGGCCATTTCCGAGTTGCCTTTAGCCTTTCTATCAAAGCGAGGCTAGGTGCGAAACCTTTCATATGAAAATGAGTTTTCATTCACATGCAAATAAAACTTATTTGCATGTGAATGAAAACTCATTTTTATATGAAAGGTTTCGCACCTAGCCTCGCCTTGATAGAGAGGCTAAGGGCAACTCGGAAATGGTCTATTTCCCCAGTCCCTTGGCACTTCGTTAAATCGAGGTTCCACTGTATAACTCAACACATTGATAACAAATCACAGATTCCAGAAAAAATTCATTGATCATATTCAACCTTTTATTAAGTAACTAGACGCCTAACTGCGTGTACGCAGGCAGTCGTTGTACTGAGAAGCATTATATTGCAATTTATTTAGCTAAATGCTTTGCATTTAAAGTCATACGAAATTCAATCGAATCGATGTGCTCGCGGAGGTGTATTGCAGGTTTGCCATTTGCAAGCTATTCTACCTTTGATTGCATTTCTTGGAATCGATTAATAGCTTATTACTCGTTTGCAGGCCTTTAAGACGTGAAATGAGTCAAGGTCTTTATATCAACCTATAAACGTTTCAGTCTATCTTAGTTAGCCTGAAGAAGGGGCGAATATATATTTTTTTTGCGTTTCTCAAGCGAGCGAGGCGAGCGCGAGGGATTCACGCGGGGGGAGGAGCTTGGCTCGCCCCGCGCACATTCCTCGCGCCCAACAAAAAACACGCAAAAAAATAACGCCTGTTGAAAGGTCTCAACTCATTTCGATCTTCTGTTGAAGCAAAGGACTTGATTGTGGTATTGTTACTGCCTCCATCTTACTATACAAGAAATATATTCCTCACAATAAATCAGTTTCCAAACAAAGAACCTTTGATCTTTAGATGAATATTTTTGTATAATTTTCACTACTCAGTACAAAAGACTCTTGAAATATTTTTTCGTGAGCATGTACTCCCTCCTGATGAAAACACCATAGCCAGCCAATCAGATTGTTATATCTGCAGTAGCCTGTAATTCTATTTTCTATGGTAATGCATCTTGCTAATGAAAAGTGTGGAATGCGAGCAGATAGTAATTTTAAAAACAAGTTATAATTGCAGCCTCTTGATGTACAGTACCGGTGTAGCCTTCACTGCATTCTAGTTCATAGTCAGTATCAAGCACATTTAACATTGTAGCTAATTCTGTCTGCATTAAATAGGACTGTCTGGCTAATTGAATAACTTGAATACAACTGATTTCCAATATTCATTATTTCAATGAGGTCGTTCGCAGAACTGATTCCTTGTTTGTTGTTATAAATCAAAGAGCACAAACTCATTGCAACAGATCGTGTCTAGCCTGCATAGCTGGCGGTTTTTTTGTTGGCGCGCACGATAATTCGCGAGCGGTGAAGCCGCGAAGTTTCTCGCGACTCCACCGCGCGCAAACTCGCGGCTTCTCGCGCGCGCCAACAAAAAAACCGCCAGCTACGCAGGATAATTGTTGTCCCGCATTTTGTCCAAATAACAACTCATTACCTTGGCTATATGGTGCTGCTATTGTTTTGCTGGGGTCAAAAAACATCGGGCGCGAGGGCCAGGATTCTTTTCCTATCTGTGCTCAGCTTAAATTTACAACAATTCGCTACATGGGTTTGACTCTTGTAACGACACGTAAGTCTGTTACAAGAAACCAATGAGCAACATCGTTTACTAGTTCGAGATTTTAACTTTATTATACTTTTACGAAGTGTCTCAAAGGATTTTAGCTTAGGTTTCCTAACCTTAATATAACAATGCATTTTTGAAGACTTGGGTGTACTCGAGCAGATACATTTGTAAACAAATTCTCTAACCTTTCTGCTCTTGTTCATCAGGCATTCTAGAGTTTGTACCAGATTCTACTTGGTTCACGATCACGTCTAAAAATACGATGACGCTTCTGAAGATGCTTTTTATCAAGATTAAGATTTGATAGCTCATTTGGTATAACATGATTCTCGATAGGTTCACTTATAAATGTTCCCGTGTAAATTGATCTCTCGAAAGGCTTGCGGACCAACCTGTTCCGAAAACGCTCAACGTCTTTTAGTGTGGGTCTACCGCGAACGGCGTATTTGTTTGTATGTTATTTCTGCGCCATAGAAATCATGGAATCCGTGCTAAATTTCAACGACGACAACTTCTGTAAATGCTTAACATGTGCTCAGCTGCCCTACTCTATGCATGCGTGGGTCTGACTGGGACTTGATGCATGCGCTTTATAGCCCCGACGGTGATTTGTGACTTAACGAGGAAAAAAAAGCTGAAATATTTAACCTCCTGCCATTTCTGGTATATCACTTTTTTAAGATAACCTTATGGTATTAGTTTAAGAAAAAAGTAGCCAAAAGTCGTTTTGGACAAAGTGTCTCAACTAATTTAGAAACCGATTGACGTTGTTCTACATGATTTAAGACATGAACACTAACATTATGACGTATCCATATAGACTTTTCCTTTAGTATAGCCCTAGCCCTGAGGAAGGCTAATTTTGTTAGCTGAAATATTGCCGTTTGAGATTTTCACATGATCTGCTGCTTGCCAGGATATTCGTTGCCGCCATTTTCGTCATCGAGAAGATCCTGAGAACGAGATTGACGATTATTGTCGTAGTCGCGCCTTGTTAATCATAAAATAGCCATTTCATTTGAGGGGGGTGTAAATGTGGGTGTGCAAAAGCAAGCCGTTTCTTTTATTTGTCTAAAAATGGTTAGAACTTCAGGTGGTTCCGATGAAAACTTAATAACTTACTCTGACTGTCCAACCAGCCTTAATTCCAGCATGAGGTCGATATCCGCACAGTTGGATAAATGTTTTCCTCGTATTCCCAGAAAAGAGAAAGAAACGAAAGCTGCAATTATTTCCTTTAGATGGAGAAGGATGCCTCCCCAGACTGCTGTGATGACGAAAAGATGACACCGCTGACACGAGCCGTGGACAAAGGAGCCTGCAGTACTGCGGAGTTTTTCTTTGAAGATGGTCAGCAGTTTTTAAAACTTTGAAGTGACTTTTAAGTGGCTCGGCGGCTCGACGGCTCGACGGCTCGACGGCTCGGTGGCTCGGTGGCTCGGTAGCTCGGCGGTCGACTTGACTGACGAGCCGCCGACCTGGCGATCCACTGAAATATATATCTTCGTCGTTCTTTGAGCACAGAAGCTACCTTCCTCCTTCGTTTCTTCAAGACGAAGGAGGACTGGCGAGCCAACGAGCCACCAAAGACATGCACCTTCCTCGTTCTATTAGTAACTCCTTGTAGATCTAAGTGGTACCAGACCACGAATTTTTACCCCTCAAAACAACGAATACTACCCCCGTCACATCTATATTAGTAAAATTTCAATGTTCAAACACGTGCTTTTATTCTTAGCTAAAGCAAGACAGAAGGAGATGACGAAGGATGTACTTAGTAATGTGGATTCACATGGCTGCACCCTTCTTCACTTAGCAGTCTATAGAGGAAGTCTTGCCGTAAGCAGCCTTCTTGATAAATTTCTCCTATAATTTCATTATGTCTTCTGAGTCATTCGCCTAATGTTTGCATTTTTTTTTCTTTCAGACTGTGGAACTCTGTCTTAACAATGGAGCTATTATTCGACAACCAATGGTATGTGACTAGGAGACCATAACCCGGAATGATCTACACCTAGCGAAGTTCTTACAAAGGGTGTTGTTGATTGAACTCAGGGATATCATTTAAGTTTATCAAGCGTGAAGTCCTTAAAGGGACCATTTTTGTGACTGACGTGTATAACTGATTAGGAGTATCAGTAGTTTGTCTAGTGCGATTGTTCCGGGCTATAACTGTCCCTTGAACCTATTCAGACCGTTAACTTCAAGAATATTAAAGCTGTGCATATGAAACTTGAAGGATTAACAGTATGTCCAAAACTGTGTAAGTTAAGGCTGGTTACGTCACGTGATCATGTCATATGATAAGTAAATTGCGTCATCATTACGAATGGTGGTCAGCTTGGATCTGCCATCTTGTTAGAAAAGCACCGGAATTGAGTCAAACTAAATCGAAATCGAAAGAAAAATGCTCAAATGATCTTTAATTGTGAAATTTGCTACAAGAAAGTTAAAAATGTTCCATTTAAACGACAATTTAAGCAGAAAATTCAAAATTTGGGTAAACCTGTATGTCTAAATTATGTTATGGTTGCCATGGAAACGTCAGATGTCATGAACCAAAATCTGTCTCATCAGATGTTCCCAGATAACGTTTAGTGGGTATTAGTTAAATGCTCCTAACGTTATAAACGTTCAAAGTCAGCGCGGGCACTCAGTTCCCCCCCCCGGTTTAGATAGGGTTAAAGGACTACTCTTGGCTACTTGTGTTTGAACCAAGGATTCTCAGTACTCTGCTATCTAGTATTATCTTTCAGGCGAAGGTCAGATTTACTATCTAAGTATCTATAGTTAACTGACTGGTGTGATCAACAAGGTGGTGGTAGGCCTAATTACTGTTAGTTACATTTTTAGAGTCAAGTGAAAAGTGTCTCACTTACGCTGTGATATAATTGGTTATCAAAAAGAAAACAAGACTTTTTTTAGATATGTTAGGGTCACCACACCAGCTTGCGCCAATTATCGTGCGCCCTTCACTGTTTTTCCTTTCCCTTTACTGCATGGATTTACTACTCACCAGGGACTAGATTCCCTAGTTAATCTTTGCGAACAATGAGTGGGTTCTTCGACATCCTCTACTGTTTATATACGCTATATCAGTATTTACTTACTATGATTATTGTACCAGCCCAAATTGTGTTTATCCTCTTTAATGATTTATTTAGATGCGTGACAGAAGAACTGCCTTTCATTTGGCGTGCGACATCGGAGCCCTGAAGATAGTAGAGCTCTTTGCGTCTAAAGATCCCAAAATTTGCGAAATTACTCTGATTGACAAACAAGGCTTGACACCATTGCACCTGGCTGCACTCAACAATCATCCAGATGTGGTGCAGTATCTCTTGGAACAGGTATAATGCGACATACAGTCGAGCCTCCCTAATGCAGACACCAAAGGGACAGGCCCAAGTGTCCACATTATAGAGGTGTCCGTAATAAAGAGGTAGGAAATGCATGAATTTTGGTATCTTTGGGACCAAGTGAACTGTCCGTACTAGAGAGGTGTCCGTATTATGAAGGTGTCCGTAAGGAGAGGTTCGACTGTACTCGCACTCACCCGTTCCTTTTTATGCACACATGCAAGATCACGCCTCAACAAGGTTTCTTTTAAAATGTTGCATTGTCACATTGCCATTCTTGTCACGTTCTTCCATCGCATGCTAGCTTTCTTTAACTCGTCCAAATCACTCGTCGCCATGTTTATATCCTTGGCTATTCTCTCTTCCTCTTAGTTTTCAAGAGCTCTTCAGGCCCATGCAGCTCGGAGTGAGCTGTTCTTGCTCGTGTTAAAATATCCATTCTCAATGTGTGCCTATGGCAAGTGTCTCTTTCATCTTCGTTTTAGATTGTTATCAGCATATTTTATCTTTTATAGAAGAAAATTAAAATATTAGTTTTCAAAATATTACAAGACAAACAGCACCTATACCTGGAGTAACAATCAGTATCAATTCAGATTATATTCCAACTTTGAGACCGTTCTTGAAGTATTAAGCGATTAAATAATGATCGAAAAACCCTTGTAGGGAGGCCCTATTATCAAATCGCATTGTACTGTATAGCGCTGCATTGTCGTCTACATGTCCATTTCCCTCGGAGTTCTCTGATGACAGCCATTTTCATTTTCGAAATTCCTGCTTCCATGCCATTTCTATTTATCACTTCACTTGTCTTTCGTGTCCAGTTGTTTGTCTCCTAGTACAGCCCAGGACCACCCAAAATTCTAGAAAGAGTGGTCTCTTAGGAAAGAGGGTTGTTTATGAGAAGTCTCACGGTAGTAATTTGAATGAAAAAAGAAATATGGTGTTCCTTAATCGTCGTAATGGACGTATAGTGACTGTTGGACTTTCTTCTGTCCACCACTTAGGGCCTGTTTATATGGAGAAAAGTTGGCCCGGGTAGGAGGGTCACCCGCCCACCCGAGCTACCCTGGGCGAGCCAAGTTTTCATACTTTCCCTTACAAAACGCGGCGAACTGTTTATATGAGAATCTCAAAGTTGGCTCGGCTCGGGTCACCCTCTTTCGATGGCAGGGTGACCCGGCTAGCCGAGCCAACTTTTTCTCATATAAACGGTTTGGCTCGGCTAACCGGGCCAACTCGGTCAACTATAGGTAATCTGGGCATGCGTGGGCTAGTTACAGCCACAAGACTGAAATGAACATTTGAATATTTCTTTGTAATGTCCGAGATTTGAATGAAACCTTGAAGTTCTCTTTGGAAAACACTTTGAAAGTCACGAGTTAACGGAAAAATAACTTCGCTACACGCACCTAATATTGTTCGGATATGTAACAGTTCAAATAAAACGATATTTTGTTGCTCTTTGTTTCCGAAAATGCGGTGAAATTCTTGCGGGAATTCCGAATCTCGGAATGAATTTACAAAACCGATGCGTAAACTTGAAAACTCCATTCAAATTTTCAAAAATACTGGTCATGCTTGATGGAGCACGGACAGCTTTGGCTGACTTGGCTCGGTCAGGCGGGACAACATTTTTGTCATGCGAACGCTCGGTAAAGTTGTCCCGGGTGGGCGGGTGACCCTCCTACCCGGGCCAACTTTTCTCCATATATACAGGCCCTTAATCTCTGATATTATTTTTAGGGCGCCTCAGTGGACCCCCGTGACAAACTTTGCCGCACCCCTCTCTTCTTAGCAGCTGAACGTGGTGGAACAGAGAGCGTTAAGTTGTTGATGGATAAGGGCGCTGACGTAACAGTCAAAGATGTACATTTGCGATCTTGTGTGAGAATTGCTGTGGGGCATACAGCGACTATGGAAATGTTACTAAAGGTAATATACTGCGAGAGCGCTCGTCGCTCACCACTTTCAAATCTCCAATCGCACACCTAATAAAACATGATAAAAGAAAAACGAGAGACTGCTCGCAATCTACGAAGGTTACCAATATGAACGATAATCACACAATGCCGAGTTTTCCATGAGCTAATAATAGTCGAGTTAACTATTATTGATGGCACAACAATTATAACTATTATTGTTGGCACAACATCACCCAACATTGTTGGGTGATATTGTGCGTTTGTCCGTGCAAACGAACACAACATGTTGCGGTGTGCTTCACTGAACACGAGAACAAGAGAACAAAAGAAATGCTGGCAGATGTTGGGCGAAAAGTTTGACCGATTTCAAACTTCACGCAACATTTCAAACATCATGCAACATTACCCAACATGGTGTACAAACGATCACAACATGTTGCGCCCAACATGTTATGCCAACATGTTGCGTTCGTTTGCGCGGGCCTTAAAGGTAATATACTGTAAGCCCGCTTGCCGCTCATCGCTTGCAATTCGTGCGCTCGCTCACCTAATAAAAGAAAAACAAGAGACTGCTCGCAATCTACAAAGGTTACCAATATGAACTAAATTTACAGTTATTAGCGAATAGACAATCACAGCTAAGCCAATTACATTCGAGTATTCGAAAAAGACCTGCGCTGAATGTTTATTGAAATGAGATTGTTTATCGGGAAATTGTGCAATAGAGCGTATGCACATGACGTCACGGCGGCCATATTGGTGTACCAAAACAATAGAACGGCGGCCATGTTGGTGTACCAAAACAATCCTGTGGGATTTGAACGCTTTTCTTATGTTAACACTTTCTTTTGTTCCAATAAATTTGCATAGCTGCTTGCCACGTGAGTGCATACGCTCTATGCGGTCGGATTTTTTAAGAGTCCGTTCTATTTTTTGAGCTTTCGGGCGAGATTACTAAAGATCCTGTAATACTAACAAAGATGCCCGAAAGGTGCCGAATATTATCCGAGGACTAAGAAGCATAAGATAGGGCAAAAACAAACAGGATTTAGTTAATGTTAAAAGTAGCATCTGAATCTAAATTGGTAATCAGCCCATTACTGAGAATAAACCAACTAAATTAGGCTTATCCACTGAGCATCATCTTTTAATTGAAAATACTACTTCCAAAATCCCCTGTGGGACATAAGGCTGCAAACTTTCAAACGAGCATTCCTTTAACTAACTATATCTTAATCAGAAACTTAAAAATTAGCTGTACAATCTAATCGTAGATTATATTTAATCCTGGATTATCGTTAATCGACTTTTCAACAACCAGACCTAGATGATAAAACCTAGAAATCAAGCTGAACAAACCGGTATAGAGCCGGAACAGGCGACGTATGAGTACATCTAACAAAAATAATAATTAAGCAAAACATTTTTTACACAGAAACGCGAAGCCTTGTCGTTAATAACAGACAAAGACATCACCGGGTTCGCTCCAGTGCACTATGCTGCAAAGAAGGGTTATCTTCAGGTAAGAATACTCATTTCTGTTGTAAAAAAAAGTCAAAAGCAAAAATATGTGCTCTGCTCGCAGATGGCTTAAAGGAAGAAATAATATGCTATTGTAGGCATCAAATAAATAAATACACTAATACATGAGCAAGATATCGAAAGTGAAATATGATTGATTCACTTGGTGACTTGAGGTCAGTTTCATATGTTACGTATTTATCTGAATATTCAGATCGCTTCATAGTCGATTCTTAATGTAATCAGACTCCCATGTGAGTGAATTCGTGATCTTAGTGATGACATAAGTATATAGTCTGTCTATTTAATCCACTGTCTCTGTAGGTCTCGCCTGTAGTGTAGTGATGATCACGTCTGCCCTATAAGCAGAAACATATTTTCACACAGAGTATGTTATATCATGCTTTTATACGTTTCATTGCTTTGTTCCTTTGATATAACAGGTCTTTACACAGATCCTATGTGAAAATATGGTTGTTTCACTTAGTAAGAATAATCTTTGCCGTCAGTCTCATAAATGCCAAAATAAATGACAATAAAGTGAACTTATTACCGCCTAACGGCTACACAGAATGCAAATTTACGCGTTAGCCTGCGCCAGACAGAAGAATAAGAGGAGATATTCGATCGCGTTAACAAGCGCGCGGAGAGAACGCAGAGTGTGAAGGGAGCGCCTGCCACGCATGCTAGGTACGTGTGAGATATAGAGAACCAAAGTGTGACCAAATGATGTGATTTCATGAGATATTCGGAAATAGCATGACGAAAAATGCCTGCTTACCAAAAATCAGCATCCTATTGCAATTCTGGGGATGAGATATTGGCACTTTCATGCTCAGTGATGACTGCATAAACACCCAAAATTTGGCTCAGTTCCAAACGTTTGACGTCATCACTTTGGTATTCTATTGCCGCCGAACTGAACCAGCATTGTCATAAGTGTATACTTTCCAAATTTTGACCCAACAGGACATCTTACTATTTATGAAGCAAAACAAAGCCGCTGCTGTTGTGGTGTCAGATGCTGATCTGGACACAGCTCTTCATGTTGCCGCCAGGTAAACGGGAATTAATCTTGTACCCAGTTCTCCCTTTATTTCAGTTTAAACACGAAGAGAGGTTTGGTTTCAAAATTATCGAAAAATTTCCATTACAAGGATGCACAATAATCAATTAGCTATTACTATAAATGCCTTAAAAATCTACAGATTATAAATGGTGGAAATATTTGCAAGCCTTTCGACGACGTTTGAAAATCTTCGACTGATCTTCGGGCGGTTTTCAGGAATTTCGGAATTTTTCGTGCAGTCTTCAGCAATCTTCGTTGAAGTTCGAACGACCTTAATTATTGTACTTTGTATTATCCTGTTCTAAGCTGATTTCATCGTTTTGTTTAGGTATGGCTGGATAGAAATAGTCGACGCGTTGCTGTCTTGCCGCAATGTTCTCTCTATTAATGTTAAAAACAACCAAGGAAAAACAGCTTTGCATTTTGCATGCGCAGAAGGGCATCACCTAGTCGTTAAACAGTTACTGAAGCTTGGTGCCACTGTACAAAGGTAGGCTGGCATATTGGGAATCCTATGTATTTCTTTCTAAAAAAAATCACCAGTATATATGACGAGGTGATTCCATATACAGGTGTATTTCAATCTTTAGTTGTGACGTTAGGCCGTTGGCCTCATATACTTATATTTGTATACCAGCCATGCTATGTCAGTATTTGTTTGTTCGTGGTACATTACATTCAATTGTTTGTGTAAAATTAATACATTATTTCCATTAATCAGCGATGACAATGACAGAACAGCCCTTCATTTTGCTGCCATGAGAGGATGTAAGCGATGCGTAGATTATATATTGCAGTATCAACCTCAGTGTATTAATCTTTTTGACAAAAATCAGGTATGTAACAGACCGAAACAATATGTATTTATGTGCAAACTAAATTAAAAAGGCAATGTCACAAAGATTTTGTTGTTTTTGGTCAAAACTGTACTAAATATGCGACCAGCAACGTAAATATGCTAAATATGCGACCAACTACCCTTAATATAATACATGGATGGGATCCTGTCATACCAGAGATATGATCTTGTCATACCAGGGATTGGTTCCCGTAATGCCAGGAACGGCATAACAGGGATAGTCTCCTGTCCTGCCAAGGATGGGCTCCTGCTATATCAGGTATAGGCCCCTGTATTGTAAAGGATGGGCTCCTGTCATATCACGTATAGACGCCTGTCATACCACGATGGGCTCCTGTCTTAACGGGGATTGCAATTGGCTCCTACCATACCAGATAAAGGCTCCTGTCATACCGGGGATAGGATCTTGTCATACCAGGGATGGGATTCTGTCATACTAGGGTTGGGCTCCTGCCATACCAGGGATAAGCTCCTGTCATACCAGGGTAGGGATCATGGGTTGCTAAAATACAAGAGATTGGATCCTGTCATACCAGAAATGGGCTCCTGCCAAACCAGAGATGGGCTCCTGCCATACTAAAGATGTGCTTACGTCATAGATGGGCTGAACTGCACTGCACCCAAGTGCTCGGAATTATTTAGATGTCAATTCAATCCAGACAATGTTTTGGTTTCCGTTTTAGAACACTGCTTTGCATTTGGCCTCCATGAATGGACATCCAGATGTAGTCTCCTGTCTGTTGTCTTGTGACGATCAAGAGATCCTTATGAATAAAAAGAATCAAAATGCGTTGGGCGCAGCTATGGAGGCCGGGATGAAAAGATCGTTACTGGCTATTGCGAGCCACAAGAGGTAAGTAAAGATTGAAGAATAAACATAAACAAGACATGTGATAAGCCGAAGGGTTATGATGTTAATCGTTTTAGACCCGTATATGTAATAAAATAATGTCTCTCCCCGTTGCTGAACGCCTCGTCTGTGGTTTATATTAAGCTTTTTGTATCCTACACATGGATGAGCACGTCACATGCGCATCACGTGATCAACTTCTGCTACCTCAATTCAAAAACTAATTACAGTATTTTAGGGTATATACTTCATGGTGGTTTTAATTTATACACGCCAAAGAATCCGGCACTTACTTAGGGCTAAAAACTCATTTTATCAAAGGCTCCTTAGAGCCAACTCGTGAATTTGAAATGCTAACGCGTAATGCAATAAGGTAAGCTTATGTTTTCACTATTTCACGGTTCATTATTTTTTTTTTAATTAAACGTAAGGATTTTTGACAAATCAAAAAAATAAAAATACAATACATCACTTTCATAATGTTCAGTCCGAAGAAGAAAGAAAAGAAAAAAAGAAAAAAAAAAAGAACGCCCCAAGCGAGATTCGAACCTTGGCCTTTCGGCTGTAAGTCCGCAATTTACACCACACGACCACCGTGACCACTGATGTGTAATGGGATAAATTTTATTACTTGAAGGCAGATAACCATCAAAACGCGTGTCTCAGTTGAAAATTCCTTTTAGATCGATTTTAACGTTGCATTAAAGACTCCAAATGCGAAACATCTTTAAGCTTATTGTTGTTTATATTCGTTTACACCAATTTAGTTATTGTTATAGCTGGATTCACGCTGTTCTTGTTACAAAACGCATTCGTAACAAAGCATTACGTCACTAAGTTTACAGCTGATGGAAGGAGTGAGCGAGTGAGTGACTCATTTGCATATCTGTCGTCGTTACCGATAACCCGTTCATTACGCATGCGCGTATATTCACGGGTTAAAAATGGTTAGCTTTTATTTATTACTGTTATGGATATCACTACCCATAACAGTAAATAAAAGCTAGCCATGATAATATGATAGGATCCCTATATGGTGTGTTACAATGAAGTATATACCTATTTTAGCCCCTGATAACTTGTACTTTCCTCATTAACTCCAACAGAGTGGTGTTAATCGTAATGTTTGGAGTTTTTTCACATCTTTCTTTAATATTAATCATTTTTTGGGCTATGAATTTCTAATCTAAGCACCGAAAAGAAGTAACTGTTTATATTTGGTAGACACATGTGGCTCGGTTCTTGTTGAACAATAACGTTAAATAATGATGTAACCAATTTCGTGGTTTGTTTTATCCATTCAATCATTTATTGTCGTATTTCCCATTAGGTGGCGAGAGGTGCTTACGTCATCCGCCCCAGGCCATATGGCGCAGATGCAAGCGTTAGTCAAAAAATTTCCTGAAGTTGCTGCGGTAACACAATCACTTTTTTGATCCTATGGCATACGCATTTAACGGGTTTTCCTGTCATAATATTGTATAACAAACAATAGGGAACTCAACAACTCCTCAAACATGTGACTGTGTGCATACATTGAAGAAAGGGGTAACTTGCATAAGTGACAGGGATACTCATTGTACATTTTGGTTTGAAATACGATTTTAGTACCACTTAAGTGTCTACAGTTGCAACTATCACAGTAAATTTCAGGTAATAAACAGGGTAAAGAGGTACAACACAGCGGAAAAATTATCAACAACAATTTCAATAAAGGTCTTGCGTTGTTATCTTAAGGTACGGGTCGGATTTCAATTGAGCGTGGAAAGTATTTCAAGATTACTTTGGTTTTGTTTTACTACGCTTTGCAATTGTAATAACTTTCACAAGATCCAAAGACAATTATTTAATTAATCGGACGTGTTTTCCCGCGTTTTTGGCTTGAGTACTGATTAGTTCGTTACAACTGGAAACAAATAAAAAAGATTATGTTGCCTTTGAGAAGCTCCCTGCTTCCTCTTCCCTGCCGATCTTCTGTCCGCTTCCATGTCCCCATGTAGTTCGCACAATTTTAATCATTTTTCGATCTCGTTATCACGTATTATTTTCGTTGTTCTTTTTTTCTAGCGATTTATGGATCAGTGCATGACAAAAGAAGGAAATCCTGATGGCGAAGATTACTCAGTAAGTGTTTAGATTCAATCCTAAACACCTTTTTCATTGAACTTATCATTTATTGACGAGTTTCCTGCTTTAATGTTATCCCTCGCATTTCATTTCCTTTTCTAGATAGCGTACGATTTTTCCTTGATTCAAGGGGCTATCACACCTGGTCAAGATTATTTGATGGTGCTTAAGGTAGCATTTTGTATTCTTTAAAGCTAATGACTAACTAAATGACTGACTGACTAACTCACGGACTGACTGACCGACTGACTGACTAACTGACTGGCTGACTGACTGGCTGGCTGACTGACTGATTAAGTAATTGACTGGCTCACTGATTGGCTGACTGGCGGACTGACTGACTGGCTGACTGACGACTGACTGACTGGCGGGCTGACTGATCGACTAATTAACTGGCTGACTGACTGAAAGTCAGTCGGTATGACTGGCTGGCCGGCTGACTGACTGAATGACTCTGATAGACATACTAACTGACTCACTGACTGACTGATTGACTGATTGACTGACTGAGTGAATAACTGACTGACCTATGGGATAACTGACTTTAAGAACGATGGACTAACTGACGGACTGAATGGCTGGCTGAGTCTTTCTCACTTCAGGCTGATGAAAGGAAGTACATGTAGGACGGAATTAACGATCAATGATTGATTGATTGATCGACTGATTCTTTAAAAGTTTAGGTGATTGATTAGTCGATTTGGTGATGAATTGATAAATTGGATGATTGATTGATTGATCGATTGATTGATCGATCGATCGATACATTGGTTGATTAAATGATTGATTGAGTGAGTGCGCAATTGACCAGGCTTAACTAATCAATGAGTAATCGATGGGTAATCAATGACTGTAATCAATTGATTACTCATCGAGTATTGCCAATATTCAATGATACTCAATGATTAATCAATGACCCACAAAATTTTTGGCCATTGATTAGTCATTGATGTCATTGATTAGTCATTGATTTGCATGAAAAGAGGTGTTGACAGGCCAGACACGGCTCATGAACTCGTGATAAAGTGGGACGTGACCTTTAGAGTTTTGTTCTAACCAAGTATATCCCCCAAGGATTTTCCTTTTTTGTATAAAAAAGGGGAGGCTCTTTGTATATTTCTCTTAGCAATGGTTGGTTCTGAACTAAATGCCATTTGCTCATTTTAACATCTTAAAAGATGTTTTTAAGATTAGGCAGCGCCGGGTGATACGTTGTTACGAAAGGCAGAATTCTTTTTCGCACGTTCTCCTTTTACTGCAAATTAAGATGACTTCCGTTCATTGAATTTTACCTCGGAAATTATTTTCTCATTGAGATTGTGAGTGTAGCCTCGAGCACAGAGGCGTGCTTTGAAAGTTGTTAATATTCTCACTGAATATTTTTGCTGAGGAATTTGTTCTTAAAAGTCTAAGGGCTTCACCTTTTCTGAGCCCTTTTCTGATCCCTGGTGGGTGCCAGGAAGAGAAATGGGTGTACTGGAAGGTCTCTGTTGGTTTAAAATGAGTAGTCAATGACATCAATGAGTAATCAATGACCCACAAAATTTTTTGTGTTTGATTAATCATTGATTACTCATTGAGTATTGGCAATACTCAATGATTAATCAATTGATTACCCATTGATTACTCATTGATATCATTGATCATTGATTAGTTATGCCTGGAATTGAGTGATTGAGTGATAGATTATTAATCCTCACATACTTGTCTTCTCTTTATCACAGACAATGTTAGAGCATCGACGAATTAACTGTCTAACTCATCCTGTTTGTTTCATCATTATGAGCACCAAATGGTAAGTTTCGTTTTCAGATGATGAGATGAAAATAATAATAATAATAATAATAGTAGTAATAATAATAATAATAATCAGTTTAATTACTCTTTTCGTAGCTTCTCAGCTAAATTACAAGAGTGGTCAAAGTACTAATCATATACATATATTATGTATACATTATGTATACATTATGTATACAGTATATACATATATATACAGATAATGCAAAAAATATTACAGTCTATAAACTTTGAGCCTACTGTCGGGTCAGTTAGTCAGTCGTAACCGAGAACGAGGTTGCAGAAATAGGTGTGTTGAAATTCAGTTTCTAATAAGGTTCATCTTTGAATCTTGGCCATAAAACCCTTTACATGGATTTATAAACACATACCAAAACATACCAAAAAAAGGAGGTGTGTAAATCATGAATCGCATCTAGAGGGGGTAAATGTTCCTAGCTAGCCGCTTTATGTTTCAGAGACTGGAGGTAACCGCTAGTGCAATATATATATATAGCTGCTACGTTGAAAGTCATGGCGCTCTCAAAGCGGGAAAAGAACACCATGCTATCTTTCTTTTCCCTTCCTTTACAGCAGTTTGACAATCTAGCTACCCTGTTTTGAATTTAGTGCGCCTTCATGGCGGCTACGATTGAACTGGGCGAACACATGGGAAAATGGGAAATTGTGAACAATCTAGCTTTTATATTCCTGGCATTTTTTAAACTTTAAGTACTCAACTGTGGAAAAAAAAAGAGTTTTATATTTCAGAGTCTGCCTGTCCCCATATAATGAAAAAAGTTCGTCGAAAGCTGATTTCGAACCTAAGCATCCCATTAGGTAAACTTGATATTCCCTCGAGCGGCTCTTCAGTGCGCGAAAGAGCTCCCCTAATAAGTGACTAGATTTGTAGACAAGCTTCTAACAATTTCGTTGTTTTTCCCGACCCTCATCCTCTCAGGAAAACGTTTGGATGGAAAACATTGACCCTCAACCTGTTTCTGTATTTCTGCTTCCTGATTCCACTGACCACGCTAGCTCTTACTGCGCGGACTAATGAAAAACAGCTGTGCGGCATTAATGAAACATTGACAAGAAAGGTATTCATAATATGATACTTAGTCTTGTCATAGAGTACTCTTAAGAGAATTTTAAAATGCTAATAATTAAGAATAATTTATGAATAAATATGTACAAAGTATGAACAACACTGTATGCAAAAATATGCGCCTAAGGAACAGCTGAGTGTCTGCGGAGAAGTTAACAGATCTGATCTGAGATTATGTTCACGGGTGGCAGTATTATTGGTAGTGTTCAAAGGCCCAGCGAGCTTATTTATTTTTACGTGAAAGGGTGACAGTTTATCGTCTTTTTATCGTCGTTATTGCTTACAGGACTACATTCATGATGACGTCCCGTGCAGAAGATCTGACAAGGTATTATATTAGGCATACTCCCTCTGTGATATACTCTAACGTCAGGGAACGATAATCTCTTGTATTTTTAACCAAAAACTTCAGATGGCTCTGGAATAGTTCTTACATAAAAAGAGTACTTATAAGCATTAACTGTGGTTGAATGATGTCTTGTTTTTTTTTTTTTTCATCTTGGACAAAACAGTTTGTACGCAACCAACAGGAAAACTAACCTTTAATTGCGAGTGAAAAACCTCCTTAATCCTTAATCTTATCTTTTTAATCAATAGGTCATCCAGGCTCTTCATTGTTTAGTTATGATAATCACGATAATTCACCTGGTAAAGAAACTACTTCAGTTTAAAACACAGGTTGGTCACCTGAAACGGCTTACTTCATTGTTGCAGAAAACGCACTAAAGCAATAATAGTACGGCTAGGAACGCCACAAGGTTGATCAAATTAGAATAAAAACTCTTACACAAATACTTGGTGTTATTGGTTCTGCGTTTTTGCGATAAGGCTATATTACGCTAAAAGCCGTAGTCGGTCGGTCATTTTGCATCTATTCGATGAAAATCCGAAAAATTGCAGATAGCATTCCTTGTTTTTTGTTACTTTCAATCAGAGGCGAAAGGAATAACTCAGACATAACCAACTGAAATTGTACCAAAGTTGCTTTCTTCCACTTGATGTGCATACAGGTTTTAGTCAGTTAAATAGATCCCAAGAACTAAGAGTATTTTACCGACAGAGTAAAGTTTTGTTTTACACAGGCCATCTGCTAATATGAAAACTTGGTTTTATCAACTGATTTGATAAGGTAAATTGTAAAGAGATTCAAAAGCTGGCGTTTCGAGCGCTAACCCTTCGTCTGATTCACTCCCTCATCGACGCATGCGTCGCACCACATTTTTTTCGGAACTAACCCCTTTATTCATCTGCTAATATATTCCATTGCTTCTTCTAACCACTTATTTATAAAATAACAGGGAAAGAAGCATATCCTTCACCTGTCCAATTTATCAGAGTGGACTGGTTATTATTTCGCCTTGTCTTATGTTCTCCCGGTGTGTGACTGTAAGCTGGGAATGAAGCCGCAACTTGGTTCAGTTGCTTTGTTCTTTGGATGGATGAACCTCCTTCTGTTCTTCAGAAGGTAAAAATAGTTATTTTGAAGAGCAAATTAGTAGGAGATTGACGCAATTCTCAATAATGACCTGGGAAGTTATCAGAAAAGTCGGTTCTAGTCTTGCGTTCGTTGTTCTACAACTTTTACGTCAGACAAAACTAGTCTCGACTTGTATCGAATTTTGTTCCTCAGAAGGTAAAACTATGTGTTTGGAAGAGCACATTAGTAGGAGAATGACACAATTCGCAATACTGACCCAGGTTAAGTCGGTCGTGCAACCTTATCTTACGTCGGTTATTCTTCGTCAGATAAAACTAATATCGAAGTGTGTCGTACGTACGCCTGACGTTGGACTGGGTTACTACGACCGACTTTCGTGCGAATGAAGCCAAACTTCATACCGAAAAATTCTTTGGGTAAAAACTAGATTCCGAAAAATCCCCGAGCAGGGAATTTATTACTACTATTGGGGCCCTGCTTGGGGACTTTGTTACTACATTGGCCTTGCGATAATTCGGGGGCCCTAATTAGGGAGCTTGTTATGCTTTTACAATTGTGCAACACCATTACATTGTCATGTTTTTTTTACTTTTTAGCTTTATTTTTAGTTTATTGTGTAACTTGTCAGTTTTACTCTTTTAGGTAACTTTTCTATAGCTTTAATTGCAACTTTTGTTATATTAGAAGAATTATTATATAAGGAAATTATTTCTGTAAGAATTTTTATTTCAAGTATTTTTGATCCTGTGAGCACTGAAGAAGCCCGAAGGGCGAAACGTTTGCCATTAAACTTTAGGACATATGAAGAGTTCGCTTCTCGCTTTTGTTTACACAATTTATCCTTATTTAAGCGCAAGCGTCCAGTATCCTTGGATCCTTTTCACAAGTGGCATCTTCGTTGGATATCCAACAAGCTTTATTCTAATATTACAGTATATATGAATGTATATCTAACTGGATTTGTTAAAACATGTCTCTAGAAATTGTTCTGAGATTCCTTTGTCGACTCTTGTTTACTGTCTGGTTGTTTCTGTTATCATTATTTTTTTTTTACTACATATCCTCTTAAAAGCTGCGGTAGACCGTCCGGTCATGAGTTTATAAACTGGCTTAAACCCAGCACCCCCCCTCCCTTCCTCTCCAAGTGCAAAGATTGTCGTTATTTCCCATGATTCCCTACCATGACAAAATCAAACGTTTCTAAGTAGCGCGCGCGCTACGCTAGAAATCAGTGGCTTTTTTGGTCGGTTATTTTCAGTAGATTTCATTTTGGCTGCCTTGGACAAAGTTTTCCCGAGGACATCATTAAGTCTCGTGAGGGAAAGAAAGCTGGCGATTGGCACAGTCTGTCCTCGCCTTATATCTTACTGTATTTCGTCTCTTTTCAGGCTACACGGGTGACACTTTTGATCTCGGGCCAAGACGGAAAGGTTATGATATTGTGCGCTTTGTTGGCGGTAACAAGTCTTTGGCCTCAAAAAGTAGCCTCTACGGGTCATATCTATTAAACGGCAGCCGAATTATTGGTGAATTTTGACCCGACCAAAGAATTAGTAAAAATTTGTTTTGAAGGCAAAAGCGCATGTGTTGCCTCGTCAAACGCGAGTCTACATCCGGGAACTCGAATAAAATTACTGTGAAGACAAAGGTTTGTTTGCCAAGAGCGTGAGTTTTTTCGAGTTATTTGATGATATTTTGCTTGTGAGAAACGGGGAAAGGCTATGGGTAGTTTCCCGGAATTTTTTTACTGCCGCAAAAAATTAAAGAATTTTATTGTGTGATTTCCGGCTTCGTCAAGTTGGTGTTGACAAGTGATTGCTTATCAGCTACAGGTATGTCGATCGAGCTGCTTAGTATATTCTGTGCAAGGCATAAAACAGCTTCCACTGTGTTTAGTTAAAGCAATAGTGCCTTAGATAACCCATTCTGGGTTCAAGGAAAGCGAATTCTAGATCTATCTATTTGCCATGAACCGTATCGTTTGAAATACTAAAAGGTCATTATTTGTGTGCTTTCCAAATGGTATTAATTTCATTGCAAAGTGTTATCACTTTTGCCGAGAGCAACTTGTCGTGAGCCCTAACTAGATACTTTTAAATGTTTTTCATTCGTCTTAAGTGTCAAATTGTTGAAACGCACTTGAAATTTCTAGACATGTTTTAATATATATATATATATATATATATATATATATATATATATATATATATATATATATATATATAACAATGTATGATTACTCACAGTTGTTTCATATAGACTTTAATACAGTTCTGTTTCGTGGACCGATGTTGCGTCGGTCTACTCATCAGTTAAATTCTAACTGATGAGTAGACCGACGCAACATCGGTCCACGAAACAGAACTGTATTAAAGTCTATATGAAACAACTGTGAGTAATCATACATTGTTATAACCGCTCCATTATTGTCGAGCACTATTCTGGATACATCAGTGTGGAACTCACCTGTAGTTATATATATATATATAACTAGTAGTAATCATAGATTATAGTGCGTCTCCTTATCCCGTGGCACCTCGTCTTGACCTAGTACCTCAGTCTCATGAATTAATTCAGCCACCGTGCTAAGTCGCGAGATATGTCACGCAGGCAAAAACGTCGGGCCGACATCAAACAAATTCACGCTATCGCCGTGGGATCGGGCAAAATCCTGACATGCTGTGTACTCCGAAAGGTCTCAGATTTTTCCGACATATAAGTAGTCTATTTGTCTTGATTTCTGAAATCATACTCCTCAGTACATGTACTAATACCGGAACCGGAAATGAGAAATTTCTGAGAAAGCCTGAAAAAGTGCTCCCGTGAAAAACTTCTTGGACACCGCATTAATGGAGCATGAAATCGACGATTAGGTCACGCAACATTCAACGTGTATTTCGCAGGATTTTTCGGATAAAATTACAACTACCAGGTGCAAGTAAGACACAAGACTGTTGAATATAATTCCTTTATAAGCTAGACAATTTAGTCACAAAACTGCGAAATCTTTAGTCGCAAATGCGCCCGATGCAGGCGCAATTTCGAGCACTGTTAAGTTCATCTGCGTTCGCCTGGCGCGGCCGGTCAGTGAATTATGCTACAAGACATACAGCGAATTGCACCGTACCGTAGAACATCACGAAGAACGACGTCGGTGTTTAGGTGAAAGCTTCCCAAATCAGGCAGAGAACCACAGCAAAATCAAGATAGAACATTCAAAACATACCAGTAGCAGTAGGCATTGAAATATTGAGCCGTACGATTCCAAAATCGGGAAAATATCCGAAACTAAATCAAGACAAATAGATTATTCACAACCCCAGCTCCCCAGGATGATGCCTGATTTCCACGAGCTGGGAATGCTGGATACTATTGTGACGTTTCAAGATGGCGCAGATTTGGTACCGACACTTGTCTCGATTCGTTCCGCTATAGACGACGCGCTAAGCATGCTGGATATTATGACGTTTCAAGATGGCGCAGATTTGGTACCGACACTTTTCTCGATTCGTTCCGCCTAGCCGACAAGATTAGGAAGCGTCTCCTTCGTCGACGCAATAACCGTAGAGCTTGTGAGGGGTCTCGCAAACAATGCAAATCCTTAACTAACGTAAAATGCTTGCTGGAGGATCACTAAAGCGATCGTGGACACTTGAAATAATCGTAAATAAAACCGAAAATGTGAGGGTCAAGAGTCCAACTCCAATGTAGCTTTGCTGATTTATTCGCTCGACGTTTCGACCATAACGGTCTTCATTAGGAGCATCTGAGGTATATACTAACTGTTACAACATTCGAAATTTAAAAAGCTTAACGGAAAGAACACACGTGACATGCTGACGTAATAATCAGATATGGAGCTATAAAGCTAAACTAAACTAAGCCAAACAATATATCACGTAAATTTAACTACTAGGCTATTAATAGTAGGCTTGAAATTAGAAATCCAATAGCTTTCTCTTGCTCTTCTAATGTCTTGATGAGGATTTCTAACTTTTTCAATGACTGTTAATTTTAAATGTAGCGCTTTGTTTCAGACGACAAAAGAGAAACAATTTTACAGTCATCACTCTAGTTCTCACCTGCAACAACCTCACATTCCAAGGCAAGCATTTCGTCCAGCAAACAGGGACAGCAATGAGAACCAAGATGGCACCAAGTTATGCCAACCTCTATATGGGTCGTCTTGAGGACCACTTGTTGAAACAAAGCGCTAACCACGCTTTACTCTGGTTCAGATTCATTGATGATATATTTTTCATATGGACACATGGTGAGGAAAAACTAACACATTTCCTTAACCAATGTAACACTTTTGATCCACATATCAAATTTGAACAAACCTCATCAACCACAAGCATCCCTTTTCTTGACGTCCAAGTAATCAACAACAACGGCAAGATTAGCACTGACCTATACACTAAGTCAACTGACACTCATCAATATCTAAACTGGACCAGTTGCCATCCAGGTCACACTAAAACGTCCATCCCCTACAGCCTGGCACTGAGACTACGCCGCATATGTTCTAACAACAATTTCGTTGAGAAGAGAGCTCGAGAACTACATAATGTACTTCTTGATCGAGATTACAAAAACAAACTCATCAAGGAGTGCATTATGAGAGCGAGAAGAAAAACTAGAGAAGAGGCTCTCAGAAACAAGCAGAATCCTGTCACTGATCGTGTACCCCTTATAGTAACCTACAATCCAGCAATGCCGAACCTGCATAATATTCTCAACCAACACCAGCAAATACTACACACCTCATCTAAATGCAAAATCATATTTAAGGACCGCCCCCTCGTTGCCTACCGTAGAGGAAGAAACCTGTCAGAGATGCTAACGAACAAAAGATTACCACCATGCGACCCTAGTGAACAAGCAAGCCATTCCACCATTAGCAGTGATGCGCCAAACACATCAGAAACCTCATGCAGAATATGTGGCCGCTCCTTTCAAACCAACAGAAATCTTAGGATACACTCTTCACATAAACACAAGCAACATACATCCGCCGAACATACTAATCCAGGATTTTGGCCTTGTAAAGTAGACAATAGATGTGCATGTTGCAAAACATATGGTAGATTCCGAAAAACGGTTAAAAGCACAACTACAGTAGAAACCTTCACTCTTACGTAATACACCACCTGTCAAACAAGCAACGTTATATACTTGATTCAATGCACAAAATGCGACGATCAGTATGTAGGGGAAATAAAAAACCCTGTTCATCGCCGTACAAACCAACATCGCAGCGACATAAACGTAGGTCATCATAAGAACATTACCACTGTCAGACACTTCAAAAACTGTGGGGTTAAACATTTAAAATTAAAAGTCATTGAAAAAGTTAGAAATCCTAATCAAGACATTAAAAGAGCAAGAGAAAGCTATTGGATTTCTAAATTCAAGCCTACTATTAATAGCCTAGTTAAATTTACGTGATATATTGTTTGGCTTAGTTTAGTTTAGCTTTATAGCTCCATATCTGATTATTACGTCAGCATGTCACGTGTGTTCTTTCCGTTAAGCTTTTTAAATTTCGAATGTTGTAACAGTTAGTATATACCTCAGATGCTCCTGAAAGGCGCCAGGGGGCGGGGGGTAGTCGTTTTTGAAACTTATGGGGAGTTGCGAAGGTAGTTTGACAATTTTCATTTTGCGGTTCTTGGGATGTTTTGGGTTTAAAGTTTTGTCCATTTTTTTTTTTTCAGTGGTAGTGAGATTCTGGCAGGGATTTTTTTTCGTTTAGATATAACGCCACCGTTTATGATTTTGTTTCTGCAAAATAATTAAATGATATGAATAAAGCTTGTAACAGATGTTTACATAAATAAACGAAGACGAGCGTTTTTTCAGTCATACTAGCATCTGGGTCTTTTCGGATACAAAAAATACGTGGGATTTTATTAGGTTCAGATTTTATTCATCGGGATTTTTCGAAGTCTAGTATTTAACCCAAAGGATTTTTTCGGTATGAAGTTTGGCGTCATTCGCACCTCCCACCCCAAATTGGCGCAAACTGACGTAAAAACGAACACCTGAGTTAACGTCCTCTTTTTCACTTAGCCAGGGGCGGACAAACATCATGCAACCGCCCCCTAAACTCCACAAGGCACATCCCCCCTCAAGGGTTGGTCTATAAATGGGTAAGGGGTAGGGCGATATTTCGGCAAGAACTGACGAAGTGCTGGGGACTGAACTTTTGATGAACAATCATACAGCCTTACCTTATCGTCCCATGTTTGTTCACTGTCAGGTTATCATCGTATGGTCAATACATTATAATGCTGTCAAAGATGTTCATCACGCTTTTCAAGGTTGGTCCGTAAATAGTTTTTTTACCACTTTAATCACAGTTGTGTTAACCCCTTTGACTCCCGAGAGTACCAAATATCAAAATTCAAGAAAAATCCCAAATTTCATGCTGTAACTAAAATCAAAAAGCACCATGCAAAAGTACTGCCGAAGAGGTTTCATTTGAATGGTAACACCATAGCGTTTCATCGGCAGACTCAAAAGTTAGAACTATACTACATTTCTCTACAATTTAATCTGGGAGTAAAAAGGTTAAAAACTGACAAAAAAATAAATACAACGACACAAACAGCTCCAGCGTTCATTTGAATGGTCACAGTTTAGGACCAGCTTGAGTATAACAAACCGCCGCCACATCAGGAAAGTACTGCTCAATTTTTTTTCATTTGAGTCGTCTCACTTTATAAAGACTTTATTAATAGAATTAAATTAAAATTAAAGCCACCTTGTATAGCATATTGTACAATTCATTAATAATTCATAAGGGTACTAACAAATAGGAATGAGCCATTCCAATCACATGGCTACCCTGTATATCATGATCAGATACAACTCACTAGTAAAAGTCGCACACGAGCCAGATGGCCCACACGGCCGGAGCTTAACCCGGTTGCTGTAGCATGAAGCGACTAGGAATATTGCTACTCCCCCCTGGATGGGATGCTAGTCCATCGCAGGGTTACCCCCAGCAGTTTGTCGCCGGTACCCATTTATACACCTGGGTGGAGAGAGACAGTGTGGAGTAAAGTTTCTTGTCTAAGGAAACAACACGACGACAGAGACCAGGCTTCGAACCACCGACCTTCAGGTTGAAAGTCCGACGCGCTAACCACTAGACCACCGTGTCTCCACAAACTCACTAGTGGTTGTATCTAATTTACATTCCAGATACAACTCACTAGTGGTTGTATCTAATTTACATGTGAATGTGAATTTCACAAGTTGTTTACTACATTCGCGTCCGTGTTGTATCGGCACTATACATTCACTAGGCTACGCCTCTTGATTGTATAGGCCGATACTCCCGCTCACATAGTAAACATTACATAAACAGCACCACAGGAAAGTACTGCTCAGTAGCTTTCATTTGAATGGTCACACTTTAGGATTTCATCCACAGACTTAAAAGTTAGAACCACCTTGTACAGCATAATAAACAGCACCATAGGAAAGTACTGCTCAGTAGCTTTCATTTGAATGGTCACACTTTAGGATTTCATCCACAGACTCAAAAGTTAGAACCACCTTGTACAGCGTAATAAACAGCACCACTGGAAAGTACTGCTCAGTAGCTTTCATTTGAATGGTCACACTTTAGGATTCCATCCACAGACTCAAAAGTTAGAACCACCTTGTACAGCATAATAAACAGCACCACTGGAAAGTACTGCTCAGTAGCTTTCATTTGAATGGTCACACTTTAGGATTTCATCCACAGACTCAAAAGTTAGAACCACCTTGTACAGCATAATAAACAGTACCACAGGAAGGTACTGCTCAGTAGCTTTCATTTAAATGGTCATACTTTAGCCGATTTCATCCACGGACTCAAATGTTAGTAGAACAAGAAGCAAAGTACCGCGAACGAAAATGCTGCTATAGAGTACGTAGGATAGAAGATCTAATCAGCCAAAATATATTTAGTAATAGAACCACCTTGTCGAGCATCATAAACATTACCACAGGAACGTACTGCTCAGTAGCTTTCATTTGAATGGTCACACTTAAGGATTATCCACAGACTCAAAGGTTGAAACCACCTTGTACAGAATAATCCCCAGTACCACAGAAAAGTACTGCTCGATAGCTTTCGTTTGATCGGTCACACTTGAGCATATTTAGTGGCAGTACTGCCTGCTTTATAGTTTTATCCAAATGGCACTTCATAACAAACAATGCTACAGGGAAGCACAATAGCTTTCATTTCAATTGTTACATTTAAGGATTTCGTCCACAGACTTAACTTCACGCCTGTTTATGAAAGAGAAATGTGTAACTGAAACAGGAATTAGTGTCTCATTAATTTCTGCTGTTCCAAGTGCGTGAAATACCATGTATTTTTTTAGATACTGCTGTTGTTTTTCTTGTTCGTCATGGCATTTAGCACCACGTTTTATCTGCTCATGGACGAGATAAAGGTGAGATTTCCTTTCTTGATCTACATTTTTCAGATAAGGCTATTTATTCATTTGGTTTCGATTTTCTTTTATTTAAATTTCAGGAGCAGTCCGATACCTTTCCCAACTCCATGATGACGATCTTTGTTATGACTCTTGGCGAATTCAACTATGCTGATTTATATTTTCCGTGGAGCAAACTAGAATATGCTGCACTCGCCAATATCATGTTTGTCTTGTTTGTGCTTGTCATGCCAATCATTCTCATGAATATGCTGGTTAGTATGACGTCACTTCACAAGAGATACCTCACTACAAACTCCTCTGGGAACGAGTCATTTTAATCCCACTGGACCAGTGCTTATAGGAAATAGGCTCCCTTTGGGAACCATGTGTCCACTGCACGCTGCTAAATTTTAACAAACTTCCGGTGGCACCGTCGATAGCATAGTGTCTACGCGCACATGCGTAGTAGGCACAAAAAAGTTTCCGAGATGATTTCACTACAGGTTATAGACCCAAACCTCATTCGCTGACCGATGATGATTTGCCCATGGTCAGAAAGTGATGATCTTATTTTCCAATTTGGCTGTTTATAATTTAATAAGTTCAATTTCAATCTGTTTTTTTTTTCACGGACAAACTTGTTTTCGTATCGTGTTTGGATCACAACGTGCGACTTATGGCCCACAAATGTGTTTTTAAGAACAAACCAGAGTAGATGAGACTCATGATAGCTTAGGTCAAACAAAAGATAGTTTCTTCTTGACACTACAATGAAAATCCAAGCAAATTCGCACCAAAGTAGATACGATTTTATGAAAGTAAGCGGTCACACCAAGAGGAAAATTTTTTATCTCTGATCGATTGTGAAAAATTAAGAACCCTGATCATAAACTCTTTAAGGCCCCGTCCACACGTATACGTTTACGTTCGTAAACGCATGTTTTTTTTTATCTAAAACGCTCCCGTCCACACGAAGCCAGCCATCGTTTACGATTCGTTTTCACCTGTCCACACGTAAACGCTAAAACGATACGTAAACGCTAAAAATCTGCATGGAGCATGCGCTAGATAACTTGAGCATGGGCCATAAACAGCTGTGACATCAGCGTTTACGAAAACATCCGTTTACGCCTGTCCACACGTAAACGGGTAAACGGCGTTTTCGAAAATATCCACTTGGAGAGCGTTTTCGAAAATATCCGTTTAGGGTGACCGTTTTCATCGTTTACGTGTGGACGGGAGGCCTAAACGCATCAAAAAATATGCGTTTACGAACGTAAACGTATACGTGTGGACGGGGCCTAAGTGCGAACGAGAGTTTCAGGTCAATTCAGGGAACTCGCTCCGCCGCATTCAACCTTTTTCGTTCTTGTTTTTGTTTTTGTTTTTTTGCTTTTTTGCATCATTCTAGGATTCATTCTGACGATTGCGAAGGCCAGCACTCGAAACGTCAAGTTTTGTTCAAGTTCAAGTTCAAGTTCAAGTTCATTTATTCACACTTTGAATCTCTATTACGGTAGTCAATTTACCTTATCAAACCACAGGGTCCCCACACAAACTGTCAATTTACCTTATCAAACCATTTGATGAAACCGTAGGTTGGTCTTGCAGTGGGAGATGTTGGCGAAATTCAAGTTAACGCTGCAATAGATCGCTACGTTATGCAGGTATAACAGCTAAATAGAACAGAAATACAAGTCATGATATTCTTTTGCCTAATATTACAATTATCTTAACAATTCCTTTCCGATTCAGCCGAAGAAACTATTATCCAGGAATACTAATAGCCGGAATTGCGTTTATGATTTACCGGAATGACCCTTTTTGAATCCGGAGCCAAATTGTTAAATCGATATTATTGTAACATATTTCAGAATTAAGACAGTTCAACCGCCTTCACACGGCAAACTTATGTCGGCAAACTCTTGCTGGTAAACTTCAAAAATTTCCAAACGTCGTCAGTGTTTTCACAAGATAAACTTCTAGAAACCTTACCCTCGTTCCCAGACAGGGGCACGTGATGAAGATTGCTTGGTTTGGTTCTTAGAAAGTGAACAACCTGTGTTTGAAAAACGTTTATACGTCAAATGCCAGTTTGCCAACTCAAAAGAGTTGGTGAACAACGAGTTTGATTTGCCAACTGTTTATTTTATGTTCACGCACGCCAACTTTAATTTGTCAACATAAATTTGTCTTGTGAATGCGGTTAAATGTATCACTTGTTAGATGTGGCTAAGAATGACTTATTAAGTCATAACACAATTGTGCGGGGTATGCTTGGTTGCTTCATGCCATAAAACCAAACCACAGATAAGCCCAGTAGGCCTGATAAAGCAATGAGGTGTGTGATCTAAAAGACTGAAACAGATATGTTTACTTTTCAGGTGGAGTTGGTGTTGGATATAGAGGAAACAATGCCTGCTTGGCTCGCTAAACGAGCTCATGTTGCAAACCATATCGAGTACCCAAATAGAGATACATCCAAGGTATTTAACTCTAACAAAGTCCTCACCTTTGTTAGTTTTTTTATTGCAATTGTTTGGTCAGCAATAGATAACATCTCAAAGAAGAAAAATCGGAAAGCCATGTTCTTGTAAATGCTTCCTTTGTGTAGTGTTATAATACTTTAGGAAGAGCATGAATGAGTGATATTCAGTCTTTACATGATAAAGCGGAGGTATCATGATTGTACTAGCAAACGTCTTTGTGTGTGTGTGCAATAAACACAACAAACATTGTCAGAATCAGATGAAAACAAGGTGTCTGTTTGTCTGTTATCTCTTTTTTAGCTGTACGACAGGATTTTTGGATTCAGCGCACCTGGAGACGACAAAGAGGAAGATGAAACTTCCCATGACCTCCCCCCTGAATTTCAACCCCTGTTAAAGAGGTATGGGTATGCGTCATGCAGAGCCTAGCTATCGGACTTTTGGCTTGAAAACCATAACAGTGTTTAGGTCCGTTTCCCGCGCTTAGTATCAGTGTCATGTTTACCCGTGCGCTGTGCCGGTCGTAGGTCACGTGCCCTTGCCATAAGGCACATAAGGCTTTAACGTTCTCCTTCCATCCACTTCAATTTGCTGCTAGATCTTTAACAGTCGCCTATGACTGACATCCAGCTACTTGTCTTTCATCCTCATTCATTCTCCTGCATGTTGTTTGTGGTCGTCCTGTGCAGTCTAATTTTTACGGGAGTAGGTTATTAGCCCCAGCCCAACCCCCAACCTTACCCATTAAATGATGGTTTTATTGACTTAATTATTTATTGATGTCTCGGTTATTTCTTGGTGTTTCAATTTTGCTTTTTAGAATCAATGGGATATATGACCTGTTAAAGGAACAGTCCTCATCGCTTAAGTCCAGGGATCAGGCCCGCATGAGGAAAGAACAAGATGTGTTTCCTTTTGAAGCTGTTGCCGACAACTGCTGACGACGACAGCTGTTGCCGACATAATTCTTCCCAGGTTTTAAACCTTACCTTATAAACATTCGTGAATTAAATGTTGCAGCTGCAGTTTAGAATGGGTTTTGATTTAGTGTCGTCATAGTTAATCAAGGGACTTGTAATGAAACCTTGCAGACTTCAATAGCGATAGCAAAGGAGCTACAATTTATGTTGAACTGTACTTGACCGTGCACATCTTTTGTTTTTTGATTACACGCTATGACTGAATAACTTAATAGCACCATTTCTATTGGTCAGTTGCTCGAACAAAAGTTCAACATCTTTTGTGTTGTGCACGGTCAAGGCCGAAAAACGATAACAAAAACATCGAACAAAGACATTTCTCAGGTTTCATAACCATTGCACTTTATTAACTATGGTGTCGTAAAACCAAATCTGGGCCAATCACAATAGACTCTGGCAATCCAGTAAGCCAATCAAAACTATACAAAAACGATAGCCAAGCTTACTTCTGATTGGTTTGGAAAGTGCCGCGAATATATTTAACCAATCAAATATAGTAATGCACAACCAAAGCAAATGCGACAGTAAATGGAAAACCCACTTCAAACTTCAAGTACTTTAATTTATTGGCGAATGATTACCAAATTTTAGGTTTATCAGAGTATCATATTGAAATTAAAATTGATTTAAAAACAGGAATGGTCAGTCAGCTGGGGTTGGTAACCATGCAGAACGTTTTCAAAACTCAGCATCTTTACTTAAATTTTATCCATAACTTAAAAAAGCAACAGTTAAAGAGGCTCGACTCAGTTTTTTTTCGCCGTGGGGTGTCGTTTTGAAATCAAAATTTCACAGGGCAAACATCCGGCGATTGCTTTTATACTTCACCAAGTTTATGAAATGTGATCGAAGTTTTATGTGTCACCGGTTTCCAAACCACAGCGGTTGCTATAGCAACGTCAGCTTATTGCCCTTTTGTTTTAAACAATGTCGTTTTTCTCAAAATCTAGTCAGACACTTCATAATGAAAAATGATCAAAATTCATTTTTAGGCAAAACAGCAATAAAGCAAAATATTTCCAAAATGCCCTTACGTCTTGCTTTATGCAAATTATTTGCTTTATTTCTGTTTTGCTTAAAAATGATTTTTCATTTATTCGAAAACCGTCTTATAAATTTTCTTGAAACTTGGTCTGCAGCTAGTGATACGTGCGTACTGCAAAATTTGAAAGTTTGATTATGAAATGTCTGACTAGATTTCGAGCCTCCTTAAACGAGACAACGCTTTTGAGTCTTTGAAACGTGTTTCGGATGTTTCTACGTCCATCATATAACAACTTTATTTGTACTCCAGATTGATAGGTTACAAAAAAGTAGAGATAGTGAAGATAAATAAATTCTGTATAAGGATAAAAATCCGTGATTATAACTTAATAGTCGTTGTTTATAAAACAATGACATACATAGATATAAAGGACATTTGCTTAAAGCCACGTTTGGAAGCTCGTAACGCAATCAATATGCAGCTTTCGTACATTATTGTCAAACTGAGCAATAACTTTGATACCAAATTTCAAAGTAACATTTGTCCCTTGTTGTTTTTAAGAATGTCCTTGAACTAGCGTTAATAGAGGTGCACTCGTAAACTGTTTTTCAGCAGAGAAGATCAGAGCTTCTTGATTATTTGTTAATGAACGGCGATCAAAATAACAGGAAAATTATGAAGAATAACAGCTTTTTGCCCACAATGTTTTGTCCCATTTATTAATGACAAAGTAAATCTGTGATTTAAGCTGCTTAGTTAATGACTAGGGCATTCTATGTAATAAATAAAGAGTTGCTAACAACACAATTCAGTTGTTGATTGTAAATTAATTGTTTTGGGCTTGGAGCTTAAAATTTGAAAGAACAAGGTACGGGATAAGATCGCGAATCTGAGCATTATGCATGAGCACCTGCTACCTTTGGGGTTACAGAATATCTTTGGGGGTGTCTCCAGCGAACAGCTCTAGCGTCTCGAGATTACTCTAAAGATACGTTATCCCCTATATCAAATTATAGATATTGCTATCTAAGGGCCTGATTATATGAGCCGGGGCTGACCCGGTTAGCCTAGCTGGCTCGGTTTGTCGAGATGACTTTCATCCGGGTATTACATGAAGCGAGCCAGCCCTGGCTGGAGATAATTTAGCGTCAACGTTTTTGGCTGATAGTTGTTGTTTTGAAAATGGCTGCAAAGTGGTTTTAGTTAAGGAAGTTTTTAGTATTTTAGCTCATTTTCTTCGTCCTTATCGAAGAGTCACAAGGAAATGTCACATAGAGCTTTTATACAACACTGATATTTAATTAATTAAGGTGAACTATACTTAATGAATGACCTGTCAAATGGAAACACAGTATCACAAAAGGAAACATCACATAGCTTTCATATATGACACTGACTTTATTTATCATTCTATATTTAATATATCAACAACTGTTTATTTTTGTTGAAGATATGTTCCACATAACAAAAACAAATGTCAGGAACCTCTTCATTCCTTAATAAAGGCAATCAAAATGGGTCTAGCAGCTTAAAAAAGGCATCAGCTCTATCATTTTAATTAGTTGATTAAAATTAACTATGTAATATCTTGCTTCGCCCACCCTGCATCCAGAGGTCCGTTCTCTGAAATTAACCGCACAAACAGTTAGAAGAAGCTTAGCAGCTCAAACTCTCCGGTTTTCACTAAAAAAAAATTCTCTCGCACCCAGGGTATGCTTCACCTGGTTAATAGAAGAAATTTTTTCGACTAGAAAAATTCAATTCCCTTATTTTTGAACCATTGAAGCAATCAGCAAGACAGGTTTTGACAAAACGAAGGCACAGAAACAGGCAAAATTATTTATTGATGAAATATTACTTATAAATGATTAAAAGCAGTGGCCCAATAACCCCTCAAAACAACAACTCTATAGCATGTAACTCAAAAAGTTCAAAAAAGTTCAAGAAGAAATTTACCCAAATAAAAGAGTGATAGATCGGAGAAAGCAGCCGTCTGCTGCTATAGTTCGCACGGAATTAATGTTTGAGTTTTTGGGTGCAAACATAAAGCGTAACGCATTTCGAACAAGGTCGATTTATTTCAAATAATTCGTTATAAATTTTACAGTATAAAACCCATTCTTTATCACCTATAGCTTAAAAAATACATTGAAATGTTCATTTCGAAAAAAAAAAGTAAGTGGAAGTCTGGTACCGTTACGTTTCTAGCAGCAAACCGTTCTCTGCATCAATCAGCGAACCTCATTTGCCGCCATGTTTTGAACTCAGGACCTGTCGAGCGCGCTCGGCCCAGTCTCGCTCCGCATCACACATCGCTCAAGCGCTGTGGGCGCGTTGCACCGCCCATTCTTTTTAGCGCCCTGGTTGAAACAAATTTCCCTCGCGGCACGTGTGGATCACGTGCGTATGTTGTTTTCAAGAAATGACGGGAAGAATATATTCACCACAGATTTCTGTTGTGTGTTATGTGTAAATCTCATCAAAAATACTTCGTCACGATAATACTACATGGGAGATCAAAGAGCGGTTAATTAATGAATTGCTGTTTGAAGTGAATTTTTCAGGCGGGCCTGAAGTCAGGTGTCTGTGCAAGACGTGTCTTCGCCTACTCAAAACGAGGAAGGGACTTCTAGGCAATATTTAAAGTGTCGAAAGTCAACTGGGTTTTGATCGTTCCTGCACCGTAAGTACGCCATCTAAAACTAGTTCGGCTGTGCCTTCATTTCCGAAAAAAAGTATCGCCTATCTCAAAACAGGAACACAGCTCGTCGAATATCTTCATGGCTTTCCTAGCCTGCGAAGCAAGCGTTCCCGTACGAACGATTTTCCGCATTCTGGCCGAGCGAAAATTGGGGCGAGAGCAAAAAATCGACGGACGGTGGTGGGAGTGGGGATGCGAGGGAACGCTTGCCTGTGAACCCCACGATTTTGAAAAACCCGTTCGGCCACGAGCGGGGCTCCTAATTGGTGCTGTGTGGTCACCTTGAGTGACAGGTTTGACAAGTAGCTACCAAATTTTTGCACAAAATATTTTGAGCGTGACTTGCGATCAAAGGAGATCAGAATAGGGCTCGGAGAACATGTGAAAGATTTTGAAACGTGGTTAAACGAAGTTATATCCGGACTTGCTTTTACTTTGAAAACGGAACAAAAAATAGTAATGCGCCATCTTTTTAACAGCAAAGATTTCATTGCTGTATTGCCAACAGGATTCGGCAAGAGTTAAATTTTTCAGTTTGTTATGATGTGCGGAGTGCAAAGTAAAAGGCAAGGAGGTATAGGCTACTCCAGTATTACCGTTATTTCTTCATTTGTAAAGCATAATTCGGGATCAAGTGATAGAGGTAAATTTTATATGGGGATGACGGCGTGCGATTTAAATAAAAAACTGGACTGCTTAGACGATAATTACACAAAGGGAAATTTCGGAATACCCTGCCACTTATTTACACGTATTTTAGTCAAAGTTACACAAGGATTTCCTCGCTTTCATGTACAGGCATGGAAAGGAAACAATACGTACCTTATTCCTCTATTAATAATAGGCCAGGAAATGTTTTTCTTAGACTTGAGTAGACCCGCTGAAAAAAATTATCGTGGTATAGTTTCACTGTTGTCCTTCATGTCTGTTGTTGTTGTCGTCCATGTCTGTTGTAGTCATCGGTAATGCGTATTTTAAATTGTTTGGATCGATACAAAAAGGCGAGTCAAAAGCCAAATAATACCCACTCAGTCATTTAAGGTTTAGACTTTCTCAAAAACCTAATTGACTCCAATTGACTCCACGATTTCATCCCAAATTTTAAAGTTGAAAGTGATCTATTTCGGCGACTGTTTGTTCTTATCGTCGTTGAATTGAAAGTGACTACATCCGGATTTTGGTCACAGCAAAATATAAGATGAAATGAGGCTGAATAATTTGTGCCCGTACCATAGAAAAGTTAGAAAATAGCGAGAAAAGCGAAGATTGATTTTGAACTAGAAATAATATAACCGCAAACAAACACAGCATCTCCACTCCCAGCCCCCGTCCGCCGATTTTTTGCTCTCGCCCCAATTTTCGCGCGGAAATAAGTGCCGGGAAGTTTTGCGTGCATATAATTAAAGTACCTATGAAATGTATTTTTTCCTTCGTTTTTAATTAGTTTATTATGTCCAAAGAACGAAAACAAAAATCACTTCCCGAGGAAAAAAAAGAAAATCGGTTTTTAGCCCCTCGAAGATGCGTCACTTCGGTTGAAAAGTGGCTCCAATTTTTGGAGAGCCTGGGGCGAGTAGGAGTACGTGATGACGTAAATACTATGACACATTGGTTTGTTTACGCTATAATTCCCTTGGAATCCTTTAGCGTGATGGTCATTTTGCCAACGTTTTTGGCTGTGCAAATGTCAGACAGCGCCTAATATGCCTCTGAAGGTGAAGAGGATCAGTTTCGGATCACTCTTGATGAAATGACATAATCGCGTCAACTGTAGTTTTGCTGTAGCGAGGCGAACCGACTGTGCCGCTTGAGCGAAGGAAGTGAACATTAAGAAGACGGACTTTGATTTAGATTTTTGAACGTGAAAGGTATACATTTCAGTAGCACAGCGTCTCAGTGGTTCGCCAGTTGAGTTGTAAGCTTGTTGAAACGCAGAGGCGTTATGGTTAATTCTTTTTAGTGGCTCGTTGACTAGCGTTTATCGAGGGGTAAAATCCATTTGAGCCACGCCTGTCAAACGAGATTCTGGTAACTTTTAGTGTATTTGTCGAAGCTTCCCGACGACCACCCCCGTCATATTTTGAGGTAAGACAAGTTTCGACTGTTTTCCTTATAGATTTTGTTTTTATTCAACGGCATAGAAAAACATTACAATTGTATTAAAAAGGCTAGCATATTACCATTTGTTTCTAGTATAGCAAGGTAAACTGGTCAGCCTGTGTTGAAAGCAACGTAAATATGGTAAACATGTTGTATTCTTGGTGCTAAAAAATAAATATGTATAGATTTGAAAGTCCAAGCTAAAACTTCATGAAGCTGATAAAACTGGGTGCATCGGATTTGTTTTGTTTATCTCTTTAGAAATGCATATCGGTGAAAGACAGCTGTTAAGTCAAATACGTTATTTGTTATTTTTGTGGGTAACATTAAACAATGCAAAGGCATGTCTATGGTCTTTAATTTGTCGTAAAGTATGTGCGTGCGTTTATGTGTGAAATTTAGTAGTTTTAGTATATGTAAATTTATAGCATTTTAATAGCGGAGCTCTCGCGGGCCGAAGAGGCCTGCTTGCTTAGCTTTATACTCATAGAACCCACGCCCATCATTTTTCATGGAATAGCGAAATGTTTCGCGGGCGCGTCGGTCCGTGTGGCGGCGGGCTGCGGCGTTGGGCAGGGTTAACTCGCGGGCGCGTATGACGTCGCAAAACATGTGCGTATGACGTCGCGTAACATCCGAGATCTTAGCAATTTTTAAAAGAAAAGTGAGGCTTTGGTTTTTCGAGCGGCTACACAGCCGACAGCTCGGTAAACACAAGGGTAAACACTTTAGTTGGATCTTTCGCTGTGTTTATCGGAGAATTAAAGTCGTTATTTCCCTGCATTTTTTTGCGGTTTGCTACTCAAGACAGGGATACTAAATTGTAAAAACTCTTATTCTTCGGCCATTTCAACTTTAACAGAAATAAAATACACACTGCGGTTATAAACATGACAAAACAACGCATGTTGTAAAAAATTTTCATTAATGACTTGACGTTTCGTATGCTTCAACATCGGATACATCTTCAGAAGTGACGGTTGGATATAATACAATAAAATTTAAATGCTATGGAGAAAGACTGGAACCTAATTTAAAAGAAATGACAATAGTGAAAAAAAAAAATGATAATATACAGACCTACATGCGTTGTTTTGTCATGCTTATAACCGCAGTGTGTATTTTATTTCTGTTACAGGGATACTAATTAAGGGATACTCAGAAGCCGCTTTAGTGGAAAAAGAAGAGCTTTCAGGGATAAAATCTTGCTTCGAGTAACTTCATACGTTTATCAATGCGGGAGCAATGCGGGGAGATGCTTGTTTTACGGATTTCAGAACCAAAGAAGCGGAGATTTAAAGAATTTCCAAGTAGTCGACGGACTTAAAGGTAAAACAGATTTTACGATGGGATATCAATCTGTGATTGACTTTTTCTTTGTGTTCCCGTTAGTTTTGGAGAATTGTTTATAAAACGTGCTTAAATTCAATTGTGTCGATTTCTTGAATTTCATGGAAGACAGCTCGGCCTCGATGCGCTATAAATGGTACGCGTTTTGTTTTTAAACATAAACTTATGGAGATTTGAATAAAAATTTTCGAAAGAAGATTGTGTTGTCCATTTTTCTGTGTTTGTTCATTCATTACATAGATTATTGAAAAGCGATTTTATGTAAACAAAACAAGACTTGGATTTTATAGTTCTTTCAAAAACTCATTAATAATTCATGAGCATATCAGCCAATCACACGACGCAAATCGATCACGTGTATGAGCCTTTATACCTGGTAATCTACGGTCATTATGAAAAGTCTGGTGGCGGCTTTGATTTCAGTCACAGGGGAGTTCGGGGCTGAATGGGCAAACAATGCAATTATCGCTGAATTTTTAATGAGAATGATTTTAAAATGACCGTGATATCTATATTAAGATCACACGTAATCTTTATATAAAGATTACTGATATGGGTAGTAATTGTCTAGGATTCTTAGTGCAACAAATGGTGACTTTAATATTTTTGTACAGTACTGTTTTACGAAATCTGGTCTTTCGCTATTCTATTTGGAATCTTCCCAACAAAATAAACAACCAACAGTTTAACAAGTGAGCCGTTATTTAAATGACACCAGCGCCCTCGTGTAAATTGCCAGGTAAGCGACTGGTTCGCAGATGCAAGCTGCTTATTTCTACTCGTTCTCTACCTCTGAAAAAAAAATTGTCAGCCGTTTTATCTACCGTACCTGACAACTTTAGTAAAACATTTTTCAGTAGATGTTTTCCCTCAGAACTATAAAATCCCAAAACGTTCGACAGGAGCCGGGAAGCAATGGTCACTTCGTCGAAGACGTGGCACATGTGTTGTATGCTAATCAGTCTAGTCTACTTGTTTTTCTCGTATGCTAATTTCCTCTTTACACAAAAGCGCAATTGTTTTAATTCCGAAGGGACACGCTTTTGAAAGAATGTTTTTGAAGCCGTTCAAAAAACTCGCAGCACGTGTATTATCAGGTGTAAAAACTCTCGGCTTCGCCTCGAGTTTTTAAACCTGATAATACACTACTGCTCGTTTTTTAAACTATACATCATCACTCGCGTCGCCTTATGAAAATATGTTTGTGTATTTTTGCAATTTTGATTTCCAAATCAGTTTCTCGGGCACTTTTTGACAAGCAACAACTGTATTTTATTCGGAAAGTAGTCTTACTAGTTTTCTAGACGAGAAAAAGTTGTTTTGTGAACTTTTGTACCGTTTAAATGTACTGTGCAGACGGTCGCGTAATACTGCTTTTGAGAATTGCTAAAATTTAAAAATAGCGCGGTCGTCAATCTTAATTCTTGTGCTTCCGACCTTTCACCTTAGTTAAACTTATCATCGGCTTTCTCTTCAGAGAGCTTCGCTGTTAGGCTCAGCTATCTATACATATAACCTCGTTGGCGTATAACGCCACCAGCAATGAGCAAAATATAATAATCGCTTTAAGTTGAGACTTTCAAAAGCTGATTCAGACGCCCGCATTTAGAATTCGTAAAAAAATCGACAATTCATTCTCTTAGAAAATGAAAAGTATATTTTGATAGACAGCTCTATATGTTATAATTTGACACGGGGGTTTAATAAGGTATCTTAAGAGTAACCTCGAGACGCTAGAGCTGTTACACTGGAGACACCTCCAAAGATATACCGTAACCCCAAGGGTACATAAGCAGGTACCTTATGTATTAGTCCCACATTTAGAGTAATCTCAAGACACTAGAGCTGTTACACTGGAGACACCCACAAAGATATACTGTAACCCCACAGGTACATTAGCAGGCACCTTATGTATTAGTCCCACATTTAGAGTAATCTCAAGACGCTAGAGCTGTTACACAGGAGACACCCACAAAGATATACTGTAACGCCACAGGTACATTAGCAGGTACCTTATGCATAAGGCCCACATTCGTGATCTTATCCAGTACCTTGCCATTTCAAGTTCAAGCTCCAAGCCTCAAACAATAAATTTACAATCAGCAAAGGAGTTGTGTGTCAACAACTCTTTATTTATTACTTAGAATGCTGTTGTCATTAATTAAGCACCTTAAATCACATATTTACTTTATCTTTAATTAATGGGACAAAACACTGTGGACAAAAATTTGTTATTCTTCATAATTTGACGGTGTTATTTTGATCACCGTTGATTAACAAATCAAAAAGCTCTGATCTTCTCTACTGAAAAACCCTTTGCGAGTCCAGGGGGGGTGGGGGGGGGGGGGGTTGGGGGTTACTCAACAAAGTTTTGCACGGGGATGCTCCGCCCCAAGGTCCAAACTCTTACCCTTTCATATACCGTTTTTGATAGAAAAGGTGCCCCTTTCATATACCTTTCATTGAAAATGGTACCCCTTTCATACACCTTTCATTGAAAATGGTACCCTTTTCATATAGCCTTTACTTGCGTCTGTTTGATATATTTTGAAAGGCCCTTTAGGTGGTTCCATATAATTTTTTGGCGCGTGAGGCATGGGCACGAAAATGGCGCGAGCGCGCGTTTGTTTATTTTGATAACGTCACGAAAAAAAGAAGTTTTTACGGTAACTAAAACTTTTATTGCGCGTATTCCACACGGTTTTTTTTTTTTTTTAAATTGACAAATCGGTAGGATTTTCTTTGCTCTCGCTCACCAAAAAAGACAACAATTTTTGTACAAACACAAACCCAATAAACGTAAAAAACGTAAAGGCTTATGGCTTTGTTAGATTAGACTTACTGAATGTTTCTTCTGTTTCACCAAAACTCATGAATATTCACCGTATAAAAACCGAGCAAATTCGTTGAGAGTTTTGCTAGCCTTGAACAACAAGCCCAATAACTCAATCCTTGGTTGCCATGGTAACGGGATAAGACTGCCAAATTAGATTTTCACCGTAAAAGAGAAAGCCAACGTATATGTGTTTATGATGCCTAGTATCGCGAAACAAAACTCTCGAAAGACAGCAATAAGATCGTGTATATTATATGTGAACGACTGGCCAATAACTATATGGAGCCACCTTAAATGACAGTTTTTCCCTACCAGCTCAGTTTGACAATATTATACAAAAGCTGCATACTATTTCTGCGAGCTTCCCAACGTGGCTTTATATCCAAGCAAATGTCACTTATATCTATGTACGTCATTGTTTTATAAACACCGACTATAAAGTTATAATCACGGACTTTTATCCTTAATTAGTTCTACACTTTATAGAATCTATATAACCGTTACTATCTCTACTTTTTGTAACCTATGATGGCCGTAGAAACATCCGAAACACGTTTCATAGACTCAAAAGCGTGTTTTTTCAAAGCGTTGTCTAGTTTAATTTTTGCTTTTACGAAGTTATGGATAAATTTTAATTAAACATGCTGAATTTTGAAAACGTTCTACATTGTTACCATTGAACGTACCAGACCCAGCTGACTAACCATTTTCCTATTTTTTTTTACTAATTTTCATACTCTGATAAACCTAGAATTTGGCAATTCTTTGCCAATAAAGTACTTGAAGTTTGAAGTGGGTTTTCCATTTTCCCTGTATTGTCGCATTTGCTTTGGTTATGCATTACCATATATGATTTGTTAAATATTTTTTGCGCCACTTTCCCAACCAATCAGAAGTAAGCTTGGCGTCGATTTTGTATAGTTTTGATTGGTTTACTGGATTGCCAGCGTCTGTTGTGATTGGCCCAGATTTGGTTTTACGACACTAAATCTGGGCCAATCACAATAGACCCAGATTTGGTTTTACGTCACTAAATCGAAAACTACTCTACAGCTGCAACATTTAATTCACTAATGTTTATAAGGTAAGGTTTAAAATCTGAGGAAAATTATGTACTCTTGTCGGCAACAGCTTCAAAGGGAAATACGTCTTGTGCTTTCCTCGTGCGGGCCTGACCACTGGTCTTAAGTAGTGAGGACTGTTCCTTTAACAGGTCATATATCCCATTGATTCTGAAATGTAAATTGAACAACAATAAATAACCGAGGCATCAATAAATCATCAAGTCAATAAAACCATCGTTTAATGGGTAAGGTTGGGGGTTGGGCTTGGGGCTAATAACCCAATCCCGTAAAAATTGGATTGAGGGAAAGAGAAGCACAGGACGAGCAAAAACAACATGGGGGAGAATGGTTGAGGATGAAAGACAAGCAGTTGGATGAAAGTCTGGGCGACTGTTAGAGCTCTAGCAGCAAATTGAAGTGGATGGAAGGAGAACGTTAAAGCCTTATGTGCCTAATGGCAAGGGCACGTGACCTACGACCAGCACAACGCACGGGAATACATGTGCCTTTACCGTCGCCTGGTTAGCTCATTTGATGGAGCACCGGTCTGCTAAGCGGAAGGTCGCGGGTTCAAACCCCGACCGGGCAACCAACCTGGGTCTTTAAACAACTGCCAAGTTTATGATGGCTGTGATTAACACCATGTTTCAGTTTAGATGAACGCGTCATTGGGCAGTGACGTTAAGCCGTTGGGCTTGTCTCCTTCATCCTTCCTTGTCAGTTGAAGGGGACGTAAAAGAACCCATGACATTGTTCGATAAGAGTAGGGCACGGAGTTCCCGATGCCATGGCTATCTGACTTGGTCGTCATTGGTCTGGGTGGGTGGGGTGAGATCATACATGGACTGAAGCGGCTGCAATTTGCACCTTATATGGTGACGTGCGATCTCACCTCTCTGGTCCTCCGTAATTCAGCTTCCTGCTACAATGGAGGAAGTGGCACCTTTTTTTTTATTTTTATGGCACGGAGAGATATAAGTATAAGTAGGCAAGTAGTAGTATTATTTGAATACTACGTCCCGTAAAAATAATAGACATTTTCTGTGGCCAGCAAAAATTATAGGAAGTTAAAGAAAAATGATCTTGAATGAACAATTCTGTAATGATTATTGCAAAGCAAAAAACAAAATAATCAAACCTGACCAATGACAACGAAACAAACTGAAATGGCGCAACCAACCAACAAAAGCAAAAACCTGCAACCGCGTCAAGCGCGGGAACACATACATCAGGTGCGAAGGGCACGTGACCTACGACCGGCACAGCGCACGGGAAAACATGGAACTGATACTAAGCGCCGTCGGAAACGCACCTAAATACTGTTTTGGTTTTCAAGCCAAAAGTCAGTTATTTATGCTCCGTATATGACGCATGTTCATACCTATTCTCCTGCTCTTCCATTCTCTTCAACAGAGGATGAAATTCAGAGGGGAGGTCGGGGGAAGTTTCATCTTCCTCTTTGTCGTCTCCAGGCGCGCTGAATCCTAAAATCCTGTCGTAGAGCTAAAAAGAGATAACAAACAAACAGACACCTTGTTTTTATCTAATTCGGACAAATCAGTTGTATTTATTGCACATACACAATTATACCTCCGCTTTATCATGTAAAGATTGAAAATTAACCATGCATGCTCTTCAAGAAGTAATAAAACACTATGCCAAGGAGGTATTGAGGCCTAGGTACTTGGTGTATCCCTGATCATAATGTATGGTACTTCATGTATCCCTTATTGTAATGTATTTAGATATATTGCAGTGTAATTTAGGGTCGGATTATAGTATCTAGGGTTGAAGCACTGATTTTAGTATTTAGGGTTAAGCACTGATTCCAGTATTCCCAGTGTATCGAAAGGGTTAGTTCTTATATATGGTCTGGGCTGGCAGCATATTATCTTATATCCCTTAAAAATTACAGTTTCCGGCAGCTAGTCCTCGATAGTACAGTGGATAGTGTGCATGGAGTAGATCATACGGCCCGGGTTCGACTCCCTATTCTGCTGTTTTTATCTTCTTTTTCTACTGAAATAAAAACTAAGTGTTTAAATACAAAATAATAAGGGATACACCAAGTACATACCTATTGAGCTGTTATCTACTGCTGGCCAAACAATTGCAATGAACCAAACTAAAAAGGTGAGGACTTAGTTAGAGTTAAATACCTTGGATGTATCTCTATTTGGGTACTCGACATGCTTTGCAATATGAGCTCGTTCAGCGAGCCAAGCAGGACTTGTTTCCTCCATATCCAACACCAACTCCACCTGGAAAGCAGACAAATCTGTTTCAGCCTTTTAGATCAGACACCCCATTGCGTTATCAGGCCTACTGGGCTTATCTGTGGTTTTGTGGCATGAAGCAACCAAGCATACTTCGCACAATTGTACGTGTCGGTATTAATGACTTGTGCCATTCTTAGCCACATATAACAAGTGTTACATTTAACCGCATTCACAAGACAAATTTAAGTTGGCGTTTGTGAAAGTGGCATAAACATTTGTTGGTTGTTCACTAAACTCTTAGCTTTTGAGTTGTTAATCTCGCATTTGACGTGTAAACGTTTTTCAAACACACGTTGTTCACTTTACAAAGAACCAAAGCGAGCACTTCTTATCACTTGTGCCGGTCTAGGAACGAGGTTGAGGTGTCTAGAAATTGTGTTGTATAAACACTGACGAGTTTAGAAATTTTTGACGTTTCTCAAGATGATTTTGCTGACTTAAGCTTGCCGTGTGAAGGCGGTTGAACTGTCTTAGTTCATGTCACACCATGATTACATATCGATTTAACAATTTGGCCCCGGATTCAAAAGGGTCATTCTGGTAAATCAAAAAGGCAATTTCGGCTATTAACATTCTTGGATAATAGTTTCTTCGTCTGAATCAGAAAGGAATTGTCAAGATTATTGTAATATTTGGCAAAAGAATATCATGATTTGTATTTCTGTTCTATGTAGCTCTCATACCTGCATGACGTAGCGATCTATTGCAGCGTTAACTTGAATCTTGTCAATATCTCCCACTGCAAGACCAACCTACAATGAAAATTTGGTTTGATCAACTGGTTTGATAAGATAAATTATTATACATTGGTGTCACTAGCTCGATTTGGATTGGCTATAAGCACGCAGCTAATTATTGCTTGCTGTTTCTGTTACGTCATACCTACAAACAATAGTTTTATGCATGCAGAAGTGACGTCATACCTACAGACAATAGTTTTATGCATGCAGAAGTGACGTAAGTTGTTTACTTACAAGTTGACTGCTGTGCATTGATCACTTTTTTGTGCGCGCTCTTGTCTTTACAAGTGCAGCTCAGGAATATGCATAATAATTTCGGCTTCGGCAGATAACACAAACTTTGGCCTTGATAATTATCGCTATCATACGAAAACCGAATCCAATAATTGTTAATTGACCACCGTAAAGAGAAACAAAAGCTGACGTTTCGAGTGCTGGTATTAGCAATCGTCAGAATGTATCCTAGAATGGTGCAAAAAAGCGAAAAGTAACAAAAACAAGAACAAGAAAGAAAAAGGGTGAATGCGGCGGTGCGAGCTCCCTGAATTGACCTGAAACTCTCGTTCGTTCGCTCTCAAAGAGTTTATATCACGGTTCTTAATTTTTCACAATCGATCAGAGATAAAAATGTTTCCTTTTCATAACATCGTATCTAATTTGGTGCGAATTTGCTGGGATTTTCATTGTAGTGTCAAGAAGAAACTATCTTTTGTTTGACCTAAACTATCATGACTCTCATCTACTCTGGTGTCAGTCTTAAAAACATATTTGCGGGCTATAAGTCGTACCTTGTGATCCAAACACGATAAGAAAACAAGTTCGTCCGTGAAAAAAAAATACAGATTGAAATTGAACTTATTAAATTATAAACAGCCAAACGGAAAAGAAGATCTGCATCATTTTCTGATCATGGACAAATCATATTCAGCGAATGAGGTTTGAAAATTATGGGTCTATAACCTGTAGTGAAATCATCTCGGGAACGTTTTGTGTCTACTGCGCATGTGCGCGTAGACACTATGCTAACGACGGTGCCATCGGAAGTTTGTTAAAATTTAGCAGCGTAGAGTAGACACATGGTTCCCAAAGTGAGCCTATTTTCCAACAAGCACTGGTCGAGTGGGATTAAAATGACTCGTTCCCACAGGAGTTTGTAGTGAGGTATCTCTTGTGCAGTGACGTCATACTAACCAGCATATTCATGAGAATGATTGGCATTCCAAGCACAAACAAGACAAACAGGATATTGGTGAGTGTAGCATATTCTAGCTTGCTCCACGGAAAAAACAAGTCAGCATAGTTGAGTTCGCCAAGAGTCATAACAAAGATCGTCATCATGGAGTTGGGAAAAGTAGCGTACTGCTCCTGAAGTTTAAATAAAAGAATGATCGAAATCAAATGAATAAATAACCTTATCTGAAAAATCTAGATCAAGAAAGGGAATCTCACCGTTGTCTCGTCCATGAGCAGATAAAACGTGGTACCAAATGCCATAACGAACAAGAAAAACAACAGCAGAACCTGAAAAAAACCCACGGCATTTCACGCACTTGGAACAGAAGAAACTATTGAGATACTAATTCCTGTTTCAGTTACACCTTTCTCTTTTATAAATAAAAATGAGTCGTGAAGTTAAGTCTGTGGACGAAATCCTAAAATGGAAATGTAACAATTGAAATGAAAGCTATTGTGCTTCCCTGTAGCATTGTTCGTTATCTATAGAGCATGCAGTACTGCCACTGAATATGCTCAAGTGTGACCATTCAAATGAAAGCTATTGAGCAGTAATTTCATGTGGTGCTGTTTATTATGCTGTAAAAGGTGGTTCTAACTTTTGAGTCTGTGGATGAAATTCTAAAGTGTAACCATTCAAATGAAAGCCACTGAGCAGTTCTTTCATGACGTGCTGTTTATTAGCGGAGGCCCGCGCGGAACCCTATACTCAAAGAACCTATGCCCGTCATTTTTCATGGTCATGGCTAGCGGAATGTTTCGCGGGCGCGTCTGTCCGTGTGCCGCCCGCCGCCGCCGGCGTTGGACAGGGCTAGATCGCGGGCGCGTATGACATCGCAAAACATGCGCGTATGACGCCACACAACATCCGGGATCTTAGCAATTTTGAAACTGAAGCGAGGCTTTGTTTTTCGCGCGGCTACATGGCGAATATTACGTCAGCTCGGTAATCACGTTAGTTGGAGCTGTGTTTACTAAGCGGAGAAAACCGTTTAAATTAAAGTCGTTATTTCCCTGAATTATTCGCGGTTTGCTACTCAAGACAGGGATACTAATTAAGGGATACTCAGAAGCAGAAAAAGAAGAGCTTTCAGGGATAAAATCTTGCTTCGAGGAAGTTCATACGTTTTTATCAATGCGGGGAGATGTTTGTTTTTATTACGGATTTCAGAACCAAAGAAGCGGACATTTAAAGAATTTCCTAGCAAGCGATGGACTTAAAGGTAAAATAGATTACATTTTTCGATGGGAATTTATAATGATAATAGGACTGAGTGGAGTCCAATTCGGTCTGTTTAATCACAAGTATGATTACAGACAGAATTGGACTACACGAAGTCCTGTTACCAATTAATCATAACTATAACAAAATTTGAGGATAAAAACGTTAAATGGTTACACGTTTTGGCGATTAAAAACATAACAATTAGGTGTGTTTTTGACCGAGATAAACGCACGGAAAAAGATAGCGCGCGCAAATGACGCGTACTGTCCAATTACATCGTCCAATTACAAGCATAACGCGTAAACTGTCCTATTAATGCTCTAATCGGGCCTGCTAATAACCAATCAGATTCGAGAATTTAGTTATAGTTTTGAATAATGTTGATATCAATCTGTGATTGACCTTTTCTTTGTGTTATTGTTAGTTTTGGAGAATTGTTTTTAAAACGTGCTTAAATTTAGTTGCATCGATTTCTTGAATTTCATCGAAGGCAGCACGAACTCGATGCGCTATAAATGGTACGCGTTTTCCTTTTAAACAGAAAGTAATGGAGATTTGAATAAAATTTTTCGAAAGAAGATTGTGTTGTCTATTTTTATGTGTTTGTTCATTCATTACATAGATTATTGAAAAGCGATTTTATGTAAACAAAACAAGACTTGGATTTTATAGTTCTATCATCACTCGCGTCGCCTTATGCAAATATTTTTGTGTATTTTTGCAATTTTGATTTCCAAATCAGTTTCTCGGGCACTTTTTGACAAGCAACAACTGTATTTTATTCGGAAAGTAGTCTTACTATTTATTCTAGACGGAGAAAAAGTTGTTTTTGTGAACTTTTGTACCGTCTAAATGTACTGTGTAGACGGTCGCGTAATACTGTTTTTGAGAATTGCTAAAATTGAAAAAATAGCCCGGTCGTCAATCTTAATTCTTGTGCTTCCGACCTTTCACCTTAGTTAAGTTTCACCTTAGTTAAGCTTGTTCAGAGAGCGACGCTGTTAGGCTCAGCCTATCTAGCTATATATATTATGCCGTAAAAGGTGGTTCTAACGTTTGAGTCTGTGGATGAAATCCTAAAGTGTGACCATTCAAATGAAAGCTACTGAACAGTACTTCCCTGTGGTGCTGTTTATTATGCTGTACAAGGTGGTTCCAACTTTTGATTCTGTGTATAACCCTGAAGTGTAACCATTCAAATGAAAGCTATCGAGCAGTACTTTCCTGTGGTGCTATTTATTACTCATGCGCGTAGCGGCATGAGTTATAAAATGCCCTCCGTTTTTCTTTTTTGTGTCACGATTTTGCATGCAAATTTATTCACCCATATTTTTAATTGTGCATTTCCGGTTCACAGCTTTACACTTCCTGTTTGGTGACTTCCGGCTACTCTCACTTCCGGCAAAACATCGTTACTGAAGTGTCACGACAGCGTCCCCTACAACCCTACTCACATTAGTAATGTTCACGTCAGGTATATATTAGTTTCACAAGAATGACTGGCTTCATTGTGGTACAGCCTTCATTTGTAAAACATTCCATAGTAACGTGGTTTGCAGTAAAATGACTGAATGAAAGGAGTAACTCTTCTTTATGTCGGACGTCTTCTTATCTTGTTTAAATTATTAAAATATAAATTGCTTCTTTTCTTACGGTAAATTGAAATATAAGACAAATGCTTGATACGCATGCGCATGACAAACATTTTCCGTCATTTGGTCTTATTGGTGTATAAGTCAGTCCTGTATTTCTCCCATCGAGGTAAACGTTGCTTTTATACACAGCATACAACTTGAGGCCGAATTTGTCGCGATTCTGAAAAAACTAAGAGCTATTTTTAATCAGAGTTCTTCCGAGGCAAAAATGCCAAACATCGATCTCTCGCACTGATAAGCACATTGTCAATTTATTCCCTTTTTTACTGCCGATTCTTTACAATGTCTGGATCGGAGCAGTCCTCGCTGCCTGTGGTGAGTAATTTCAAGACTTTTTTCAAGAAAGAACAATAGAAAAACACGGCAAAACAGCGTCGTACATCAGCCCATCAGATTTAATTAAAAATTTGGACTTCGGGACTGGACTTCTGTGGATTATGGACTGTGGAATGCGTGTCATATTAATGTCGATTTTTCCTGACTTTATTGCTTTTTGTGGTTACTAGGTTACTAGTAACCACTATGTTGTCACCTGTGTAAGTAAGTCCGACCTTTCGAAGCGCGAAGTTGTGCGAGTTCACCCGATTGCTGTACGATGAAACAGTTCTGATAGCTTCGGATTAGACGACTCGATTGTCAACACAGACCCCAACACAGTTCTGTTTGTACGTGCCCACTTTGGATCCGTGGGAAAGGTAAACGGAGCTTTCTCGTTCTTTTTACTGCTTTACCAAGCACAGCTTTCACGAAATGTGGCCAAGCATTGTTTTCAAAGATTATTTTAGGTGTTTTCGTGGTTTTAGTGAAAAATCGAGCTGTGAATCGAAGTGTTTGTTTGAAGACCATGAGCTATCCGAACTCATGATTCAAACGCCGCCAGCATTTCATTTCTGTACCTTTGACCATTCAGAACTGTTTTTTTTATTAGCGAAAGCATTACGCGAATCATTTTTCCGGATAAGATTGGCATTCCATTACACAGAAAAAGTCGGAAATTTTAGAAAGCGTAATAAAAATAGGTTGCTGAATTGAATTATTTTGTGATGTTTATTATATTTTCGCAGACGCTAGTCGGTTCCGCGCAGTAATTAAGGTTACAGTGTACCTTCAGATCGAAAATTTATTGAAAAAAATTTTTTGGCGTCAAAATAAAGTTTACAGAATGAACTTTCATCGGAAAAAACAATTATCGAAAAATAGTAAAAATTGACGGAGAAATGACGGTATAACTTTTGTGGGCGGAGTTTGTTTATGAAGCGATATGTTTTTTTAAGCGCTGTTTTCTCGAAGTTCATTTTTTGCTTGTTGGGGACACTTTAAAGAGCTACAACTCAAAGGAATTTTGTTCGATTTTCCTCAAATTTGGACAGAAGCTAGGCTAACATATAATCAACAAAAACGTGTCGGCGAATTTCTTATTTCCGAAAACTTTTTCGTCAAGAGCCATTTCCGTGCGATCATTCCAATTTTTTTTCTCCCTTTTTCGAAAATATTCTGTAACTTTTCACTGCAATTGAATATGGGAAATCGCCGACACGTTTTTTTAGCGCTTCGTGTCCGGAAACCCGAGAACAAATCAAATTAGCAAAATACAATAATCGCTTTGAGTTATAGCGTTTTAAAGCTGATTCGGACGTTCGAATTTAGACGTCGTAAAAAATTCGACAATTCATTTTATTACCAAATGGTTTCCATATTTAGATAGCCAGCTCTATAAGCTTTAATTTGATATTTGGGTTTAGGTATATTAAGTGTAATCTTAAGACGCTAGAGCTGTTATACTGGAGACACCCCCGAAGGTACACTGTAACCTTAATAGGACACAATAAATCGCCAAGACTTCCAGAAGCAGAAAATCACTGAATTCTGAAAGGTGTTTGACTCTTTTAATCAAAGGAAAGACATTTTCATTCAAGGAAATATGAGTTTCATTCAAAAGTTTCGACCTTTTATAGAAAATATGTTTTTTCTTCAGTGGTCATATAAAAACTGCTTGCTATCAAATTACATTTGACATAAAAATTTGCATAAAGCAAAATTGTGTATTTGGGACACTTTGAACACTTTGAACACTTTGAAGAAACTGTGAAGCCTGGCAAAAACTTATTGTAGATGGCAAAATCAAAGCATTTTTTAAAGAACCAGCTTTAAGTTATGGAAACATTTCGGCATTTCGATTTGGTCTTAAATCACGGAGAGATTTTAGTGAATGCGTCACGCAACGTTTATTTACAAAATGTTTGACCAATTCATCAGTAGCAATTCTCACCAAAGATTTGAAAACTTTAAAAAAAATCCCGGGTCTCCTGAATGTGATTTCCTGTTTATTTAGGGCCTACAAAAAGCTAATGGCAATCCGGGCAGGAGGGGGCATCTGGGTTAAAAGGGTTGGTCGGCCCGGCCGGGAAATACGGGCAGGGGAGGGGTAAAAAAATATTGCATCCGTCGGGGGGGGGGGACTTTTTCTGGAATAACCCATTTTACACCGGTTGCATGCGATTTAGTAACACAGGAAAACTAAGTCTTTATATTGATTATCAATTTTCTTTTTACAGCATGTCCTCGACTGCCTATTTTTTCAAGTATTCTTTTCAAACGTAACAAAAATAATTCACGACTTGGAAAGTAATAGACGAGTGTGGATTTGATCGGGAATCAATAAATTAAATATTAAAAGCGAGCACAGAAAAATTGGTATAGAGTCTCATGCGCATGAGTATAGGCTAAGTGTAGCCTCTTGTTATGCTGTATAAGATGGCCTTAAGTTTTAATTCTATTAAGAAAGCCTTAAAGTGCGACCACTCACATGAAAACTTATTGAGAAGTACTTTCCCAGTGTGGCCGCTGTTTGTTATGATTTTCAAGTTAGTCATAAAGTGTGACCATTCAAATGAATACTGGAGCTGTTTGCGTTGTAGTTTTTAACCTTTTCACTCCCACAGTCAATTATGGAGAAATGTAGTGTAGTTCTAACTTTTAAGTCTGTGGATGAGATCCTATGGTGTGACCATTCAAATGAAATCTCTTCGGCAGTACTTTTGCATGGTACCATTTGTTTTTCAATATTTTGCAAAATATAATATGGAAGATGTCTTGAATTTTGATCTTTGGCAGTCTTGGGAGTCAAAGGGTCAACACAACTGTGATCTAAAGTGATAAAAGAAACTAAGGACCAACTTTGAAAAGCGTGATGAACATCGTTGTCAGCATTATAATGTATTGACCATACGATGACAACCTGAAAGTGAACAAAGATGGGACAATTAGGTAAGGCTGTATGATAAGGTAAAGCTGTATGATAAGGTAAGGCTGTACGATAAGGTAAGGCTGTATGATAAGGTAAGGCTGTATGATAAGGTAAGGCTGTATGATAAGGTAAGGCTGTATAATAAGGTAAGGCTGTACGGTAACGTAAGGCTGTATCATAAGGTAAGGCTGTATCATAAGGTAAGGCTGTATGATAAGGTAAGGCTGTATGATAAGGTAAGGCTGTATGATAAGGTAAGGCTGTATGATAAGGTAAGGCTGTATAATAAGGTAAGGCTGTATGATAAGGTAAGGCTATACGATAAGGTAAGGCTGTACGATAAGGTAAGGCTGTACGATAAGGTAAGGCTGTACGATAAGGTAAGGCTGTATGATAAGGTAAGGCTATACGATAAGGTAAGGCTGTACGATAAGGTAAGGCTGTACGATAAGGTAAGGCTGTACGATAAGGTAAGGCTGTACGATAAGGTAAGGCTGTACGATAAGGTAAGGCTGTATGATAAGGTAAGGCTGTACGGTAACGTAATATGGCGGGCCATCGCGGTCAAAAGTAGATATCATGATATCACGCTTGATATCATGATATCTGTGTAATATCATGATATCATAATAACATGATATCATGATATCCGGCGTGATATCATGACGTCATGATATCACTACGATAAGATCTCGATATCCGGCGTGATATCATGACGTCGGGATATCACTACGATAAGATCTCGCTTTTCTACATTAATCTCTAAACCATTTCGCAGATGTCGTGTTGTCATTGTTATTTTAAATGTCTGACTGTCGAAATTATTCAAAGCGTGTCGGTTTGTGAAACCGTGTCCTTTTAATTTTGGTTACAACTTTGATTTTAAGTTCATGTAGTTCTGGAGCTCCCCCTCGTCAGTTTCATGGAAGAGTACAGCCCAGTAGTCTAGACAGTTTTTTCCTGGGGGGGGGGGGGTACTCTACAAAGTTTTGTTCGGGGATGCTCCGCCCCGAGGTCCAAACTCTTACCTTTTCATATACCGTTTTTGACAGAAAAGGTACCCCTTTCATGCCCTGAGGAACACTAATACTATTAGTCGAAATATTGGCCATTAATAAATCTGCCTTTTGCCGTAGTGCCAGTCTTGCATTCAGTTTTGTATTTTCACATTCAAGTGACGCCTGGCACGAGATCTTTCACAAGGAAGATCCGGCAACTGCCAGCAAGTTTAATTTCTGCTCCGTGTAGACCTCTGCATTCAAAGGTTTTTCATTGAAAATGGTATCCCTTTCATATATCTTTCAATGAAAACAATACTCTTTCATATAGCCTTTACGTGCGTCTGTTTGATATATTTTGAACATCTCTACCTTTCATATATACTTTAACTTGTGAAATCCCGACCCTTTCATATACCTCCAGCCTCAAAAAGGTACCCCTTTCGAGCGGAGCATCCCCGTGTAGCCCATTATAGGGAGTACCTCCCCCCGGGTTTTTTTGAAGAGCTTATTATAAATACCACATTTAATTGTTATTCTAGGGATTATTTAATTCATGGGATCCAAATTCTGCAAATTAGAATCTCTAGCAATTCATTTACACTAATTTCATTTTAATTTCGAATTATCTTCGTTACTTTTTTAACGCTAAAGTATTGTGAAATCAGTATAAATGAATTTATAAGGGTTATAATTTGCATAATTTCACCCCCAAATTAATTAGCACTAGAATGTCCGCGTTTTGTAAATTTTGAGGGCAGATTTTTCAGCCTGGTGATACAATACTCTACAACGTCTTCTTCATTTTCTGCTGTGCCGAACAGTCGGGTTACTTCGTTTACTAAAAGCTACTAAACCCAGAGCTCTTCCAAAAAAACTGCCTAGACTACTGGGCTGTACTCTTCCATGAAACTGACGAGGGGGAGCTTCAGAACTACATGAACTTAAAATCAAAGTTGTGACCAAAATTAAAAGAACACGTTTTAAGTAAGCTATTCCGTTGATTGTAAACTGCTGGGGTCGTAGAATACAAGGTTTATATTTCACAAACCGACATTGAGAACGCGTTGAGTAATTTCAACAGTCAGACATTTAAAATAACAAAGATAATGCGACATTTGCGAGATCTTATCGTAGTGAAATCATGACGTCATGATATCACGCCGGAAATCATGATCTTATCGTAGTGATATCAAGCGTGATATCATGATATCAAGCGTGATATCATGATATCTACTTTTGACCGCGATGGCCCGCCATAACGTAAGGCTGTACGATAAGGTAAGGCTGTACGATAAGGTAAGGCTGTATGATAAGGTAAGGCTGTATGATAAGGTAAGGCTGTACGATAAGGTAAGGCTGTATAATAAGGTAAGGCTGTACGATAAGGTGAGGCTGTACGATAAGGTAAGGCTATACGATAAGGTAAGGCTGTATGATAAGGTAAGGCTGTATGATAAGGTAAGGCTGTATGATAAGGTAAGGCTGTACGATAAGGTAAGGCTGTACGATAAGGTAAGGCTGTACGATAAGGTAAGGCTGTACGATAAGGTAAGGCTGTACGATAAGGTAAGGCTGTACGATAAGGTAAGGCTGTACGATAAGGTAAGGCTGTACGATAAGGTAAGGCTGTACGATAAGGTAAGGCTGTACGATAAGGTAAGGCTGTACGATAAGGTAAGGCTGTACGATAAGGTAAGGCTGTACGATAAGGTAAGGCTGTACGATAAGGTAAGGCTGTACGATAAGGTAAGGCTGTACGATAAGGTAAGGCTGTACGATAAGGTAAGGCTGTACGATAAGGTAAGGCTGTACGATAAGGTAAGGCTGTACGATAAGGTAAGGCTGTACGATAAGGTAAGGCTGTACGATAAGGTAAGGCTGTACGATAAGGTAAGGCTGTACGATAAGGTAAGGCTGTACGATAAGGTAAGGCTGTACGATAAGGTAAGGCTGTACGATAAGGTAAGGCTGTACGATAAGGTAAGGCTGTATGATAAGGTAAGGCTGTACGATAAGGTAAGGCTGTACGATAAGGTAAGGCTGTACGATAAGGTAAGGCTGTACGATAAGGTAAGGCTGTACGATAAGGTAAGGCTGTACGATAAGGTAAGGCTGTATGATAAGGTAAGGCTGTATGATAAGGTAAGGCTGTACGATAAGGTAAGGCTGTACGATAAGGTAAGGCTGTACGATAAGGTAAGGCTGTACGATAAGGTAAGGCTGTACGATAAGGTAAGGCTGTACGATAAGGTAAGGCTGTATGATAAGGTAAGGCTGTACGATAAGGTTAGGCTGTACGATAAGGTAAGGCTGTACGATAAGGTAAGGCTGTACGATAAGGTAAGGCTGTATGATAAGGTAAGGCTGTATGATAAGGTAAGGCTGTACGATAAGGTAAGGCTGTACGATAAGGTGAGGCTGTACGATAAGGTGAGGCTGTATGATAAGGTAAGGCTATACGATAAGGTAAGGCTGTATGATAAGGTAAGGCTGTATGATAAGGTAAGGCTGTACGATAAGGTAAGGCTGTACGATAAGGTAAGGCTGTATGATAAGGTAAGGCTGTATGATAAGGTAAGGCTGTACGATAAGGTAAGGCTGTACGATAAGGTAAGGCTGTACGATAAGGTAAGGCTGTACGATAAGGTAAGGCTGTACGATAAGGTAAGGCTGTACGATAAGGTAAGGCTGTACGATAAGGTAAGGCTGTACGATAAGGTAAGGCTGTACGATAAGGTAAGGCTGTACGATAAGGTGAGGCTGTATGATAAGGTAAGGCTATACGATAAGGTAAGGCTGTATGATAAGGTAAGGCTGTATGATAAGGTAAGGCTGTACGATAAGGTAAGGCTGTACGATAAGGTAAGGCTGTACGATAAGGTAAGGTTGTACGATAAGGTAAGGCTGTACGGTAACGTAAGGCTGTACGATAAGGTAAGGCTGTACGGTAACGTAAGGCTGTACGATAAGGTAAGGCTGTACGATAAGGTAAGGCTGTATGATAAGGTAAGGCTGTATGATAAGGTAAGGCTGTATCATAAGGTAAGGCTGTATAATAAGGTAAGGCTGTATGATAAGGTGAGGCTGTATGATAAGGTAAGGCCATACGATAAGGTAAGGCTGTTTGATTGTTCATCAAAAGTTGTTCTCCAGCACTTTGTTAGATCTTACCGAAATATCGCCATACCCCGTACCTATTTGTAGACCAACCCTTGAGGGGGGATGTGCCTTGTGTAGTTTAATTAAGGGGCGGTTGCATTAAGTGAAAAATGAAAAGAGGATGTTAACCCAGCTGGTGAAAGTTTTTACGTCGTTTGCAACAATTTGGGGTGACTGGGAGGTGCGAATGAAGCCAAACTTCATACCGAAAAAATCCTTTGGGTAAAAACTAGACTCCTAAAAATCCCGATGAATAAAATTGGAACCTAATAAAATCCCACGTATTCTTTTATTGCATCCGAAAAGACCCAGAAAATGTTAAAGTGGCATTTTCACGCAGATTTTGCTGTGTTTTGGTCAAAATACACTAAATATATGACAAAGTGCCTTTGCTCAAACATAAAATTGCTTTTAGAACACCAAGAAGATAATATCAAGTGATTTCTTCAAGGAAGAACAAATCATAATAAGTTTTTCTGCGATTTTTCCATGACTCTTGGGAGGAACTTGAAAAAATTGGCCAATTTTTTCAAGTTGCAATCCATTTCCATCCTGGCTATCCGCAGCCAAAGATAACGAATATTAGTTTCTGTGCCTTGGTAGAGTATTTGTTAACAAAACTGGACCATTATTTTAAGGTTTCCATTGAAACAAAATAATAACCTAAGTAAGACAACAAGGTTACACGACCTCTCCTACTAATGCGCTCTTCTAAACAGATATTTTTACTTTCTGAGGAACAGAATCCGATACAAGTCGAGACTAGTTTTGTCTGACGTCGAAGTGGTAGAAGAATGGACGTAAGAATAGAATGGACTTTTCTGATAATTTTCCCAGGTCATTATCGAGAACTGTGCCATTCTCCTACTAATACGCTCTTTAAAACAGGTACTTTAACCTTCTGAGGAACAGAATCAGGTTCATCCATCCAAAGAACAAAGCAATTGCACCAACTTCCTGCTTGAATCCCAGCTTACAGTCACACGCTGGGAGAACATAAAACAAGGCGAAACCATAGCCAGTCCACTCCAATAAATTGGACAGATGAAGGAGGTATTTCTTTCCCTGTTATATGATAAATAAGTGGTAAGTGAGAAGAAGTAATGGAATATATTAGCAAATGAATAAAGGGTTATTTCCGAACAAACTGTGGTGCTGCTCAAGCGTCGGCGAAGGAGTGAGTCAGACGAAGGGTTAGCGCTCGAAACTCCAGCTTATGAATCTTCATATTAGCAGATGGCCTGTGTAAAACAAAACTTTACCCAGTCGGTAAAATACTTTTAGGTCTTGGGATCTATTTAACTAAACCTTGTATGCACATCAAGTGAAAGAGGGCAAGTTTGGCACAATTTCAGTGGGTTGTGTCTAAGTTATCTCTCTCGCCTTATTGAAAGTAACAAAAAACAAGGAATGCTATCAGCAATTTTTTCGGATATTCATCGAATAGATGCAAGATGACCGACCAAATGTTTGTGTAAGAGTTTTTATTCTAATTTGATCAACCTTGTGGCGTTCCTAGTAGTACTATTGCTTTAGTGCGTTTTCTACAACAAAGAAGTAAGCCGTTTGAAGCGACCAACCTGTGTTTTAAACTGAAGTAGTTCCTTTACAAGGTGAATTATAGTGATTATAATAACCAAATATTGAAGAGCCTGGGTGACCTATTAAAGAAAAAGATAAGATTAAGGATTAAGGAGGTTGTCCACTTAAAAGAAAATTGTTTTGTGTTCAAGGCTAGATAACGGCAAAGCAATATATGTAGTCTTGTATGTTGTCGTTATTTAGCCCGGAATGGTGCCCCTTCTTTGGTAATCGTGAGGTGTACAGCCCGAATATTGAAAGACTCCTTGAAACCCTTACAAATTTTTAAACTAAACTATACAAACTATGTG